>CM028131.1:1331384500-1332007500 GCA_016271365.2 Neoceratodus forsteri | reverse complement strand
GTAAAGTAGAATGCCATTCTGTGCCACAGATGCTCAAACAGATTTTGGACAGCATTTGAAAAATGACAGCTTGGTATACAGAAGCTCGGGTAATAAGAAGGCTATGTTGAAAATCTGAGGTGATAATATTTAAGATTTCCAGATGTCCAAGCATGCTACACTGTAAATTGCAAAATCCATGGGCACACATTGTAATTTTTTTTTTTCATATTTTACTGCAAATGTTAAACGTAGTCTTCTTATCACCCCTTCTCATGAACCCCATAGGTGGCGATTTTAAAACATTGGGAAAACAGCATTCCGCTAAAGGTGTGTGAACTAATTTTTGGCAGGATGTGAAAAATGACAGCTTTACTTGTTTGTGAGGTGGTGTGATAAAATGGCTATATTGAAAATTTGGAGTGAAAATATGGAAAATGACCAAAGTTACGAAAAGCGTGAGGAAATTTTTGAACCGCCCGCATAACTCAGCCATTTTTAGATTTTTTTTTTTACCAGATTTTCAGTATATCCTTTTCGAACCCAACCTCATTAAGAGTGACACTATCATTTCTTTCACTGGTCCTGAAAGGTGATTTTGTCCAGTGACCGTGCCATTTTGCGCCACAGGTGCGAAACACATTTTGGGCAGGATGTGAAAAATGACAGCAGTACTGTTCATGAGGGGTGTGAAAAATGACAATGTTGTGAATTTGTAGTGAAAATATTAAAATTGCGAAGTTCGAGCATGCATAGAAATATTTCAATGACTGCGCGTTATTCGGGCGTTTTGGTGTTTTGCAGCAAATTTTCAACATGGGCTTTGGAACCCACCTCATGAACACTGGCACTGTCGTTTCATTACTCTGTCCTGAAAGGGGATTTGGCGCGGCGACTGCTGAAATCACCTTTGGGACCAAGTAGCGAAATGACAGTGCCAATGTTCATGAGGTGGGGTGCCGAAACCCCATGTTAAAAAATTTGGTGCAAAAATATTGAAAAATGGCAGAGACATCAACATAAGTTGAAAACGCCATTAACAACCATTATATGGCACGTACCTTGATTCTTCAGTTCATGGTTCAGCTTTGAAGAGTGCAGTCCACAGAAGATGCCTGTCATGGATCTCAGATGGTAAGTATAGGGCAAGGGGGATGTGGGGTAGTGGGGGTCGGGATGGGGAATAGGATAGGGAGACAACGAGGAATCATTTTCTGTTTTGCAGGAAAAAGACATCAAGGGACCATTTTCTTTTTATACAGAAAGGGATTACTGAATATTTTGGGACACTGGGAGTGGGCTCCACAGTGTCCCACAGTACTGGGAAGGTGCGGCTAGCACCAACACGAGATTGGGCCCCCGTTGTTGAGTCTAATGTGCAAAAATCTGGTATTTCAGGTGGAGCACCAGGGCCCGAATCTTGGTATTCTGATATGAAATTTGGTACCCAAAGTATACCGGAATACCGCTAAATTCGAGCCCTGCTAATCCTGATGAATTTTGTAGAGTGATAGATCAGGAAACTGTTCCACAGTGATGTTTGACTCTGGGGCCTGTTGGTCAGTGATCCTGTGTTTCCCTTTCAAGGCCTAGATTTCTCAGACTTACTCAATCTGCTGCTTGAATTGCCTGGTGTTGAACTTGCTTGTTATACTGTTTTTGTTGTCATGACTGTTACTGTTGGCTGCCTCAGTGGCCAGACGATGTAGCTGTAGATGCAGGGGTCTGGTGTGCTCCAGGTATGTCTTCTTTGACACCTCATCTGCTAAGACTCTAAAACATAGATTAGCTTGACAGGCAAGCTTCACTGCCAAACATCAGGTAGAAGGGTGACACCAGTGTGGAATCATTCCAGCTGCATTTATAGGCATGCATCAGTGAACCCAACTTTTGACCACATTCGGCTATTTTGAGCTGGATTGAGAGTGTCTAATACATCCAGCCGGTTCCTGTTGAAACATTTAAGCTGAGGCTCTCCCTGAGGATTATAGGGGTAGTGCTCGACATCTGTATGCTATGGTAGCTACAGATTCCTCTAGCCTACTCTGTCTTTTCTTGTTCAGAGTGAATTTGCTGGCGATACCATAGTGGTTGACATATTGTTGCAAAGTTATGACTGTAGTGATAGCTTTTTGATCTTTGGTGGGATACACTTGCATATAGTGAGTGTAATGGTCTATCATGACTAGAGCAATTGCTACATTCTTGTTATCGGGTTCCAACAAAAGAAAATCCATGCAGAATAAGTCTAGCGGTCCACTGGTTTTGATGTCTACCAACGATGCAGCTCTTTGGGGCAAGGTTTTCATTTAATGCACTGGGCACAGTTTTTACAATGTTGCCATGCCTCCATTGCCTTCCCAGGCCAAAGAAACGAGCACCTCAGATCCAAAGTGCAGTCTAGCCCAAGGTGATTCGTGTCATCATGCAGATATTTCATGGCCGCTTTCAGTACTTCCATAGATGGACTAAATTGTCTTGAGGAAACCAGGGTGTGCAAGGTCTTGCATCCTTCTGAGCAGTCTGTCTTTCAAGGACTGCTTGTTCCCTCTGAAGCAAAAAAAAAAAAAAGATCTGGATAAGTATGCTACGCTTGACTTGCATCCAGACCCTTTTTCCAGGGTAAGCACCACATTGTGTAGTTCACGGTCCTTCCATTGTGCTTGTTTGAGTTTTGAATGGCTAGGCCAGTGCAAAGATGAAACAGCAAAACTTGTAAAGTTGAGGTAAGTTGTTGGGATGCCTTCAGGAGTGGCTCCTAACACGTCAGGGCTGCCAGATTTACAGGAATTCTGGTATTTTACAGGGATATGGAACAGTCTACAAGGAAATGGTTCCCATTAGGTTTGTCATGGTATGAAATTCTGACAGTATGATAACCGTCACATGTAATACTGTGATTATCGTCCTGCCACGGTGTTGCAGAACAAGTAATTTCTGCACAAAAAGAAGCCTCCTCGAACTCTTGTATCAGGGAAAGTTGGTGTGGAAAGGACAGCTGTCTCTCAAAATGCAAAACAAAAAATAGTTGAAAGGTCTCAGTACCAGTATACCATGAATCATGATTATCGTGGTATCAGAAATTGCCCACGCATTCAATACAGTGAATTTTAATATCGTGGTATACTGTAAAACCGTGATACTGCAACAACCCTAGTTCCCATTGACCTGTATTGTGATTTGGAAAACAGAACAATTCGTGCCTGCCACAGGAAACAGAAATATAGAATTACAGTACATGGCAGAAAAGTAAGGCAGTATAGCGCAGTGGTTTAAGGCTCTGAGCTGCAAATCTGGTGACATCCAACAGACCAGACCTGGGTTTGAATCCCACAGCTTCCACTTACATACTGTGGGACCTGAGCAAGTCACTTAACTTCCCAGTGCTCCCAGGATGCACCTGTAAAAAGCTTTCAGCTTAGTGTGCTACTCCTGGTTAAACAACTAAATAAAAAAAAAAAAAAAAAAAAGACTGCTTGGCCCATCCAGTCTGCCCAGATGTTCCTTGCCTGTTCTGTCTCCACAGACCCTAACTCATCTCTGGTGACACTCCCGCCTCCCTGCCTTCTATCTAATATATCCGTGTCATCCCATGCATGCCCTCCACTGTTTCAGCCTCCACCACTTCCACTGGTAGCCTATTCCAGGTGTCTGCCATCCTTTCAGTGAAGATATGTGAGAAAAATCTTACTCTTGAACTCTGTCCCCTACCTCTTTAGCTTAATTCCATGCCCCCAGTCCTGGTGCTTGTTCTCATTTGAGAGACTCCTACCTGTACCTTGTTAACCCCTTTGAAGTATTTTTAGGACCCTATCATGTCACCTCACGCTCTGTTCCAGAATGTACATGTTGCATTTCTCTGACTCTCCTCATAGGGCTTCTCATGCAAGCCATGCTCCATTTAGTTGCCTTGCTCTGGACTGCCTCCACCTGTCTGTGTCTTTTCTAAGGTGCGGTCTCCAAAACTGAACATAGTACTTCAGATGTAGTCGCACCAGCGAGCCATGTAACAGCAATACCCGCTACCTCCCTCCTTTCCTGTAGATACCCCTCCCTGTGCATCCCACTAGCCCTACTCACTGCCTTGCCACCTAGTGGTCCTCTGATATAACCCGAGGTCCCTTGCTGTCTAGTGACTGTCAGTGCCTCCCCTCTATCTTGTACTGGCAACAGTTTCTTATGCCTAGGTGTATGATTTTGCACTTTGGCATTGAACTGCTGACATCTTTTGACTGTTTCTTGAGTTTCTCAAGATCCCTGTGCATTTTTTCCACTCCCTCCTGAGTGTCCACCCTTGCAGATTTTGGTGTTGTCTAAGATATACCTTCCTTCAGTTCTTCTGCCATGTCTCCTATGAAGACATTGCAGAGGAGTTGTCCCAGTACCGAGCCCTGTGGTACCCAACTGGTCACTGTCAGCCTTTGAATGAGTGCCTTTCACCACCACCCATCCGTCTTCTACCTGTTAACCCATTTCTAACCCAGTTTACCACTTTGGAGCCCACTCCTAGGTTGGTCTACTTCATAACTGACCTTTGTGGCTCCATTGAAGGCCTTGCTAAAGTCCAGATAGATCATGTCTATTGCTTTCTCCGATCAATTTCATAGATACATAGATACATAGACAGTGTCGGGAGATAAGGGCCTATGGCCCACCTAGTCTGCCCATTTGAGCTTGTAAGTTCAGTTTGTTTTCCTAGAAGTCTGTTTCCTACCCCTGCCCTCTAGAATTCCTTTATGTCTATCCCATGCATTCTTAAATCCCGTGATTGTTTCAGCCCCCACCACTTCCTCTGGCAGGGTATTCCACTTGTCCACCACCCGTTCTGTGAAGAAATTCTTCCTCACGCTTTCCTCTGAATCATCCTCCCTCCAACTTCATCCCATGCCTCTAGTCCTGAAACATCGCTTAAAAATAGTGTTTTCCTGCACCCTGTTCCTCCCTGTAAGATACTTGTATATGTCTATCATATCCCTATCTCCTCCTCTCCTCCAGGAGTACATGTTCAGTTCCTTCAACCTGTCTTCATAGGACTTGTGATGCAACCCATGCACCATCTTTGTTGCCCTCCTCTGAACCTTCTACCCTGTCTATGTCCTTACGTGAGGTATGGTCTCCAGAACTGTACACTGTACTCCAGGTGGGGCCTCACTAGTGTCTTGTATAGCGGAATTATGACCTCCTTTTCCTGCTGGTGATGCCCTGCCTATACATCCCAGCATCCTATTTGCTTTACCTGATGCCTTTTCACACTGTTTCCCTACCTTGAGGTCATCAGAGATGACAACCCCAAGATCCCTTTCCTGCTTGGTGCATGCTATATCCTCACCCCAACTGATATATTGTGCCAGGGTTTTGTGCCCATATGCATTATCTTGCACTTCTTTGCATTGAATTTCAACTGCCAAACCCCTGATCATTCTTCAAGTTTCTGCAGGTCCCTTCTCATTCTGTCTACACCCTCGGGTGTGTCTACTCTGTTACAGAGCTTTGTGTCATCAGCAAACAGTGAAATTCTGCCTTCTAGATCCTGTGCAATGTCACTGATGAAGATGTTGAATAGGACCCGTCCCAGCACTGATCCCTGTGGTACCCCACTGGTTACTCTTCCTCTGTGGAGTGACAGCCATTTACCACCACCCTCTGTGTCCTGCCACCCAGCCAGTTACCTACCCACCACACTGCTGTCCTGCCCACACCCATATTCCCCAGTTTGTGTGAATAGTCTCTATGTGGCACAGTGTCAAAGGCCTTGCTGAAGTCCAGATAGGCCATGTCCACTGCCCTCCCTGATCCACCTCCTAGTCACCCAGTCAAAAATTCAATGAGGTTGGTCTGACATGACCTCCCTCTGTGAAACCATGCTGCCTTGGGTCCTGTAGTCCATTGACAACCAGATGCTCCACCAATCTCTCCTTCAGTAGTGCTTCCATGATCTTTCCCACTACCGAGGTGAGGCTGACTGGTCTGTAGTTCCCTGCTTCCTCTTTGTTCCCACTTTTATATAAAGGGACTACATCTGCTGTCCTCCAGTCTTTGGGTACCTCCCTGTTTCCAGTGATTGGCTGAACAGGATAGCCAGAGGTTCAGCCACCACTCTCTTAGTTCTTTAAGGACCCTGGGGTGCACCCCATCTGGCCCCATTGCTTTGTCAGCTCTTATTACTTTCCAGTTCCTTCAGGACCCTTTCTAGGTGTAAGGGACTTGTGTCCATTTCTGCACCATTCTCACCCCTTGTACTCCCTTCAGACCCATTACCCCTCTTCCTTAGTAAAGACTGAGCAGCAAATACCTGTTCTATATGTCAGCTTTATTGTTGTCATCCTCCACCGGCTCCCATCCTCCCCTTCAGTCTCACTATCCTCCTTTGTCTTTCTTTTTTCACTTATGTACCTGTAAAGGTTTTGTCCCTTTACCCACTGATTTTGCAATGTGTTCTTCTGTCTGAGCTTTGGCTTCCTTACTGACTTCCCTGCCTCCCTTTGTTTCTCCTGGTACTTCTCCCTATCCCCTTCTGCCTGTGTCTTTTGTATTGCCTGAATGCAATCTTTTGGCTTTCACTTTCTTTGCTACCTCTTTGGAAAACCATAATGGTCTCCTCTTCCTTTTCCTCTTGCTAACCTGCTTAATGCATAATTCTGTTGTTCTTATAATCCCCATTTTAAATACTGCCCACTGTTCCTCAACCCCTGATTCCTGTCCCATTCCCTTAATGCCTCTTTCTAGTATCTCCCATTTTTCCAAAGTCTGCCCCCTAAAATCCAGGATCGTGTTTTTGTGTGGTTTGGTTCTGCCCTTTTCTGTGATTTCAAACCACAATGACTGGTGGTCACTGTTACCCAGGTGCTCCCCACTGTTACCCCCATCACACTGTCCCTGTTTGTGAGCACAAGGTCCAGTATTGCCTTCTGCCGAGTTGGTTCCATGACCAGTTGCTTGAGGAAGGCACCTGAAGGAGTCCAGGATAAATCTGCTTCTAGTTGATGCTGCTGCTGGGATGCTCCAGTCCACGTCTGGTATATTGGAGTCTCCAACCAGTACTACCTCACTCTTGTCTGCCATCCTTTGGATGGCTAGCATCAGCTCCCTATCTGTTTCTTCCTCCTGGGCTGGTGGTTCTATAGACCACACCGCAGCGGATGGCTGGCCCCATTTTCCTTTCCAGCTTAACCCACAGTATCTCTCCCCCATTTTGTTCCTCCTGGATCTGTGTGGCCCTTATGTCATTTTTTCACATACAGTGCCACTCCTCCTCGCTTCCTGCCTGCTCTGTCTCTTCTGAATATGTTGTAGCCAGGTATGGCCATCTCCCAGTCATGGTTATCATTACACCAGGTTTCAGTGATGGCCACAATGTCCAGGTCTGACTGTACCATGACAGCCTCCAGATCTTCCATCTTGTTGCTAAGGCTCCTGGCATTTGCACACATGGCTTTCCATGATTTGACCTCCCTAGACTGCTTCACTGTTCTACTCCAGCCCCTTCCTTGGTTGTCATTTATCCCTGGTTCTCCTTGCTGTTTGCCCTTCTGCTGAATTTTGCCCTTTTCTGCTTATCTACCTTTTGGACACTAATCTCCATCTTTTGCACACTGCTTTGCAGAGATAGCCACCCTCTGGTTCACTGGTTCCACTACTAGCTGTGGGGGTGAGCAAGTAGGTACCGTCCTTGCTGGCCTGCACCCCTTTGCTAGTTTAAATGCTTGTCAATGTAGCATTTAAACTTATCATTGAGTGCTTGGATTCCCTCCAGGATGGATGCAGGCCTTCAGGCTTGAACAAACTTCATCCCTCCAGGTGGGTCCCCAGTCACCAATGAATCCAAACCCTTTCCTCACAGCACCAGTTCTTCAACCATGAGTTAAAGTTCCTGGTGCATGCACTCCCATGCTTTCCCTTGCCTCTCACAGGTAGTACTTCTGAGAAAGTGACAGAAGAAGCATTGCTTGAGACCCTCCCAGTGTCCTAAACTCTTCCTGAACTTCCTTTGGCTCCCCATTTGCCAGGTCATTAGTACCTAGGTGGATAATGACATCCAGCTCACCCTCCGTCTTGCCTTCCCAGTGATCCCCAGTATCTTCCTTCCATCCCTCCATGCCGTGGCACCTGGTAGGCACCTCACCTCCCTGTCCTCCCCTCCTGTGTTCCTAGCTGGATCCCTCTCTGATGGAGTCCCCCACCAGGATTCGCTTCCTCCTCCTCTGGGGTCCACTGCTTTCCCCACTGAGGTCACCTCCTTGCCTAACCTCCACATCCTTTCCTTCCACTTCCTGGGTACCTCTATTTGGTTGTCCTCATTTGCCAGTGTGGCATATGAGTTCTTGAGAGGAATAGGATCTGGGATGTGCCTCTGCCTGACTGCTCTAACCCTCCCTGAGCCCACTGTCATCCAAGTGCTCCTCGTCTCGGCATCCTTTGAGGCAGCTGCATTGGACTGGGTGGTCCCTGGATAGGAGTGATGGTACTCCTGACCCAGTTTACTTCGCTCTGAGTCTGGCTACCTCATCCCGCAGTCCAGAGATGCATGCAGATAGGGCAGCACCTCAGTGTCCAGAAGGTCTGTCTGAATATGGCTGCCCCACAGCCACTGCATTGCACCACTCCCACATTATACTGCAATTCCACTACTTCTCTGCTACTGAAGCTCTCTTAGTTCTCTTTTTATTTATTTACAGTACTAAAATCCTGTAACTGATCGTCAGATATATATTTTTTTTTTTTTTTAAGGAAAAGAAACCAATAAATAAATAAATGAGTCAAAACACTTGTGCTGAGGGTGGTCTTCTTCCCCTTATGCCCCTCCTACTTCACACCTCTTACTATACCCTGTGTTTAGCTCCTGTCAATCAGATTTATCAGGGCATATAATTAAGAGTTGGGGGAAGGGGCGAAATTGCAGCAATTAAAGACAACACAGAATTACACCACCACTATGTTTTAAATTTTCAACAGCCCAAAAACAATTATAAGTAAAGACAACACAGAAAGAAAGTATAGTGTCACTACAAGCCTACAATCTAAGTTTAAAAGAAAAATACCAATTACCAGTTACTCTAAAGCACTGAATTGAATATGTTTCCTTCCTTCACCTTCTGGCTTCTTCTGAGAAGATGAACCTCTGTTTGCTGATTTAACTGTGACTAAGCCCCACCTCCAGTTATCACGTAGCTGAGGTCAGAGGCCAGACAATTAACACCTTCACCCAGCTACAGGACAGTCAGACAAGCCAAGATAAAATTTGCAGCAATTAAAGACAGCACAGAATTACACCACCACTATGTTTTAAATTTTCAACAGCCCAAAAACAATTATAAGTAAAGACAACACAGAAAGAAAGTATAGTGTCACCCTGTCAAAGAAATATATTAGATTCATTTGGCATGACCCCTTTTTGGGAAACAATGTAATGTGCAGAAAAACACAGAAACATTGTCCTGAGGTTGTATATGTCAGAATAGTCTGGGAGCTCTGACATGTTTATTGTCCAGTGGTGGAGCCAGTAGGTGTGACTTTAGGTACAAATTTCAAATACAGTATCTTCACAGCAGCAGCTAGGACTGTGGTACAGTACATGGGTTTGGAAGATCTGGATGGATGCTGGCACAGTGCATCTGCACTGATAGGCCACTGCAGTATTTCAAACTATAGTTGTAGGTGGATAAACGGATGATCACTCATGCCCTGCAGCATCTAGTTTGCAGTTGTGCTGATGTGCATGAGTGGATTGTTGTTCATTTTACTGTAAATTTAACCCAGTACAATAATCATGGAACTGTTCAATGACTGCCTCCTTCAGTGCCAGAAATTCCGACTAACGTTCTTGGCGGTTCTTTCTTTTTGAGGGGCCCAATCTAACTGGTAGAAGTTACTGTTCCTAACCCATTTAAACTAGCATTGGTGTGCAAGATGCAGGGTTTGGGTGTCTGCAAAAGTCAACACAGGAGCTTCACTTTTTGTTTTTGATCCCATGGAAAGCAGTCAAACAAGTGTGACCACATCGAACACCAAATGCTTCATTCAATTTCAGGTACCCTGTCTAAGATTTGTCCTTCCCTGGGCTTGCTTTCTTATTGTGGATAGGCAGATATCTCTGGGGAAGTTATTCAGTTGGTGAACTATGATGGCAAAAGCCTATACAAAAAGCCTGTTGTACCCACATTAAAGGAGAGCCTGCAGGTCTTTTAGGTTGTGGGGTTGGAAAGATTAATCCAGACTCCATCTGAGAGTATATGCCACATATTTCAGTGATGGTTGAAAAAATGGCACTTATTCAGTGGACACTTTCAGACTGAATTCCTGTAGCCTGTACAGCACCAGTGAGCATGGTTTCGTGTTCCTCCTGTTCCTCCAAGGTCCTTATCAGGTCATCTAAATATTCCAACACTTCAGCAGATTACTGTCCCCAGGTGCTTTTCCAGTAGTCTTGGAATGTGACTGGGGCCCTGGATATGCCCTGGGTATCCATTCAAACTGATAGAATCCAATGGGACAGAGGAAAGCAGTCTTGTCTTATACAGCCATGGGGACTTTATTTGTTTGTTTGTTTTATTTATTTATTGATATCTGATTAACCATGTGAGCTCAGAGCTCTTTACATAGGTTCCACGTTAGTCCATTTAGAAAAAGTAGGTGATTATACAGAAGATAGAGACAAACAAGGCAATAGAATTGGAATGAGAACATTTAGGTATATTTGGTTTTTAAACAAAGGAATGCAAAAAATACAGCGAAAACTAAAACTGGAATAGGTAAACACAGTTACATAGAAGAACAGACTAAATAACTGTGCCAAACAGGGAGCCTGTTAGTTGTCAGCAACACTAGGGGGTTAGCACATAGAAGTGCTGGAGACAAGGGGTGGAGCTCCAAATGGGAGAGGAGAGGAGAGGAGAGAGAGATCTGTTTGGCAGAAGGGCAGATGGTAGGAGATGCCTTTGCTAGGTGCTAGCGACTGCAGACACATTAAGATTCCTGTATTAAATGGTTCTTTAGATTCTTTTTGAAGGTCCACAGAATGGGCAGGCTAATAATGTTCTCATGGAGGAGTTGAACCACAACGGTGCCCGGATGGGCAAAGTACTGTTGTCCTTGAGATGTCTGACATTTTGGAGTCGGGAAGGACTGCAGTTCCGCATTTCGGGTGGGCCTGGGATTAGTGCTGGGAACTAGAGTTGTTGGCCCCCAGGCGGAGCTGACCAAGGCAGATCTTTTGCCCAGGAGGCAGGATTGATATTTTAAGTGACCAAAGAGTGTTAGCCAGTGATCCTTTGCATAGAGATTGCAGGTGTGGGTTAGTCGGTGTGCCCCTAAGGTAAGCCTGCAGGCATTGTTAAGGCAGTTTTATCGTCGGGAGGCAGTATCTGTGGCAGAGCCATATATTGGCAGTCCGTAGTTCACTAGGGAATCCACTGAACTGTCGACTGCTATGCTAAGAGCTCAGGGTCAAGCTCTGCCTATGGCGATAAAGTAGCCCTAAGCGTTTGTTTGCTTTAGCTGTGATGTCTATGTGGAGGGCGTGGGAGAGTGAGCTGTCAAGAGTAATTCAAGATACCTGAAGTGATGAACACGTTCAAGAGGAAGACCACCCCATCACATATTGATGATAGGTAGTTCTTGTGCTTGTTCTTAAGGCTTGTGAACAATATGTTTTTTTTTTTTTTTTGGAATTCATTATCAATTTATGATTTTGAACCATGACTCAACGCTGGTGAAGTCACGTTGTAGCTGTTGCTCAAGAGCAGTAGAGTCAGAGCCATTAGAAAAGATAACTGCATCATCCACATAGGAGGATGTGGCACTGATTGGCTAGGGGAGGCAATTCAGAAACAGGCTAAAGAGGAGGGGCCAAGTATTGACCTCTGTGGAATGCCTGAGCACACAGGCTTGGTGTCAGAGAGAGGTATCTATCCTGACTTGCTGTGTTTGGCAGTGTAGGTAGCTGCAGAACCATGCAACCGCCTCAGAGGCAAGGCCTATGGCAGTGAGTTGGTCAACTCGGAGGGCATGGTTGACTGTGTCAAAGGCCTTTGTTAGGTCAATATAGATAGCCCGACTAGCTGGCCAAGATCGAGGGATTTGTGGATGAAGCCTGTGAATTCCAGGAGGGCTGTAGTGGTGCTATGCCTAGCCCTAAAGCCATGTTGCTCTGTGCATAGGGAGCATGTGCTTGTCCAGATAATAGACAAGTTGGTCGGCAGTGATTCGCTCAAGGGCCTTCGAGAGTGGTGGTAGTATAGAGATGGGTCTATAATTCCCAGAGAGGCACAGTCCCCACTCTTGTACACAGGGTGACCACTGCAGCCTTCCATTTTGGGGAATACTGAGAGACTGAGCGAGAGGTTATGATATGGGTGAGAGGGACAGGATTTCTTCAAGTGAGAGCGTGATTAGTTTCAGGTTGCAGTTATCCCCACTGAATCTCCTTCCCAAGCACTTTGTGCAGGTATTTCCTGGTTTCTCGAAGGTGATAGTCTTGAAGCGAAAGGGGGATGCGATGGGGATTGTGTGGTGCAACAGGATGGTGGGAGAAGAAGTCGGTGGGAGAACATGCTGCAAGTCGGTGAAGGCATTGTTAAAGGTGTTGGCGATAGATGTAGGGTCAAGGATGGGGAGCCATAAACACAGAGCATGGTAGGGGCCGTTTTGGGTTCTCGCCCAGTGACCATATTTTAGGTTTGCCCAGAATTTGCACCAGTCATTCCAGTTCTTGGTTAGGCATCTTTATAGTATACGTTTTGGCTAATCTGATGGTTCTGGTACAGTTGTTCCTCCACGTTTGTAGTTCAGGATATCGGACTACTTGCCAGTAGTCCTAGCTATATGCCAGAGGTGGTCTCTGTATTTCATTAGCTCAAGGGTATCCGGGCTCATCCAGGGGTTAAAGTAGCCTTTGATCTTCCGTGATTTTTATGGAGCATGGGTGTCAAGATTGTATTGAAGAGGAGGATGAAATGGTCGAGCACGTAGTCAATCGCCGGAAGCCTCCAAAACCGAGGACCAGTCAGCATTGAGGAGATCCATTTTGAAGCGGTCAGCATGACCAGGTTTGAGAACCCTGCTGGTGATTGTTCTAGGAGGCGGTTTGGAGAAATTATTAGCCCAACTGAACATGACAAGGGAGTGGTCTCTGATGTCATCCTGGAGGATGGAGACATTAGAGGCATGCTCAGGTCGGTTGGTGAGCACCCAATCAAAGTACTAGTGCACGTCCTGTAGTTAGTCCTAGTGGAAGTTTAAATGAGCTGGGTGAAGTGGATAGTCTGGAATTGCATTCTTGAATTGGTTAGCTTGAGGGCAACCCAATTAATATTAAAATCACTTAAGGGTATAACCTCGCTTAGGGTTAGGCTTCCAAGACAGTCTGTGACAGCATAGAGAGATTCTTTGGGAGATATAGACAGATAGAATTGTGACAGTTTTGTTGTGGGCCCAAAAGAACCTTAATGGCAAGGGCCTGCTGACGACCTAGGCTGGGTTAATTCAGGACTATGCCCTGAAGGCTGTCCTTAAGGTAGCTTGCACTGCTGCCACCTCTTTTAGATTTTACGATCTTGCCTAAAGATCAAATAGTCCGTAGACTGATGGCTCCATCAGGGATCTTGGGAGTGAGCTATGTCTACCACAGACAGTATGTCTGGATTATGGGGCTACCGAGTTTGAAGGTTGTCAAACCGCTGTCAGGCTGCGGATGTTTAGTGACGCAGCGTTAAGGTGCCTGGTTTCGTGCACTCAACCCCTGAAATAGAGGAGGGCTGGGATTAGGGTGGATGTTGCCTGAGAGCAGTAGTAACAGGAGTACCAATCTGACCAGGTAACTTTTTAAAGTGTTTAAGGCTAGCTTTGTGCTGTCTTTGTGGATTCATTCGAGCTGCATGCTTATCAGAGAGAACGGACAGTTTAGGCAGGACTGTGGGAGGAAGCCCTGGCTGAGCTGGATGCATTCTGGGCCAGGTAGGCCAGGGTGTGTTGTTAGGCATGCAGTTGGCATGTGGGCCAACTATGCACAGACGTTATAGTGCTGTAGATGTTGCCATAGGGGTGCTCTTGATAAGAGGGTCAGCTGATTTCGGTTCATTCAGTGGCTGCAAACAGAGAGTGGGCAGGAGTATAAAAATTAGCATTAGTCTGGTTGCCATGTCCAAGATTGGAAAAGGGTGGTGGCACAGCAAGCAGGGTCTTGGGAGGGGAGAAAAGAAATTAAGGTGTGATGGTGCTTAGGGGCGTGACCTTGCTTTATAGGCAGATGTGTACCCTTACAGTTTTGCGGTGACCTAAAAAGGAAGATGTCTTTAAGGGAGGACAGGACAAGTGTTAGGCCTAATAACTGCACTTTGTATTTAAGTGGAGTTGCATGTTAGTGAGAAGGAAGGAAGAAGATTGCATAGGGTGGTGCCAAGGGGAGAGTATTTAATAAAGGCTGGAGGTGGGGAGGTGTGTGTGTGTGTGTGTGTGTGTGTGTGTGTGTGTGTGTGTGTGTGTGTAAAAATTCAAGCAGAGCAGACAGTAGGAGAGAAAGTGAAGCAGAAATTGGATTATTTGCAGGCAAAGCTTACAACTGTGACCCAAATGAAATCTACTCAAACAGAAAAAACTGTATCACTTAAAAGTTATTTTCGCTCCTGGGGTAGTAGCACTGGACCTTAAAACAAAGAGAGCTGTAATACTTTAAAATCTACAAACCTGCAGCCTAAAAAGAACTTGCAGTGCAAAATTGCTGTAAACCGCCTTAGGTTCACGCTTAGATTAGGTACTACAGGACAATCTGGAGAGGCTTAACAGTACCACAACCGTATGTAACATTAGCAAAGTCCAGAAAGAGAGAGTAGCAAAGAAATTAAAGAACTGCAGCAGCCTGTCAGCAGGCAGAGAGGATGGTTCTGGCCAGACAGGTTTCTGCAGCGTACCTTGATCTGGTGATCGGAGGAAGTACAGCGAAGAAGGTGGCGGCGGACAGAAGGCCTGCCCGGCTGCTTGCAGCAGCAGAGGCACCTGTGTCAAGGGTGAAGCTTGGTCTGGTGATCGGAGGGCAGTACAGCGAGGAAAGAGGCTCGCCAGCTGCTTGCAGCAGAGGCACCATCCGTGACAGTTTCCATTTCTGTGGTCCAAAACTGAAAGCCATTTACTCCCCTATCAGGCTGGCAAGGATATCCTCCACCCTTGGCAAGTCAGCATGGTATACTGATCCAATGCGTCTTTTTATTCAGAGTCCGATTAGTTTATACACATCTGAAAGGCTCCACTTCTTCCAGGTCACTACTATCAGAGAGGTGCAGTAGGGCCTCCTTAATGATTCCTGCAGGTATTGTACACTTTCAATGTTTGCAAGGGCTAGGTTTTGAACTTTTACTGAATGCTTGGTCATTGATTTGATTTTTATTTGTGGTGGTGAATGCTGTGCTTCTTCCTTGGTGCCTCTCACATCCCCATTCACTCAGGAGATGATGCTTCTTCACTTGGCAAGCTTGTTGCTCAGGCTCCATCGTTGATGGGCAGGTATCGGTGAACCTCCAAACGGAATAATCTGGGAGTCCAGCTCAGTGGGTGTAGTGGACTGAGGGAAGAATTCCTGTCACAGTGTCGACCCTATAGATATGTGCCAATATGTGTCTCATTTGCAAGATAATCTCCCTTTCAGTAACATTCTTTATTTGTATTGATGGTAGGGATTGTGCTGGTGCTTGCCATTAGTGCAAAAATGGATAACTGATTTTGTTTTAAATGGCTTTTGTTGTATAAGTTTTGGCACCGTTTAGTGGCGCTAAGAAAACAATCTCTTTCCCTCATTTAAAGCACACATGCAGGCTCCCTCCTGGACTTGCGCTCATGTGCTCATCTCCTCCATAGCTGCATCCCAGACCCTGGACTGCTCGGTACACCCTCCTTGGACAGTGATGAGGCGCCCATGTGCAAGTGGCAAGCCAGCACTTGACCAACAGTGGCTCTGTCAGCAGTACTATGCAACATGAGTTGAATCCCGTGGGTCTGCAGAAAACTGAATCACAAGTTGGAAGGAAGCCTAGAAGCTTCAGGTGACCTGTGGCAAATCACAGAACACCTGCTGCTTGAAAGCCAGTGTGGATCGGGTTGTCCGTGATTGACAGTGCCAGCAAGCCAACCAGCTTCAATCAAGGACAGTCTAATGCTGCTCACACTAAGGTGCACATCAGTGGGAGAGCAGCAGTTGTTGAAGGCAGGATGCAGTGTTTGAACATTCATTATCAGATTGCAGTTGCTAATCTGTCTCCAATTAATCGATTAAATCAGTAAAAATAAATAAGGAAAATATCTACCAGCTACAAAAAAAAAAAACACCAAAGGACTGGTACGGGTGGGGTGAGGTGCCTGGCAAAGGCATGAGAGTGGGCAGGGATCTGGCTATCAGTAACTGTTGGGACTTGTTTCTTTTAGAGTGGCATGCCAAATAAATGAGAAATGGATCCTAAAAAGAGGCACAAAGGATTGGGAGGATTTTGTGTAGTGCTTGAAAACGGAGGAGTGTGTATGTGTATGTATATAATATATGTGTGTGTGTGTGTGTGTGTGTGTGTGTGTGTATATATATGTATAATGAGAATGGGGAAGCCAACACTAGTAGCACTGTCTGCTTTATAACATTGTAAAGCTTAAAAAAAAAAAAAAAACACAATTTGCAACGTAAAAAAATGAAACATGAAGCAGTGAAGCATGAGGTTTTGGGGTGGTGACTGAAAGGAGTGTTGGTGAGTGGAAAGGGTGGTAAACTCCACTACTTGTTGGAGCACTGCTGCATTATTTTCCACTATTATTGACAAGATTATAGCCACCAACTCACTGATTATCTTCTCACCTACTGTCTACTATGCATGGAACAGCATGGCTTCAGGACAGGTCACAGCACCACACGCGGCACTGACTGAGTTCTCCAATTATATCTATTCTGCCCTGGATAAGAAACACGTTGTGGAGCCAACTTCATCGACCTGTCAAAGGCCTTTGACACTGTGTCCCACCCTTACTCATACACACGCTACAGTGCCTTGGCCTATCCAGTGGACCTCTAGCCTGGTTCACTGGCTACCTCACAGCCCAGTCGCAATGTGTCAAAATACTCACAGCCCAGTCCTCCACCTTGCCAGTCCACTCTGGGGTTCCTCAGGGCTCAATTCTTGGCCCTTTACTGTTCAGTATCTACCTGAACGCTCTGCCCAAGTCTTGCACCGTAATCTGTTGCTGTATGCAGATGACGCAGTTCTCTTTGCCTCACACCAAGATACATGTTCTCTCTTCAGCCATCCCTCCAACATGATAACAAAATAAAGAACTGGTTCACAGACCAAAGACTCATAGTTAGTGTGGAAAAAAAAAAAAAACTAAAGCCATGCTCTCTTGCCCACCATCAGAATAAGTCCAAGAATATGCAACTATCTATCTCTCCCGCCTCTCTTCCCTAGAGCAGGTACACACACATAAATACCTAAGCGTAACTTGACCTCCACTTCTCCTTCACTCGCACCAAAAACCTGTAATGACCATCAATGCAGCAACTTAGGGCTTCTGTACAGGCACAAAACCTGCTTACCCCTAGCCTAACCTGGCTTTCACCGCCTCCGCCTCTCTCTGGTCAACTACAGGCTAACTATCTACTCAGCAACTCGATCACATGGCACTGAACAAAGTCCATCTGGCCATAAGTAAAGCGTGCAGACTCCTGTCAGGGGCAGATAAGCGTACTCACACCTGCACCCTGTATTCCCTTACAAACCTCCTAGACCTCGATGAGAGAATACGTTACCAAACCTGTCTCCTTACAAAGAAAATTCACCTGGGGCTCTCCCCATTGCGGTATCTGCTGCACTCCAGTGTTCCCACACTATGGTAAATACTGCTCCACCAGCAAACTGGTATGGTCGATCCCAAGGGTCATGACCTCACTAGCTCAAAGGTCATTTTCCTTCAGAGCACCAACTTGGGTACAATGAACTCCCTCTGATATATCCTCTGTCTCAGACCTAGGTCCCTTCAAGTAGCACTCAAGGACATATACTCTCCTTGGCGTGCATATGTACCCTCTAAGTAGGCTCTACCTTGTGGCTACCTCACTGTTAACCGGACAATGCCTTTTTTGGGCTGCTTGCATCAGTTAGCTGCACTAGTCTTCCACTCCACTAAAGTTAAGTCAGAGCTAGCCAGTGCCTAGTGATGATAACAGCTTGATATCTGTTAAAAGACATCTACCAAACTCTGCCTATTCAAACTGCTGCTTTAAACTTGCTGTTTTGTAACTATAATCTTGCACAACTGCTGTTTCCTTAATTTCATGTGTGTAACTTTAGTATAATTCCATCTTGCTGTTACTATGTATTCTATAAATTCCATTGTTCTTGTACACTGACGCGGATCCTTTGTAAATGAGTCCCTGGCTCAAAGGTTGTAATCCTAAAGTTTGTTGAATAAAAATAAATAAAATTATTTTCCTCTTGCTGTGCCGAGAGGGTACAACACAGCCGATTAACATCTGTTTATAATGGGACTGGTGAGAGTCCTTGTTGGCTCAGCTGAGCCACTTCGCGACGTCGGATCTGCCTGCTGTGCTTGGAAACACAGTTACTGCGTGAACAGTCTGAAATAATTTATTTGAAAATTGGTAACTGGGAAAAGCACACTGAGCCAGGGCTCGCTTCCCAAGTATGACCTGGGAGGAGGGAACAGGAGATGAAATAAAACATACACAGTATCAAAATTCGGTAAAAGTAAAGTGCAGTCAAAGTACAATGTAACACAGTACAAGTGCAAACAAAAGCAGCAAGGCACAATGAGCAGCTATAAAGTACCAATAGTGACCAGCGAGGGGAGTGATGGGAAAGAAGAAGAGAAACATAGAAGTTGATTACAGATAAGGACCGTAAGGCCCATCCAGACTGCCCATTTTTTCTACCTTATGAATGTGCCATAGGCATGAGAGATAGGGAGCCTGATACAAGCTGAGGTAGAGCCCAGGAGGAGGTCCAGCATCATAGAGAGAAGTAGGCAGAAGAGCAGATAAAGGGGTAAGGCGCATTTTACTACCATTTTGCAAGATTTACTCTCACTTTCTGTTTTTAGGAATTTGCTTCCCATCCTGCAGTTTACAGATGTTGGTACAAATGTCCAAAATTAGCAGTAGCATGTGATGCTAGCAGCCATGGCAATACACAGACTGGAAGCGGTAGAAGTGGTGGTCTGCTGTATCACCTGTGTATAGTGAAGACCGTTTCAGGAGTTGGCAACAACCCTTTCTGGTCAGCCAGTGAGCATTTGGCAAAATGCTCAAAAATATATCTAGCATTAAGCAGCAGCAGGGAAGTATCTTAGGCTCCAGTGTTTGGCAAAGAAACTTAGTGGCTGTAGGCTGCCAGTGGGAAAGGGACTTGGTTTAGAGGCATGAGGTGAGGGGTCCGAGAGAGCTCTGTATATGGTAATACTACCAGGTTGTATAAGCTAGCAGTAAATTTTTATGACTGGGAAGTATTATCTGGACCACTAGAAGTAGGAACCTGATGCAAGCTGAGGTAGAACCCAGGAGGAGGCTCAACATCATAGGAACTAGAGGCTCCAGGAGGGGCTAATCATGTGTTTTACAAACAACTGTCATAGCTTCCGAGAAAGGACTTGGTTGGTCCAAAAGCTTAAGCACTACTTTCTTTTGTTACCTTTTATTGGACCAACATAGATTTATCAAATCATTTGTTTCTGGATCTGTTCTTACAAGGACCAATATGGCAACTAACTAATTCAGGGATGGTGGGGACAGGAGCAGATATGGGTAAGGAGGAGTTTTGGTTGGTGCCTGAGGGAGCCCGGTGGGTGGGGGACTCATGGAGGAGGGAGCAATAAATGAAAATAACAAGGGACTGGTGAGACTTTGCACGCTGAGCTGTCTGACTGCAGTCAGGATCTGCCTGCTGTGCTTGAAGAGACACAACTGTGTAGCGTAGCCTGAAATAAATACAAATAACAAGGGACTAGTGAGTCCTTGATGGCATGGTTAAGCTATCTGTAACATCAGGTAGTGATCTGTCTGCTGTGTCCATAAAGCGCAGCCTGAAATAAAAACAAAATAACAAGGGACTTGGAGTGGTGGTTGGCTCAGCTGAGTCATCTATAGCAATCTGAAATTTGCCTGTGGTGTCAAGAAATATGGCTACTGGCACGCAGCTGGAGATGAAGGAAGAAGGAGAAAAGAAAAGTAGTAGTAGCAGTAGTAGTATTAAATAAAAAGTAGGGACTGGGAAGTCCTTGGGGCACTTAGCTGAGCTTGCATCTGTGCCAATGCTATGCACCCAACCTGAGATGGTGTGTGTGTGTGTGTGTGTGTGTGTGTGTGTGTGTGTGTGTGTGTGTGTGAGAGGGGGAGAAGAGAGGAGACAGACTGAGAGAGAAGACATTGTTTCTCAAATTAAGCAGTTTGTTATCATCATGGGCAATAAAAGAAAAAATGCAGTTTGTAAGTGATAATACATTCACCAAATTTTGCCTGTCAATGGGTACAACAAAACCAGTAATACACCAAGCACGTAACAAAACAAACATAATGAAAAACGTCCACTACTAGGTCAGTTCCACAGTCATATACTGTGTCTGCTGCTGCATCTCTGGAACGGCATGCTGCCCATCTGTGACAAAACCATAACATCATTAGAAATTGCATCAGGTCAGCGAGGTGTGTGTGTGTGTGTGTGTATGTGTATGTATGTATTTATTTATTTCAGATTAGGATTAATACTTTTGAGCCATGGGCCGTTTACAAAAACTCCAAGTCAGAGGAAAGTACATGACATCACAGGCTATTGAATACATACAGTTGAAGACACAAGTTAACATCCACGTTATAATTGCAGTTACAACACAAACCAAGTTTAAGAGAACTGCAAATGAATAGTACAAGACTTACACTTGCGGAATCAATTAAAAGCAACACTATGAGAGTGGCACATAACCTGGGGATAACAGGAAGTAACTTGAGGCAGAGAGCTTGCAGTCAGTCGGGGTAGTTGGGTGCAGCCAGGCATGGCTTTGTCTGAAAGTGTGGGGGGCGGGATTAATAGAGGTTGGGGTAAGGGTGGGAGAGAGGGTGGAAAATGTTAGGGAGGGGCAGGGGTAGAGAGGTAGGAGACCAGCGGGGAGAGGGGAGGTGAGCGGGGCTGAGAGTGGGGAGGGTGGGCATTCTGCAGAGGTGTGGTAGGGAGACATGGGGAAGAGACTATGAAAGGTTAGGTAGGACGAGGAAAGAACCCAATTGTTGGCAGTCGTTGGCTAGTGGTAACACTGATGGTCGACGGTTGGCATGGTGAGATCATAGCCCTTCTTAAATTGTCTGAGCCTTGTACAATCAACAATGGCAGTAGGCAGGTTGTTGAACCACTTGGGCCTGCAGTAGGAAAGAGTCTCTCGCTAGTGTAGTACTCTTAAAGGAAGCGGCGGTCCTCCTATGGAGGCACTTCTTGTATTGACAGAAGGATGTGGGGATGTAGTGTTAGGTGTGAACCCCAGCAAGGATTTTTTGCTAGCAGGCAGGCCTTGTATTGGAGCCTGAGTTGGAGAGGGAACCAGCCAGTTTTCTTGTATAGGACACAGGGTGTGTCTGCTTGTGTGCACCCAGGGCCAGCTGGCAGGCCTTGTATAGAAGTGTTTTGACCCTCCTGAGCTGTGTCAGAGCTAGCCTCAGATATGACGAGACCATAGTCCAATGAGGAGAGTACTGAGCAGCTAGACCAGTTTGTGTGTCTGAGGACATGGAAGTTCGTGCTGGTAAAGAACACCAAGTTTTATATTAGTGGATTTTATAAGTTGCTCGATGTGAGGGGAGAAGGGAGTGTCATCCAGGTGAATCCCAGGTATTTAAATGTATCAACCTGTTCAAGTGTTTCTCCTTTGTGGCTAAGTATTCTCAGGGTGACCCTTACCTTACTCTGTGTTGTGCTGAAAAGCATGCACTTGGTCTTTTATAACTGAGCAACAGTCTGTTACGGAGAACCATGATTCCAGCGACGGAAGTTATCCTGTAATTCGAGTTGATAGCTGACACATCTTTGCCTGGGATGGAAATGTTGCATCATCCGCATAGAGCACACTGTGCAGGGCAGGGTGTTTATGAACAGACTGAAAAGGAGAGGGCCTATGATAGATCCCTGAGGTACTCCCAGGTACACCTCCCTAGGATCAGAGGTAGTACTGCCTATCCTTACACACTGTGTCCTCTGAGACAGGTAACTATTGAACCAGGCAGCAGTGCCAGTTGACAGACCAGTGGAGAGGAGACTTTGCACAAGTAGTTGGTGACTGGCGGTGTCCAATGTCTTCATGAGGTCTATAAAGATGGACCCCACTGCCATCCCTTTGTCCAGGGTGGTTTATTCGACTAGGGCGGTGGTGGTGCTGGAGTGGTTTTGCGAAGCTGTGGTGTTGCAAGCAGAGAAGATTATACTTTTCAAGGTACTCTGTTCGAGACCACCCTTTCAAGGGCTTGGAAAGGTGGGGTAGTATTGAGATAGACCAGAAGTTGGCAAGGTTGTTCTGTCCCCAGATCTGAATACAGATGGATGAGTGCTGCCTTCCACCTGTCAGGAAGACCCTGATCTAAGGGATGCGTTGAAGACCTTAGTGAGTGGCACCACTATTTCATTTAAGGTAAGAGTGACCATCTTCATGTCTATCTGATCACTTCCCAACCTGGTCTTATTGAGGACCCGTTTGATGTATTTGACAGCCTCAGTTGTGGAAATCTGTCTGAAATAGAAAGGAGGTGGGGCATTAAATGGCTGGGAAGCAGAGTTGAGGTTGTGAGGCAGTCTGAGTGAGGTAGGATTCAGATAGTCTGGTAGCAGCATGTTACTTAGGTCTGTAAATGCTAAATTAAAAGCATTGGCATATCCTTAGGGTCTTGCAGGGTACCATTGGCGGTTGTTATGAAATCTGGGGTGCCTTAGATGCCCGCCCAATTAGCTTTAATGAGTCCTAAACTCCCTATCGCAGCCCCAAGTCCTACCTAGTAAGTCATTGTAGTGTGCTGCTTTGCAAGATGAATGAGTTCTGTGCAGGTATTCCTAACCGTCTTGTAAGCAAGGATGTCTACCAACTTCCCTGTTGCTTTGGCCCTTGCCATAGGTGGTCTCTGAGGCACATGCACTCAATCAGAGGGCCTGATAGCCAGCGGTTATTTACTCCTCTGACTGACTTTGTTTTGTAGGGGCAAAGATGTCACGGACTTTAGTGAAGACTCTATAGAAGTAATCCAGGGCTTAATTTCAGTCCTTGGCTCTGTCCAGAGGGGACCAGTCCACCTCCCTTAGGTAACGTCTGAAAGGTGTCCAGTTGTCGAGTTCTCAGGGATCGCTCCTGGTGGTCTTAGGCTTGCATTTAGTGAACTTGTTTGTCCCTATGAAAAGAACCGTGAATGGTCACTGATGGAGTCGGGTAAGACTGTTACCTCGGCGATGTTTCGGGACAGGAGGAGAGTAGCCAGTTGATGAGGGAGCAGGTGCCTGTACGATAATTTTGCTTGGTGGCTTGTGTAACCAGTTGGGTTAGGTAGAGGCCTGATATTTGGTTTCTTGCTGCTGTGGCATCTTGAGACTGCCAGGCAATGTTGAAATCCCTAAGATAACTAGTTTTCCAGTTTAGCTTGTTTTGCTCGAATAACCAATGAACTGTTGAGGCTGGTGGATTGTAAGCCAGGGGCAGGTACAGTGGAGAGCACTAGTACTTTTATTTTGCTGTCAATGTTGAGTTTTAGTGTTAGGACTTGTGCCTCTTCTGTGCTAAAGCTACAGAGCAGTATTTGCCCTTCAAAGTCGCACTTCGAGGTAAACCAGGCAGCCACCCCTCTTTAGACGTTCAGTCCTGCGAACATGTAATAACTGGCCAGTGCGACAGTTTCATCAGGGATCTTGGGTGATAGCCAAGTTTCTGTCAGTGAGATGACATCCGGTTTAGTTTGTGCCACCCAAGCCTGGAATTGTGGCAGCTTGGAGAAGAGCTACCTATATTTAGGGAGGCAATTTTAAGATGGCCCAGCGTGAGGTGTTATTGGGGGACGGTAGGGCCAGAGTTGGGATGCACATTTCAGAAAGTAGGAGCATTAGCAGGATGATCTTTCTTAGGAAGCAAAATCAGGTCACCTTGGTGGGTCCATTGAACTTTGACTCATCATCTCTTACAGTAAGATAGGTGCAGTCAAGTAGCCAGCCAGTTAGCAAGTCAGCTATTGGTATTTTGCGAAGCTGAAGGGTATGTGGTGCTGGGACAAAGTATAAGAGCAGCAGGTTTGTTGGGGTTATGGGATGTTCCCCCATACTGTTCCACAGGGGCAGAGTAGATACTGTGAAGGTATGAGATTCTGATGCAGGCTGCCAAATCACTGTATCTAGGGGGACCAGGGAACAGGGCTATATTAGCACAAATTTAGTGTGGACCAGCATACTGGCTATAGTTTAGAGGAGACACTTGATATGATCAGGGCAGGCTGAGAGTTGGTGATTTTGATCGTGAGGCTGGGAAGGTGTAGCCCAATGGAAGATGGGTGGGGAGGAGCTTAGGCGTATTTAATAGAGGCCGGTCGGGAGGAGGGCGGGACACAAGATGGAGCTCTTAGCAAAGATTAAAAAAGCTACAGATGTGCTAAAAGCAGTAGCTATATGGCTTGGCGTGCTGTGTTCAATCCCAGGAGGGGCTCAAGAGCAGCAACCAGTCGGGCGCGAGCTAAAAGTTGCGCCGACCAATCAAAGTCCCAAGATGTGGTCCCGGCTCCAGGCAGGCTTACCCGGATCAGGAGTGCTTTAGCGGAGGGGGATGGAGCGAGTCGGCTGGCTTGCCCAGCCCGTTGCCGGAAGGCAAGGAGCTGTTCACCTGACCAAGGGCTCCTGGGAAGAGACAAAAAGGAGGGAGGAGGTTAGATTAGTCTAGGAGTTCGCCAAGGCCTAAATCGTGGGCAGAGAGTTAAAACAAAAGGTCAGAATTAGCGGGGGCGATCAGCCAGACACAGAGTAAATGGCTGGGTCAGGTGCCACCAGCGAGGATGGTGAAAACACAAAGAGAAATAGGAACCAAGGGTGGGGGAGGAGGTGGAGCTAGAGGAGACGAGAAAGGATTAGCAGTAGGGAAATTTGGTTACAAGCAGCAAAGAAGTTACAAGTCCGGTTCAAGCATTTACATCTCCTGCACTATATCCAGCTTACAACAAACAAAATAATTTCAAGCAATTCCCTCCCTAAATGCAGCTATTTTTCCAAAATACACTATATGGAGCTCTAAACAATCCCCAGAAAAGATTATAAAAGCTGTAGAAGACTTCCGTAATGTCACTCCTTTAATGGCAGCACAATCCTGTCGGCTCCTGAACTCCCAGTAAATTGCCTCTAAAATACAGTGATTTTTCAGGAAAACTTATCAGGAACTGCAAGGAGGCGAGCAAAAATGCCGAAGAGGCGAGATAAGTAATTTAAACCAGATGAGGGTGGATTATCGGACTGAGACTCGGGCAGCAAGGTCTCAAGGCCTCGGCTTCATCGCTGCAGTAGATCCAAGGCGAAGCAGCTGTCCCTGACCACAATACAGAGACAAATGTCTCTAATGCTCTTAGAATTGAGGATTTCACAAGGATATGCGATCGACGGCGACCACCCTCCGCACAGATATCACGAAACTGGAAAAGCGCCAAGAGACCCTGGAGGTGCAGGCCACGGAGGTAGACCACAGGGTAGATAGCGCTGAGCATGCGATCTTGCAGCTACATCATGAGATCCATGGACTGCAGGCAAGAGCGGAGGATCGGAGAGCGCAGCAGGTGGAACAATATTTGCATATTGGGGGTCCCGGAGGGAGTGAGGGCCCAGATATGCTGAAATTCATCAAGCAGCTCATCCAGGAGGCATAAAAGTTACCGAGATTCTCATCCTAGAGCTAGAGGAGCTAATCGCACTCTAGGCCCAAAGCCTGCTCCAGGAGCTCTGCCCACACACCATCCTAGCGTGGTTTCTCCGCTTCCAAGAAAAGAGGTAATTTTACACTCTGCCTGGAAACAAGGTGTGATACTGTACCTAGAAAATGATTATGCCCCTGGGGTGATGAACAGGTGAAAGCAGTACATTCCTGTCATGACGAGCCCTCAAAACAAGGGAGCTCAATTTACCCCTACCCTGCTAAGCTGGTAATTCAATTCCAGAAGGGGCCCAGACTTTTGATCTGCGACAGATGCTACAACTGAGCTTAAAAACAGAAGTATTGAGGTGCTGCAGGGCCCCTCAGGCCAGAATCAGTCCATAGCATCCAAGTTGTTGCAGCATGTATGGAACTCTGGGAGCAGGGAAGCGCCATGAGCGACAAGGGAAAGAAGCAATCCAGCAAATGACTAACGCCCTCCCTCGTCCGCCGCAGAATTCCTCTCCGACATACCCCCACTAAGATGGCTGGCAGAGGATCACTGTGTTGAAGGCTGCAGGGCTGACATCTTGAAAGTAAGATTGTTTTTATCTGGGACTTCCTGGTCCAGAGCCGACAACTGACAGGTCTTTGCCGTATGAGGGTTATAGACATTTCCAAAGACATCCTCATTTTCCCGATCATTGAACTTCCAATTCCAGGACATCCCTACCACTCGCTGTCTACACAGATAAGTCCTAGTCTTACTAAGTTTACTCTTTTCTATTTCTGTTAAACTCTTTGCCTAGTGCCTCTGAACATAAAGAAGCTATACTAATACTGACTGCTTTGGCCCTCCCCAGACTAATGCAAATGAAATGACCTCCCTCAGTTACAACCCATTCAGAAAGCCTTTCCTTAGCCCCAACCTGCCCATTTAATATTCTAACAGCCCTTCAGGTCTGGAGTAATGAAGGCAGGGTCCTCACTTATTACTTGACTGGGACAGAGGTTGTTGCTATCTGCTCACTAATAACTAACTCACCTGGGGAAATTGGGGGATGGGATAAGGTAATCTTGGACAATGTTATTACATTATACGGTAAGCCTAATTTAGGAGGGGTAGGGTTCAAGGCATTGGGCATTACTATACCAGTTAGCACACCCAACAGGGAGCGTAGAGAGGGTTTAATTTGTGCCCATCTCCTCCCCTTTTTACGGAGATTTAGAGGTGGGATGACACAGGAATTAAACCCGCTACAATGCCCACTCATTTAGTTGATCTGAATGGTTGTTCTCCTCAATCAATTAACCAAATACATAGCTCTCTAATCACTGAGATGAACCAGTGGGGAGGTATGGGAGTGCAAGTGGCGTTCCTAACACTGTACTTATTTTCCCCTTCTACCCCTCTTTTGCCTTTTCCCTCTCCCATTGACACTTGAAGTGTCTTAAGCTCCTAAGACCAACAGGAGCATAGGTGTGTCTTCGATCACATCACGGTCATGATGAATGACCACTTTGATGGAAGTTTCATGATTCGATGGATGACCAGCCTGGTTACGTTGGCCCAAACACTTACATGGTTCCATCGGACCAGGAGAATTGCTCCTTTTAGGTTTTCTTATTGGTCACGTTCTAGTTGTTAACCAGACAGTTAGGTGCCAAATGACACCAGCTGCACATAAGTACTGGTTAAGGAATTCAAAGGGATTTCTGCTAATTACTTGACAGTCACAAGTTCCTGCTATGTCTGACAGAGGTTTTGACAAAATGTGTATTAACTGGTGGTTTTAAGCACTTCGCTTTAATATGTTTTGAGAATGAATAACCAGCATTTAACATTGTGTTCTCTGAATGTCAATGGCCTGGGGAGCCCATTAAGAGGTCCAGGGTAATTACACTCCTGAAAAGACCAAAGCAGAGGTGGTGTATATGCAAGAAACATGTATGATACAAGTTGAGCATGGAAAGTTAAAGGAGAAAGGTTTTTCCCAGGTATTTTCATCAGCAGTGGGGAGCGGGGCAGGAGGTGAGGAGTTCATATTGATCTCAACTCATACCCCATTTTGATTGGTAAAGGAATGGGTGGACCCAGAAGGTAGGCTAATAGTTCCTCAGGGGTGGCTGCAGGAACAAGAGGTAACACTGACAAACACGCACTCTTCCTCCAGGTGCAAACACACCAACAAGAAGTTCCTACTTGATAAGGTGGTCGCTATGTTCAGGGGTGTCCTACTGCTAGCAGGTGACTTTAACATAGCCCCTAACCCTCCCTGGACACCACAAGGGCTCAAAGAGCAGGCAGCCCGGCCTACACAAATTCTTTGGGTGATTGGCCGGAGATGGGCTGGCTGGATGTGTGGCGATCTCTGCACCCTGGGGCCAGGGATGCACATACTACTCGCCAGTTCATGGCACCTGTACCCGCATAGATCATTGCTATATATAAAAAGAAACCTAGGTAAATTGGTGGATGCTAAAATAGGTGCCATAGCACATATAGACCATGGCCCGGTGATGACCACCTGGCTCCTGGGGCAGAAGAGATGCTGCACTAGATGGAGGTTTAACCCAGCCCATCTCAAGAGTGAACCCTTTGGGAATTCCTTAGGAAAAAATTTAGAAATCACTGGGGACAATTCAGACCCGGACATCTCGGCATCTGTTAGATGGGACACCCTAAAAAACTGTTCTCAGGGTCACCTAATTAAACATACAGCCATGCTTACCAAAGCAAGGTAAGAGAAGCAGACACTGCAGTTCCTACAACTTGCACATCGGCAGGGTAATTCCTCTGTTCTGACCCAGATTAAACAAATTTTAAAAGAACTGGATGACATATGCAGCCAGCAGGCGGAAGTGGCTCCTAGCGCTTAAAACAGAACTGCGGTGAGGCCCAAGGGCTTCCTGCCTATTGGCTTATTGTCGTGTAAGCAATGCAAGATGTCTATGATCGCGCTATTAATGACCCAAACACGGGTAATCATCTAACCAAACTTAAGGATATTACCCAGACTTTTATTCAATACTATAAAGAGCTTTACACTCCTGAACAACAGATGGACCCCAACCAAATTAACATCTTTCTGGCCAATCTGGACCTGCCCAAGCTTTCTGAAGACCAACAGACTTCCCTAACAGCCCCTATTACCCCACTAGAACTGTCTGCAGCTATAGCCAGATCAAAACACAGAAGACCCCAGGCCTGATGGGTATGGGGCAGAATTTTATAAAAACATGACTCTGCCTATAAGTCCCTTCTGCTAAGTGCTTTAAACGAGGTGGCGAGGACTAACCCCCCAAACTGGGCCTATGCAACAATCTCCTTATTCTTAAACCTGAAAAGGACCCTACCCAGTGCAGCTATAGGCCTATATTGGTTCTTAACACAGATTACAAGTACTTTACATCTATTTTAGCCCGGAGGCTAGACGAGTTCTACCAACCTTGATCAAACGGGCTTTGTGAGTGCTAGATCCATTACAGAGAACACACGAGAACTCTACATTTGCTCCAGGAGAAGCAATCCAGTGGAACTCCAGCACCCTTCTCAGCCTAGATGGTGAGACAGCGCTCAGTCGAGTATCCTGGCCTTTCTTTTTCCACCATGTATAAGATGGCCCCCCTTTCTTTATAGCACTTATTCAGGCTACATACTACTTCCCGCAGGTGAGCGTAAAGGTATCCGGGCACCACTGAACCATTTCCCTTGAATAGAGGCATGAGGCAGGGTTTATTGAACCATTGGCACAAGCAATATGGATGACCCTGGGAATGACTGGTGTGAAGATAGCGGACACAGAACACCATGGACAGCCATGTGTGCAAATGCCAGGAGCCTTAGCAACAAGATGGAAGATCTGGAGGCTGTCATGGTGCAGTCAGACCTGGACATTGTGGCCATCACTGAAACCTGGTGTAATGATAACCATGACTGGGAGATGGCCATACCTGGATACAACATATTCAGAAGAGACAGGGCAGGCAGGAAGGAGGAGGAGTGGCACTGCATGTGAAAAATGACATAAGGGCCACAGAGATCCAGGAGGAACAAAATGGGGAGAGATACTGTGGGTTAAGCTGGAAAGGAAAATGGGGCCAGCCATCCGCACAGGTGTGGTCTATAGACCACCAGCCCAGGAGGAAGAAACAGATAGGAGTTGATGCTAGCCATCCAAAGAATGGCAGACAAGGGTGAGGTAGTACTGGTTGGAGACTTCAGTGTTCCAGATGTGGACTGGAGCATCCCAGCAGCAGCATCAACTAGGAGCAGATTTATCTTGGACTCCTTCAGGGTGCCTTCCTCAAGCAACTGGTCATGGAACCAGCTCGGCAGAAGGCAATACTGGACCTTGTGCTCACAAACGGGGACAGTGTGATGGGGGTAACAGTGGGGAGCACCTAGGGAACAGTGACCATCAGTCATTGTGGTTTGAAATCACAGAAAGAGCAGAACCAAACCACACAAAAACACGATCCTGGATTTTAGGGGGCAGACTTGGGAAATGGGGAGATACTTGAAAGTGGCATTAGGGAATGGGGCAGGAATCGGGTTGAGGAACAGTGGGCAGTATTTAAAATTGGGATTACAAAAGCAACAGAATTATGTATTAAGCAGGTTAGCAAGAGGAAAAGGAAGAGGAGACCATTATGGTTTTCAAAGAGGTAGCAAAGAAAGTGAAAGCCAAAAGATTGCATTCAGGCAGTACAAAAGACACAGGCAGAAGGGATAAGGAGAAGTACCAGGAGGAGCAAAGGGAGGCAGGGAGGTCAGTAAGGAAGCCAAAGCTCAGACAGAAGAACACATTACAAAATCAGTGGGTAGAGGGACAAAACCTTTTACAGGTACATAAGTGAAAAAGATAGGCAAAGGGAGGATAGTGAGACTGAAGGGGAGGATGGGGGCTGTGTGGAGGATGACAACAGTAAAAGCTGACATATTGAACGGTATTTCTGCTCAATCTTTACTGCAGAAGAGGAGGGTAATGGGTCTGAACGGAGTCAAGGTGAGAATGGTGCAAAATGGACACAAGTCCCTTTACACGAAAGGGTCCTGAAGGAACTGGAAGTAATAAGAGTTGATAAAGCAATGGGGCCAGATAGGGTGCACCCCAGGGTCCTTAAAGAACTAAGAGGGTGGTGGCTGAATATCTGGCTATCCTGTTTAGCTGATCACTGGAAACAGGGAGGTACCCAAAGACTGGAGGATAGCAGATGTAGTCCTCTTATACAAAAGTGGGAACAAAGAGGAAGGGGAACTACAGACCAGTCAGCCTCACCTCGGTAGTGGGAAGATCATGGAAGCACTACTGAAGGAGAGATTGGTGGAACATCTGGTTGTCAGTGGACTACAGGACCCAAGGCAGCATGGTTTTACCAGAGGGAGGTCATGTCAGACCAACCTCATTGAATTTTTGACTGGGTGACTAGGAGGTGGATCAGGGAGGGCAGTGGACATGGCCTATCTGGACTTCAGCAAGGCTTTTGACACTGTGCCACATAGAAGACTATTGCACAAACTGGGAATATGGTGTGGGCAGGACAGTAGTGGTGGGTAGGTATCTGGCTGGGCGGCAGGACACAGAGGGTGGTGGTGGTAAATGGCTGTCACTCCACAGAGGGAAGAGTGACCAGTGGGGTACCACAGGGATCAGTGCTGGGACCGTCCTATTCAATATCTTCATCAGTGACATTAAGTAAGACCTAGAAGGCAGAATTTCACTGTTCGCTGATGACTGAAAGCTCTGTAACAGAGTAGACACACCAGAGGGCGAGACAGAATGAGAAGGACCTGCAGAAACTTGAAGAATGGTCAGGGTTTGGCAGTTGAAATCCAGTGCAAGGAAGTGCAAGATGATGCATATGGGGTACAAAACCCTGGCACAATATATCAGTTGGGGGTGAGGATATAGCATGCACCAAGCAGGAAAGGATCTTGGGGTTATCATCTCTGATGACCTCAAGGCAGGAAACAGTGTGACAAGGCAGCAGGTAAAGCAAATAGAATGCTGGGATGCATAGGCAGGGGCATCACCAGCAGGAAAAGGAGGTCATAATTCCACTATACAAGACACTAGTGAGGCCCCCACCTGGAGTACAGTGTACAGTTCTGGAGACCTTACCTACGTAAGGACATAGACAGGGTAGAGAAGGTTCGGAGGAGGGCAACAAAGATGGTGCATGGATTGCATCACAAGTCCTATGAGGACAGGTTGAAGGAACTGAACATGTACTCCTGGAGGAGAGGAGGGAGAGAGGGATGTGATAGAGACATACAAGTATCTTACAGGAGGAACTGGGTGTAGGAATACACTATTTTTAAGCGGAAAAGATGTTCCAGGACTAGAGGGCATGGGATGAAGTTGGAGAGAGGACGATTCAGAGGGAATGGAGGAAGAATTTCTTCACAGAACGAGTGGTGGACAAGTGGAACACCCCTGCCAGAGGAACTGGTGGGGCTGAAACAATTACGGATTTAAGAATGCATAGGATAGACATAAAGGAATTCTGGAGGTCAGGGGTAAGGGCAACAGACTTCTTGGAAAACATAAACTGAACTTACATGCTCAAATGGGTCTTGGTCGGGCTATAGGCCTTATCTGCCTACACTCGTCTATGTATCTATGTACCATATAGCACTATATGCGGACAATGTCTCTTCCTCTCCAACCCTGTGGAGTCTGTCCTGCAGTATTTCTCGCATTCTAGAGGAGTTTGGGACTTGCTCAGGATATCTGCTAAATACTAGCAAAACCGATGCCCTTGTTTTCCACTTTGATCCTCCGTGTGGTTTAAAGGTATCCTTTTGATGGACGCTAGACAAACTAAAGTAGCTGGGTATCCTCCTGACTCTAAGTCAAAGGATGCTATATGTTATAATTATGATCCTTTTCTAATGCAGATGAAGCAGGACCTGAGAGATGGGACCACCTTCCTTGAACCTGATACAAAGGGTAGAAGTGATAAGGATGGTGGTGTTCCCGGGGCCCTATATCTCTTTCAAAATATTCCCTAACCTGCCGATGAAAGTCTTCTGAACATAGAACGCTGCAATCTCCAGATTTATATGTGCTGGCAAGCGCCCAGAGTTAGATTCAAAACTCTCACCCTACCTAGGTCCCAGGGAGGACTGGCACCAAATCTTAAGCTTGTACAGTTGGGCCTCCCAATAGTGTTCCTGATCCGACAGTGTTTGACTAAAACCTTGGCCCGATGGAGAGAAATAGAGGAGGAAATAATACTTAAGCCAGAATGGGAACAAAAGAACTGTTCTACCAAAATCCCCCAAAACGAGAGTGCGCATCACAAACCTCTGGATTATCCACCAAATTCGAGCCTGGCACACTATTCGTAAATCCCTGCAGCTCATCCCATACCTAGTTTTGTTATCCCCAATAGGTCTCTTGGAGGGTTTCTCCTGGGTGGACCAATGACACCTTTAGTAACTGGAGGCATTTGCACCTTACTAGCTTGACACAGTTTTTATTGTATTTTATTAAGTCTAGGATTACAATACCTTTGAGCCAAGACTCTTTTACAAAGGTTCCATGTCAGAGAAATACAAATTATGGGTAACATCAAGACAGATATCACAGCAATGTGGACATTGCAAACAGATTACGGATTAATACAGTTCAAGGGTAGCATTGTAAGCAAGGCAGCCAGCGCCATTTGTCAGAGAAAACAGACGAGATAAGAAGTGCCAGAGTCATAGGGAGAGGGAAGGGTGGGGAGAGAGGTGAAAAATGCAGCATTGGGTATACCAAATGTGAGGGTAGAATCCAGTGAGGAGGGGAGGGGGGACCACTAGAGCAGGCAGGGAAGTAGAGAAACAAGGTTGTTGGCAGTCACAGGAGCTGTTGGTAGTGAGATAGTCCCGAGCCTAGTTTTAAACATACCAATTGGTGGGGCTGAGGCCATTGAACCAGAGTGGCGCCGATAAGCAAAAGAGCATTGTCCCTGTGAAGTGTGACAGTGGGGAACTTTCAGTCACTGTAGCATGGATCTCAGAAGGCACCATTTGTTGGATTGGTGGTGTAACAGAGTTGAGACCCCAGAAGGTGCAAGGCCAAGGTAGATATTTTTCGCCATGGAGCAGGTGAGAAACTTTATGTGGATTGATAGTTGAAGCCAGTCGGTCTGGGTGTACAGGTCAAGTGTGTGGGTGAGACGGTGAGCACTGTGATGAGCCAACATGCCTTATTTTAAGGCAGTTGAGAGGCGCTCTAAGGGTTGTGGCCGAGCATAAATGATGACACCATAGTCTATTACAGAGATCACAGAGCTCAGGACTGCAACCATCAGAGCTTCTGGCGTGAGATATTGTCTGTGTTTGTAGAGAGACCAAGCGTATTAGCAGCTCTAGCTACATTATCTACGTGAGGTCCATAGGAGAGATTAGAGTCAAGCTGTATCCCTAAGTATTTGAAGGACCCCACCTGATCTAGAGTGTTCTGGGTGGTGGAGATAGCCAAGTGGTGTAGCTTGTGTGGGTTAAGAGAGCTGCAGAAGAGCATAGATTTGGTTTTCTTGTCATTGAGGATCAGTTTATGATTAAGAAACCATGTCTCTACAGAACTGAAACCAAGTTGAAGGTTGTGTTGAAGAGTTGCAGGATCTTTGTGAGTGGAGTATACAACAGCATCATCGGCATATAGTATGATCTGCTCAGAACAGTGGTAAGGAGGGAGTTTAAGAAAAGCTAAAAGGAGGGGGCCCTGTATGGATCCCTGTGGGACACCTGAGCGAACAGGCAGGGTGTCAGAAAGAGCATCAGCAATTTTTACCTTCTGCTACCGATTTTCTAAGTAGTTTTTAAACCAGAGAGAAGTCAGGTGATAGCCCGCATTCAGTAGTTGGTCAATTAGTAGTCCATGGTGTACTGTATCGAAGGCCTTGAGAGTTCGACTAAACGGACCCTGTGAGAAGGCCGCTGTCAAGGGATTTGTGCAAAGCTCCAGTGAACTCAAGAAGGGCTGTGGTGGTGCTGTGACCTTTCTGGAAATCGTGTTGTTGTGGACAAGGTATATTGTATTTATCCAAGTGGTCAGTGAGTTGATCAGCCACGATGTGCTCAAGTGCTTTAGAGCGGGGCAGTATGGAGATAGGGCAATAATTTGAGTGATTTGTCTTATCCCCACTTTTATGGACAGGTGTCATGGTGGCTGTTTTCCATAAGTCCGAGAATTTTCCACAGCTGAGAGAGAGGTTTAGGATTTTTGTTAATGGATGAATTACTCATCAAGGGTGAGCAACAGAAGCTTAAGGTCCAGAGTGTCGCTACTAGATCTAGATTGAGATAGCTGCAGTAACATAGCGACGAGCTTTATTCAGCCTTACCTCCTTGAAGTAGAAGAGGGATGGTTAGACTGAGGAGCTGAGGTATTTGGGGAGTAGGCCCTTTTTTCAAGAAGTCATGGGGTAGGACAGCACTAAGGTCTGAAAAGCTGTGTTAAAGAAGTTCCTCAGAGGACCGCAGTTTGACATTCACAGAGATCCAACAGGAATTTAACTTATGGCACTCTGATTTCTTCCGATACCTACAAATAGGTCATTACTACAATACCCTCCCGACTGTGGTAGGTAACCGAGGGACACCCACACCTGATAAAATTACTACTTTAGGTACTCCAAACTAGTGAACTACCGCACCCCGACCCTTTAAAAATCACTGATGGAAACATTGGGAGAAAATACTTGTTTAACTATGGAAAGGTGGAATTCGGAACTGAGCTCCACCTTACTAGAGAAACATGGGGTACCATATGTCATACATCCTCCAGACTTACCTGCTCACATGTTTGACGCTATTTTCCTGGCAGCTTCTCATAAGATACTTTTGCACTCGGCCATAACCTCGAGACTTCAGTGGTTCTACATCAGCTTCATTGTCTGCTCTGTATGTAAGTGGTTGCCCACCACTGCATGTGTTTTGGCTGTGCCCTAAATTGCAGCTATTCATGAGGGCTCTCCGGGAGAGTTGGAGGAGATCTGGGGCCCTGGGAGCCCATGGACCGGGAGTTTTTATGTTGCATGTCTTCTCCCAAGAATTAAGAGGCCCATACAGCGTCCCCTGATGGGACTACTATTGCTCGCTGCAAAAAGGCAATAATTAAATGTTGGCTCACCAATATGGTACCCTCAATGGAATCTTGGAGAACCATAGTAAATGGGGTATACAGAGCAGAAAGGATTACTTACTCCCTGAATGACAAAGCTGCACTCTGCACTATTAAATGGAGTAGGTGGATACTGTATATCATGTCCAAAGAACCTGACTTCGTCCCTTAGGGCAGAGGGGTCGCATCCTCTGGGTCCTCTGGGTGTCCCCCCATCTTCATGAAGATAACAGCTACAGATGTTCACCCATAGGCTTGGTTCCATTACACACAATGGGGATACAAGCGTTTCATGTAACTCATTGAATTTTAAGGAAGGGGATTGGGAGGCCCCCCACAGAAGGCTCCAGAATGAGAATAATTTGCATTGAATGAATGAAATAATGTTCTGAGTTTAATATTGTGAGGATATTACCACCAATGATGTATTAATAGATGAAATATACCTTGTTAAATATACTAAAAGCTGGCTTTTAATGACGATTGGAAGTGTGACTATTAAAGTTTGAAAATACTAATAAAAATGTGTTTGCAAAAAAAAAAAGAAGAAAGCTGTAAAAGGCGCTTAAAAGTCAGAGGTATATGGCTTGGCATGCTGTGTCCAATCCCAGGAGTGGATGAAGAGCAGCAACCAATCGGGCGCGAGCTAAAAGGTGCGCTTGAGTAATCGGGGTCCCAGTATGTGGTCCTGGCTCCAGGCAGACTTATCCAGTTCAGGAGCACTTTCGGCGAGTTGGGGATGGAACCTGGCCATCTGGCTTGTCCAGCCACGGTTGTCAGAAGTCAAGGAGTTGTCATCCAGCCAAGGGCTCCTGATTCAGGAGCACTTTGGCAGGGTGGGATGGAGTGCGCCAGCTTGTTTCCCAGCCGCGGCCGCCAGAAGGCAAGGAGCTGTTCTATCCGGCCAAGGGCTCCTGGGTTTAGGAGTGCTTTCGGCAGGGTGGGATGGAGCATGGCGGGCTGGCTTGCCCAGCTGTGGTTGACAGAAGGCAAGGAGCTGATCGCCAGCCAAGGCTCCTGGGGAATATGTCCACCTCTATTTCAAAATCTGTAGCATCTGTAGAGGTATCAGTTCCAGTGTGTCTGCTCCATCTAAAAGTATTGTGTGTCTTGAAATATCTACCGACCCACTAGTTGAAAGCATTGCCTCTTGAAGTTACTACTTCTGGCCAAGGGCAGTCCATTGCAAGTTCAAGGATTATTGTTGAGCACAGAGTTGGAGCAGACTGAAAAATGCAGTGGACTGAAAGACTGGCAAGTAGTTTCAACAGTCCATTCTGACTGGTTCAGTTTGGAAATGTGACCGACCGTGGTTGCTGTACTGTGCTAAAGAAGAAATGATGTACTGCCAGATTTGCTTAGATGCAAATTAACAAACCACTTAACAGCAGGCTTCTCAGTAATGAAAGCAAAAGCATCACAGAACACAAAACATCAAAAGCCATGCTTCAGCCAAAGAATGCTACATATGGGCAAAACTATTTTGGCAAAGTCAGATAATCGTAGTGAGAAAATCAGAGGCTGCAGTAATAGCTGCTGTAAACAAAGTGCACCTTGCTGCAAAATTGAGTCTCCCAAATGCAGTTATCCCAGAGATAACCAGACTGCATCGCACACATACTTGAAGATATCAAAACCCTAAGGGCTCCATTTCCAAAAGTTTGGGCAGTACATCCCAGGGATGCGCTGCCCAAATCTGAAAATGCGCCAGCTGTCAGGGCATGCCCATATATGAAGGGCACAGATGCATGGTGCAGCCTCAACAGTGCTAACGCAGACAGTATTGTACCGCACCTATGCAAATAAGGGCCCCCTCCCATGCATACACAGTGCAGTACAGTATTGAAACGCTTTCGAAGTGCAGCTCGCCCCCAGCAGCAGCGCAGCTCACGCTTCTGAAACCTCTCCAACTAGTGTGCAGACCGGCTGCCCACTGTTAAGAGACAGGGAACCTTGGCGGTACATTGGTTCCCCCCACTGCCCGATCCTTATAGTAATAAATGAACCCCCCTGTGTCCCTGGTAGTCTACTGGTTCCCCCCTCCCCAGCTACGATCTATATAAAAATACAAAGTCCCTGGTCCCCAGTAGTCAAGTGGCCCCCCACCCTGTTGGGCAGTGATTCACTAGCCTGCCCTCCCCCAACGTGACTGGAATCGATGACTGGCACAGCCCTCTTGCACCGCCACAGCCAGCAGCTGACAAACCAATGGGCGTACTGTACATGCTATTGACAGTTGAGTTGGCAACTGACCGTGGTGGTGTGAGGAGGGCTGTGCCAGTCACTGGCTCCGGATGGGTGGGGGGATTGGGGTGGTGGGTCACTGCCTACTGGGGATGGGGCCACTGATTGGGGACTTTGAGTTTTATACAGATCGGGCTGGGGCGGGACCACCAGACTATCGGGGAACTGATTGATTATATTTATGCTGATCGGGAGGGGGACCACTAGATTACCAAGGATACAGGGATTATTTATTTTACACAGATCGGAAAAGGGGACCACTAGACTACCAGCAATATGGGGATTGGGGGTATGTTTTCATCATACATGTGATCGGGGCTTGGGGAACTGGCCCAGCGCACTCCACTGAAGTGCACTCATGCAGATGAGCCCATAATGTGCATGCAAACTGCCCCATTGCGCCGTACATGCCCAATGGGCTCATCTGCATATTTGGGCTGAATATCGCCGATGGGGGTGGTGACCCTGCTGTCGCCGCACATCCAGGGTCTGATATTCAAACGGACTGCACAATTTGTTTGAATATGGTGCCAGAGCTGGCCAGACCATTTGTTTTTTCGATTACACAGTTTTGTGTGCGCAGCTGGCTGGCTTTGAATATGGGGCCTAAACGTGATTTACACACTGACTACAATCACCACTCTTGATTTAGAGATTTCCAATCAGCACTTGCTTCTGTGATTGAGGGTAATATCATTATGATTTTGAACGCAGTCCCTGTATTAGCATACTGCTAAATGAATCCACTGATATTGCAGTGGAGCAAAAGCTATTGTGTGTGCCATTTACCACTGTGGATTTTGGGTTATTCGAAACACCTCGTCTCTGACTCGACTCCCTGGTGCTGCTGTAGAGGTTATTGTGTATCAACTTTTAGATGGTTTGAAAGAAGTCCCTCTGAACAGCATCTGTGGCGTTGTCACAGATGGGGCTGCAAGCATGACAGGGTTAAGTCTGGAGTGGTCACCAGGCTAAAGGACATGCAACCAGTATTCTATCATGTCACTGCATTTCACACAGAATGCCACTTGTCACTGCAGATGCACCAATAGCATCCCTTGCCTGGTAAAATACCAGGGGCTGCTAAACGGCATTTCCAGTTTTTGTTTTTTTTCAGAAAATGCACCCCAAAACTTAAATGCAGTAAAACAGATTCAGAATGTTCTAATTAGAAACATTGTAAAGTCAGTGATGGTTTTCACACAAGATTGTTGTCATTTGAAGGTGCAGTTTGACACATGGTGAATCACGCTAGTCTGATCAGCATGCTTGCTGGCATTAAACATGCCAACACTGATGGTTTGCTGAAATTAATTTCACATATAAATTTCTGTATGTTTCTCGCTTTCTTTCAGATGTGCTCCACTAGCTTGGCTGTATGAATGGAACTTTCCAGCAAAAAGACTTCCATTTTAGTAAAATGCATGACATGATGGCCTTTGCGGTTCAGAACTCTCTGAACTCAAGTGGGGACAGGTGTGTCCATTACAAAGTTGAGAGTGCACCACATAAAACTGGATCCGAGTTTGATTTTTCCAGAAAACATACTAAAAGACAGAGACAAACCTAGAAACATAGACTTTGACAGCAAATAAGGACTGCTTGGCCTACCTAGTCTTCCCATTTCCCTACCTGCTGAATAAGCTGCAGATTCTAGCTAACAAACAGCCTATTTTTTCCTGCCCTCCACAAGAATTGCTTTATGTCTGTCCCATGCATTCTTTAATTTTCCCACAGTTTTAGACCCCACAACCTCCTCAGGAAGGCTGTTCCATACCTCTGTGAAAAATACTTCCTCACATTACCTCTGAGCCATCCCCTCTTATCTTCCAGTTGTTTCCTTGTTCTTGCACATCTCTTTTCTGAAAGATGCTGCCCTGTTGGACTTTGTTGATTCCACTGAGGTACTTAACAGTTTCTATCATGTCCCCCTCTCCCTTCTTTCCTCAAGGGTATACATATTAAGCTCCATTAGTCTCTCCTCTTATGGCTTCTCTTGCAGACCCTGCATCATTTTAGTTGCCTTCCTTTGGACTGCCTCCATCATGACTATGTCCTTGCGGAGATGGGGTCTCCAGAACTGGACACAGTACTCAGATGGGGTCTCACCAACTGTCTGTACAGAGGGATAACAACTTCCTGTTTTCTGCTGGTGATGCCTCTGCCTATATATCCCAGTCCCCCGCCCTCCCTACTGCCTTCTCACATTACTTGCCAACCTTAAGGTCATCTGATATGATTACCCCTAGGTCCTTTTCATTTTTGTTGTTACTACCTTACCCCATTGTGTACTCTTCCCTGGGTTTTGTTTCCCAGGTGCATTATTTTGCACTTTGCATCGAATCCAAGCTGCCATACTTCTGTCCATTCCTCCAACCTTGTCAAGTCCCTTCTCATCCTTTCCATGCCTCCTTGTGTATCAACCCTGTTGCAGATCTTTGTATCATCTGCAAGAGGCATACTTTCTAAGGACATTAGAAAGGACTGGACCCAGTACTGAACCCTGCAGTACCCACTAGTAACCCCCTTTTTTCAGAGTGGACTCATTTACTATTACCTTCTGTGTCCTGTTGTCCAGCCAGTGTTTTACCCAGGATAGCGCCCTGGGACCCACTTCCAGGCTGGCTAACTTGTTTATAAATCTTTATGGGGGACTATGTCAAATGCTTTGTTAAAGTCTAGGCAGGCCATGTCCACAGCCCTCCTGATCTACTACTTGGTCACCCAGTCAAAGAAATCGATTAGATTCATCTGACCTTCCTGCTGTGAATCCATGCTGCCTTGGGTCCTGTGCCCCACTGGCCTCTATGTACTCAACAGTAATTCCATCAGAAGTGATTCCATCACTTTCTACACAGAGGTCAAACTGACAGGTCTGTAGTTTCCTGTCCCCTCTTGCTACCACTTATGTGAAGGGGAACCACATCAGCCCTCCTCCAGTCCTCAGGTACCACACCATCCTCCCATGATTTGTTAAAAGGGTAGTCAGTGATGTCACTAGTTCTCCCTTAATTCTTTTAGAATTCTGGGATGAGTCCCACAGGCCCCATTTTAGAGTTCTTTCAGAACCCTTTCTTCTGTGAAAGGATTGCACCCCATCCAGAGTGCTTCTGTTAATTGGATTAGGTACCTCCCCTCCCTTTTGTGATACTGAGCAGAAGTATTCATTCAGTATTCATGCTTTTTCACTGTCCCTCTGCCCACCCACCATCCATTCTATAATTCAGCGTCACTATCCCTCCCTTTGTCTTTCTACGCCCCTAATGAACCTATAAACGGTTTTATCCCCTTCTTAACCAGGATGCCTATCTTTTCCTCAGTTTGGACCTTTGCTATTCTGACTGCCTTCCTGCTTCCTTCTGCCTTAACTGGTACAGTTCTCTGTCATGCTCTTACTGTGTTTCCTTATACTTCCCAAATGACATCTTTTCTCCTAACCTTCCCACCACCCTTTTGAGAGCCGTAGTGCTTTTTTCTTTCTTTTGATTTGTTTATTTGCTTCACACAAGGCTTGTTGCCTCTGTGATTGCAGTTTTGATGTGTCTTCATTGTTGCTCCACCCTCCTCCTTGCCCGTTTGCTGCTACTTTTCTAAGGCACCTCCCATCTTGCCAAAGTCAGCTCTCCTGAATACCAGTACCCTCACTTTGTATGGCTTGACTCTGCAGCTGAGTTTGTGAACCACACTGTTTGGTGGTCACTTGTTCCCAGATGGCTACCCAGTTCTAGATCAGAGATCCTTTCACTGTCCCCATTTGAGAGTACGAGGTCTAAGACTGCTCCTTCTTGAGTGGGCTCCAACACTAGCTGTCTGGCGGCATGCCCCTGTAAGGCATAGAGAATGGCCCTGCTCTTGGATGTGGCTGCAGAAAGGTGCGCCAGTTAACATCTGGCATATTTAGGTCCCTCGTCCACAGTATCTTCCTTTCTCTGCCATCCTAAGGATGTCTTCTATCCTAGCCTTGTCCATTCCTCGCCTGAGATGGGGGTCTGTATACAACCCTTGTGGACTGTAGTGACATTTCCAGTCTCTAAGGTGACACACAGCGCCTCCTCTACTCCCTGTTTACTCTCTTGTTCCATTGCTTTTATCCCTTTCCTTACATAGAGAGCTACTCCTCCCTCTTGTACCCTCCTTGTCTCTCCTATAGGTTGTATACCCTGTTATGTTAACATCCCAGGCATGGTTCTTCTGTGTACCATGTTTCTGTGACTGCCATGATATCCAGGCATCCCTCCTTCATCAAGGCCACCAGTTCAGGGAGCTTGGTGCCCAGACTATGGGCATTGGTATTCATTACCCTCCATTTCTTAATGGCCTTACTCCTTTGCCCCATCTCTGTCCTTATTGCCTCTATCATTTTCTCCGCTTACCCCTGCCCATCTCCCTATCGATGTCTCTATCTTGGTGTTTACCTCACTTACTACCCTGATTTTTTTTTTTTAATTTTGGGGGGCTAGATTTCCTGCTCCTTCCGGGTACCTCCCTCTTGGCTAGTTTAAATGCTTGCCAATAAAGCATTTAAACCCATCACCTGGGATCCTGGTTCCTCTTGGACAGATGCAGACTATCGCGCCAATATAGGCCTGCATTACTCCAGGTGCACCCCAGTCCCCAAAGAAGGCAAACCTCTGAGCTCTGCACCAGTTTTTCAACCACTGATTGAATTTCATGGTGTGGAGCACCTAGCTTCACCCATGCTGTAGATGGGCAGCACCTCCAAGAAGGTTACCATGTGTGCTACTTGTTTCAAGGTCCTTTCCTAATCCACAAACTCTTCCTGCACTACTCTGATCCCTTTCCCAGCTAGGTCGTTGTCCCAGGTGGACAGTGACATCCAGCTCCTCCCCATGCAGTTGCTCCTGTGATCCTGAGGATCCGCCTTTCTCTCTCCAAGTTGTTGTGCCGCGGCACCTACCACCCTCTTCCCAGTTCTACCCCCTAACTATGGAGTTCCCCACCAGGCGCTGTTTACTTCCCCTGTGGGGTCCCATGCCACCCTCCTGTGGGTCTCCTTTATGGAGGTTCTCAGCATCCTCCTTGGTCTCCACTGCGGGTCCCTCCATAGAGGAACCACACTTTGCCAGAATGGCATGTGAATTGTGGAGCGGCACAACTGGAGGGATGTGTCTCTGTTCACCACCCTCACCCTCCCTGAGCCCTCTATGGTCCAACCGCCTCTTTCTTGGCAACCTCTGAGGCAGTGGCAGTGGCCCTGGTGTTCACTGGGTGGCAGAGGAGGTCCCCAAATCCTGGCCAATTCAGCATGGAGATGAGCAACCTCCTCCCTTAGATCAGAGGGTGCCTGCAGATGGGACAACACTGCATCCTCCAGAACGTTTCCTGGAAGACTGCTTCTCCACATCCACTGCACTACAGCACTCCCATCATGTCTTATTTCTGGCCCTTAACTGTTTTGAATACTTACTCTTTCTCTGTTTTGTTTTATTTTCTCCTTCTTACTGACTGCCTCTGTGCCCTTTAAGCTTCTGATCTTCCTGTTCTAAGACAAGAAGTTCCTATTTCTCAGTAGTCTCCTTACTTACTTGCTCAGAATCAGACCTCCAGCAGCTGGGGGCAAGACTTTAGCCTGTAGATCATTTGCTCAGAAACTTATCCAGTCCATCAGTAATAGGTTCAGTGACATAGATAAGTCAAACGATAAGTCAAATGTTCTGAGGGGTCGATTGCTTTCTCTCAAAGTTAATCTTGGTAGATCAGCTTCGCATCATGATGATTCTTCTGATGATGATACTGAAGATTCTTTTAATGTTGCTTGCATGCATGTGCAAGAAACACATTGCTTTCAGCAGTTAGGAGGATGCCTAAATGTGTCAGAAACTCGAGCCATGCCACCATGCAATCAGTTGTTTTGGTTCATTACAAGCTACCAAAACAGCTGATTCATGTCCCCATGGCGACGGTTTCCCTTCGGCTCACAGTCCCTAGAAGCCAACAGAAGCTGCCCACCGCTCAGTGTGCCTCTTGGTGAAACATTTCAATTAAAAAGCCGACAGGGTGCCCAGTCCCTGTCGGCACATGACCCTCCCAGTTAACTAGAATCTGCAGCTTATCCAATAGGTAGGAAAATGGTCAGACTGGGTGGCCCAAGCGGTCCTTATCTGCCGTCAAAGTCTATGTTTCTATTTGCCGACAGGGTAGCCCAATCCCGCCAGCATAATGCACCTCCCCATTTGTGGTTTATCGAGGGTGGTGCCCAACTCCTTGGCTCATGCATTTCCCAGCATACTGGTGGCTGATGGGGTGCCCAGTCCCCATCGGCTCTACTGCCTCCTCAAACAAATTTCCATCTGCCACGCTAGAGCCACCCAGTGTGGCAAAGTCTGTTTGGCCAACGGAGATGCCCAGTCCCCGCCTGCCCACTGCCCCACCTCCAAACAAATTGTCTGATGCCACGTAGGAGCCACACCAGTGTGGCAAAAGTCCCCTGTCGTATGTGTGTGTGTATGTGTGTGTGTGTGTGTGTGTGTGTGTGTGTGTGTGTGTGTGTGTGTGTGTGTGTGTGTGTGTGTATATGTATGTATACAGTCAGACCTGGTTAATCCATGCACATTTGTGTTTGCCAATTTTGTTACATAATACAAATCTACATAGTAACCAGACAGTGATAATAAAGAGGTCAATAGCCCAACAAAAATCTGTATGTAGTGTTTTTCATTCGGATAGTCAGACATATGGATTAACAAGGCACGGATTAACTAGGTCTGAATATATATATATATATATATATATGTGTGTATGTGTATGTGTGTGTGTGTGTGTGTGTGTGTGTGTGTGTGTGTGTGTGTGTGTGTGTATATATATATATATATGTAGAAGAAAATAACAGTCCCTTGTTGATTCTCTTGCCCCTCCCCAACCCGCGCCCACCCTCTGTACCCCACCACCCCACACTTACCTCCGGAGCCCAGTAACGATCTTTGATGGACTGGGAACATGTCTGCACTCTTCAAAGCCGACTGCGAACTGAAGAAATGCCGTAAGCTGTATAACGGCACAAATGTTGTTTTTTCAACTTTGGTACATATCTCATATTTTGGGGAATTTTTTACCAATTTTCATCATGGGGTTCTTGGACCCCACCTCATGAACTCTGTCCCTGTCATTTTGTTCTTCGGTCCTGAAAGGTGATTTTGCTGTCACTGCGCGAAACCACCTTTCGGGTACTGATTAATGAAATGACAGTGTCAAAGTTCATTAAGTAGGCCCTAAAACCCTATGTTGAAAATTTGGTGAAAAATATTCAAAATTACTGTTTTGAGGTATCGCTATGCAGTTCCTACGTGCACCAAAACTTCGAGCTTTTTTAATATTTTCACCCAGATTTTCAACATTGCCATTTTACTACACCTCCTTATGAACAGTACAGCTGTCATTTTCACAGCTTTCCTGAAATGTGTTTTCGCACATGTATCGCATAGTCGTTGTGCTGAATCAATGTTCGGGACAGATTAAGAAAATCACAGTGACACTGTTCATGAGCAGAGGTCTTAAACTGCCTATGTTAAAATTTGTGACAAACGCGTCCATAAATGACTATTACGTAGCTGCATTGTGCAATTTCCATGCACCCCTCATAAGTTCACAAAATCATAATATTTTCAGTCCAGATTTTCAACATTGGCATTTTCTACACCTCCCTATGAATGGTACAGCTGTCATTTTCACACCCTGGCCAAAATGTGTTTCATACTTCCGCTCAGGATAGCGGCTGTCGCTGTGGGAAATCGGTGTTCAGGACAGATTAAGAAAATCACAGTGACACTGTTCATAGAGTGAGGTCCCAAAATGCCTGTGTTAAAAATCTGCTGTAAAATATCCCAAACTAATTACATTATGGGTGTGCGCTATGCAGTTTCTATGCACACTCGTGACCACCAGTTTTTTTTTTTTTTTTTTATTTTCAGCCCAGATTTTCAACATTGCCATTATTTTACACCTCTTACGAACAGTACAGGTGTCATTTTCACATCCTTTCGAAATGTGGCAAAGTGGCACAGCTGCTGTGCAAAATCATCTTTCGCTAACAAACTGATAGTATCACTGTTCATGGTGGGGTCACAGAAAGCCCATGTTGAAAACTTGGAGTAAAAATACCAAGAAATGCTTAGGCTGTTAGGGTTTTCGACCTTAACACTCTACCCTGTAGGAGTGACAGGTGTCAGGGGTGTGATTTGGGATTGTCTACAGTAATGCTCATGCCATTCCTCCTACCCTGCAGCCAGTGGCCAGCATCGAGGTGCCTTGGACTCTTTGACCCCAGAGTTCACCCCATTCTCTTACACTGCACCCATTTCAGTGTATTTCTTATGGAATGAGGCGTGTAAAGCACTAACACTCCAAAGCACACCTCAACACTTTTACGTGTCTGCAGGGTAGGATGAGGTGAAATGTCGTGACAGTTATGGGTAACGACCCAAAGGCACACCCCAATGCCTGTCCATCTCTGCAGGGTGGAGGTAGAGTTGGCGCCAGTTCAGTAATTCACCGCCATTTCTATACTGCATCTAACTCCTGCACTTCCACTGCTAATGACGGCAAGCAACACTTGGCATTGACAAATGCTTGTTCATCTTCAGTTTTCAGTCGTTGTTGGCATTTCAGTGGCATGGAGTTCATCCCGCAGTTCAGACTGGTCTCAAGAAACACGTAGCCAGAAATGCATCCACTTTAGACCACTAGTTTGGGGGAGACAACATTATCTGTTTTAACAGTCACACGTGTGTGTGTGTGTGTGTGTGTGTATATTTATCAAAGGGAAGGGTTTACCCTTGCTTTCATAGTCTTGTTTGTATTCATGACAGTGCCAGCGTCACAGCTGATTGCAAGCAGGGCTTTAGCAAGCAAAATCTCATCACAGCTCAGCTAAGAAACTGAACACAGAGACACTGCATAATCTAATGATGATATCCATTAAGGGCCCCAAGACTCAGAATTTTATTTCACAATGCCTTTGAAAAGAAAAGGCCGTGAAATGCTGCCGGATATTGCCACATGACAGTACTGGTAATCGTTAATTCAGAGTGGTGCAGGAAACAAAAAAGTTGGCATAGGTTGTGGTGTTCAAAAAAAAAAAACTTGGATGGGCACCAACAGTGGCCTGCCAGTAATCCATCGCTGCACCATTAGTCACTTGTGAAGACTGTTTTCAGTGGGTGAGTCACTTATTAAAGGCGGATGCTTTTCCCTCTGAGAGAACTCAACAAGTCTGTTTTTCAGAGAACTCGAGCAGGTCCAGTCTTTTGATAACCACTCGCTGGATTACTCCTACTGACTCAGCCATGTCTGGTTTGGCTGTTCTCTTTAGTAGATTAGGTGTTGTCCTCCAGGGTGAGACTTTGGGGCGGGGGCAGTGTGGTGCTGTCAGAGTGGCCTCCGTACAGGCCTAGCAGAGGTCTTCTAATGCTGTCATTTGTTCGGTAAGACTATCAAGGAAGGGGAGCTGAGGAGGAATTAAAAAAAAAAAAAAAAGACAACCTTACGTAAGTTCTTAGAATCGCTAAACATCCAGTTATTACATGCAGAATTAATCCAATGGATCAGAGTTCATTTTCAAGGGAATTGGTTTAAATCAGTAGTAGTGTTTTTTTTGTTTGTTTTTTTGGGGGAATTTGACAGTTCTTCATATATATTCCAACTGCAACACTTGATTTGTGTAGCCTTCTCTCCTAAGGGCTGGTACAAGGCCCAGACCATTGACCATAAGTTTACAAACATACAGAAGTGCAGCAGAAACGGACCACCGGTCTAATCAAGTGTGCTCGAGTGTGCAGCTAGCACCCCTAGTTTGCAGCTGCCCCACCCCTCTCCTTTGTCATCCCACTGCCACCCCCACCCTCACTCTCCCTGTTCCCTGTCCCATGCTCCTTTGAAGCTGTTCACAGATTTGCATGATACCATTCATTCTGGTAGGGTGTTCCATTTGCTACTGCCTCTCTGTGAAATAGTGTCTCCTCATTTCCTTCCTAAAGCTTCCCCTATTGTTGGCCCATGCCCCTGGTGACCCTCCTCCTTAACTTAAAGACCCTATCTTCCCATCCTTATTGATTCCCCTCAGATACTTGAATGTCTCTGTCTGTCCCCACTGTCCCTACTATCCTCCAGGGTGTACATATTCAGGTCTCCCAGCCTGCTGTCATAGTCTCTCCTCCATTCCACATATCATCTTTGTTGCCATCCTCTGCACCCCCCAGTAGCCTGATATTTTCACTTTAGGTATGGCCTCCAAAACTGCACACAGTACTCTTAAGTGTGACCTTACCAGCGACTCGTAGAGGGGCAAGATCACCTCTTCACCTGGACGAACTCCCTCGCATGCACCCCAGCAGTTTGTTCGGCTTTGTAGTCGCTTTCCTGCACTGGGCAGTGTTGTTCATGGTCCCTGTTATCATTACCCCTAGGTCTTTCTCCTCCTCAGTGATCCCTAGCTTAACCTCCACCCCCACAGCCAGTATTCTCTCCTTGGTTCTTCACCCCAAAGTGCATAACCTTACTCTTCTTACTCTTCTTTGCATTGGAGTTCCAGCTGCCACCTCTCTGACCACTCCTCTAGCTTACTTAGGTCCCCCTGTAGCTGATTCCGTCCCTCCTCTCCATCCACCACTGCTCTGATTTTGGTGTCATCTGTGAACAGACTTACCTTGCTCACCACCCCATGTGCAATGTCTGACATGAAGAGCCCAAAAATACTGGCCCCAACACAGAGCCCTGTGATACCCCACTAGTCACCAGCCTTGAGTTGAGAGCTCCCTCTCACCACCACCCGCTGCAGCCTTCCACTCAGCCAGCTTGCAATCCAGTTCATCAGTTTGCCCTCACCCCTACACCAGTTAGCTTCCCTAGCCACCCATGAGGCACAGAATTGAAGACCTTGCTGAGGTCCATGTAAAGAACATCCACTACATTGACCCTTATCCAGCTCACCTGTCACCCAGTCATAATATTGTATCAGGTTGGTTTGACAAGTTGGTTTGACAAGACTTCCTGAAACGAACCCATGCTGCCTCACATCCTGAAGATTCCTTTGGTCTGAGTCATGATATTCACAGAAATGTTAAGTTTCTGTTTACAGTAGAATGCAAATGCTGTTGCAGTTGTGCTTTCAGTGTCCAAATAACTCTTCATACAGTATACTTTGTTACAAAAGAACAACCACATCATTGCTATTGGATGACTGGTGATTTAATTTAAACAGTGTATTTATTCCCTGTGCTTTTATTGCAGTCGAGGAGTTTTTAAGGTACAGTAGTTTATATCTGAGTGTTTTTAAGTTTAGTCAGTGGGTGTGAGTGTCCTTTTCAGCCTTCTTATTTATTATATTTATTTAAAAGTTGATAACTGGGAAAAGTACTCTGAGCCGAGGCTTGTTTCTAGGTGCAACCTAGGGCATAAACTGGGTGAAACATACAGTATACAAAGGGAAATGCAATATACCAACACTATAAATAGGGAAATACTGTAATGTATACATAGTAGAAGCATGGGTAACATGACAAGTTGTCTCCCAACTGTGTAACCCATATTTAAATGCAATAATAGGAGATCAAACGCTGAAGTCAAATACACTCTGGGAGATGACCCCAGATAAATGGAGTGGCAGCAAGAGGCTGGGGTGCATGAGGGGACGGAGGAGGCGGAATGGCATATGCATTTAGTGCTGGGGAAAAGTCAAAGTAGGGATTTGAAGGCGGTGATTGAAGGGAGAAGTAATGTCACAGGGATGTTTGTTCCAGTGGAGGGAGATGATAAGAAAACGCTGCTTGACCTGCACCTGTATGTGGGTGGGGAGGGAAAACAATGAGTCCCTGGAACGAAGGGAATATGAGGAAGGGATTGTTGACGATAGGGAGGAGGAGAGGTAGGCAGGAATGTCCCAGGCAGAATTTGGTAATGAAGGTGAGGCAAAGGACCTCACACCTGTGAGGTATATGCTTGATGGAGGAGGAGTAGAGGGAGACATATGGGGGTAGCAAAATGATTTAAGGAGAGTGTCGAGTTTTGTGAGTGAGGTTGCAGGGGCAGAGCTGTAGACAATGTCAGTGTAGTCCATAACTGGTAAAATAGTTAAACTAAGTCCTGACGGTTGGTAGAGGGAAGCAGTCCTTGTGTGGTGGTAGAGGACTTCCAAGTTTTGGGAGACATTTTGTGCAGATGGTATCAATATGGACGAGAAATCAAGATTGCTGCCTAGCCAGACCCAAGATATTTGAAAGATTGGACCGTGTCTAGGAGGAGCCATCCAGAGTGGCAAACATTGGGGTGGGATCTGGAGTTTGGTCAACCTTTGCCTGGAGTGAAAGATCATTGAGACTGTTTTCTTGGTGTTCAGTTTTACCTGTTTTCCTGGAACCAGTGTTGCACTTTATCAAAATCATATTGTAGGGGGTAATTACATCGCGCAGTGGGACCTGAGGAGTAGATCATGGAGTCGCCACGCATATATGGATTTGGGAGGTCAAGCAGATAGAAGAGAGGTAGTTAATGAAGACTGAAAAATAATGGAACAGAGTATGGATCCTTGGGGAGTCCGGCTTGGGTAGAGAGTGGGAGGAGAGGCATTTCCAACTAGGACAGATTGTTGTCTGTTGTGTAAGTAGGATCTGAACCAATTTACAGCAGGTCGTACTAACCTGGAAAGTAAAGTTTATAGCTCAGGTGGTGGGAAACAGAATCAAAGGCCTTTGCCAGGTCCATGAAGATGGCAGCAGTAGTGTGGCTTTATCCATTGCTGAATGTATAGAGTCAGTGGCCTTAGCAGGAGAGAATAGTTGAGTGCTCTTTCTTGAAACCTAACTGGAAAGGGGAAAGACCACCAAAACTGTGCAATATTCCAAGAGCGAGAGTAGATCAGTGACTCTTGAAGTTTGTTGAGAGAGGGCAGGAGAGATGGACCCCGTGAGTTGCGGAGAAGTAGGGTCACCTCCTTTATGGAGTAGAAGCACCTTGGCCAATTTCCAGGCCTGAGGTATGTAGCAGGTAGAGAGGAAAGGTTAAGGAGGTGGGCAAGGGGGGGTGAGCCGAGATGCAGAGGAGCTTTGGGTGGAGGTCACCGGGGCTGGATTTTGCATGGTTAAGCAACATTAGCTCATGATAGACCTCTAAGGGGAGATGGAGGGAAAGATGAAGCCAGTTCTTGAGGAAACATGTCCTGTAGGGGTAGGAGTGGGATGATAAGGGAGAGCACAAGTTGTGAAAAATTGTTGAAGGTATCGCAATGGAGGAAGAGTCCGATATTGTTGAGCCTTCAAATTTAAGGATTAGGGTGTGTGAGTTACAGGTGGGTCTGTGAGGGGTGGAGAACATTCCAGAAGTTAGACAGCGAGCTTGCATTTGCCAGTAGTTGGGACTTGAAATGTGTAGATTTGGCTTTTGGATGGCTTAGTACAGGAATTTCTGTGAGATTTGTAAAGTTGTAGATGTGGCGGTGCGAGGAAGCTTTGTATTGATCCCAGTATTTGTCACAGATTCTACAAAGAGTGAGAAGGTCTGATGTGATCCATAGGTGATGGTGATTTACTGTAGCCTTTTTTTTTTTTTTTTTTGAGGGCATGGACATTCCAGATTTACGTTAAGGTTTCAGTAAAGTGGTAGAGAGCTGTATTGACATCAGGGGCTGAGAGCATAGGAGACCAGTCAGCTTGAGTTAGGTCCTGGAGAAGGGTAGCAGTCGAGATGCAGAGAGGGCGATACTAAGTGTATTTTGGGACCAGTTTTGAGACAGTTGCTGTTGTAACACAGAACATGATGCATTGATCACTGAGGGCATCTGGGAGGACACTGGTTGCAGTAATGTGGTGTGGATGAGAGGTTAACACCCAGTCAAGGAGAGAATGGTTAGGGGATTGAGAGTTTGTGGATTGTCTCGAGATCAGTTGTGTGAGGCTTAGTGACTCTATCTTGAAGAGGGTGGCTTTAGAGGAGAGGGAGTGTCAGTCCAAATTGAAATTGTAGAGCAGGATGAACTCTATCTTACCTGTGTGGGAGGTGAAGGAGGAGATGTACTCAACAAGGGAGTCATTAGCTGTTTTAGGCGGGATGTACAGTACCCCAATATAGATTTGGATAGTGGAGGGAAGGGAAAGGAGGACCACGAGAAGATCATGGGAAGAGGGATGGGCTTCTGGAGAGAGAGATGGAGCAAGATAGTGATAGCCTTGTGTATAGGGATGCACTGCCACTGCGCTTACCTTGATCCTGGAGGTGGAGATTGAAGTCAGAGATGGAGAGGGATGAGTCAGGAATCCTGGCTAAGAACCACAGTTCAGTGACGACAGAACATCGGGTCATGTTGGGTGATCCAGACTTTGAGGGCATCTGTTTTAGGTAGGCAGCTCCTTGCATTAAGGTGGAAAATGCGCAGACCCTCAGGCAGGATGGGGAAGCTAGGAGGAGGGCCCGGTTAAGTTTGACATCACCAAAGAGGAGTAAGAGAAGTAGGTAGAGGGACAATTGGAGGGAACACGATGCCTTTGGAGGCACGAGAGTGGAAATGAGGTGAGGAGAGGCAAACTAGTGAAGAAGGGCCCTAATATTTAGTGAGGAGGAAAGCAAACCACAATGAGTGGGTGGAGAGGATTAAGAGGAGGGAGTATGGCAGCAGGGAGGTGCAGTGAGAGGTTCAGGGAGGAGAGGGAATTGGCTGTATAGTGTTAGGAAGACAATCTGGGAAAGGGATGAGGGCAAGTTGGAGGCAGTTGACAAGTGTAGGGTATGAGGAGGGGACGGGAGGCAGGCTGAGAGGGTAGTCAGAGATATGAAGGGATGAGGTGATGTGATGTGAGGGAGTGTCTTGAGTAGGAGAAGACTGAAAGATGAGGGAGAGTGCACGATCAGAGGAGTGAGGAGGAGGAAGAGAAACAGATCAAGAGTGATTTATAAGCAGGAAAGTGGTAGGGGCCAAGCCATGCAGGTCTGACAAATTAGAGAAAGCACTTGGCAGGGAAATTATTTGACAGACATGCAGTGGTGCAACAGCAGACCCTAAGATTCGACTGACAGGTTGGCCAGCCCGCTGGCACAGTGGTTGGATTTCCACTTGCGACGCCGGCAACTGGGTTAGGGAACGAGCCTGGCCGTCCGAGGGACAGGCAGGGAGAAGGATTGAGCATCCTCAGGACTGCTCTCCTTCTCCGGGGATGGGGCCATGTGCTTGGTGCAGGAGTGATGCCTAGCAGAGGCTAGGTTCATCGCCCTGTGCACGCAAGGTGAAGGGTCTCTGGGACGGGACAGACTGGCATCATTGCATGTCTCCACCCCAGCTTACAGGGATAAAATCCTCCGCCCAGGCTGTCTCCATGATGCCCTGCCCCGGACTTCAGTTAGCCTCCTGCAGAGGGTTCTCCAACCAGATACGGTCCTGACACTGATTCCTGCAGGTGCCATGGCCCTGCCTCCTGGGGGGGGCCAGGGGTGACCGGGAGTGAGGGACTTATCAGGAGATGGGAGCACTGTGACCAGGGCTGATCAATGACAGCTAGGAGTGGGGCAAAAGTGTAATAAATATTAAAAAAATAAGTTTACCTGACAGACAAATAGGTACAGAGTGAAATAGCCAGGCAAAGAAGTAGTGCAATTAAAACATGTGGTGAAGCAGCAGGTAAATAAAACTGTCAGAGTCTTAAATTTGTGAGACTACAGGCGGAGGAGCAATTTAAACACTGAAAATAAGCGCCTCTAAGTCTCTGACTTTGGTTAACGACTGGGTATTGGAATGGCCAGTTTGCAGCTATAGTGTATTGAATGGCCAGTTTGCAGCTATAGTGCAATTAAGACAGGCAAAACAAGGTTTCAATCCCAGTTTAAGCTAAGGCCCTAGAGGAAAGGATGAGCAGGGAGTTTAGGGCAAGTATTTAAGGCATGACTCGCACTGGGTGGGAGGAGGGTGGGATTATTGTTTCCAATGGGTGCAGCGCCACCGCAGCTGAGTCGCTGCAGAAATGGACACTGTCTTAGGCTCCTTCCAGATGTGATGGGCAGCTACTGAAGCGACTGGAAGGGGAATGGTAAGGGCCAGAGAGAGCGAGCCCTCATGACCCTCTGCTGGAGGAGAAGGAATCTGCAGTGGCAGAGTCCACGGTAGAACCTGAAATGGGGAAGAGAAGATGAAATTAGATACGTGCTTAGTGTCGCCTCCTGAAGGAGCCAGACACACGCCAGCACACACACACACACCACCACCAAATTCCTGCACTGGGAAGCCTCAAGGTAAGGTTTGGGGTCTGAAATGCAAATGCACCAGGTCTCAAGCAATCTAACTGTCCAGCCTGCAGCCCAGCAGGGCTCCGCACGCACAGAACTCCATAGCAAGATATCTCAGACACAGTCTGCATTTAGCTCCCATCCAGTTTAAAACAAGGATCGCCTGGGAACAGTACATTGTTACATGCATTATTGATTTACAGTGCAACCTCAGTGCTACCTAACTTTAGAGGAATGCTTGCAGCTGTTCAGTTACATGAATTGGCTGAAAATTCCACTTATATCAGCACATCTCTAAATACTAATGCACAGTAGCAACACACACATGCACTGTCCAACAGATAATTCTGCTTGGCATCAGGTAGTTGCAAGGTACTTACTGGCATCCTGCTAAAGGATAACTAGCACTCTAGAATCACTTGATTCCATTTTACCACATCCTTTAATTTGTTCTGAGGTGCTTTGTACTGTTGAACAAAAATTAGTACCCAACAAAACAGTTGATATCCCCACAGCCAGTATCCCGTGTGTTAAAATGCAGGATAAGACTATTTACCCACTGCCTGAAATGGATACTCTAGCCCTGGATAGTTGAGACTTCCCTAATTTGCCTGAGACTTTTAAGCTACTTGATTTACTACAGCTGAGAGCCCACACAGCCTGGGACTGGACAGTCTCTGTAACTCAGTTTAAATTACAGTTAGCAATATGTTATGACAGGTAAGATGTTAGGATTTACCATGCCTAGTGTGTTGTTTGGTGATGAGGCCGCAGGCTGAGTGAGCAAAACACACCAGGCATAGTAAATCCTAGCACTACCCACACTGTAGAGTGGTATATTATGATTATACAATGTTTGACTTTTTTTTGTGCTGCAAAAAATGAAAGTTTTTTGTGGTATAAAATATTTTTATTCAGTTTGTTTCACGAGGAAAAAAATTTATGCTGCTAGGGAGATCCTGCTGTTTGACAGTATCGATGGAGCTGCGAGGCAGACATCGGCAGCAGCAGTGTGTTTGATATGCCTTTAGCAGTTGCTGGTTTGTCAAATCAGGAGAGGGAGTGAATTGTTGCTTTTATTTGATTTTTCTTTTTTTTTAGTCCTTTTAGTACTCATCTCCAAGCATCAGACTGTGATAGGGATAAACTGAAATTAGGAAGAGAGGCAAGCAGTCCGCTGCAGGGGTAATGTCAGCATGCGCGATTGTCATTATCTGCTTCTTTTTTTTAATATACCTTGCGGTTCCGGTTTACTGGAGGTATTGTATGTGAAGGAAGTAAGCGGTTTCTGTCTAGCAGTAACTTTTCTCTTCTGCAGTCTGTGATTAAAATGCAGGATGGAGTCAGCATTAGCATGGTTTGGAAATCTGGGAAATGGAGGTGACTGACGATGTGCAGCGCTGAGTTTTAGCGATGGATTTCTTCTCACGATCCTCTAGTGCTGTGACAGACTATGACAGTGGAGGTACTGTCTCAGAAATGTTTTTGTAATCTTTGGGTGGCAAGTGTAGTTTTTGTTAAACAAGGGTTTTACACACTTCAGCTGTTGTGGAGGTTAGAGGAAATATTGTGGTGGCAGTTTGCCAACATTCGTCCCTTGCCGCCTTTGCCAGTTCATGGTCATAGTGATTTTGGTGGGTGGTTCTGATGAGGCTGACTTAGCGGCTGGCACCTCTTCCTGTTGGTACTGTTGTGGGTTTACAACAAGCAAAGGTGCTAGCTGACCAATCAGAGGCTCTTTTTTTTTTTTTGGCACCCATTGTATAATACTGAATTGATCACATACACAGATTATGCTGTAAGTCCTGAGCTATGGCTTTTCAAATGCATGGCAATTCACTGCCTGATGTCTACTCTTAAAGGGAGTAAACATTGCAGGGTCTTTCAGATTGTGAAAGCACATAGAAGATATTTCAAACGAGGTATGTAATTTCCTTGCAGGTGTCAAGAGTCTCTATATATGAATATTCAATACTTCTGTAAATCAAACAAGGCAGCAGCCATTTTATGAAATCCTGAGACAGAAGATGATGTCAGCAAGGCAAGTTGTAATTAACATAGTACTGGCCCTCCGTGACATCACTTCCTGTTTTAAAATTACATGAAATGGTTGCTGCTTTGTTTTCATTTACAGATAATTTGATATTCATATCTCGGACTCCTGACACCACAGCCAAGTCTAGTACATTGTTTGAATGGTCTTGTGCTTCACAATTTGGCGCACACCCTGCAATTTTTATTTCCCTTTAAGGCACAATTACACTGACCTGGTACAGTGATTTCTGTTAGTCTGATTTTGTTTTTAAAGTTCATCATGGCACTCGCGCACCTGTTTAAGGAAAGTAGCAGTTCCCGCCGACAGCAGCTATACTTTTGAATGAGACAAACTGCTCAGTTCAGTTATAGTTTATGGTTTACTTCAACTGTTTGTTTTCAGGTCAAATTACCAAATCAGTACACTGACTTCAGTGCCCCCCACTGAGGAATGCAAGGAGATAATATTTATAATAATTCAGTTGTTGTCTTGTACTTTGCAGCTGAATAATTCTGCTACGCTGCCAGGACTCAACCTAGCACAGTGGCTCATTCAAAGCTATTACAGAAAGGTTGGCGACCATGGACTGGGTGTCCATTTTGTGAGGCTCGGCGTGGTGCAGCTGAGCTGCTGCAGAAACAATCAGACACTCTACCTTAGGCTCCTTCCAGGTGTGGTGGGAGGCTGCTGAGGCAACTGGGAGGCATTAGTATTAAGCAGGCATATTACTAATCTTTTTCTCAGTGGGGACTGTTTCTTGCCAGGTCTTTGTGTTGATCAGGCACCTAAGAATTTTTTTACTGTTGCTGTGCCATTAAATAATAATGAATTGGTTTGGATGCAGTTAGGTCACAGTTGTTTACTGTTTTGGGTTGGGGGTACTGAACTTTATCCTATGAGGAAGGTCACGTGGACCGAAACTCTGGGGAACCTGAATGTGCATTCCTGTTTTTATGATATACAGCTTGTGCTTTATTTTGCAAGTACATCTTTCTGGTCTCTCATTTTTGCATTCTGGGAGCCCCAGCCATGACACCAGGTAATAAAGTGACCATGAGCATCCAGGTGGTGCTTCTCATAGCTTTCCATGCCTTCCATTCCCTGCATTCCTGGAAAACTCTCTACATGTGGATAACTTATCTGCTGTGTCTTCCAGCCGCAGTGGAGGCAGAATCCTGTCAGAATGAATAGCTTCTTGCAGGACCTGTTCCTCCCTCATGAATTCCAAGTTCCTGTGGAAATTCTACTTTTTCCTCTGGGCTTAAAGGGACACTCACTGTCAACCCTTTTGCATTATACTATTTCTAGTTGAACCCCACATTTTCTGATTGCTTACCTTCTCTAAAATTCACTGATGTTGCTGTTTGTTTTATCTGCTTCCTTCTTTTCTTAGTAGAACTGGAATGCATGCAAATGGTGTAATTATATCCAATCTTGCTTTGTTTAGAATCCTTGATCCACTCGTGTTGCATGCTTCCTGAGCATAAAGCCTCCTGAACAGTGCAGTCACTCTGGACACAGTAGTCTTCTCTCCTTCCACTACATCCTAAGTGTTCAGGACCAGGGTGCACAACATGCAACCCGAGGGCCACAAATAGCCCTCACAGCACCTGTCTGTGGCCCCTGAGGACCTAGCTGCTTCACTTGCAGTCTTTAGTTATTTATTTTAGTTTCAGTAACATGTTGATACAAAACAAATAAATAGATAAATGTATGTTTTGATTTGTTTATGTGTGCATTTAATAATACCTTGTTGGACATTTGTCAGCTTGGGCCATTTACAGTGGCCCTTGGCCCTAAGCCTTGATTCAAGTCCTCAGTTTGGCCCTCCACAAAAAATAAAAAGTTGTGCACTACTGGTCTAGACTGTGATGTGGGTGTTCTCAAGTCCAGAAAAGATGTGGGAGTTGATCAAGAAGTATAAACAAACTTGGATTTGTGTGGTAACACTAGTATGGTGGGCTGTCCGCTTTCCCTTTAAAAAGAAAAAGGAATCTGCAGTCTCTACAGGATGTGAGCAATCATAACATGTTTGTGTTGTTTAAACTTGGAAAAATGTGAGACCTGAGTGGGTTGACAGTGTCTCTTTAAGATCAGTCTTTCCAATTGAATGAGGTGGCCTGACAGCATCTCCCATTCTGTTGGGGTAGGAGGCTGAAGTTTTATTTCAACTCTGGCAGTAATCTGTAGACTTCCAAACATCCCTTTCAGGGTGTACAGTAAAACAGTGGAGTCAGTCTTGTTTACTCGGTGCTTTGATGATGCCTCTAATTCCAGGCTCAGAGGGCTTCTGCCAAACATTACTTTTCTCCATCAGAACCTTGTAGTTTCTGGATAATTTGCAAGGCATGAATTAGTTTTGGAAACCTGATTGGCAGTCTTTACAATAAACTGTCTTGTTGGGTGGAGCTATCCTCCTCTGTTTAAATGCATTTTGCTAGCGGTGCTCTGCTGCGATCCTGTTGCTTAAAGGCCATAGCATAAGGGCATCAGAGACCCTGCCTGAGTCCATAGAGTAAAGGGCATCAGAGACCCTGCTTGGAGTCCATAGAGTAAAGGGCATCAGAGACCCTGCCTGGAGTCCATAGAGTAAAGGGCATCAGAGACCCTGCCTGGAGTCCATAGAGTAAAGGGCATCGGAGACCCTGCCTGAGTCAGCCGTGAGGAAGCAGTGCGTCGGCCATGCTGCTCCACTGAGGTTTCCGCTGTTTTACTCCTCTTGTCTGCCTCTTGCCTGCTACTTTTGCAAGTGTTTCTATTCTACCAGAAAATACTCAGTTTGTCTGCAGCTCTTGAGATTGTTGAATCTGTGTTTTGTTTTTTTGTTTTGATCTTCAGAATTCTTTTATTGGGTACAAAGTAAGCAAGGTACGGTACAATAGTATCACACATGAGTCTAAAAAGGAGTAATGATTTTAAAACAAATACTAATTTGGTATCATAAGAGAAGGGCATTAGTTAATTACAATAATTATCTTTCAGAACCCCAACCTAAGAAGAAATCAGGAAGGAAGACATTGGTGGATGAGCCATCCAAAATCACGCCAGTGCAGTCTGTTTTTATCCAAGTGTATTTTAATTATTTTAGGGACTGTGTTTTGAACCGCAGTTAGTTTTGTAAGTGTTACTATTTTGTTCCTTTGTCTTGCTCGCTACCTCTCACTAATTTAGTTACTTTATTTCATTGTTTTATGAGTGAGCATTTTACTTTATTTTCCATTCATATGTGCTAATACTGTTTAATTGCTTGTGTATTTAACTTGTAAGTCCTTAAATAGGTTGCCATTTCCTTGTTTATTGTTTTGCCTTTATTTATTATATTCAATTTGTGTACAGACCCCCGTCTGGGTAGCCATCTGGTAAGAAGTGACCACTGAACAGCATGGTTCACGATAAACACAGCCGATAGAGAAAAGCCATACAAATGTGAGGGTATTGAACTTCAGGAGGGCTGACTTTGGCAAAATGGGAGAGTGCCTCAGAAAAGTGTAGCAAACGGGCAAGAAGGAGGGGTGGAAGAACAATGGGAAAACATCAGAACTGCCATCACAGAGGCAACAAACCTTTATATAAAGCAAATAAATCAAAACAAAGAAAGGAAAACACTATGGTTCTCAAAAGAGGTGGTGGGGAAGGTTGGGGAGAAAGACAGCATTCAGGAAGTATAAGGAAAGAGCAGGACAGAGAACTGTAGCATTAAAGCAGAAGGAGGAGGGAAGGCAGTCAGAATAGCAAAGGCCCAAACTGAGGAAAAGAGAGCCAGCTTGGTTAAGAAGGGGATAAAATCTTTATAGGTACATTAGTGAGCTAAGAAAGACCAAGGGAGGGATAGTGAGACTTAATAAAGGGAAGGAGGATGGGCAGAGGATGACCGTGAAAAGGCAGGGATACTGAACGAATGCTTATGCTCTGATTCACAAAAGAAGAGGAAGAGAGGTACTTAATCCAGTCAATAGAAGCACTCTGGATCGGGAGTCGATCCCAGTCCGTTACAGAAGAAGGAGTTCTGAAAACTCCTGAAACTGAAGGTGGACAAAGAAATGGAACCTGATGGGATTCACCGGATTCTAAAAGAACTAGTGATGCCACTGACTACCATTCCACCTCCCGCACAGCTCGCCATCATGCCAGATCCCCATCCCCCTCGCAGCTTACCATCTGCTTCCTCCACAGCTTGCCCCCTCGTGGTGGGGCAGCAGGGATCCCTCAACCCGCTGAACGGATCCAATGCAGAGGTTACTGCCTATTCACAGAGGTAGTGCTCTTGAGGATCGGCTTTCATCCAGCTGAGGAGTCTTTTTTTTTTTTCCTCCATTTTCTCCCCTGAGGTGAGGAGGTGTGCAGTGACACCCTATGGAGAGTGCGCGCATGTCAATATGTGCTCCTCAAGCATCTGCCTCCTCTCCTCCCCCTTTCTTTGAGCGCCTGTGCACTGTCCTCAGCCACCATTAGGGGACCAGTTGAGCACCGTTGCTAGTGACCCCTCCCAGAGAAGGAGAGCAGTCCCTGGGATGATCAGTCCTTCTCCCCTGCCAACCCTCAGCGGCCTGTCCTCATTCCCGAACACTGGTCGATGGTGTAAGACGTAAGGCATTCAGCGCTTCAGCCCTCCATGCCGAAGGGCCGGCACTGACTACCCTGTTTAACAAATCATGGGAGGATGGTGGTACCTGAGGACTGGAGGAGGGTGGATGTGATTCCTCTTCACAAAGTTGGAGCAAAACAGTGGCAGGAAACTGCAGACCTGTTAGTTTGATATCGGTGGTAGAGAAAATGATGGAATCACTTCTGAAAGAAAGATTTGTTGAGTACCTAGAGGCCAGCGGGCACAGACCCAACTCGGCATGTATTCACAGTGGGAAGGTTATGTTAGATGAATCTAATAGATTTCTTTGATTGAGTGACCAAGTAGTAGACCAGGAGGGGTTGTGGACATAGCCTGCCTAAAATATTAGCAAGGCATTTGAAATAGTCCCACACAAAAGATTAATAAACAAGCTAGCCAGCCTGGGAGTGGGTCCTAGGGTGGGTAGCCTGGGTAAAAATTGGCTGGACAACAGGACACAGAGGGTAATAGTAAACGGAGTCCACTCCAAAGAAAGGGGGTTACTAGTGAGTAACGTAAGGTTCAGTACTGGGACTGGTCCTTTTAATGTCTTTATAAGTGATGTTGCAGAGGGCCTAATAGGAAAAGTATGCCTCTTTGCAGACAACACAAAGATCTGCAACAGGGTTGATACACGGGGTGTCGGGTGGAAAGGATGAGAAGCGACTTGACAAGGTTGGAGGAATGGTCAAAAGTGTAGCTGCTTAAATTCAATGCAAAGAAGTGCAAAGTAATGCACCTGGGAAACAAAACCAGGGAAGAGTACACAATGGGAGGAGAGGTATCTGTCACAAATGCACTCAGCAGGTCAGGCCCTGTGCTCCACAGTGCCAACCTCTGAGTGCAGTAATGTGAACAGGTAACAGACAGGGTAACCCTCCTGTCTGCTTTTGGGTCCAAATCGCCTTTAGTCTCAAGTTCTGGGGATTCAAACTGTGGACCTATGCTAGCATACCTAATGTACAGGCTCAGATATGTACCATCTTCTGGGATTGCTGTACAGTCTTTCACCAGGGGCACCAAGACAGGATTCCAAAATCAACCCTTAAAATTCTATAAAAGACTTTAGGTATATTCTTACCTTTTCCCAGTTTAGTAACACCGTCGAGCTTTTGAACAGTTTTCGCCAGTCTTAACCCTCTATACGTCCTTGCAGAAAGAACTGACAGACACACTCCAGGCAGTATCTTTCAAATAAAGATTTTACTAAAAGATGATAAAAATATGAAAATGTAAATGCAGAACAATATATCAAAGCGCCAATAATCACATAAGAGAATGAGGGAAGATTACAAAACAAAACTCCTACCACAATACAATTAGACATTTTCATCTAATGTATTACCCCTGTAGTGTTTATATAGTTAGATCAGAGATCTTGTCTTTCTTGAGTCCCAAAATATGTCGTATTCTCAGTTACAAGGATACATTTCAGCTTCATCTCCCACCTCCTTGGTGAGTCATCTAGCTCCTCCTTTTAGAATTTAAAAAAATACAAACAATGATTTCCTGTCAGGAGATGTACTAAATAATGTGACATCAGCAAAAATCATTTCCCAAATTATGAGTCTTTAATCAGCCAGTTCCTTTGAAGATTTACGACCCTGCAATCCCTCACCTAGGTGCAAGATATCTGGCAGGAATCGGCTTAATGTTGTCCTGTTTCTGAAGTCATAAATGTATATTTTACTTTCCCAGCTTCAGAGTAGCAACAGGTCATAACACGCCATAAAATGCAATATCTCAAGGAAGTTAATTACATTACAGAGCTCTTCTGGTCAATTTATACATCCTAGTTTTCCTGAAACCTGGTGTTTGGGGGTGTCACCCAGGAGCACAGGCTGTCTTGTGTAAAACAAACAATAGAAACACTCTGATACAGAAGTTACCAGCCCATTTACAGAAGAAAGGGTTCTGAAAGAACTCCTTAAAACTGAAGGTGGACAAAGCAATGGGGCCTGATGGGATTCATCCCAGAATTCTAAAAGAACTAAGGGTAGAACTAGTGACATCACTGACTACCCTCTTTAACAAATCATGGGAGGATGGGGTAGTACCTGAGGACTGGAGGAGGCAGATGTGATTCCCTTCACAGAAGTGGGAGCAGGAAGAAGCAGGAAACTACAGACCTGTTAGTTTAACCTCAGTGATAGGGAAAGTGATGGAATCACTTTGAAGGAAAGAACTGCCAAGTACCTAGAGGCCAGAGGGGACAGGGACCCAAGGCAGCATGGATTCACAGCAGGAAGGTCATGCAAGATGAATCTAATAGATTTCTTTGACTGGGTGACCAAAGTAGTAGATCAGGGAGGGGCTGTGGACATGGCCTACCTAGACTTTGTAGTAAGGCATTTGACTCAGTCCCACACACAAGATTAATATACAAGTTAGCCAGCCTGGGAGTAGGTCCCAAGATGATAGCCTGGATAAAGAATTGGCTGGAGAATAGGACACACAGGGTAATAGTAAATGGAGTCCACTCTGAAGAAAGGGGGTTACTAGTAGGGTACTGCAGGGTTCAGTATTAGGACCGGTCCTCTTCAATGTCTTTATAAGCGTATTGCAGAGGGACTGGAAGGAAAAGTATGTCTCTTTGCAGATGACACAAACATCTGCAGACACAGTTGATGCACAAGGTGGGGTGGAAAGGATGAGAAGGGACTTGGCAAGGTTAGAAAATGGTCAAATGTATGGCAGCTTAGATTCAATACTAAGAAGTGCAAGGTAATGCACCTGGGAAACAAAAACCCAAGGAATGAGTACACAATGGGGGTGAGATACTAACAACAACAAAATGGAAAGGGACCGGGGTACGTGATCAGATGATTTAAAGGTGGGCAGGCAATGTGAGAGGGAAGTAAGGAGGGTTGGGGATACTGGGATGCATAGGGAGAGGCATCACCAGTAGAAATCAGGAAGTTGTTATCCCTCTGTACAGACAGCTGGTGAGACCCCATCTGGAGTACTGTGTGCAGTACTGGAGACCCAATCTCCGCAAGGATGTAGACAAGATGGAAGCTGTCCAGAGGAGGGCAACTAAAATGGTGCAGGGTCTGCACCAGAAGTCGATGGAGAGAAACTAAAGGAGCTTAATATTTATAGCCTCGAGGAAAGGAGGGAGAGGGGGACATGATAGAAACTTTCAAGTACCTCAAGGGAATCAACAAAGTCCAAGAGGGTAGCATCTTTCAAAAAAGAGGTGTGCAAGAACAAGGGTCGCAATTTGAAGATGGGGGGGCGACCAGAGGTAATGTAAGGAAGTATTTTTCACAGAGAGGGTTGTGGATGCATGGAACGGCCTTCTGGAGGAGGTTGTGGAGTCAAAAACTGGTTGAATTCAAGCATGCAAGGGACAGTCATAAGGCAATTCTGGGGGTTGGATAGAAAGAAGTAGGCTGCTGGTTAACTAGGATCTGCAGCTTATCCATTAGGTAGGAAATGGGCAGACTGGGTGGGCTAAGCGGTCCTTATCTACCCACAAATTCTATGTTTCTATGTAATCACCTATTATATTTTATATTACAAATATCATACAACAGTCATAACCAGCTGGCCAAGCATCACACTAACAACAAAATGGAAAGGGACCTGGGGGTGGTCATATCAGATGACCTAAAGGTAAACAAGCAATGTAGGAAGGGAGTAAGGAGGGGTGGGAGGGATACTGGGTTGTATAGGGAGAGTCATCACCAGCAGAAAACAAGAAGTTGTTATCCTCTGTACAGACAGTTTGTGAGACCCCATCTGGAATACTGCATGCAATTCTGGAGACCCCATCTCCACAATGCGAGACAAGATGGAGGCAGTCTAGAGGAGGGCAACTATAATGGTGCAGGGTCTGCTCAGAAGCCATATCAAGAGTCTAAATGAGCTTAATATGTATACCCTTGAGGAAAGGAGGGAGAGAGGGACTTGATAGAAACTTTCAAGTACCTCAAGGGAATCAACAACATCCAAGATGGTAGCATCTTTCAGAAAAAGAGATGTGCAAGAACAAGGGTACAATTTGAAGATGGGGGACAGCTCAGGGCTACGTGGAGGAAGATTTTTCACGGAGAGGATGGTGGACATGGAATGGCCTTCCTGAGGAGGTCGTGGTGTAAAACAGTGGGGAATTCAAGAATGCATTAGACAGACATAAGGGCAATTCTGGTGGGGATTGGTGAAGACGTAGTCTGTTGGTTAACTAGGATCTGCAGCTTATCCAGTGGGTAGGGAAATGGGCAGACTGGGTGGGCCAAGTGGTACTTATCTGCCGTCAAAGTCTGGTTTTTTTAAATCTCCTGTAGGTTTCAGTTCATTCTGCTAGTTCCACCTTTTCTGTTTTAAAGACTGATAAACAGGGTAATGGAATCTGCCCAATAAAACACAGCACTGTAGGTTAGGTGCTTACCTACATAATGCTGTACTCTGTTTGCCTTGAAATATGCTTAATCCATGGTCGCACGATTTGAAACTCTCCGTGAAATGTAAACCACCTCGGTTTGTTTTCAAACTCCACTGTTGATTCCTTCTTCCATTGATTCGCTTTGTTTAACTTTTATGTCTGCAATGCAGAGGACTTAAATCTAAAAGGAGAAAACGGAGAAGCAACGAGTGAGGGTAAGCAGCAAAACCTTAAACTGAAAAATTGAACAAAACAAATTGGTGGAATAAGGCACTAACAGGGGAATCATTGGTTGTATTTTTACAGAATACAGAAAAAACAAACCCTATTCAAGAAGCTCAGTTTCGTTTCAGGTATAATGCAAACCAGATAAACAGGACACAAGCCTCTTTGACAGTAGTTAAATTTAGGTACAGGTATGAGCAGCATTGTGATAAAAAACAAATGTATGTCATTACAGGCCCCTAACTGATTATAAAATCTAAGAAGCTCCAAGTTTCCTTTAAGGTATGCTATGAACCAGTTAAACAGGAGACAAGCTTTTGGCAGTAGTTAAATTCAATTTCAGTTGTGAGCAGCACTGTGTTACAAATAATTCTATGTATGTCATTACAGGGTCCAAACTGGTTCTTAAAATGAGTGCAAACAAACAACCCTGTGGATATAAAAGATAAAGCAAGGTTTATATGCAGTAATCTTTGTTGAATGGTATGTGTATACACCAAAGAATTTCAAATGAATTATTTATATTTATTTATTTTACATACATATATATATATATATATATATATGTGTAATATTATATGGCAAAAACTCAGTTTAATGCATTAGTTAGGTTGTTCCACGGTGACAAAAGTGAGGAATTCGGTGTTAGGTTGAATGCCCCCAACCCGGCATCGGGGTGTGCGTTGGGGTTGTTGGCACTAACGTTCACCCTATCACGTGTAAACAAGCTGAGCTATAGGAAAATGGAGTGAGAGTTAGGACTGATGACCCCAATACACACCCGATCCTTGTTGGGGTGTTAGGGGAGCTTTCACCCCTAACACCTAATTTCTCGCTTTTGTCGCTGTGGAACAACCCTAACTGATGTATTAAACTGATTTTTTTGCCATTAATTTCCTTCTTTTGAGAAGGACTATAAATAGTGAATTGAATGTGGTGGTGGGGCGCAGGCCAGACCACGTGATGTCTTGTGACATAGTAATGGTAACTGCAGTTCAAACGCAGGTGCTAACAGTTATGCACATGGTAGGCATAGCGTAAATGGTATCCATAACGTTAATAGAAATGCAAGTGCAAAGTGATGCCAAGCAACAGTGAAGCAAACGGAGACACGAGCACGCACGGAAACACAACTGGTAACACTACGGTCACCCGTACCGCTATTGTAAATGCAAATGTAAACTGTTACAACAATAACGCCAAAGGAACAGAAACAGAAAGGCAAGCATAGGCGAGCGTCGAAAGCATAAGCATAATGTGCCGCGGTCATGGTACCGCGGAATTGGAGCGGCAGATGGTAGCTGTAACAACAACAATAATGCAAAGGAAGCAAACAGAAAATGCAAGTGCATGAAACGCAAACCGTAGAGCGGGCATCTTCGCAGGGTGATTGGATGTTCGAGGCACGGGGCAGCGATAATCCTAAATTGGACATGGAAGAACAGAGGGTGCCCAGTGTGTTCCCAGCTGGCAGGACTTAGGGCGGAGGTAGAGGGATCAGAAGAGACTGGAAGACATGAGGGGGAGGGAGGGGAAACTGTCTTATGGAGAGTGGAGAGCCACTACAGCATACCCCGGTGCAGGTAGGAATGGACCCCATGGTGACTACTGGAATGGGAGGGAGTTACATGCAACCCAGAGGGGCAGGGTGTATCACAAGCAACAAATGAAAACCACCCCACAGGAGTGGGGCGGCCAGAGGAGATAAAGAGGGTGGGGAGGCAGGTGACAACATGCCAGGGGCAGGCATTACTGTTAGCAACAGATACACCATGCTCTACCCAGGAGAGGAGGTAGTGGGGGCAGGCGGACAGAGAACATGGTTATGCTGCCGGGAGGGTGGGGTGGGAGTAGGAGGAAATGACACTAGAGGAGAAGGCAGACAGTGAGGAGACCAGTAGCCGGAGGTGGTGGGAGGTAGGGGAGGGAGAAACTGGGGCTGAGCAGACACCCAGGCTGGGGGAGTCAGCAAAGAGGAGGGGGGTAGAGGGCACTCTAGAGGGGCAGAGGATGGGAGGGATATCTGCTGAGTGGGAAGCGGATGAGGAGGGTGAGGGTAAGAGAATTATGCCAGAAGGGGAGAGACAAGATCTGTGGGGAGAGGGAGGCAGGGAGGAGGGCAGTTGGAGGGATCTGTGGACTGTGGCCCAAGGGGAGGCGGGGAGGCCAGCTGTGCTGGCCGAGGACGTGGAGGGAGAGTAAACTGGAAGCATGCAGAAGGAAGAGCATGGTAGGTCATGCACAGACTAGTGAACCCCGGACAAATGGAGCGAGTAGAGTAAGCTGGGGCCATTGATAGAAGGAAGAGCCTAGAAGGGTCAAAGGGCCAGTGCAAGTGGGGGGATAAAGGTAATCCCATTGGGGGACTGCATGACCAGGGCATCCAGTGGGAGGGAGTAGGAGGGTGCAAACAGTAAACATAGAAACATAGACTTTGTCGCAGATAGGACCGCTTGGCCCAACTAGTCTGCCCATTTCCTACCTATAGATAGGCCGCAGATCCTAGTTAACCAACAGCCTATTTCTTCCTACCCCACAAGAATTGCCTTATGTCTGTCCCATGCATTCTTGAATTCTCCCACAGTTTTAGACCCCACAACCTCCTCAGGAAGGCTGTTCCATGCATCCACTACCTCTCTGTGAGTAGTATAAGGGATATAACTTGTCCAATGTTAAATTTCAGCCAATCAGAGCGCCCACGTCATTTGACAGGTGGTTTCCATGTAGCCTGCCGCCTCCAGCGAGTCGCCTTCCTCGCGCCAGCCAGCAGCGTCTGCCCCCCGTGCCACAGGAGTAGGCGTGCATTTGGTCCTCGAACCGGAGAGTCCTCCCTTTTTCTACACCGTGCGTGCCTCCTTCTTCTCCCCCTCCTCTCGGATCCTTGCCACAGACTGCTTTTGAGTCCCACCTCTCTCCTTCCCTCACATCGGTGTGTGCTGTAGCTCCTTGAACCCCTCCCTCGGACCCGGTTCGGCGCCCAGCCACCTGGTCCCTCCCTCACATCGGTGCTAGCAGCCTCGAACCCTCCTCAGACCCGTTCAGCGCCCTAGCTTGCACCGGTCCCTCCTCACATCGGAGTGCTAGCAGCTCTCGAACCCTTCCCTCGACCCGTTTGGCTCTAGCTTGCACCCGTCCTCCCTCACATCGCAACCCAACCGCACCATCCTAATTCACACCAGAGTCTCCTCCTCGATCCGCCACTGCTTGCACCCGAGTCCCTCTTCCTCCACACCACCCTGCTCCCTCTCGCACCTGCTGAAACATCCTAGCTCGAACTCGAGCCCCTCTCCTCACCACACACCCTGCTCGTCATCCTCCCCACCCTTTGCACCCCTGCTCTCTCCTCCTCGATCCATCCACCTCTTGCACCCGAGTCCCTCTTCTCACCACACACCCTGCCCCTCCTCCACCCCTACCACCGTGTCCTAGCTCAAACCTCAAGTCCCCCTCCTCCATTCCCTTTCCTCAGACTGCTGCCCTCCTTCTCCCCTCCCCATCGCACCTGTGTCCTAGCACCTTCATACCCTACCCTCGCTTATTCATTCGCACTCTGTCGGTCCGGGGATATAGGACAGGATGTGTTAAATGCTTTGTGACTTGGAAATCTGTACAAGGAACGATCATCAGTCAGGCCCATGACCACAGGGCTATTTGGTGACAGGGTGTAAGCACACTTGTTTGAGACCAGGTACATATTTTTTAAGGTTTAGAAAAAAGTATTTATGTAACCTATGAATGTCCTACCAAGAACACATTGTAAATGTTCAACGTCATCTCAGACTGGCAAGGCAGCATTCATCATCAGTCTGCAAAGCAGTGTGTGTGTGTGTGTGTGTGTGTGGGCATCAAACAACTCTAGGAAAAGGAAAAAATCTCTACAGGGCTTCAGATAGAAAAAATCTTTACAAATCTTACCTTGTTTGCAGTAAAAATACATATTTCCTCCAAGTTTCTGGGAATGTTACAGAAAAATTATTCCTATTGAGGCTGATAACATTTTAACACACAAAGAAAAGATGATAATCCACAGAAAAGTTTCAACATTTGTCAAGGGTTGCCAAAGTATATTTCCCATTTACTCGGTGAGCCAGCAAAACAAATTTCCCTTTCAACACAGAATAAAAAGTATATAAAGTTCCCAAAGACCACATAAAATGTCTAGCGATTGTTAAATCCATCTGTAGTCCTTGCTTTACTGGAGTAAGTGACTAGAGTCTGAAGCCTTTAACACAGATGATTCTCATCCTATTGCTAGTGTTCATGTGAAACGCTCTGAATACTGATAAGCTTGCGTGAATTCTTAATGAATTAACTCTGGGAAAGCGTGAGCATGGGTAAACATTTACATGTGAAAGGTAGTATTGTTAAATCGCATAAGGGTTTGTTTGTTAGCATGCTGGGAGAAACCGATGAGCTCATCTCTGAAGAATAGAACTTTGTTAGCGTGATGGGAGGCACTGACGAGCTCATCTTTGAAGAATAGACAGATTTACATGTGAAAGGTGCCTTTTGTGAAAACATACACAGGGGTCTTTTGTGAGCGATCTTGGAAAAGAGTCACGTTAGTCACCACGGTAGAAGGGTTCTGTTAAGAGTGTGAGATTTAGGCATGAAATCATCGGATACACAATAGAAGGGGCCATACATTTACATAGTAGGTGCCTGGGAACAGGCATTCAGTATCTTATAAATGAAAGCATAATGATACAGGGAGAGCCAGCCTTTTGAAAGTGGATCTCACAGTCTTATATAAACCCTGTGCTGGGAGCTTGATAGTACAGTTTCCCGAGAATCAAGGAATCTTTTATAGAATTTGTGCAGATGATTCAAAACATTCAAGAAGATGGCACAGCAGCACTTCTAAATGTAACCTCCAGAGACAGTCCAGACTGTCACACCACCAAATAAGAAGACAGAGGAGAAGATGTCTATCGGGGCACCAAGCCCTTGATGTGTATTACACAAGGTGTGATAAGAATGCCCCACTAGACCTTTGCTGAGGGAAGGATTGGTGATGTGAAAAGGAAGTTGGCTACAGTATGAGTCTGAAAAACTTAAATCAGATACTACTGACCAAGAGCCACCACCACTGCCTGCCCTTGAAGAGCACCTAGAGAGGAATCTGATACCGTGAAAATGGATACTGAAAGAGAAAGTGACCTGGAGGAAGAGCCGCAGAGTGATACTGATACACAGCCAGAAGCAGCAACCGAACAAGAGTCGGATGATGGTGAAATTTCTACCACCAGCAAGCCCCAGGCTAAGGAAGAAGAAGAAAGGAAACAGAAAAGTCTTGTCCAGCAGAGGTAAATTCTTGTATGTTTTAAACATTAATGAAAAGGTGTGGAGTCGTGACAGAGACGTATGTGCATAGTATAACTGAACAGACGGGTTAGAGGTTGATCAAGAACCAACGCTGTTTTTTTTATTTTAATAGAGCGATGAATTTACGATGGAGCAGCAGTCATATTTGGACACCATGGATGCTCAGAGTCTCCACAAACCTACTGTGTGACTGTTTGTGCTGCTTTAAAGATACAGATGTGGTCATTAATGAGCAGTGTGAGGACAGTATGTTAGAAATACAGAGAGTGATAGAATGTGTCAAAAGAAGACAGAAAATACTGTAATCACTACACAACCAGAGCCGTCCTGTTCAACAGAGATTAGACAGGGACCCTCAGTGGAAAAAACAGATGTCAGTGTTAAGCCCCTAAAACTGCCCATGACATGTTGTAAGTATGTTATGTACCATGCCATTACGTTGATAATTGCCTCAGTGATACGAGGTTGATAGGCAGTGTGAATTGTCGATTCCTATCCAGGTTGTGAGATAGATGATCCAGGTCAGAAAACCATTCGTGGTATCCTTGATGACTTGATGTCTAAAGAAGCATACAGAAATGTTTCTGAGGCCATAATATAGGGCAGCTCATGCCGTGATCTTGGCAATCGCTATGAAGCATCGGGTTAAATATGATCAATTGTACGCTGGAAACTATAAAGTTACGCTTTAAATGATGTAGAAAATCCGATGACCCCATGTGGTTAGTTATACATATGTTACAGAGACAGATTGTGAGATTAAAAGATGCCTGTCGTCTGGTCAGCAAAGGCTCTTTAAAAATTTCTAAAAGATCATCAGGGACCATGTTAATTTTTTAAAACATTTACACGCACTTTGTCACCTTTGTTTAATGATCATCATAGTCATGTGTGTGTGTGTATGATCTGAAACAGAAAAAACAATGTGATATCCTGAAATTGTGAAAAGTGGCTTCTCAGCTTGTCAAAATGCTCCATGGTCTGATAGGTCACTAAACATCACACTGTATGTTTTTCATAGTGTATTAAATGGGACCTCTGCCAGTGTGTACAGTCACTTATTTAGCACTTGGCTTTCCTGAACATAAAAAGTGACACACTAATCTGTATAACGTGTATTATGATATACTTTCAGATGATACGGATAAAGAAATGATCCCAGTATTCTGTCAGTCTTGAGTGTACCATGTACCATGTGATAAAGGACATACTAAAGGACCCTGTGTATGTTGTAAAGAAAACAGCATTCATGTATCCTCTGGAGCCGCATTGAAACCGTTGACAGAAGGGACAATGTCTCTGATTAAAAGTATGTCATGATTTTTGCATATGTATTCAAATGCAATGGACATTAAAAAACAGATTCAGATCCACTGTGACTGCATCTTGCTGCTACAAAAAAGCTCTAAAGAGCATGAACCTCAACATGGTGGTGTATGGCCAATGTGTGTGTGCTTTTGTACTCACCTTATCACCAGGGGGAGAGTGGGCGAAGCCCATGTCTGTGTGAAACACGCTGCCCAGTTGCTACTGTCTTTGTGCATCTTTAAAGTGGAATGTATAAGGACCTATGTTGCATGTACTGTAAAATGCTAATGTTGTACTTTTATACGGATGATAGTCTGTAGTAATATCTGTTGTATGTTACAGGGCCTATAAAATACTGCTGATATGACTTTGTAGGATACGTGTACAAGTAACAGTCAAGCATCGATAGCTAGCGAGAAACATGATAATGTAATCATTTGCATGTTTTACATTTTTGTATTAACACGTTTACGGTGTATCACAATGCATATAAAATACTGATATGACTTTTGTAGGATATGAATAAAATATAGTTACACATTGCCGTCTGTGATAAAATGATTCAGGGGTTAAGGGCACCTGTTTTCTGGTGACGAGGAGACTCGTAAGCTAAAGGGTATTAGGGGTGCTTGATGAAGAAAGATGACCCGATCATCTGCTCGGGTATATATTTTAATACAAAAAGTGGGCAGTTTTACCGGTGTGACTCAGCTGTATACAGCGGCAAAGAAAATCGATAAAGGTGTCAGCAGGAAAGGTGTTTCAGAGTGGCTTTCGAGGCAGGACCTTACACTCTACACAAACCAGCGAGAGTCAGATTCAAAGAAATCCTGTCATTGTTTCTGACATAGACAGACAATTGCAGGCCGATTTAGTGGATATGGGTCAACACGCAGTACAATAAAGGTTTTAAATACATACTGACGTGCATCGATGTGCTGTCCAAGTATGCTTGGGTAGTGACTTTAAAGACAATCAGGTAAGGCTGTGGACGCAAGCCTTCAAAACTATTTTTAAAAGCGGACGCATCTACCGCAGAAACTGCAGACTCAGATCAGGGTAAGGAATTTCTGAATGCTTCCTTAAAGACATTATTAAACAAAAAGTACACCATTTTGTGACAAATAATGAAGTTAATGCAGCATTGTAGAGCGTTCAATAGGAGTTTAAAGTCACGCATGGGGTTACATTCTGCCCAGAACACATGGAAATATATAGATGTGTTGCCGACCTGGTGCACAGCTATAATTATACTCATCACCGAAGCATTAAACACAGGCCTGTGGATGTTAACCTTCCAATGCCCTGGGGTATGGAAGAACCTCTACGGCAATACTGTTCTTGGGAAAAACAAAGGGTACCTTTCAGAAAGGTGTGATCACGTGAGAATATCTAAGCTGAAAGGGTATTTGAAAAGGATATGAACAGACATACACAGATGAGATATTTATTGTGCGGAGGTCTTGACAAGACGGAGAGCCGCCTATAAGCTAAAAGACTATCAGGGAAGACATCAAAGGTACTTTTATGCAGAGGAGTTGTAGAAAATTAAACGGATGAGGACCGTTATACAGGGTGCAGAAAATCCTGAGAGAGAAAAAGGTGGAAGAAAATCCTGGTATCTGGTAAAGTGTGGGTGGCCGCGAAATTCAATAGTTTGGTCGAGGCAACACAGGTTCAGGACATTAGAAGCCCGTAGATTCAACATGTTCAAAAATGGCTTTTACATCACCTTGCCGAAGTAACGCCCATCGACTTTTTCCCGCTAATACTATATCAGCATTTACAGTAAAGTTACCACAAACACTTGAACTACAGGTGAATGGGAAGTGGGCTAGCAGAAATTCAGTACCCCATACCTGGGACAATGTACCTGTACACAAAAACAGGTTCACTATGCTCTATCAACCTTTAAATGTAGCCCACAGTAAAAGCATCATGTCGGACCCTTTACTGAGTCAGCGGCATTTAAAATACCATCGAGCTATTATCATAACATAGGGTATTATCAGTCAAGTCAGTAAAAGTATATTTGAAGTAAATGAACTGCCTGTGGTTTTGGAACAACAAGCATTCGAAGAGAAATAAGCATCGACAGCGACTCAAATGCATTCTATTCATGCACGGCAATTGCAGCACCTTTGGGTTTTAGCAGACTTCGAGGTAGGCGTGGGTAAGAATGTAGCAAAGAACCCTACAGATATTAATGGTGGTTTTACATTATTATATATCTACCCGACATTATTTCACATGAAATAGTGGGTGACAGTCTAGTGCCATTTGCTGAGATGCTGCCGTTGAAGGGCCAAGACAATGAGATAGTGACCGTGACCTATGATAAACCCCACCAAGTCAGTAAAAGCATCAGATCAACACTATCACTATTGAAATAAAGAATGATCAAACGAACCTGTGTCATTTGGTTTGAAAGGTGATCGTGAAGTTGCACTTCGCGCCCAGAGAATACTTTAAAACTTAAGCAGGGATGGTGATTGTTCGACATTATGGGGACCCTGTATTGTACAGAAGTTATTACAAGGCACAGGCGGATCTGGTCTTCCAGGATTTCATGGACTTCCTACTATGTACGGGTCTGGTATAGGGGATATTCCATAGTCTGTTTAGAAAAAGCAGTACCACCATTTTACGAAGGATTCGAAATTGTAAACCCGCATCTACAACGGCCGTAAAAATGTCGCAAAAAAGGATATTGTGAGGGCATGCTTGATAGTGCTGTCGCTCAAAAGGATGTCAGGAGGAGATAAGACCTCAGGGTGGTTCGGGGCTGATGGTGTTCAAGAGAGGGAGAAAGAGAAAGCTTAGGAGTAACTCCTTCGCTTCTCATCGGACCACCCCACTACTTTAAAAGACGGTATCAAGGCGCAGTCGTTATATACAAAGAAAGAGGGCAAAGTCCAAAGGACGTTCAAGGGGCAAAAAAAATCTAGAGATCTCTTCTAAAAAATAAAACATAGCGCCTTCGCACTGTGGGTCTGGAAGAATGCACAAAATCAGAACTGGACTTGTTTACCGTCCGCCCCACACAGGCGAGCATTGAAAAAAGCATTTATGTAGAGATACCCCCTCTGGCAGCCCTTTCAGAATCCTCACCAATCGGGTTTTATATAGCAGAATGGCGAAGACTATTTAGATCTAAACAACACACTTCTTTACTTGGTTTGTAAAATCACTGAAACGGACGACTCAGACATACCGGTAGCAGCCAAGGTGGGCCTCATCAACTACCCGTGGCCACCATTTTCAGCCAGCTGGATGTGACCGCCAGGGATCGGCTCATCAGCCAGGGCAATAACTGTTACCCCTACAGGGCTATCATAGAATCAGTGCTGAACTTCATCGAAGAGACCTTTCTCCCAATTCACCGCAGGATTATTTTACAAAGACACCCTGGAAACATGAAATCACAGACAGAGACTGTGACAATGCGGGTTCAGTAAAGAAGCTCTTCACACATCTCAGCAGGGAGTGGAGCTTTTGGGCCTGCACACTGACTTGTTTTCCAAGAGAAACTGATGCTGAATGGCGTGATATTAAAATTAAACTGACGTGTAACAGGGACAGCTTTTGTTTGATGTAGCGAGATGCTCAGTCTTTATAAGCTAAAAATCATGTCCGCCTCTGTTTGTCAAAAGGGTAAAAGTGACTCCTGTGTCCGTCTGGGACACTCTGAGCCCTGCTGACCTCCAACGCTAAATACCCCATAGATAGAGTGGGTATGAAAGTGTTCAGCATCCTGCAGGGAGCAGGTCTGCAACCAGGATAATCTGTTTTGGGGCAGTTACAAAAATGATGGTCATGGGGTTTGTTGACAATGATGCTTTTAGCGGTTCTACACTAAAACCCCTTCAACTTTAAACATTACAACATTAATTTTGTGGCTCTGTACCTGGATGGTGAACAACCTCGCTTAAGCCTCTCCAGCCCTGATTTTAGAACGGAAATGCTGTGAGAGAATATTTTAATCTAGTGCAGGCAGTCGGAAGCACATGAAGGATCGCCCCTCATCCTCAACACGCCAAGAATTCACCCAAGGGTACATGCTATTTGCCTTTGATCTGACCCCGGACCAAGAATGTGCCGACTATTATTCCCTGATTAGAACCGGGAACCTGAGAGCAGAAATCAGATTTGCAGAAGCTCTTCTCATACAGTTAATCTCTACAGTCTACGCTGTTTTTGATAATGTCGTAGATAAACCAGAGAAGAAATGTCATTTTGATTACATGTGATAAAACTATAAAAATGAACACCAAGCAGTTGAAAATGTTTTTAGCCCGCTGCACCATGTCCGTGACTGTTTTCTGGGTGTTTCCCTGTGATATGCTACCCAAGGAGAGACTGAGAACTTCCCATGCACAGCACTTCATTAGTGACCCCATGACCTCCTGACAGCACTGGTTAGACAGCATAGAACTTGTAGAAGATGGCTCTGGTGAGTTTTTCAACTAGCTGTATTTCATCCAGATAATTACGCTACTAATGATTGGGGGCTTTTAAACAGAAATGCAAAACGTATCCTGTACCAAAACACACAGTTGCGAGATACCTTTCTACAGCCTGTGGCCTCACTGCATATTTTCTTACACCACAGATGTAAAGGATTTTCTTACGATCAAGTTCTAAAAATGTACTCTAATGATTTACTTAAAAATGATACTGTAGTGACTAGTTTTGTACATCGCCTTTTCAGACATTTGAAGTGTCAGGCATGCCCCTGCCATCTTTCAACATGTTCAGACTTGTTTGACTTGTAATGAGTTTAAAATATGCAATTCCTTGTAACTCAAAAGGTCATCTATAAAAGCATATATGAACCCATGTTTTGGTTGCTCTTTCTTCAATCATGACACAATGTGTAAAATATAAAGGTGTTTTTGTAAAAGACCATAAAATGTGATACATCAAAGGTAGGATTATTAGTAAAGTACAGAAACAGTAAAGACATCTCTGTTAGAAATTTGCCCATAAATGAGTCATATCATGAGGTAGGCTAACATACAGAAATATAAGCACCTTTGTAAAAATGCTAGCATATTCAATATGAGGTAGACTAACATACAACTTCTTGTAAAAACATGCTAATATAGGTTGTACACATCGAATCAGCGGTCTATAATATTTCATATATACAGAAGCCAGGCTGTTTTTAATGTCTTTCGTCTTTTGGGTGTCACTGACCAGCTGCTGACTGGAGAGGGCTCAGTGTTTTTGCATCGACTGTCTTTTCACTTCAACATATCTCCGATTGTCGAATGACCAAAGATGGATGGGTATGTTAGCCTCGGCGGTGGCTCTCAGGAAAACATTCCAACCCTTTGTTTTGTGGTCAGGATGTGTGTGGTCGTAGCTGCCCTTACCATAACCGACTATGAGACCCAGTACTAACATTACCTTTATACAACAGTTCACCCTATCGCTCCAAAAATAATATCCTTGTTCTTTGCCATTGATTTAATAAAAGTTCAGCATTTTTTTAGACCTTGAGAAACACTGTTTAAGATGTCTTTTTCCATTGAACTCGTAACAGAAAGTGTTGCAGCGGTGGTTGCTCAGAAACAGCCTCAGAGTCGGGCATCGATAGAAGTCAAACTGGTTTTATCCCACCCTTGATGTACCAGAGTGAGGTGTCGCTAATACAGCGGAGTACAGCTTGGCTTTCAGTGATCTGACAAATTAAGTCCGGGAAAGTATAGATCTCATTTCAGTATCCAAGCTGTAAGTTGCTACTTTTCTCATGTCCTCATCAGATAGTTCATTCTCACACGGTCCAATTGCTGTTGTGGGTACCAGTTACATTTTCTGAGTAAAATCCATTATCTGTTAGCCAAGCAGTCCTGTAATCAATGGGATAGCGATCCCCAACAACGTCCCTATGAAACCTCCTGTCTGGTTTACAAGCTTTTTTTTTTCGCTTTTAAAGACACCTTCCTGTTGCTAAATTTTTTATGACTCTTCCCTTTTTCAGAAAAGCTAGTTGTTTAGCTGACAATGGTATGTTTCCCTTCAGAGTGTTTAAAAGCAACCTCTGCTATGGCAGATATCAAGTCATCAGAGGCTGAGCACAAAATAGCTTTTCTTAAATGGGGAGGTCCTCACTAGTAACTTTAGAACAGACAAGTTTCTCTGCAGCCTTTAGACATAATGGCTATACAGCATCATGTATTTCTAGGACCAGAATGTTATTTTTTCACATCTACGCCGTCAGTCAGGGGGAACAATCCACTGCGAGCCTATATTCATCTGGGCGCATCGCCCTTAAATCAACCAATAAATCAACCGTAAGGTCGCTCTAGTGGCATCTTCAAAAGTTTCTAAAAAGAATTTTGCCTGGTCAGGGTACATCTGCCTTGCCAGAGTCATGATCTGCAGTTTGTCCTGTGGATTTTAAACAAAACCATGTATTTGGTATTTAGTGATGGTCCGGCTTTTCTTGCCTTGACAAAACACATTCTGCCTAGTAAAAGGCTGACAAACCACTGATGATGGCTTGTAATTTGTAACACGTTCTATCTCACCATTTTGACAGGCCGATTCCATCAGATCATCAATGACAATCAGATTAATCTTGTCAGGCAGCAGATCATCATTTGCTAATGATGCAGGCAGCCTCTTCCGCAAATTTAATCTGTGCAAACTTCAACATCAGCTCATTATACAAAGGCTGCCAGCAGCTGTAAAACCAGACAATATTTTCAGGTTTGTGCGATAAAGCAATGTCAGAATGTTCCAATACATTTTTATGAAAAGCTTTACCAGAATTGGCCGGTCCGGCTATCAGACATGAAAAGGTGTTGCAATCTAATGTCCATTATTTTCATTCAGTACCCGTAAGGAAGGGTTTTAAATTCGTCTTGTAAACTTGTTTGTCATACACTACTCTCTGTGTTTTGACAGTGTTCTTGTTCGAGGACCACTGCTTTTTATTTCTTTATGCCTGGTTGCCTCACCGTGATTTCTTTAGACGCCTGTGAACCATTGTAATCAAACACCAGATCTTTTAAGTTGTCAAAATTAATGTTCACTGTTGCTCACGTTAAGGAGTAAATCCTTTTTCACTTTGAGGACTGTCTGTCCTCCGGACCTTGTGACAGCAGTGAGTTTTGGGACCTCTTGGACACAAACTCAGTAATGTGTTCGGTTCGTCGGAAGCTCGCTGGTCAGCCCCCAAATAGTCACCTAGAGGAGGGTTCCAGTCACCGGGTCTAGGACACAAAAATGACAGAGTCTGTGTCGTGATACAAACACCTGTCCTGTAACTTATCTAGCAAATTGTACAGTTCTACTCTCATATGCTGTGGTGGAAACTCGGCTATGAATATGTTGATGTTGTTGAATTTGGGTAATGGTCTTTAGTGTACTTCAATCTTAAATACGCTTTCGTTCATCGTCGATGAAAACAGTATGAGGTCACGTCAGAGTAGGGGCAACATACCAAAGAGTTCATCGGGTCTGTAATCATGCTCGTGGTCGGCAAATTAGGTCTCTGGTCCAAATTACCCCAAAGAGAATTTAAAAACAGCTAGATATATTTCTCCTCGAGGGTTAACGGTGATGGCAGCGGGGTTCAAATGTACATTTTCTTTCAAAATACTGCTGTGATGCACCTGGTTTTATCTGCTTCATTTACCCATGAAGGGAAACCGATGCTTTCTTGCCTCCTTCAGGTGCAGTTTGATGTAGTCAGCAAACAGCTCTGTCGATGACTCCTGAAATCCCACACTTCAAAGCATCTATTGATTCGATGCCCTTTTCTACAGCCTTGTTTTATCTACTTGCCAGTAGGTACCAGTCAGAGCCCCTCTCGATCGCTAGTGCGTTATGCGACTTTGTCTGAAGTCTCTCAGCGCACGCACGACATAATGCAACAGACAAGTTTTTTCCAATCCTGATGGCACTGGAAAAAAGACTCTTTGGGGTAAACTTTACTTTTGCCAAACCAGTATTGACTGAGATCTGTAAAGTTCTCATAGATGATGGTGGGTGACCCACAGGTAACGTTTGTTTTGTTGACAAATGGGTACAGGCTAGTAAAATCATAATACCAGATCTTTTCATCCGCTATGCATTATAGTACAGTTGGATGGCATTTGTCCTCCCCAAACAGAGACTCCCTAGGCTCCAGGGTTGTGGTAGCTGTCTGTTCCTCAAGAAATTATTCAAGCCCTCATCTGTCGCCAACATTTCTTTCCATATCGTGTTCCACAGTACTCTAACGGCAAACCCCTTGCTTTTTAAAAAATGGGATTTATGCATGGTCCGCTTGTATAACTGTCCAAAACTAGTGCCTGTCATGCGGTTTCTGTCTTTTCACAGTAACATATGTTGCATCCGTGAAAAGCAGTCATTGAATTCAAAGGCTGTCGGGACCCTTCAATTATAGCATACCCATCCAAAAGTAGGACCTACTTTTAATTCTCCACCCTGAGAGCATGCTGAATAGAAATGTTTCTTTCTCGCTATGTACATTAACCACTGAATGGCTGGAGTGGAGTACCTCTTTTGCTGACCGTGGTAGTTATCTGGGGGAATAGCGAGTGTGTTCTCACTCAAAAACAAAAATCTGTAGGTTGCCATACAAACAGAGGCTATGGTCGTGTATTGGAAGGGATCTAAAGAGACTGTTTTTGTACTCTGCCGTGTCACAGTCTGACTGTTGTAAAACACATTTGGTTGTCATGTTCATCACTTCCTGCCTAAATCTGTCACAGGCTTTTCAAGAATTTCAACATCTAACTGACAGTAGTAGCTAAGTTCTTTTTCAGGTCAAATTCTGTATGCCTGTTTGCCGTGTACCACTGCATGAATCTGATTTTTCACTAGGCATCATGTAGTCCACTTCCATAAAATTTTGCATCGGGCAGGGGACCTCGTAATTTTCAATAGCCTTGTGTTGAAAAATGTGGAAATACTTTTAGCTATCTTGCCTCAAAACCGAATGCGTCTGGAATTTTGCTTAATTTCATGGGCATAAAGGATAATGAATCAATAAATCTGATTTGTAGGGTGATCGGTCACATGCCAGCACTTTTCCTCCTGGGTGAGCAACATTGATAGCTATTTTTCCTTGACCAGCTGGCTAACGATAAAATAGCTGTCATAGTTTTTGGCATTGTGGGCTATAAATGTGTAGTGTTTGAACGTGTATCTATAAAATGTCTGACAAACTCTCTACACATTCCTCCCTTCAAATTCCTGTGGATCTTTCCCCATCCAATTGCTTAGCAAATATAAAATTAGGGTGTGTACACCTGTTTCTTGTCTGGCCTCAAAATCGAAATCACTGCTGTATCTGTCAGAGTTTTTACTTCTGTGAGTGGGGTCATGTAACAGATATGTTTGTCTGCAGTCATCAGAGAGACGGATCTAGCACACTGAATGTGTTTGCATGCATGAGACCTCTTGTAAAAACAAAACATTCTTCACACAGTTTCATCGGTTCACAAGAGACCCTGCCCAAAGCCGCTCTGTCCAAATGCCTTTCTAGGCAAGCTGAGGACCTGCAAATCTTTTACACTTTAGGCATGATGTTGCACCTGTTTTCTGTTCTGAGCAGTTTGCTCACCGCATGCATTACAAAACCATGCACATGAATGATTATTTTTGTGACTGTAGGCTGCATGACAGTATTCACACAGGTGATTTGGCACCTATAAATTTCTTTACATCCGTGACACTCGTAGTAATGCCGTCATGCAATAATACAAACAGTGTCTAGGAAGACTTTTGGTCCTGTCTAAAATGTCTGCCAAGCTCCTGATTGTGGTCAAAATCTTAATTTGACTCTCCAAACTGCTCAAATCGTGACACATCACTAAAAGTGACAGGCATCTGTTCTGACAAACCCAGTTCAGCGCAAAATTCTACCCTTATTAATCAATTGTGTGTCATCATATCTGTGGGGGTTTAATAACGTACTATACTGGCTGAAAAACAGAGCATTATCTCTGTTGTTTAATCAATCAGATGCATGTTTTTTTTCTCAATGATTCTGCTGTATAAAACAGAACTTAGTGTACATCTTCTCCCACCCCTCCCCTCGCTGTTTCTAATAGTGGTTAACACGGGCAGAGACCCATCGGTGATCACCTCAGAATTGCTCTGAAGCATATCAGCTATCTGGTCTCAAACACCCCAGCGTTAAGCTTCCAGGGGCCTCTTCTCCTTGAGAATAGTGGATGATTTAAAGAGTCAGCATCAAAACGCAACTGCAGAAAATCATCAGGACCCAGTTCAGGTATCACCCTATCTAGCAACTCTTGATAGTTTGGTGTATCGCCCACGCGCCTGTAAAAGACTGAAGTCTGTGAAGATTGACAAAGTGAAACTGTTCATAGAGCTTGATGGCTCTGAAATTATTTCTCACCCTTGTGTAACTTTGAATTCTTTTCTAAAAACTACTGAGGGGCTGGTGGTTTTGATCCTGCATCTTATGGAGAATCGGATTCTCCATGAAGATGCCGTGATGCCCTGTGTTGTAATAGTTTCCTAGCACGCTTTAACTTCCTTTTCAAATTTTCTCTGATTTTTTATTTTATCCCATATCTTTCTTTTTGCCAGTCTGTTGTGTTTGGTCTTATGTTTTGCATTGCCCTCCTTTTATTTCATTCTATTCGGTCACTGTTTTGTAGATGCAAACATTTCTGATACACAGTTAAGCTGATCTACTATCTCTATATCACGCCTCAGCTCTAACGTCTGACCCCTTCCTACCTAAAACATACCAACAAAATGCAGCATTCACATTACGATATCTTAGTAGTTTTTTTTTGTAAAGCACATACAGTTTCTTTTCTCCTTACCACTTAATCTTTCAACGTTGTCAAGCAGTTTAAACAATTTTCAGCAAGCTGTATCATTAACCTTGTCGGCTCATAATCCTTTTCCCAAACTGAGGAGGTGAAATTGGTTTCCTTTTGTTGGTGAGCTCAAACTGGTGGAGGCCTGGGGAGGTGAGACAGGATTCTCGCTGTCTGTAGCCCCCAAATTGGCAGATAGCTAGTGACCCATGATATAAAACAAAGTGCCTTGTAGAATCACCATTGGTTTAACATACCAAATGTGCGGGTGCCTGGGAAGCTGCATCATGATTGATGGAACTGTTGGTGTTTTCTGACCTTGGAGTAAACGTGATGCTGTTATTTATGGATTCTAAAGCATCACCCTGATGTCTCCACAATCAACATTATTCACAATATTGGCAGCCGTCTCTCATGTGTTCTGTGCTGATTCCTTCATTACTTTTTTTCTGAGAAGATTTCACTTTTTGTAGCTATCAACAGAAAAGCAGACGCTATATTTCAACCATGGTCTTTAAAAATGGTAGATACATTTAATTAATGAGCTGTCATAGATCACAAGGAAGTCTATATGTCTGATTTTGAACCAAAGATTTATAATGTGTGTATTGCTTTTCACTTATGTTTAAACTTACAATAAACATTTAAATTATAATAATCATATTTCATGCATTACAATTGTAAGAATCCAGGTTAGCAAAACAGTAAACAAACCCTATTTTTAATTAAAGTATCTTCTATCCACCAATGATACATTTCTGAGCTAGCAAAAAAGCAGTAACACACCCTAACTGATTATACAGTTCTAAAGCAGCAAATGTAGATATGCAAATACATGGCATTTTTATCCACCAATGATACAGCTCTGAGCTGATAAAAAAAAGGCAGTAACACATCTAACTGATTATACAATTGTAAAGCAGCAAATATATTTACAAATACCTTGTGGGGTGTTTGGTGGTCTCTATCTGTTCAACACTCAGTAGTAGGCCTTCATCATCACTGATATCAACAATTTCAGCACCTAAGATATATTCCATTTTGCAATGCTCCATACTTTAGCAGTTTCTCTTCGGTTTTCAGCCAAGACTGTGTCACACTGGAAATGTCTATCACTTATATACTGTAAGCATAATACATAGCAACTCCCCCATTTCTTTGCATAAAATAGAAAACTATGCAAGGTTTTTTCTTTAGACTATTTCCCAGATCTTACAAATGTGTTCTCAGACGCTACTATGTAAATGTGTGCCCTTCTATTGTGTATCCGATGATTTCATACCGATTTAGACCACCTACCTAAATCTCTCACACTCTTAACAGAACCCTTCACCTGTGTGAATATTATTTCTCAGATCTTACAAATGTGTTCCCAGACGCCTACTATGTAAATGTATGGCCCCTTCTATTGTGTATCCGATGATTTCATGCCGATTTAGACCACCTGCCTAAATCTCTCACATTTAACAGAACCCTTCTACCTGGTGACTAACGTGACTCTTTCCAAGATCGCTCACAAAAGATCCCTTTTTATATGATTTCACAAACCAAATAGGCTGTTCTATTAATGCACATTAGCATGCTTATAATTTAGCACAGACATTATAATTTGACATATTCCAGATAGGTTCTGTTTGTGAAAAGTAGTATTTCTCAGATACATACATAAAAATAGGTACACAGTGCATAACATAAAATTATGAGTCTTCAAGACACTGGCTAGAAGCTAATTAATATGCTGAGCTCACCATCAGAACCTGCAGGCAGAATCTCATTACAGAGGTCAGGGAAGGTCTGCTGGTACTTAACTGGACATCGTTGAGAGAACTTCCAGCAAATTACTTCTCAGGCCCCTTCTGTTTAATACAGTTTGAAAGAACATAGTTATTCATAGTATGTATTCCTTTGGTATATGTGAGAAATTACCTGACAATTAATAGACTACAGGCTTTTCTAAACTATTTATTTTTAGCTATGTATGAAAAGCAAGATAAGCTTTTAATGTGATTCCTTTTAGATGTAAACTTTTCAAGACTAAAAGCAGTATGCCCATTCAAATGCAAATGTGTGACATTCTATATAAAGCTGAGCTCATCAGTGGTGCATCCCTGGCTCTGTAATGAAAGGTACTTACTATACAGAATTTCACTAAAGAACCTTGAGAATGTCTGCCATTAAAGAGCTATATCTCTGGGAAAACGCTAAGCTATTACTTATCAGAACCCTACTGCTTAATAGAAATTGAAAAGTTATTCCTAGTATGTATTCCTTTGGTATATGTGGAATTACCTGACAATTAATAGACTACAGGCTTTTCTAAACTATTTATTTTTTAGCTATATATGAATGCATGATAAGCTTTTAATGTGATTCCTTTAGATGTAAACTTTTCCAGACTAAAACAGCATGCCCTTTCAAATGCAAATGTGTGACATTCTATAAAGCTGAGCTCATCAGTGGTGCATCCCTGGCTCTGTAATGAAAGGTACTTACTATACAGAATTTCACTAAAGAACCTTGAGAATGTCTGCCATTAAAGAGCTATATCTCTGGGAAAACTAAGCTATTACTTATCAGAACCCTACTGCTTAATAGAAATTGAAAAGTTATTCCCAGTATGTATTCCTTTGGTATATGTAGAAATTACCTGACAATTAATAGACTACAGGCTTTTCTAAACTATTTATTTTTAGCTATATATGAATGCATGATAAGCTTTTAATGTGATTCCTTTTAGATGTAAACTTTTTCCAGACTAAAACAGCATGCCCTTTCAAATGCAAATGTGTGACATTCTATATAAAGCTGAGCTCATCAGTGGGGATCCTCGCCTGTAATGAAAGGTACTTACTATACAGAATTTCACTAAAGAATCTGAGAATGTCTGCCATTAAAGAGCTATATCTCTGGGAAACGCTAAGCTATTACTTATCAGAGCCTACTGCTCAATATAGTTTGAAAGAATATAGTTATTCATAGTATGTATTCCTTCTGTTGATGTAAGACATGGCCAACCATTTAATAGAGGATTATAGTCTTTCTAACACACAAAGTATCCTTTCACATGTAAAACAGTCTCTTGTTCCATTCTTACAAGATGCTCTCATCCGCTAACTCATCAGTATTCAAATAACTTTCTGTGACTGTCACACAGGAACCTCTGCTTAAATCATATTTGAGTAAACTGCAAAATAGATTTTACAGTTGTAAAGACTTTAGTCTTCATTCTGTAAATATCTATAATTACTTAGCAGATATTGTACACAGTTCTGAATCCTATTTTTTTACTGCAAACAAGAAGATTTGTAAAGATTTTTTTCTATCTGAAGCTCTGTAGAGATTTTTTCCTTTCCTAAGAATTGTTTGATGCCCACACACCACACATACACACACACACACACACACACACACACACTGCTTTGCAGACTGATGATGAATGCTGCCTTGCCAGTCTGAGATGACGTTGAACATTTACAATGTGTTCTTGGTAGGACATTCATAGGTTACATGAATACTTTTTCTAAACCTTTAAAAATATGTACCTGGTCTCAAAACAAGTGTGCTTACACCACTGTTACCAACAGCCCTGTGGTCATGGGCCTGACTGATGATGCTCCTTGTACAGATTTCCAAGTCACAGAGCATTTACACACATCCTGTCCTTATATCCCCGGACTCGACAGGGGTGCTAATGAATAGCGAGAGTAGGGGTAAGAAGGTGCTAGGACTGGTATGGGGGAGAAGGAGGGAGCAGCAGTCTGAGGGAAAGGGAATGGAGGAGGGGACTTGAGGTTTGAGCTAGGACACGGTGGTAGGGGTGGAGGAGGGGCAGGGTGTGTGGTGAGAAGAGGGACTCGGGTGCAAGAGGTGGATGGATCGAGGAGGAGAGAGCAGGGTGCAAAAGGGTGGGGAGGACGAGTGAGCAGGGGTGTGTGGTGAGAGAGAGGGGCTCGAGTTCGGAGCTAGGATGTTTCACAGGTTGCAGAGGGAGCAGGGTGGTGTGGAGGAAGAGGGACTCTGGTGCAAGCGGTGGCGGATCGAGGAGGGAGACTCTGGTGTGAATTAGGATGGTGCGGCTGGTTGCGATGTGAGGGAGGGACCGGGTGCAAGCTAGGGCCTTAACCGGGTCCGAGGGAGGGGTCTGAGGGCTGGCTAGCACTGGTGTGAGGGAGGGACCCGGTGCAAGCTAGGACGTCCGAACCGGGTCTGAGGGAGGGGTTCGAGGAGCTGCTAGCACCACGATGTGTGAGGGAGGACCTGGGTGCAAGCTAGACGCTGACACTGGTCCGAGGGAGGGTTCGAGGAGCTGCTAGCACACCAATGTGAGGGAAGGAGAGGAGGTGGTGGGACTTAAAAGTAGTCTGCAGGCAGATCCTAGAGGAGGGGGAGAAGAAGGAGGCACGCACGCGTAGAAAGGGAGGACTTCCGGGTTCGAGAGACCAAATGCACGCTACTTCCTGTGGCACGAAGGAGGCGAGGCGTTGCCATGGCGCCGAGGAAGGTGGGACTCGTTGAAAGGGCATGCTACATGAAACCACCTGTCAAATGACGTGGCGGCTCTGATTGGCTGAAATTTAACATTGGACAAGTTATATCCTTATACTACTTCTGTGAAATAATACTTCCTCACATTGCCCTGAACTGCCCTCCTTCTATCTTTAAGTTGTGTCCTCTTGTTCTTGCAAGTCTCTTTCTGAAAGATGCTACCCTCTTGGACTTGTTGATTCCATTGAGGTACTTAAAGTTTCTATCATGTACCCCTCTCCTTCTTTCCTCAAGGGTATACATATTAAGCTTTCCTCATACGGCTTTCTTGCAGTCCCTGCACCATTTTAGTTGCCTCCTCTGGACTACCTCTATCCTGTCTATGTCCTTGGGAGATGGGGTCTCCAGAACTGGACACAGTACTCCAGATGGAGTCTCACCAACTGTCTGTACAGAAGGATAACAACTTCCTGTTTTCTGCTGCTGAAGCCTATAGAACATAGAATTTGACGCAGATAAGGACGCTTGGCCCACCAGTCTGCCCATTTCCTGCCTACTGGATAAGCTGCAGATCCTAGTTAACCAGCAGCCTACTTCTTCCTACCCCACCCCTAGAATTGCCTTATGACTGTCCCATGCTGCTTGAATTCCACCACTGTTTTTGACTCCACGACCTCCTCCGGAAGGCTGCTCCATGCATCCACAACCCTCTCTGTGAAAAATACTTCTAAATTACCTCTGAGCCACCTCCCATCTTCAAATTGTGCCTCCTTGTTCTTGTACACCTCTTTTTTTGAAAGATGCTACCTCTTGGACTTTGTTGATTCCTTGAGGTACTTGGAGTTTCTATCATGTCCCCCTCCCTCCTTCTTTCCTCGAGGCTATACATATTAAGCTCCTTAAGTCTCTCTTCATATGTCTTCCGGTGCAGACCCTGCACCATTTTAGTTGCCTCATCTGGACAGTTTCCATCCTGTCTGTCTTTGTGAAGACTGGGTCTCCAGAACTGCACACAGTACTCCAGATGGGGTCTGACCAGCTGTCTGTACAGAGGATAATAACTTCCTGTTTTCTACTGGTGATGCTCTCCTATGCATTCCAGTATCCCCCAGCCCTCCTTGCTGCCTCTCACATTGCTTGCCCACCTTAGGTCATCTGATATGACTACCCCCAGGTCCCTTTCCATTTTGTTGTTAGTATCTCACCCCCATTGTGTACTCTTCCCTGGGTTTTGTTTCCCAGGTGCATTACCTTGCACTTAGCATTGAATCTATGCTGCCATACATTTGACCATTCCTCTAACTCTTGCCAAGTCCCTTTTCATCCTTTCCACCCCACCTTGTGCATCAACTCTGTTGCAGATCTTTGTGTCATCTGCAAAGAGACATACTTTTCCTTCCAGTCTCTCTGCAATGTCGCTATAAAGACATTGAAGAGGACCGTCCTAATATTCAAACCCTGTGGTACCCCACTAGTAACTCCTCTTTCAGAGTGGACTCCATTTACTATTACTCTCTGTGTCCTATTCTCCAGCCAATTCTTTACCCAGGCTGTCATCTTGGACCCACTCCCAGGCTGGCTAACTTGTATATTAATCTTTGTGTGGGACAGTGTCAAATGCCTTGCTAAAGTCTAGGTAGGCCATGTCCACAGCCCCTCACTGATCTACTACTTTGGTCACCCAGTCAAATAAATCTATCAGATTTGTCTGGCATGACCTTCCGCTGTGAATCCATGCTGCTTGGTCCTTGCCCTCTGGCCTCTAGATACTCGACAATTCTTTCCTTCAGAGTGATTCTAACAGGTCTGTAGTTTCCTGCTTCTGCCTTGCTCCCACTTTTGTGAGGGGAATCACATCTGCCCTCCTCCAGTCCTCGGGTACCACCCCATCCTCCCATGATTTGTTAAACAGGGTAGTCAGTGGTGTCACTAATTCCACCCTTAGTTCTTTTAGAATTCTGGGATGAATCCATCAGGCCCCATTGCTTTGTCCACCTTCAGTTTTAAGAGTTCTTTCAGAACCCTTTCTTCTGTAAATGGGTTGGTATCAACTTCTGTATCCAGAGTGTTTCTACTGTTTGTTTTAGGTACCTCCCCTCTTCCTTTGTAAATACTGAGCAAAATATTTGTTTAGTATCTCTGCCTTTTCACAGTCACCCTCTGCCCACTCTCCCCTCCCCTTTATTAAGCCTCTCACTATCCTCCCTTGGTCTTCTTTCGCCCCTGATGTACCTATAAAAGGTTTTACTCCTTCTTAACTGAGTTGGCTGTCTTTTCCTCAGTTTGGGCCTTTGCTGTTCTGACTGCCTTCCCAGCTTCCTTTTGCTTTAACTGATACAGTTCTCTGTCCTGCTCCTTCTGTGATTCCTTGTACTTCCTGAAAGCTTTCTTTTCTCTTGAACCTTCACTGCCACTTCCTTTGAGAACCACAGTGGTTTCTTACATCGTTTAGTTTTGTTTATTTGCTTCACAAAAGGCTTGTTACCTCTGTGATGGCAGTTTTATTATTCCCCATTGTTCCTCCACCCCTCCTTCCTGGCCATTTGCTAGTGCATTCCTTAGGCACTCACCTATTTTTACAAAGTCAGCCTCCTAAAGTCCAGTACCTTTGCCTTTGTATGCTTGACTCTATTGCTGTGTTTATTGTGAACCATACTGTTCGATGGTCGCTGGTTCCCAGATGGCTACCCACTTCTACATCTGTGATCTCTCTTCATCTCCATTTGAGAGAACCAGGTCTAAGATTGCTCCCTCTTGAGTGGGCTCCAATACTAGTTGTCTAAGGCATGCCCCTGTAGGGCATCTAGAATAACCCACTCCTAAGTGGCTGCTGCAGCTGCCTCAGTTAACATCTGGCATATTCAGATCACCCATCAGCAATATCTCCTCTTTTCTGCCATACTAAGTATACTTTCTGTCATTCTTGTCCATTTCCTCCCCTGAGAAGGGGTCTGTATACAACCCCTGTGCAGATTGTGGTGCCATTGCGGTCTCCAAATTTACCCACAGTGCTTCTTCTCCTCCCTGTTTTCCCTTTGTTCTGCCACTTGATTCCTTCCCTTATGTAAAGAGCTACCTCTTCCTCTATTACCCTCTCTGTCCCTCCTGTAGATAGTGTATCTTGGTATGTTATGTCCCAGTCATGGTTTTGTGAACCATATTTTGTGACTGCCACGATATCCAGATGTTCCTCCTCCATCAAGGCCAACTAATTCAGGAAGCTTGTTACTCAGACTACGGGCATTGGTACTCATTGCTTTCCATTTTTGATGGCTTTACCTTCAGTTGCAGCATCCTCACTGACCTTTCTACCTTCGTCTTTTCTCATTTAGTACCCTTGTTTTGTAGGAGAGGCTGGGATTTTCCTGCTGCTTATCAGTGCCTCCCTATACATCCCAGTATACCCCAGCCTCCCTGCTGCCTTCTCACATTGCTTGCTAACCTTAAGGTCATCTGATATGATTACCCTAGGTCCCTTTCCTTTTTTGTTGTTACTACCTCCCCACCCATTGTGTAGTCTCCCCTGGGTTCTTGTTTCCCAGGTGCATTATTTTGCTTCTTTGCATTGAATCCTAGCTGCCATACTTCTGACCATTCCTCCAACCTTGCCAAGTCCTTTTCATCCTTTACACTCCTTGTGTATCAACCCTGTTGCAGATCTTTGTGTCATCTGCAAAGGCATACTTTCCTTCAGTCCCTCTGCAATGTCACTGATGAAGACATTAAAAGGTGGACCCAATACTGAACCCTGTGGTACCCCACTTGTAACCCCTCTTTCTTCAGAGTGGACTCCATTTACAATTACCTTCTGTGTCCTGTTGTGCAGCCAATGTTTTACCCAGGCTACCACCTGGGACCCACTCCCAGGCTGGTTAATTTGACTATTAATCTTCTGTATGGGACTGTGTTAAATGTCTTGCTAAAGTCTAGGTAGGCCATGTCTACAACCCCTCCCTGGTCTACTACCTTGGTCACCCAGTCAAAGAAATCTATTAGATTCGCCTGACATGACCTTCCGCTGTGAACCCATGCCTTGGGTCCTATGCTCCACTGGCCTCTAGGTACTCAACTATTCTTTCTTCAGAAGTGACTTCCTTCCCTACCACAGAGGTCAGACTGACAGGTCTGTAGTTTCCTGCCTCTGTCTTGGTCCCACTTTGTGAAGGGAATCACATCTGCCTTTCTCCAGTCCTCGGTACCACACCATCCTCCCATAATTTATTATAAAGAGTAGCCAGTGGTTTCACTAGTTCCTTCCTTAATTTTTTAGAATTCTGGGGTGAATTCCATCAGGACCCATTGCTTTGTCCACCTTCAGTTTTAGGAGTTCTTGCAGAATCCTTTCTTCTGTGAAAGGACTGGGATTGACCCCCTATCAAGAGTGCTTCTATTAATTGGATTAGGCACTTCCCTCTCCTCTTTGGTGAATACTGAGCAGAAATATTCATTCAGTATCCCTGCTTTTTCACTGTCCCCTCTGCCCACCCACCGTTCATTCTATTCAGCTTCATTATCCCTCCCTTTGTCTTTCACTCGCTGATGTACCTATAAAAGGTTTTATCCACCTTCTAACTGAGTTTGCTATCTTTTCCTCAGTATGGGCCTTTGCTATTCTGGCTTCCCTGCCTGCTTCCTTCTGCCTTAACTGGTACAGCTCTCTGTCCTGCTCCTTCTGTGTTTCCTTATACTTCTGGAATGCTATCTTTTCTTCCTGACTTTCACAGCCACCTCTTTTGAGAACCATAGTGGCTTTTTCTTTCATTTTGATTTGTTTATTTGCTTCACACAAAGGCTTGTTGCCTCTGTGATGGCAGTTTTGATGATTCCCATTGTTGCTCCACACCTCCTTCTAGCCTGTTTGCTAGTGATTTTCTGAGGCACTCTCCATCTTGCCAAAGTCAGCCTTCCTAAAGTCCAGTATTCTCACTTTTGTATGGCTTGACTCTGTAGCTGAGTTTAACGTGAACCACACTGTTTAATGGTCACTTGTCCCCAGATGGCAACCCACTTCTAGATCTGAAATCTCTCACTGCCCCATTTGAAAGTACAAGGTCTAAGATTGCTCCCTCACAAGTGGGTTTCAAACTAGCTGTCTAATGCCTGCCACCTGTAGGGCATCAAGAATGGCCTTGTTTTGGATGTGGCTGCAGCAAATGTGCTCCAGTTAACATCTGGCATATTCAGGTCTCCCATCAACAGTATCTCCCTTTCTCTGCCATTCTAAGAATGCCTTCTATCATATCCTTGTCCATTCCTCCCCTGACATGGGGGTCTGTACACAACCCTGTGCAGATTGTGGTGCCCTTTCCAGTCTCCAAGGCGACCCACAGTGCCTCCTCCTCCCTGTTTACTCTTTTGTTCAGTTGCTTTTATCCTTTCCTTTACATAGAGAGCTACTCCCCCCCCCTGCCTGTCTCTCCTGTAGGTTATGTACCCTGGTATGTTAACATCCCAGTCATGGTTCTCTGTGTACCATGTTTCTGTGACTGCTACATATCCAGGCATCCCTCTTCCATCAAGGCCACCAGCTCAGGGAGCTTGTTGCCCAGACTCACGGGCATTGGTACTGATTACCTCCATTTCCTGATGGCCTTACTCCTTTTGCCCCATCCCTGTCCTTCTTGCCTTTGTCACTTCTCCATTTACCCCTGCCCTTCTCCCTATCGACACTTCTATGTTGGTGTTTGCGCGACTTAATACTGTAATTATTTGGGGGCTAGATTTCCTGCTCTTTCAGTGCTCCCCTTGGCTAGTTTAAAAGCTTGCCAATGAAGCATTTAAACCTATCACCTAGGATCCTGGTTCCCTCCTGGACAGATGCAGCCCATCATGCCAGTATAGGCTTGCATCACTCCAGGTGGACCCCAGTCCCCAATGAAGCCAAATCCCTGAGCTCCACATCAGTTTTTCAACCACTGATTGAATCCCATGGTGTGGAACACCCTAGCCTCTCATGATGCCATAGATGAGCTGCACCTCCGAGAAGGTTACCTGCATGCTACTTGACTAAGGCCCCTCCCCAATTCCACAAACTCTTCCTGCACTTCTCTAATCCCTTTCTTAGCTGGGTCATTTGTCCCTAGGTGGACAATGACGACATCCAGCTCCCTCCTGTGCAGCTGCTCTGCAATCCTGAGGATTCGCCTCCTGTCCCTCCAAGCCATGGTGCCAGGCAGGCACCTTCCTCCTCTCCCTTCCTCCCCAGTTCAGTTCTACCTTCCTAACAATGGAGTCCCCCACCAGGAGTTGTTTCCTTCCCCTGCAGGGTCCCCTGCCACCCTCCTGTGGGTCTCCTTTGTGGAGGTTCCCAGCATCCTTCTTGGTCTCCATCATGGTGCCTCCATAGAGGAACCACACTTTGCCAGAATGGCATAGCAATTGTGGAGGTACAACTGGAGAGATGTACCTCTGTTCCACCCACCTCACCCTCCCTGAGCCCACTGTGGTCCAACCGCTCCTCTTTCTTGGCAACCTCTGAGGCAACGGCAGTGGCACTGGTGGTCCCTGGATGGAAGAGGAGGTCCCATCCCTGGCCAACTCGGCCTGGAGATGAGCAACCTCCTCCTCAGCCCAGAGAGGTGCATGCAGATGGGACAACACTGCATCCTCCAGAACGCCTCCCTGAAGACTGCTGCTCCACAGCCACTGCACTGCACCATTCCAATCATGTCTTATCTCTGGCCCCTTAACTGTTTGCAATCCTTACTCTTTCCTCTGTTTTTTTTTCTCTCTCCTTACTTTCTGCCTGTGTGCCCTTTAAGCTCCTGATTGTCCTGTTCTGAGACAAGAATATCCATATTTCTCAGTAGACCACTTACTTGCTTAGAGGCAGACCTCAAGCAGCTAGAGGGGGCCGAGAGCTACTCTTGCCCTTATAGGATGGTGGTCTTGGTGGTTCTGTGATCGCTCTCTCTTCCTGCTCCCAAACAGGAAGTTCCTGTTGTCAGTCAAATCCTGTGCCTATAAAATAGAACTAGCTTTGGGTGGGAGGGGTGGAGGGAGGGAAGGAGGGCAATATAGTCCCAGCAGAGAAGTCCAGTCACACAGCAATCCTTTCTCCTGGTGTCTTCTGCCAAGCCAAAGTCGGGTTAATGTATCCCAGGGCTATCCGCTCACAAGGCCAAATTCCAACTATATTCCTTAGCTTTGGAATTCGGGATCCCCTGATTTCCTAGTGCACCTGGGCACAAATGATTTGGAAGGAACAGTGAACTGGATATCCAGGAAAGGTTCTGTGAGCTAGCCAGGGTCTGCCATTCTATTGGGAGTTCAGTCTTTTCTCGAAATCCTGCCGGTGCCTAGGGCATCCGGGGAGGCCTACACAAACTAAGAGGTGTGAACCTGTGGCCTGGGAGTGGTGCAGGGAGGAAGAGTTTGAAATGGCAGGGATTGGGGGACACATGGGATGATAAGGGGTATATGCTAGGGATAGGCTACATCTTAACCTAGAGGGAAGGGGATCTTAAAGCTGAAACGCACTGAATTAATAAATGTGAAGTGGGTTTTAAACTTGTAAAGGGAGAGGGACTAATGCGGGACTGGAGACAGGAAGACTGACCGTGGTCCCTGGTCTATGGCGACAAATAAGGGCAGGGGACTCCGATGGACACAGTGCAAGAGCTGTGCAGGAGAGGTCAAATAGGAGTGCAGAGGCCAAATCAGTGGTGCGGGGGTGGAGGACAGTCCTGGTCAATGCCAGGAGTATGGGCAACAAAATGCCCACGCTACAGGCGATGTTGGCGAAGGATCAGAGGATGTGGCAGCTATTACGGAAAAATGGGCACCAGAAGAATGATTGTGACCTAAATTTGAGGGATATAAAATATTCGGAGGAATAGAAAAGTGGGTAGAGGAGGAGGTAACACTGATAGTCTGGGATGGAATATTGGTCAGAGGAGTGGAAGAGGCAGAGGGGGAGGGAAGCTGTTTGGGTAACCCTACAGTTGGGGAGGAAAGAGATTAAAAGTCGGTGGTATATAGACCACTTGCAGGGATTAGGATCTGCAGGAAAATTGGTTGAGCACATCAAGGGGCACTGTGACCAGGGAAAGGGAAGGGTGGTGGTCATGGGGGACCTGAATATGCCGGGGCAGGCTGGCACACCATGACATCAGCTGTGACCAGAAAAAAGAGGCTGATGTGTTTCAGGATGCCTTTTGGTCCAACAGGTTGGGAGCCTACTTGGGGAGGGATCCTGGATGTTGTCCTTGCAGTCAGCGACGGATAAGGGATCTGGTGGTGTGTAGCCCGCTGACAGGAGGAGACCATGACATGGTCTGGTTTATGCGCGCCGGGGAGACAACCACTCAAACACAGTGGTAATGGATTTGAGGAGGGCGGATTTTGTGGGCATGGGTAGGAGACCGAGGGGTGCTTGATCTAGATCAGGCCAGACATGGATGTAGATAGATTGTGGGAGACCATTAAAAAGGGTACAAGAGGCCACTAGCCTGTGTGCAAGGGTAAGGAGCAAATGGCAGGACCAGCAAGCCGTGTTGGTCAACCAGGGAGGTGCAGGAGGTGGTAAGAGATAAGAAGGCTGCCTACATATGTTTTAAGTGTTCTAGGGGAATGGGAGAGGGAATACAAGCTGGCAGCTAGAAGGGTCACAAGGGTGGAGGGATCAAGGCAGGATGGAGCACAACCTGGCCAAGGATGTACAAACAGGGGAAAGGGTTTTATAGATATGTAGGGGAAAAGAGGAAGGGAGAGCACAGATCCCTAGAATTAGGACTGGGGTGGATGGGCTCAGGAGGCGGGGAACAGGCAGAGGTACTGAACAAGTTTTAGGGAGAGAGACATGGACTTCATTCTACCAGAAAACGGGGGAGCGGAGAGGATGGGGCATTGGGAGATGAGAGGATCGAAAGAGGCCAGGGTACCAAGTAGGCCAGACCCTGAAGAGGATGGGGCTTTTACTGAGGAGAGGGCTAGGAGGGGTAATCACGGAGGGCAGCATGAGGGAGGCCCTACGAGTGCTGAAAACTGACAAGGCAGCAAGAACAGATGGGCTCCATCCAAGGGTACTGAAGGAACTGGTGGACGAACTAGCAGCTCCACTAACTGTGCTGTTCAGCGCTTCTCTCCAGACAGAAAGGGTGCCCCAGGATTGGAGGGTGGCTTACGCGGTGCCCATCCACAAAGGTGGGGTCTAGGAGGAGATGGGAAATCGCAGGCCTGTCAGCTTAACGCCAGTGGTAGGTAAACTAATGGAGGGCTTCCTCAAAGGGATGCTCGGGAGGCAACTGGATAGGCTGGGACACATGGATGACAAGCAGTATGGTTTAGTCCCAGGAAGATCGTGACAGACCAACCTCATAGATTTCTACGACTGGGTGACAGAGATCCTGGACAGACAGAGTCCAGTGGACGTCTTATATCTGGATTTTAGTAAGGTGTTCAGACTCGGTACTTCACTTCGGTTTGTTGACAAAGTGGGGGATGGTTGATTAGATGGGTGGAAAACTGGCTTACAGATAGAACACAGAGGGTGATGGTGAGAGGGACTGTCTCCTCCTTCTAGGAAGGTCAGTCAGAGTGGCCACTCCTGTTCAACGGCTATGTCTCCATATAGGGACAGAAGTTAGAGTAGGATGAGCCTCTCACAGACTACTCTAAGCTGGGAGCATTGGCCGATGGGGAGGAAGCAAGGATGGCAGTAAGAGATCTGGACACCCTGTAGGGCTGGGCGAGAAGATGGTGGCTGAGGTTTAACCCGGAGAAGTGTAGGGTGTTGCATCTGGGGGCAGAAACCCAGGGCATGTTTATACCTTGGAGGGGTTCCACTGAAAGCCACTTGAGTGAAAGGGACCTCTGGGTGGTGGTAGACACCAAAATGAACAATGGTGAGAACTGCAGAAGAACGGGGCAAAGGCAAACAAGTTGCTGGGCTGCATAACCTGGGGAATAACATCCAGGAGGAGTGAGATGATCCTATCTCTGTACAATGCTTTGGTTAGGCTGCACCTTGAGTATTGCATGCAGTTCTGGAGGCCACACCTTAAGAGGGACATAGTACTGTTGGAGAGGGTCCAGAGGAGGGCAGCCAGGATGATCCAGGGCATGGGGGATAGGACCTGTGAGGACAGGCTGGCAGCCCTTGGGCTGTATTCACTGGAGGAGAGGAGAAGAGAGATGGGGACATAATTGAGATTTTCAAATATGTGAAAGGGATTAACAGGGGTAGAGCCAAAGAAATGTTCCGCTAAAGCAAAGGGCACAACCAGAGGGCATAAATGGAAACTGGAGAGAGGAACCTATAGGGAGAATGTAGACAGCAGTACTTCAGAGAGGGTGGTAGAGCCATGGAATGCATTGCTCGGGAGTCTAGCCTAACAAGACACTGTGGAGGGCTTCAAGAGGTGGGACAGATGCATGGGGATACTGAAGCCAAGATTGACACTCACGGGACAAGGGGGGAGAAAACGCCGCTATGGCTGGATACCGAGCAGACACGAAGACTGACAGGCCTATTCTGCTGGCTTTTAGTATGTTAGTATTGTGCACGGTCACGGTACCGCAATTGTAAATGCAAATGGTAAAGGTAACAGCAAATAATAACGCCAAAGGAAACAAACGCGTATGGAAATGTAAATCGTAATGTGCGCTGTCACGGTACCGCAGTTGTAAATGCTAATGGTAACGGTAACAACAACGATGACGAAATGAAAGACAAACGCAAGGGCAGCCACAAATGCAAATGGTAATGCGATGGTGACGCAAGTGAAAGACAAACAGAAACAGTACTGTAGACACAAATGGTAAGAGTAACGCAAGTTAAACAGAAACGCAAAGGATAACGCACGGAGGCGTATATGGGAATGGTAACGCAAACGGGTATGGAAATGTAAATGGAAATGCTAACTGTTACAGTAACGGAAGTGCACACTTTTTTTTGTCCAACAGCTGCATAGAGAAACACAGTGTGTACAAAGAATGTATGCATAATAATGTGCCTCGGAGCAGAAAATGAGCTGTTGGAATACTAAATTGCTTATATCTTAGGAACCATGTGACATAGAAAAAAATTAAATTGCACATGATTCAAGAGTTTCCGCCAGGTTTTCGCGTTGTTGCAACAAAAATGCCGTATCTCGCACCGTTTCTGAGATATGAGCATCGAAATGCACAGCAAACGCTCACCATGTTAGTGTATGGAAAAAATGTCAACTTTGAGTACTGTAACTTGCATTGTGCAAAATGTTGTCAACAACCCACCAAAAGGCACATCTGAGAGATGTTTGCCATCCTCCAAATTTCAGCTTAAAAGACCAAACTGTTCTTTTGCAGCAGGGTGGCAAAGAACTCCTGTCATTTTGGCCATAGTCTGGAAAAAGTAGTATCGCATCTATGTAAAGCTTTCTAGTACTTCTTTGAGAGAGTGTCAAGCGCCACTACTTTTTCAAGAAATTTAAAAACATATTTCTGAGGTGTTTAACCCTCAAATTAAAGACATGGCTAGCATCTTGAGGGTCCACTAGGTGAACACAAAGAATCGTGTTCCTAGAGGGTCCCAATTTTAAATGCCAGTCATTTTTCTGATCACTAACTAAAAAAAAATGGCGGATTTGTGACACTACTAGGGTCATTTAGTACACTAAAAAGTGCATTATGTAAAGTGTTGAACTTTTTGTAAATTTTTCCATTGGCTTATAATGGGATCTTGTTTTTGAATAACTTCTGAACGTTCAATATTTTTCCGCGAAATCTTCAAAAGGCACATCAGGGCCCCAGCACTTGCGTTCCCTGAAGTTTTGGACCCGTCGCATAACCGGTGAGCAAAGAATGCGAGAAAAGTATAATTGCGCATTTGGATGTCGCTAATAACTCCATAGCCGTGATATCTGACTGGTATTTAAAGTTGGTAGATCCCAAGATCTACCATGCCCAACTTGCATACCAAATTTCAGGCAAATCCGTTGAACAGTGGCAAAGTTATTAAGGTACAAAGTTCACCTTTAACCTTTAAAAGTATTACTCAACCTTAATTGCGGTAGCACTATCGTGCTACCATTATTTATATGTATTAAAATATAAGAAAATATAGTACTGTATAAAGTGTGGCACACTGACATGAAATAAATGTATTTGCAGATAATTTAAAAAAGAATAAGCAATCAATGCACACATTCAGGACTTCTCTTTCACAGTACCCCAACTGAATCTTCTACGCCTCTATATGGGAAGCTCTTAATTTTTCCTCTAATCATAGCTTTATCAGCTATGCTGCACGAGGACAAGAGTAAGGGACAACAACTGGCTGATCTGGAACAGTCTCTTAAGATAATTTATACTTTTCTTCTAAGAAGCACTGTCCTGATTCTCAACGTCATCTTGAAATTCTTCAACTTAGTCAAAATAAGTTAATTAATTTCTCATAAAACCTAACTAGCCTTGTTTAAACTTAAATAATGCTTGGGAACACGGCGATAAAACAGGGAAACTCCTCTCTACCAGCTCAAAGTTCAACAAATGGAACGGATTTATCCTAAGCCTACAAGATTAAACAGGGTACAATTCACTCTGATAACCCCTCTATAAACCATATCATGAAAACTTTTATCATAAACTGTACTCTAACGAAACCCTCCATCTACTTTACAAATTCAATAGTTCCTTAAATCATTACATCTTCCTCATCTTTCTATTACGAACATACTGAAATTTGCCAGCAGATAAAGGCCTAGAGGTCTAGCAAGTCATAGAAACATAGACTTTGATGGCAGATAAGGACCGCTGAGCCCATCTAGTCTGCCCATTTCCCTGCCTACAGGATAGGCCGCTAGATCCTAGTTAACCAACAGCCTGTTTCTTCCTACCCCCACAAGAATTGCCTTATGTCTGTCCCATGCATTCTTGAATTCTCCCACAGTTTTAGACCCCACAACCTCCTCAGGAAGGCTGTTCCATGCATCCACTACCCTCTCTGTGAAATAATACTTCCTCACATTGCCCCTGAACCGCACTCCTTCTATCTTTAAATTGTGTCCCTTGTTCTTGCAAGTCTCTTTTTCTGAAAATGCTACCCTCTTGGACTTTGTTGATTCCACTGAGGTACTTAAAAGTTTCTATCATGTCTCCCCTTCTTTCCTCAAGGGTATACATATTAAGCTCCTTTAGTCTCTCCTCATACGGCTTCTCTTGCAGACCCTGCACCATTTTAGTTGCCCTCCTCTGGACTGCCTCTATCCTGTCTATGTCCTTGGAGATGGGGTCTCCAGAACTGGACACAGTACTCCAGATGGGTCTCACCAACTGTCTGTACAGAGGGATAACAACTTCCTGTTTTCTGCTGCTGATGCCTCTCCTGTACATCCCAGTATACCCCAGTCCTCCCTACTGCCTTCTCACATTGCTTGCTAACCTTAAGGTCATCTGATATGATTACCCCAGGTCCCTTTCCTTTTTGTTATTGTTACTACCTCCCACCCATTGTGTATTCTTCCCTGGGTTCTTATTTCCCAGGTGCATTATTTTGCACTTCTTGCATTGAATCCTAGCTGCCATACTTTGACCATTCCTCCAACCTTGCCAAGTCCCTTTTCATCCTTTCCACGCCTTGTGTATCAACCCTGTTGCAGATTTTGTGTCATTTGCAAAAGGCATACTTTTCCTTCCAGTCCCTCTGCAATGTCACTGATGAAGACATTAAAAGGACTGACGAATGTGCAGCTAGCACCCCTTATCTCTGCAGCTGCCCCTCCCTTCCACCCTTCCTTCATTAACCCTCCCCTTGTCGTGTCCCATCCTCGTTTGAAGCAGTCCACTGTTCTACTGCATACCACTTCTGCAGGTAACGATTCCACCCAGCCACCACCCTCTCTGTAAAAAAGTGTCTCCTCATCTCCTCCTGAACCTTCCTTGCTCCAGTCTCATATCATAGTCCCTGGTGGCCCTCCCTCCCTTACTTTGAACAGCCCTCTGTACCCATCTTGTTTATTCCTTTCATGTATTTAAAGGTTTCAATCATGTCACCCCTGTCTCTCCTCTCCTCCAGTGAGTACATGTTCAACTCCTTCAACCTCCTCTCATACAAGTCCCCAGCCCCTTGATCATCTTTGTCGCCTTGCGCCCTCCAGTAACTTAATGTCCTCTTCAGATACGGATGCCAGTACTGCACGCAGTACTCCAGGTGTGGTCTAACTAATGACCTATACAGTGGCAGAATCACCTCCTCCTCCCGAGGATATACCCTTGCAATACAACCCAGCATTCTGTTGGCCTTGCAGCTGCCTTCCTACATTGTGCCGAGTTGTTCATTGACCCTGTAATGAGCACATCCAGATCCTTCTCCTCCTCTGTCTGGGCTAGCTGCATTCCCCCAGCTGGTAACACCTCCTTGGTTCTTCATCCCAAAATGGCACCTTGCACTTTTGGCATTAAAGCCCAGTTGCCAGGTGTCTGACCAGGTTTCAAGCTTTGCCAGATCATCCTGCAACCCCTGCCATCCCCTAGGTCATCCACCACCGCTACCAACCTTGGTATCATCAGCAAACAGACTGATCTTGCTCTTGATTCTTGAAACGAATTCTTTAGATGAACCCTTCTCACTTCAGGAAATCCAGAAAGCTTTGTCATCCTTGAACCCGGCAATCCCCTGGAGGTGACTGATTCCTGTCGATTTTATTAAATGTTTTCCACACCTTATGTCCCTCTTCTTATCGTTTATCAGAAGCTTCCAGTACTGGCAAACTTCCCCATCTTGCACCGAAGCAATCATAACCCTAATCTTTAAGAAGGAAAAGACCCCACTGACCTCAAGTTACAGGCCCATTCTTTATTAAACACGGACGGAAGGTATTTGCTAAACTACTAACTCTCGACTTGAATCCCGGATTCCCAAGCTAACTCATCATTCACAAGCTGGTTTTATTAACATAGATCTAGTACTGATCACCTATGATCCCTATTTAATCTAATTCACAAAGCCAAATCCTCAAGACACCAGCTGTAGCCATATGTATTTTTTCGAGAAGGCCTTTGATTCCTTAACTGGGACTACCTTCATCAAGTTTTATCTCCTTTTCGGTCTTCCTCATACCTTTTGTTCCTAGATCAAACTATTATATAATTCCCCTGTTACAAAGTACTTACTAATTCCACCCTTTCCTCTTACTTTCACCTAGCAAGGGAATTAGACAAGGCTGTCCCCTATCACCTTCCCTGTTTATTTTAGCCATGGAGCCCCTGACTGCTTTTTCGACTGGGCAATTCAAGATATGCTCTCTACTATGCAGATGACCTCAATCTTACTTGAAAACCTGAATGAGGCTGGGCCCCTGTTGGTTGATTTGCTTAATAATTTTACTAACATTTCTGGCCTTGCTTTGAATGGTCTTTATGAACATACCTTTTGGATTCTGTTTGTCACCACAGGTGTAACATACATATATACAAAATTACTAGTAACTTAGGGAAGATATGGAACATTAACTTTAACCCTTACTAGATAACATCAAAACAATTTATTGGAAAGTAACCCACAAATTCTGAAATCCAATCCAACACCCTGGTTTTATGCCCTCTTATGGGGCAATCCACTGCTCACTCTAGAAGATCACCCACTTTTCTGTCATTCATGGCAGAACAAAGGCATTTCTTTCTCTGAGATATCTTGGACCAGAATTCACTCACTCTTCAATCATTCTCGGACTTGCAGGCTACATGGAAACTTCCTAAACAGGACGTGTGGAAGTTTTACAAATTTGGGCAGCTTATAACTCTCTCTCTAGTTTAGTTTATAAGCATACTCTTCTAAACCCCTACATTTCAGACTGGACTAATTTATCAGTAAAATTGAATAGCTCCATTTACAAAGACATTATTGATGAGCCAAAATAAATGGAGTACTTCTTAACTACAATATTTCAGATGCACAATGGAGTAATTGTTGGTGTCTTGCACATAATACCTTTAAAGATGCCCGTAGTTCTTTAACACAAACTAAAATCCTACATCTTTGGTATAGAACCCTCTGTGCTTCGACAAATGGACCTATTAAATAATACTGCTGGGCTGTAATTTGGCTAACGCGGATCTACTGCATATCTTATGGTCATGTGCTCCCATTAATAAGCTGTGGCATAAAGTCTATTTACCTGCCTCCAGAGTAACAGGACAAAACTACCTTTGACCCCATGCTATTCTTCTAGGCATCCTTATCCCCAATAGCTCTTTCCTCTTGTGTGCACATTTTAGATGGCTAAACATACTTTCTGTTCTGGTCAAACGCCTGATTCTTATGAAGCGGAAATCAACTCTGGTGCCTTCTCATTCAGTTGTTCTTCAAAGCCTTTTTCAGTATGCCTCCCAGACAGATTATCTCATGTTATTCATAACCTACTCACTGTATATGACAGATGATGGCAGGATTACTTCAAGTACATCTAACCTAGTTCTTCTAGACCCTAGTTCTTAGGGATATTTAGCTCTCTTCTTATTTTGCTTTCAGATTAGGTTTTCCTGAAAGGTTTTGTGCAGAATATCTCCTCTTTTTTTCCCCTCCTCCTCTGTTTTCTCCCTCCCTCTTTCCTTCCCTTCCTCCTTGCTTTTTTCGCTTGTCTTTGCTTGCACACTTTTATCTTTACCTCTCCATTACTGAACATTGTTCATATTACCATAGTTATCACTTTTGTAATTTACTGAATGCCTTGCCATAGCCTGCCCTAGCATTTATTTTGTACATGGTTGCCATTTCTGATTCTATAATACCACTATTGATTGTAACCCTTCTGCTTTCCACTTATAACTTGTCTAGGATTGTTTTATTATCAATATGTGTATATAAGGCTTTCTAATATGTTTACACTAAATACTGTGTTTAAGTGATATTTTATACCTTATATGAAAGATAGTCTTCTATTGTATAAAACATGTGCTTTCTTATACTCAAATTTCAATAAACAGATGAAGTGAAAAAAATAGAATAAGCAAAATTAAAACCGTGGAACAAGCTCCATGTAGAGCAAAACGTAGGGGAAGAAATAAAAAGATTGAAGAAAATCTTGTATTGAAGAGTGTTTACTTCTAAGGGCCCATCACTGTTCTCATGTATTCTATGATTTTCAAGAGCTCTAAATTGGGGCTGAAGAACCAAGAAGACAACCATTGCCCACTAAATAATGTTCATATTGTCCTGGTATTTCCTTTGCTTCATGTACTAAGCTCTTTTCTACTATCTTTTCTAAGTCTTCCAAAGGTGAACTTTATATTCTTTGTGACTTTAATATAAATTGGCTCATTCCCAGCACTAACAAAATTATTCAAAATGTTAAGTCACTTCATTTGACCATGTCTGAACCCACTCGCTTAAACTCTAAATCTTTGAAACAGTCATTGTTAGACTGGGTTCTGTCTTCTCATTCCCATCGTATTGTTGATGCTGCAATCTTTCCTGAGGCCCTCAGTGACCACCATATGGTTTACTATGTGTGCAAAATACATCATGGTAAGGCCCCCTAAATTTGTTCATCTGAGATCCTTTAGGTCATTAGACTTGCACTCTCTCCTTGCTGACTTAGGGGCAACTGATTGGTCCCGCTTTCTTCAGCCAATAATACATATCTGTCTCTGGATTACTTACAGTTCAAATTCATGCCTGTTTGGGATCGTTATGCTCTGCTGAGAAGAGAGTTTGGGGCTGTCACCTTCCCAGATTACATCAGAGGTTAAGGTGTGCCTACATTCTAGAGATCTTGCCTGGCATTCCTTTAAGATCACAGGTTCTCCAGCTGCTCGACAAACTATTGTCAACTTCAGTAACAAAGTCATAAGACTTGCAAAGTCTGAGTATTTTGCATCCACACTCCAGAACAATATTAACCATCCTCTAAGTTCTGGAAGGTTATCCACTCCTTGTTCTCCCTCCAAACCGGTCTTCTCTCCTGTTCTCAAGATTGATGACTCCCTCATCTCTGGCGCTTCTATTGTTGCTTTTTCCTTTAACTCCTACTTTACTGCTTGTGCCCACTGTCTTATCACTTCCTCCCTTCCCTTCCCTGCCTCTACCTTCTTCTTCTGCTAATCTCTCTCGCTTTCCTTCTGTGCTACCTTGCCATGGCTACACGAAGACATTGCTTGTTCTTAATCCTCACAGATGTGATAACCCTGATGACCTTGATCCCAGGCTTCTACTTCTCTCTCCTGCCATTACACTGCCAATTACCCTACTCTTCAACATTTCTTTCTCCTCTGCAACTGTTGCAGATGTATGAAAACAGGCTGCAGTCCTTTCTATCCCTAAAGGTTGTGATCCATCCTCTTCAGGTAACTATTGTCCCATCTCGGTCCTGGCTTCCTACCCTTGCTAAATTACAGGAACACCTTGTACTGTGTCAACTTTCTACCTTCATTGTCTCCTTCTCCTCCTTCACTCCAGTTCAGTCTGGTTTTGAAAATCCTCACTCCACCTCCACTTCCTCTACGCCTTACCAACTCCATCCTTACTGGTATGGATCAGGGACTGTTCATGTCTGCCATTTTGTTGATTTTGCTAAAGCTTTCAAGACAGTGTCACATCCACCTCCTTCTTGATAAGCTAAAAGCGTGAGGTCTTTCTGACTATGCAGTCAACTGGTTTAGCTCTTACCGGGGTAGATCACAATCTGTCTGGAGAGGCTGCTCCACTTCATGACCACTCCCTATCTGCTCAGGAGTCCCCAAGGGCTACCCTGGGTTCTATTCATTTTTCCATATTTGTGAATGACCTTCTCTGTCTCTCTCCATGTGTCCATTCATATGTATGCTGATGTTAGTTATTTTCACATCTGGCTCCCCTTATGATCTTAACTTCACAGCCTCAGCTGGGTTTTGACAATATTTAGCACTGGTTTGAGTCTAACCAGTTGTCCCCAGTGCCAAAAAGACATCTCCATGACTTTTCGTACTCTCAGAGGCTTTCTAGACTTGCCTGTCTCCTGTCTTTTCACACACTTGATAGTGCTATTATTGAAACTGTTTCCTCTTTTAAGTACCTTGGTGTCTGACTTGAACATCATCTTTGATTTCTCTGTTTATATTGATGTTATTTACAAAAAGCTTCACCCCAAGCTTTGTGCACGTTATAGGAACAAAGAGTACCCTGCTTCCTATACGCCATGAGGTTGTTTTAACGATATTTGATTATGGTGATATAGGCTACAGTGGAGCTCCCAAATCCATCCTTGCTAGACTGGACCCTCTTTTCAGTTCTTTTGCTTTAGATTATTCTCCACATACTCTCCACTGTTCACTCCACTCTGCTCTTTCACTCACTTCTCTTGATGCCAGGCTCCTTTCCCACTGTGCCTCTTTAGATCTAAATTTTGTTTGGTTCCTTCCCTCCTTCCTACCTCACTTCCGCCCTATCTTCTCCTCTGCTTCCTGCTATCCTTCACATAATATTGCTTCTCATTCCCTCGCTATTTCTTCTAGGAAATCTACAGCTGGTCAATCTGCCTTCTCCTACCAGTTTCCTAAATTTTGGTCCTCCCTTCCCTTGTCTATTTAGTCTTTGGTAACCAGGTAAGGCCAACTAGGTACAAGAGCCTCTTCAGGTGTGACCTGGGAGCACTGAGGAGGTTAAGTGACTTGCTCATAGTCACAAAGTATGCAAGTGGAGGTTGTGGTAATCAAACCCAGGTCTACTGGATGTACAAAGCTCATCCACAGCTCATTACTCTAACCTCTAGACTATACTGCTACCTTCTGCTTCTTAGGCTTTCTGCTTAAGTCTCCTTGACGATTTTTTTTTCTCCTTTCTGCCCCTGTCCTTGACCCACTTTTTTCGCCCTCTCACTAGCTTTGCCCTGGCTATCTGTTTTCCTTTCACCTGTGCACATGTTATTCTGATTTTTACTTAAAATTTTATTTTTCTTTAAATTGTATTACTGTAGCTATAGACATATATATTGTAAATGCTTTATAGGATGTTCCCATCCTCTAGGACGATCTGGAAGCGAGCTGTTACCAGCTCAGTATGTCTTTCCTGGTGAAACTTTTGAAATAAATAAAATGTTTGAGGTAGCTTGGTTCTCTCCTATTGCAGGACAGGCAATGTGATGGATGTGGTGCCTGTCTGTGAAACAGCCATTTTGCCTGGGGCTATCTGGAGTCCCTCACCAGCACTTCTTCTCCTGTCTCTGGTTGTATCTTGTAGTTTGCTTTGCAGGGCTTCACAGAACCCTTTCAGGCAGTCAGTAACTTTAGTCAGTTCAAATAGCAATCTGAGCTTACTCCTCGATGTAGAAAGTCTGTTGGGTAAAATTTGCCAAGCTCCACACCAATGCCTTTCTCCTCTAGGCTCTGAATACAGTGGTTTTATGTGATAAGGGCAACATTTTGTAAGAGAGAACCTGGAATCGTGAAACCAGTTGGGCGAAACCTGAAATGGCAACTTTTTTTCTTCTGGGGCTTGCCACCGCACTCCCCAACTAATATAACAAATTCTGAGGTCTTAGCACCTCAAGCAGTGGGTGAAACCTTGTCGCCATTTCGTTATGCCTGTTCCTGCTATTTATTCTGTGTGTCACCTTTATGGGTTTACCCACATCACTGCATACCGGACAAAAGCACTTACTCTAAGAAAATCTTTGATGTGTAGACACTTCTGTGTTCTGCCAGAGTGCAGCCTCTGGCAGCCAGTGAATCTGTGTCTCACAGCTTCCTTTTCACGCAAACAAACTGAGCCTAGAGCCTTGGTTTCAGTCCCTTTTATCGAATTCTGAACTTGACTGCCTCATCGATCAGATAGTTGGGTGAAGCATGCTTTGGAATGCTGTCACAACTGAGCTGGGTTGGACTTCTCGGTGACGCCAGCAGCCTGAATGGCAGGTTAAATTAGCGAGCCTCCTAGCCCAATACACAATCGATTGGTATCTAAAGTAATTAGAAATGCAGTCACCGCAGAAACGACTCAGATCAAAAGCAGGAGCATCCAGGAGTGCACAGACCCCGGTTCAAAACTACAGCTTTTACTACAAGGAGAAAAATGTTGAAAACTTCGGGCCTACTGAAGATGAAGACACCATGGTAACGGAGACTGGAACAGATGAGGAGCACTCACGATTAGTAACCTCAATATTGCAGACTGCCAGAACTGTACAAAAGACAGATATATCACTAACAGAGCTGAGAGCTGATATTGGCAAAATAGAACACAGAACGGACAAACTGGAGCTGATTCACTTCAGTCACAAGCAGACTGAGCCATGATCGCTTCCTGTTGTTTTGATGGTGAGGGAGAGGGAACTAAGGGCCAAGCTAGATAATATAGAGGAAGGAGCAGAAGACAAAATCTTAGAATTTACGGTGTTCTCAAGGGTGCCGAAGAAGGTGCCACAGATGTTATTACCTTCATTCAAAAGACTCTGAGGGAGTTACTAAAGTTGCCTGCAGAATTTGATGCATCAGTGGACTGGGCACACTGTTCCCTTGCCCATTGCCCCTCGCGCCTTGGCTCCCATCCGAGGTCTTTTGTAGTTCAGATGTCTAACTATACCTCAAAAGAGGAGATACTCAGGAGGGCATGGAGGCTGAAAAAATCATGCTTGGGTCACACCGTATAACGATCGATAATGATTACACTGCTGGAGTCCAGGAAGCACGCCGCACTATGTGGCCGATCTTGAAGCAGCTTAGAGCCAGAAATTTAAAGGCACAGATGCTGTTCCCAGCGACCTAAGGGTAGAAACCAAACAGAGCCCTAAAGTTTTGAAGATCTGCTGGCAGCCAAAAGCTACCTAGAAGACATCGGAATACCAGTTCCTGGATTGGAGAAAGAACTGATAGAAAAAGGAGCTCCTGCGGTCGGCCTGGACGGTAGCATGCAAAGGACTGACGTACTCTCACCAACCGCATAACAACTAATCTTGAGCAGACATCAGCAATTGCTGAAGCCTTATGTTTCCAGGTGCAGCTGACTGGGTTGACTCACAAGAAGACACTGCTACAGAGGTACAGGAGCAGGCGATTGTCTCCCAGACGGAAAGAGCCTCCGTAGATTGAAAGGGGAAAAAAGAGAGACAGGTGATGAATACAACATAACTTGACTACCTGCTTGGGTTGAACTGCAGAAAGGACTCAACACATGATACGAACAGTATTGGACACATAGTTGCTTTAAGGGACTTAAATTAAAAGTGGTGAGGGATTTTGGTGGGGGAGGCGACTTGGAGGGAATGCTGAAATTTGCTGAGGAGGGGGATGGGAGGGAACTTCTTTCTCTCACATGCTCCAAACAGAATGGTGGAGAAGAGCTGGGCAAGACATGGACTTTTCAAAGACATGAGTCATGATGGGGAGGATAGATATAACTATGAATACAGTGTAAGAAAGCTTAAAAAAAAAAGGGGCGGAGGAGAAGGGAAACAATACCTGCTTGCCTTTGGGAGGATTTCAGCCTAGCAGGTAGTCAGCTGGCAGACCAGTAATGTCTGCTGGTTTCTCCTGTGTTCTGCCGATTTACGGGCGGGGGGACTAAAAAGAAAATTGCCTTACAACCAAATGAATCGGAGAGAGGAGGAAATCTCCAACTTTACCTACTTTGGGGCTGGGGAGGGATGGCTTAGAAAACTGGAACCCGAGAAGGTCATCTTTTGCCTCTGGCTTTGCTGACGTTAGTAATACCTTGGAGCTCAGGGTGGAGACCCAGAAACGATGCTCTAGAAGGTTTAGCCCACAACATCATAAAGGGCAAGGTGTTCCAATGAGACACAAACCGTCCACTCATTGGGGTTGGACCTGACCTAGGAAGTTGCAATCCTCAGAAATTTTACCCCATTCCTCTGCAACATTTGCACTACAAGAGGATCCTATGTTGAAGGGAGGTGGGGGGGAGTTCTATAATTTTTTTTTCTTTTTAGAGATCTTTACTTAGAAATCTTTGAAAGTTGCAATGCGCTTGTTCATGAAGTTGTGGTTAAGCATTGTTATAGGAATGGTATTCCACTAGAGGGAGATAGATTACCAAATGTTGCTGCTTATGTTCAGGCTGGTCAGTGGAGGGGAACCAGCAGGTTACTGTTTTTCATTAGATGTAAAGATGGATTAGATTAGATGGAAAGTTGCAGACAGGTACATACGCATAATAGGGAGAAGAAAGAGACAGATTTTAAAGCTGAAAGAAGAGGTAGAGGCTGGAGAGGTAAAAGCTAAATGCACTAAAATTAAGACAGGAAATAAGACACTGAAAAAGGCTCTAAATCTAAAACATGGACAAGGTAAAATCTAAAATAATCTCCTACAATGTTAATGGTATAAGCCATCCTATTAAAAGAAAACAACTTCAAAATTCTTAAAAATCAGAACTGTGAGATACAGTTCTTACAGGAGACACACCTGTCTCCCAAAAAGTTCTAAAGTTAAGAACTCTGAGTTCTCGACTATCTATCATGCATCCCTTATGAATGGGAGAAAGAGAGGTGTTGCAATACTTTTATCGGCCTCTCTCCCATTCGAGGAGGAGGTAATGGTGATGCAGGGCCAGATATGTGATGGTTGTGGGGGGTTCAAGATCTGCAGGTAACGTTATAAATGTCTATGCTCCACTGGCTCATCCATGGCCTTCTTCGCAGAGCTGTTTAAGTTAATGGCAGATAGGGCAAGGGAGTGGTGATTGCGGGGGCGACTGGAATGTAGTCATGGACAGATCCCAGATACCACCTCAAAGGTCCCGCCCCTAATGGAGGGACTTCCAAACCCTTGAAAAGGCTCATGAGAGACACGGGTCTGTTGGACATATGGAGAGCAAAATACCCACTAGCTCGAGACTATACATATTACTCCCAAGATACAAAAATATTTTCAAATTAGATATGTTCTTTACATATGGAAGGGACATATCGGTGTTTGAGTCTATGTGGGTGGGCTTAGAGAGCCTATCTGACCACAAGCCTGTTTATGTGGAGATTGACCTTCAACTTCCTAAAAGCCAACACAATGGAGGCTGAATATAAGTCTACTTAGAGATGAGAAGGTGAAAGAGGAGATCAGGAAGCAATAAAGCAGGCCATCCAACTGAATGAAGGCCCAGACACTACACCCCAAGTCTTATGGGACATGGTTAAAACTATGCTTAGAGGGAGGCTGATTTTGATAGCCACATATAAAAATAGGGAGAGGGCTAAACAAAGAGAACAGCTAAATCAGGAACTTAAAACTCTAGAAGGCCAACAGAAGTCAAAATTTGTAGAGACAGAGAAGGCCAAATAAGGGATCTTAAGACAAGGCTTCAGAGGCTGCAGTTGCTAGAGACTGAGAAAGCTCTGTTGTATACAAAACAGGCTTATTATGAGGGAGGCCCAAGGCCACCCGCTTTCAACGACGGTTGAAGCAACAGTCTGCCTGGGCACATGTTATAGGTCTTCAACACCACCACAGGGCAGATCTCACGTAAATGGGCACAAATAGCGGATGCATTAGTTACATACTACAAACAATTATATCGCCTCAGCCGGAATCGTCCCGGGCAGCCTAGGAATTTTTGAAGCTCTGAGTCTCCCTAAGCTTACGGAGATCCAGAGACAAAGATTATAATGTCCAATCACCCAGCAGGAGATGCTGAGCACAATTGGGGACCTCAAGGTGGGGAAATGTCCAGGCCTGGATGGGTTTGGAGGAGAACTATATAAAACATTTGGGGAGGAATTAGCTCTCATACTAAAAACGATCTACAACCAGGTTTGGCTAGAGGGGAGGCAGTCCTCCATCATGGAATTACACCACCATAACCGTGATCCCGAAGAGGGAAAGCACTTGAAAGACTGTGGTTCATATAGGCCAATCTCACTCCTTAACGAGATTATAAAATTTTACGGCTATAGTAGCCAAGAGATTGCAGTCCTTTCTCTCAAACCTAATTCATTCAGACCAGACGGGCTTTATAGAGGGTAGGCAGGCCCTGAGGGGTTAGAAGGACCATAAACATAATCAACATCATTAATAAACAACACATCCCCCTGCCTTATGAGCCTTGATGCAGAAAAAGCGTTTGACAAAGTCGACTGGAATTTTCTGTTCCTGGCACTAAAAAGAATGGGCTTTCCATCACTGGTTTTTGAGGCGGTCAAGGCTCTATGCTTCTCCATAGGCTTTCATTAGGGTAAATGGGGCATCTTGAAGAGGTTTGATCTGGGAGGGGTGCCCACTGTCACCGCTCCTTTTGATATATACATAAAACCCTTGGCCCAGGCGATAAGGGAAGCAAAAGAGGTGAGAGGAGGGCAGGCGAGGAAGACCATAAAATCTCTTTATATGCAGACGATGTCCTTCTATATATAACCAACCCGAGCAGATCCATCCCTGAAATCTGGTCCATAATTGATAAGTTTAGCCAATTCTCAGGATATAACTTAGATAAAAATAAAACTGACGTTTGAAATTCCACTATAACCCTTCACCCAATATAAGGCAGCTTTTGGACACTAATTGGAATAGGGGAAAATAAAATATCTTGGCACCCAAATCCCAAAAATCTAACAATGTTATACGTATATAATTTAGAGCCAACAGTGACTCAGATAAGGCAAGATATTAAGAGATGGAGGCCTTGAACCTACCCTTATATTCAAGGATACAATCAGTATCGATGAGCATCCTTCCTAAATACCTATATCTATTTCAATGTCTCCCAATAAAATACATAAGAACCAATTCCAAATATGGCAAAGGCTGCTTACAAAATTTATTTGGAATAATAGGAGACCTAGAATTAAAAATACAATATTACAGACAAATAAGTATGGTGGTAGGAATGTTCCAAGTTTGGAGGACTACTTTTGGCCACCCAGTTAAGATGGGCCCTCTGTGGTCGGCTAGAACATATACAACCCGATGGAAGGTGATTGAAGAGGTCCTAAAGATGGAGTGCCCTTGGGGTGCGAGCCTGACACCAGGAATCCAGACTACAGACAGGAAGATACCTCTGTTGTCAGTAAAAAATACCTTGGGCTCCTTGAGACATCTATGGGCCAAACATGGGCTCGATGGGAGGCCTGGCCATTGCGATGGTTTGCCTGGGACCCAGAGTTTCCCCACCCAGACAAGACCTTACCTTTAAAAGATGGGAGAGACTGGGACTGTACTCCCTAGATCAGTTTATAGAGAATTACTGTTCTGAATTCACCCAGATCAAGGAAAAATTCTCCATAAGACAGGTGGACTACTTTAGGTATTTACAGATAAGAGCCTACATACATAAATTACAAATCCTATACAAACAAACTAAACCCTCAGTAGGGCTGCTGAATACGATGACTGAAATAATGAATTTAACAAAGGTCAAAGGGTAGGTGTCTGCTATTTATGGAGCCTTAAGGGACAGGGAGGAAGTAAGACTTCCCAAACTAAAAGCAGGTGGGAGATGGAGTTGGGGAGAATTTAGTGGAGGAGGTGGACTGCTGCTCTTGCACAGACCTCTAAGACCACATCATCCCCACTGTGGAATGAGTTTGAGTGGAAAATAAGAATGAGGTTCTTTGTTCCACCAGCTGTTCAATGTAAATGGGACAGGAACTGTATGGGAGGTGTTGAGGGAGTGTGGGGCACTTGTGGCAAACTATCTCCATATCTTTTGGTCATGCCCGACCCTTAAGAATTACTGAGGCAGAAATTAACTAGATGATAAAACAGGTATTCTCCATAGAGATTGTCTTGGGCCCCAGAAAATTGATATTGGGAATGAAACCAGATGAAATCAGGGTACTGGACAAGACCTATTTGTGGAATGTCCTCACAGCGCCCATAAGGCCCTAATAAGAAGATTGCTCTCTCAGTCCCCACCGACCCACCGAGATTGGGTGTCCATTATAGGTGAGATAAAAGACATGGAAGAGATCACCTACAGAATAAACCTGAGGACACAATGTTTTGTGAGAAGATGGACTCCATGGCTGTTATCACTGGTGGTGGGGGGCAACAGAGCGGGATGGGGAGACCAAGAGAGGGATATGGAGATACGAGAGCCTTATTAAGGACCACCTGAAGGGTATAATTTAATTAGCTATTTCTAGCAATACAAAAGAGATTATCACTATGGAAAGAGATCCAGCTGATGAAATATGACTTGTACAAGGATATCTCTGATGTAAATTGTATGTACTTCTAAAGACAGAAATGTTGAAACGACCTCTAATTATTGTATAACTGTGCCGAAATATGCAATAAACATGAATTTAAAAACAAAAACAAAACAGAGCTGGGTTTGCATGCATGCTTCCCAGTAAACCTGAGCTCCTCACTGGCTCAAATTTGCAAACATAAAACTCTGTGGGCTTCTGTGTGCTTCCCTGCAGTATTTGAAGTGTTAGAGAGTTGTGGAGATGCATGGCCACCACCATGCTTGTTTACATTAGGCCTCAGTCATCTGCAGTCTCAGGCTGTTCCTTATTTGCCTTGAGGGCTGCTTTGAAGAGGATAGCCTTGACTTGACTCCTACCAGACTCCTGCAGCTAGCTCTTATTCCTGTGCAATTGACTACTGAATTGTGTGAATTAATTGCTTGCAGCCCTAAAGTCTATCATATCATATATCATATCAATCATATCATATTATCTTTATTTATAAAGCGCTTTCAAATCAAGGTGCTGTACAATGATTCACATAAATATATAAAATTAAAATAATAATTTAAAAGCTATAACTAGGATAAGCTAGACCAAATAAATATGTCTAAATCATTTTTAAACTTCTCGATGTTTGGACAGTTTCTAACCAACGAGGTAGAGAATTCCACAGGGTTGGTGCAGAAAAGGCAAAAGCACGAAATCCAGATGTTTTAATCGAACCCTGGGAATCTCCAGCAATCCTCGCTAGGAACGGAGAGGATGGAGGGCAGTAGGGTACCAGGAGATCTTTCAGGTAGCTGGGTCCCTGATCATGTAGGGCTTTAAAGGTTAGTAAACCAACCTTATAGGTAATCCGCCACCTCAGGCAGCCAGTGCAGTTCCGGAGCACAGGCGTATTATGACTGGATCTAGAGATCCCAGTCAAAAGCCTTGCCGCCGCTCTGCACCAACTGGAGGCGACGATATCAACCCCAGATAGCCCTAGGTACAGGGAATTACAGTAGTCAAGACGGGTAGTGATAAAGGCATGGACCAACATTGGCAAATCGCGCCGTGTGACCAGGTGTTTAATCCGGGCGATATTCCTCAGATGAAAAAGAGGATTTGACAACGGCTGACACCTGAGATTTTAAGGTCAGGCCATCGTCAAAATAACGCCCAGATTTCGCAGACTGATCAGAGGTAGTGAACGCATACCACCGAGCAATAAGCCCGTGGTTGGCCAGCCCCCAAACCCATCAGCGAGCGACCCAGATCCACTACCAACACCTCAGTCTTTTCCGGATTCAGTCTCAACCAGCTGGAAATCATCCATAATCTGATCTCAGTAAGGCAATTATCTAGCTTGGAGAGAGCACCATCTTGCCTGGGTGGAAAGGACAGATACAGCTGAGTATCATCTGCGTAACAGTGAAAACCCAAGCTGTATACGCCTGATGATATCTCCTAAAGGCAGCATATATACTGCAAACAACATGGGCGCTAAAATGGAACCCCTGTGGTACCCCACAGGGCAGGGAGTGAGCACCAGAGGAATAAATTCCAGTGGTAACCTCTGAAACCTGTCTGTGAGGTAAGATTGAAACCATTTGAGGACTGTTCCAGACAGTCCACAATAACTCAGAGGCGCTCCAACAGCACACCATGGTCTACAGTGTCAAATGCCACAGAGAGATCGAAAGACCAGAATGGTACATGCCTTTTGGATCTCTAGCTATTAGGAGGTCATTTAACACCCGGACAAGGGCAGTCTCCGTGCTATGCTTCTTCCTTAAACCAGATTGGAGAGTATCAGAGACATTGTGAGTTGTAAGATGATCATCCAGTTGTAACGCAACGCTTTTCTCAATAACCTTCCCAACAAAAGGAAGGTTAGAGATAGGCCGTAGTTAGCTAGACAGTCTGGATCCAAGGAGGTTTTTTTTTTTTTTTTAGGAGTGGTCGAACTCCGCCTCCTTGAGGATCAGGAAAGACTCTCCAAGGATTTCCAGACAATGTCAGCAAGGATCAGGCAGATAACCTCTAAACATCCCACCAAAAGGGTTGTAGGACCTGGATCCAAACTACAACTGGTTCACGTAATGCTTGGATGATCTTCACAATGTCAGTGAACTCCAGCCGGTGAAAATCTGACCAGACAGACCGGGTGAATATCACTTCCGTCGACAACTGCAATCCCTTAAAGGAGGAGTCGGACTGATACCGGACCTGATGCTAGCAACCTTATCTGCAAAGAACCGAGTGAACTCCTTGCATCTTAATCTGAGAAAAGGCTTCTCGGCTGGAGACAGATTGTGCAATCCAATCTGTCAACAGTCCAGAAAAGCTGAACGGTCGATTCTGTGCAGCAGAAATTTCCCTGGACAGGAATTCTGCCTTCCTCGGTTGATTTCTGAGTGATAGCCGTCATAATGTGCCATCAACCTAAGCCTGTCAGCATCATTTCCGGACTTCCGCCAGGCTCTCTAACCTTCGCCCATTTCTCCTTAACCCTTCAAGGAGCTATCAAACCAAGGACTCCTTGAATGGAGGGTGAGAGTCGGAACACGTAACAGGAGCAATCTTGTCCAGAGCGCCTCCCACAGCCTTATTATAGGCCATACGAGATCATCTGGACTCATGCATTCACCAGACAAACCCGATGGGTCCAATACTGCCATCAGGTCATTGGGACTAATATCCCTTAAAGGGCGGTACTGAACCATCTCCGTAGGGGCAGACCTGTTAGGGGAGCCCTGAAACTGAACCTTGTGGTGTGATGGTCAGACCAACTGACTGGTTCCACCTTCAAGTCAGCAATTCCATATCCAAAAGGAAGACCAGATCCAATGAATGACCTTTTATATGGGTTGAGGAGGTAACAACCTGTGTTAGCCCAGTGAAATCATCAACTGGAGGAGATTTTGACCAAAACCAGAGAGTTCATCGTCGACCCAGGCATTGAAATCCCCAGAATTAACAGTCTGGAGGACCGCAATACCAGGTCGACAATGAAGTCTATTTCCTGCAGGAATTCTCCATCTCCTCCTGGTGGACGGTAGATGAGGAGAATTCGCAACCTACACCCTCACACAGGATATATTCAAAGGATCTAGTACTTCCCAAAGGCACATCCACAAGGCCCAGCTCAGTTTTAAACATAATGGCTCACCCCCCGCCTCACGATCCAGCCTTGGACGGTGTATCACCGAGAACCTGGCTGGTGTTGCTGAAGCCATTATAGGGCCTGAATTTTCATCCAGCCAGGTCTCGTGATGCATGCCAGATCGTTGGTGCAAGATCAGCTATTATAGCTGTCTTGTTTTTAATAGATCAGGCATTGCATAACACCGCCAAGACCAGATGGGCTGTCTGGGAAGACCTCGCTCCTGCCTACTAAAATCGAACCCTTGGGTATGGGAACAAGACAAGAATAACCTCTATCTTGACCCCATTTCGCCCCAGGGCGCCTCCTGGATCCCACCACCAATCCACCCTCCCTCCTGTCCCCCACCAGACTTCGCCTCCATCTTCTTTTATGCTTCCTCAAAATGCCTAAAGCACAACACCTAAAATAGGTGTCGATGGTAGTGAGGGACAATCAAAGGACACAACTCTAAGTCTGGTGGGGAATAATGTCCAACCGTCGCTAAGTCACCCAGACACATTTCAAAAGAAACAGAACAAATAACAAAAATATATAATCACCAATTTATATAAAATAAGTCACAATTGTTCAGCCTTCCTAGATATAGACACTTAAAACTATAACCTTAAAATTATCAAAAACAATACAAATAAATTATAAATCAAACAACCCAAAAGAGAAACCACCCATTAAAAATCAGTTTCTGAAGAGAATTTAAATCCAAAATAAAATAAACAATCTTACAAATAAAATAAATACAACAAATTCTGAGACCCTGGTACTCTCACTATCCAGGAATAAAACAAAAAAAACATAAAGAAAATTAATACAAATTTACAAATTTTCAGGTACTCATACTACTTCAAAAGAAGAAAATAATAATAATTTGGGCACTCTCACTGTCCAAATATTTACACAAATAAACAGAAAAAGTTCTCCCAAAAAATGTCTCAATAGTGGTTCTTCTTTATCTCAACTAATTGTAGTCCGAAAACCTGTTGAACTCCAAATCTCGAGTCGAATAGTAAAAGCCAGTTTTAATCGGTCTTTAAAGTCCATGTCCATTTACGGGTTTTTCTGGCAAAGGCCAGGAGGTGCAAACCTTATCTGATAACGAAGGGATACCCCAAACCTCCCATCCACATTTCCCCTGGCCGCCCAAACGCCTATCGCCTGTGACCTGCAGCTACAGAAGTCATGAGGGTAAACAACCTAGTCCACCCCAGGGCAACTTAGGAGACCTCAAAAGACTCCCAAAGGAAGATGAGGAAACTCCTGCTCGTCAGGGGAAGTAAGGGAGGCGACCCATGTATAAGGAGGAGGGATCCCACCCCGCACCACTCAATGACTCCCATCACCTAGGGCTTCAAACAGCAGCAACCAAATCACTCTAAAAATTCCAGCTCATGAAGGTGCGGGCTTTAATCACAGTAAACACAATACTCATATTTGGAAAATGGGCTGAGCGCCTCATTACAACGCTGCTCACATAAATATGCAGTCTTCTAACAAACCAGAAGTTCGTGAGAAACAGTAACAGTTTGAAAATTCAAATAAACAGCAGATCTCATAGCTTCATAAGCACTGTTGCTGTCTCTCTGTGTATTTCCCTGTATGATCTAACATATTTCTTGTATCTTTACTGTGTCTGTAACTGCTGAAATGCTCTGCATTACTGCTTTTATATTGTAAAACTGCTTGTCGTGGTGATGATTGTATCTCTTTGTGGCTCAGGCTGACAATGCTTTGTTTTCTCTGGGAATACTTTTCCTACAGCATGGGTTCATTTACTTCAGATCTGTGATATTTTTCTCGTGACTCCTCTGTTCTGTTCGTCCCTCTCACCCTCATCCTACTCTCCTTTTTGTGAACTTGCTTGGCCCTTCTTCATGCTCCCTTTGCACACGCTCTGTCCCCAACACTTTTCCTGCTCACATTGCAGCACTTTCTCAACTGCCTGCATCCAGTGGTGTTCTAGCATATGAAAAGACTAGGGCTTGAGCCCCCTACCTCCCGGTCCAGTGAATAAACCGCTAGAACGGAGTAAGTTTTAGGAATTGGGAATATTTTATTTGGGTTTAATGAATAAAGATTTGGAGCTGCAGCCCTGCCACATCACGTAAAGAGGGTCCATCCTCTAGTGCAACCCCACACACACACACTTGGCATCAGCAGGACTCCATTACGATAATTCTCCAAATGGTCATTTCAAGCCATTGTTATTTCTTATTAAGCTCACATGCATTAAAATAGGATCCGCCTTCCCTTGGAATGGATCAGCTCCTGATGCATGTTCTAGTTGGTGACATCATGAGGATTATGACTTCAAGTCCGGACTATGACCTCCATTAGGACCCAAGTGTCAAGAGTCTGTGAACTCTTGGGGAAAGAGATCCTGTTTACATGCACGTGTCCAGAGTAATTCAGAATGTTATGCCTTTAATTTGAAATTGTTGGGGTTTCATATTTTATTGACTTCAAAATCATGGCCACTGACTTTGTTTATTATTGTAGCATTTTGCTAAATCAAGGAACAATAATCTAGTTCTGTAATAAAAAAAAACAGCAAGTGGCTACATTCGGAAACCATTTTGTGAGGGTTTTGATGTTTTCCATTCACTTCTGGTGGGTATGCTGGGCACTGAGATTCCTGAAAGTTATTGTGGTAATCCTACAGTCTTCTTCAAGTATCTCAATCATCTGGTCACACTGTAGGAACTTCACCGCCAGTGAAGCAGGATCCACATGGAAGATTTTGAGCAATACAGTTGGGACCGCCCATACCAATGTCGTCTCGCCGATGTCACCAACCCATAAAGATGTGAGTGGCCCTGCTCCCTCCTCAGTTGTTTCCCTGCTGTCAACTCGATCGCATGGGTCTCTGTGGAAGCTCCGACATAGTTTTGTGCCATGTATCATCTACAACTTTTCTATTCTTGATATTTTAGAATCTCTTTTCTAAAGAGATTCTCTTATCTCACTTATGTCGAAATTAATCCTTCAATTTCTCTTCCGTCGCTGCAAAAATTATTACCTCTATAGATGAACACTCTATCTGTGTCTGCTGTCTTGGGCCTGACCATGAAGTCTGTGACTGTGAGCTCTGCCAGACGTTTAATCGGACAATCCTCAGGTGATACAAAAAGGCACGTAAAATTTCCTCATGGAGCAACAGGTAGCTAGTTCCGGGCAGGGTTCTCCAGGGTCCCACCTTCCCAGTTGCCGCAGGGTCTTTGAGCTCCCAGGCTGCTGAGGCCCGAGACAAGTCCTCGTGGTTGGGGGGTCCTAAAAGACCAAGATTGGGACCACTGCACCTGGTGGTGGTCCCGCTCCTCAATGGCCTCTTCCTTCTCATCCAGGGTGCTTCATTGGCTGAGGTTACACGATGCCCAAATGTGTCCAGGTCTCGGTCTCTACCAGAATCATACTGACAGCACCTCCACCTGATATCCAAGGTGGCCTCCAAAGTCATCATCCCCTCTTCCTCGACGAGGTCATCATTGACGGCCTTCCTGTCTAGTCCTGATATTTCCTCAGGCTCTTTGGCCTCTCATGGCTTCCTCTGCCATCACCCCACCCCTCCTGTTGATACAGCCTTCTACTGTCGTCAGGCTCAATGATATTTTGGCCAAATTCACTCACGGTTTTGGTCCACCAGTTAGCTGCGATAGGCCTACATCTCATGCGCCTCGACTGCACTATTGTCGCTCCAACTTGGCCTTCAGGGGCTGCCCTCGTGGCCATCATATGCAGCTCAGTTATTACACCTAGAATTTGAACAGGTTGACGTCAACAGCTGTACCTTCCTGATCTTATTCTTCTTGATGAAGAAGAGGAAGAGAAAGAACCCCTCTCTGACAGATCCACAGCCTTCTCAGTGAATGAGGACTCAGTCAAATACTCCCTAGGTCTCCTCCAGAGGATCCTACCTTCTTCAATATTATGAAGCAGTTATCCTCAGCCATGGGATTCCATACTGAGGAGGAGGATACCACCAGAAAAGATCTGGTGGATTTCCTGAGATCTTGGAGTCTGCTCCCAAGATCATTCCTTCTGTTTTTCCTGTAATGAATGCTACTACTTCAGCATGGCACAAGTCTGACATGGTGCTAGTCATGCCCATGAGGGCTCACAAACTTTATCATGCCCCTCAGGGTTTTCCACATTATGCTGCCCAACCTGAAACAGATTCTGTGATAATAAAGGCAGCTTATGACATGTCTGAAGTGCCATAACACTTCAGTTCCTTTCCTTCCCCAGACACAGAGTAATGCAGAATCTATCTCTGGGGCAAAAGGGTTTGCCTTCTTCAGCCTTGGGCTGAGGATTGCCAGCTACCTCTGTCATATGGTTAAATACTAGAATGCACTGGAAGAAGGGCAAGGACGCTGCCCAGGCCCTTCCAGATGGCACCCAAAATCGGAGGTTGTTGAATGCTTGCAAACTGCTGATGATGTTAGGAAACATCTTGTAGAACCCTCTATGATATATGGGTTACTTTTGCCAGGGCTGCTGCACTGACATTTGCTTCCATAGGCAGTCCTGGCTGAGGGTCTCAGGCTTTGCGTGGACGTCCAACAGAAGGTGCTGAATGCCCCTTCATTGGCTCAAAACTGTTTGGACCAGATGTCTAGGACATCATTACTGATTTGCAGGCATCTGGCAGGGCTATCAAATTTCTCCATTCACTCTACCATACACAACCCAAGAGCAGGCAGCACCCTCCATTTCGTTAGGGATCCAAGTGGCCAGAAGTAGTCTCGGCCCCAAGGCAAATGCAGAGCCTCTGCTGCCTTGCCTGCCCCTTCCACTGCAGGAGCCAGGGCCAAGCATCTTAGAGGTGACGGACCAGCCCTGGTGGATGGATTCACCCTGCTCTTCTGGTTCCCAACCATGAGGCGGTAGTCAGGCGTCCGTTTTTCCCCACCTCTATCTCGGTCAAATACCTGGATTCTTCAAGTCATAGAAAAGGATCACACTCTGGAGCTCACCGAGCAACCCCTGAGACCCCTGCTCTGCCCTCCACCTATCTCCCGGCCCACCTGTCTGTTCTCTGGGAAGAGGTACAATCCTTCTGTGCAAACAGGCTATTGAGCCAGTGCTCAGATGCCAGAGAAACAAGGGATTTTATTCCAGGTTCTTCCTGGTCCCCAAAAGAACTGGGCATCTGAGGCCCATCTTAGGCCTCAAGGACCTCAGTCTATATGTCCAGTACAAAATGTTCTGAATGATAACTCTGCCAGGCCTCATGCCCTTCTCAAGCAGGGTGACTGACTATGCTCTCTGGACATGCAGGACACATACCTGCACATCTCAGTATTTCTAACCCACAGGAGGTTCCTCCAGTTTTTTCCAGGGCAAGCATTAACAATTCAAAGTGTTGCCCTTTGACTTGTTCTGTGCACCATGGGTCTTTACCAGGTGTTTAGCAGCAGTGGCTGGCAGTCCTTAGACAGTAGGGACTGTATGTTTTCCTTATCTGGACAATTAGCTCCTAAGGGCCCTGTCCAGTGGACAGCTTCTGTGGACTTTGGAGAAAACTGTTATTTCTCTACCTGGGCATTGTGGTCAGTTTGCCCAAGTCAGTCCTAGTCCTGTCCCAAAGATTGTAGTACACAGGGCGGTTCTAGATGTGGCACAGGAATGGGCTTCCTACCTCAGAACAGGGCAGAGTGCCTTATTGCTCAGGAGGTTACCCAGAGCTGCTATATTCCTGCCAGAGTGTACTTGAGGCTTTTGGAGCTGATGGGAGCAGCCAGATCCACAGTCCCACTAGCCAGGCTCCACATGCGCATCCTCCAGTGGACTCTCTGAGTACAGTTGGACCAGCGAATGGATGAGTTAGATCAGTCAGTGCTGGTTTCCGCCCAGTCTGCATAGTGCTCCAGTGGTGGATGGGCCCCTGAACCTGCTGCAAGGTCCCATTCCAGATCTCCTCCTCCCCATCATGGACATTTCTGGTTTGGGCTAGGGGCTCATCTGGGTCCTGTTCAGGCTCTGGGCTCATCTGGGTCCTGTTCACCTCTGAACCCTTGGTCCCAGATCAGAACACCTCTGCATATCAGTGTCAGGAGATCGGGCAGTTTTTATGCCATGCAGGCCTTCCAGAACCATCTTCTTCTTCTGGGTCAGCTTTTGATTCAGACTGACATACCTCTGTGTAGTGTATTACATCAAGCAAGCGGAGGGAGGATGCATTTGTACTCCTCTGCAGGAGGCCATGAGAGTGTGGTACTGGGCATTGGACCACGGTCTGACTCTTTCAGCAGTTCACGTCCTGGGAGTGCTGAACACTCTGGCGGGCAGCCTCAGTTGGACACAGTCCAGCATGCACAAGTGGGAGCTTCTTTTATCTGTCGGAAGATCTGTTCAACAGATGCAGTCTTTTTTTATTTTCACTGGGACAATTGTGCAATATACTTTGAGCAGCAGCTATCCAAAAGATCTGTGTTTTGGAACAGTTTGGCAGCTTGAAAATGACTGTGAGTGCAGCATATGTGTGACTTTGTAACTAAAACTGCTCTGATTTGTTTCATCTTGCTGCTCTGCTGAACAGAGGGATTACCCAGGTGTATGCAAGAGGCCATTTACCTGCATGTAATTTCAGCTCAGGGTGAGCCAACAGTAGAGCAGGTTTGCCTCTGTGGGAGGGTTTGCTGCAGCATTTAAACATCACGCCACTGGAGTAGATTTTGCATAGGAATATGTACCCATAAAAGAGAGGGACCTCATTTTAAATAGGTTTTATTGTTTATCTGGTTTTGTATTTTTGGTTTTAACTGGTGGGTCTGGTTGTTTTTGGGTGGGAAGGCTTTCTACAAATTTAAGGAGTGATGCTCGTGGAAGATTTAGCTGTTTAGATAAGCTGTCACCTGACTCCTTTTCAGTCCCTTTTTTTTTTTTTGAGTTAGGATTTGATTTTTTGATTTTCTTCTTTCCTTATATGTATACTGGAAGTGGTAAGATGGTAAACAAAACTGTTAAAGGGGCAACTAAAGGGAAGCAAAGGATAAATCCAAAAAGAATAAAAAGGCAATTGCTGTGTTTTACGAGGAATTGGTCATCATGGCTTCAACCCTAAGGATTTGGTAGAAAGTCCTGTAGTATCCTACTTACCTCACTCCTTTAAGGAGTTTATGAATGAGGAATGCAGATCAGATTTAGCTGGAGATAATTCAGAATTTAACGGAAGAAATCAAATTCGATGGCTAAGAGCTGGGATAAGAACAATCCGAATAATACAAATCAAGAGACTTTGATTAATTCATTGAAGAACCAATTTAGTGCTAGCGATGGGACTAACAGGAATTTGAGGAATTTAAACAATTATCCTCTCTTGACAATAAGAATATAACTCGGACTTGGTAGTAATTAGTAACTTAGAGACTGGTGTTAAAATTCGTCCCAAGGAAAATCACTGATTTCTTTAAAAAAAAAAACCCTTCCTAAAGCCCCTAATAATATTTTTCAGGACGCTCCAAAATGAACAGCACACATATGGTTTCCAATATAGGAGGTTACGATTGTACCACTTTTGGAAAAACAAATATAGCGGATCATTCCCAGGTTTTTAGACAAGATGAGTGGATGGGAGAGGTAGAAGCAAGTCAGCAATGCATGTCTGGGCAAGGAGATTATATAGATAAAGATGATGGTATTTCATGCTTTCCTCAGGAATAAAGTTATTTAGTCCATTAGAGATCTCCAGTGAGGTAGGGTCTGCAATATCGACTCTAAAGAAATGGTGTATTCATCCCTTGATGATGCTCTGAAGAGTTTTTTCAAAATGGACAAAGAGGTCCAGGACATCCATTTAGATAAAGATTTTTGGTTCAGTGTCCGATTCTATATCGAAATATACCATTAAGGCTCTTGCACATCCAGTAATGTCTAATGTTGTTTTATTGGAGGCATATTATGGTATTAAGACAGCTTTGGAAACTCTTTCTAGTTTTTGTGCTGTGAAGTTTGCTGCTTTAGAACAAATTTCACAATTATTGGGGAAAAGAAAGTTCACAGATCTAGGCATAATTTGTCATTTTCTCCCTAAATGTTCAAGAGCCTCAAAAGGCAAAAAGGGCAAAAGAGGGGTGGACTAAGTAAGAAAAAAGTGTGGAAGAAAAAGCTTGGGCCTGTGGGACTTACTCAGACTCCTAACTTAGGAAAACAGAAAGATGAATTAAACATTAAGGATGAAAAGACTAATAAAATTGGGGTTTCAGGTACCATTAGGATAGGAGATGTACAGAGAGAGACAGGAAGAATCCTGACCAAAAACAAATCTATACTTGTGGATGGGACACTTATAAAAGATCAAGAAAAGGGAGGGTGATTACACTGCGAAACAAAAACAAATTCTAAGGAAATTGGATAGAGCATTGGAGTGGACAAGGATAAGGGTAAAACTGATTGTTAGGGCTCTCTTACGTTTTGCTAGGAAATATGCAGGATATTTGGTCTCGCTGGCATTGATAGTCAGCGAGGCCAAAATTAATCCTAGTCTTTTGTAATGGCGCAGAGGTCTGGAACAACAATGTCCCTTCATGGTTGGAGATCCAACTTCTCTCTACTATAAATCTTTATTGCAGGTTCCACTTGCAACTTCTAATGTTGTAGCTAGGGCTGAATTGGGTAGAGTACCTATGGTTACAATAATTGATATATGTCTCATGAGTTACTGGATCAAAATAATTAATCAACAGACTAATATTATGCCTCTACTATGCCTTAGAGAAAAATTATCTTGGCACAAACAGAATTTTAGGTCTCCTTGGGTCAAAAATATTCAACGTATTTTGGGCAGTGTTAATATGCTTCATCTTTGGACAGATTGGGAGAAATCAATATCAATATCTTATGTGTTTAAGGAGTATGTCAAAAGAAAATACTTAGGCTTGCCGACGATAAGCAAATGGAGCTCCTCAGAGCTCAACGTCAGGCCAGATGGTTAGCTCAAAATAAAATTGATGTATTTATAGAGAAATATCTTACTCTTGGGCTGACCTGTTAGAAAGAAAAATGATTACTTAGGCAAGACTGGGAATCATCTGTTCTAAATATGCTATTTTTAATAAGACGACTCCACCCAATTCAGGTTTGGAGTTTTGCAGATGTAATAAGGGTTTCCAAGAAGATCGTTATCATATTACGGTACAGTGCCCTTTATATAAAATCCTCAGGTTTAATCTGTTAAATGATTTTCTTATTAAATATGTGAATGCAAAATATATTTTATTCATACTTCTTCACCCTCGGACATTGGAGAAGGCTAAGATGGTTTCAAGTTTTTTTTTATCAGGTGTTGAAACACAAAGAAAAACATCTCTCTGCCTATGACAATTAATTTGTTCATGGATTTTTATGTTAAAATTTTAAATGTAATATTGGATTTTATATTTTTTCTCTCTTTTTGTATATAATTTTATGTGCTTAGTATGTTGTAAAGGCTTGATTGCTGAACAATAAAAACATTGAAACCTGAAACCAACAGATGCAGTCATCCATAGTTGGACCTTTTGGGTCCCCACTCAACTAGAACTGCCCAATTTCTGCTCACTAGATCCTGGGGCTGGAGTTTTCTGGTGAACAGCATTGTCTCTCTCTTGGAGTGAGAGGTTCCTATATGCCTTCCTTCCATTTCCTCTGATTCAGAAGGTGCTATTCAGACTGCAGATGGAGGATCCAGCATGATTCTGGTAGCTCCATTCTGGCCTCATCAGATATGGTTTCCATTACTACAACAACTGGCAGAGGCGCCTCCGGTCCCTCTCCCTCTCTGCAGGAACCTCATGGACCCAAGCTCAGGGGACCCTGGTCCATCCCAGTCACAAGTCCCTCCATCTGCATACTTGGCTCCTGAGAATGTAACCATTTGCCAGATTTGGGGTTTTCAGTAGGGTAGTGGATTTTCTAGTGGCTGCTCGGAACCCTCCACTCGAGCCACTTATGCCATGAAGTGGAAGTGGTTTGCTATCTGGGCTGCTAAACATAATCTGGACTCTTTCACTTGTTCAATGAACCAGATTCTGGGCTACCTGTTATTGCTGTCAGACTCTGGTCTCCAGTACCCCTCCCTCAAGGTGCACCTTTCGTCTGTCTCGGCTTCGTGAGCCGTGGTGACCACACCATAGCTCAGCTGGATGTTCTCATACTTTCTTGAGGGGCATCCAGCATATGAAACCCCAGTCCATTCCCTGTACTGACTTGGGATTTGATTTTTATTTTTGAGAAGTTGACCGTGTCTCCTTTTGAGCCAGCTGGACTTGCGAGCTCGCTTCCTTTCTTGGAAAGCATTGTTTTGTTTGCTGTTACTTCTTCTTGGAGGATTTTCTGAGCTTCAGGCCCTCTGGTGCAAGGAACCTTATTTGATTTTTCACAAAGACTGGGTGTGTCTGCACACAAACCCTAAGTTTCTCCTCAGGTGGTATCTAAGTTTACCCTCAACCAGTCTGTCCGTCTTCCTGTTTATTTTTCTGAGTGTGCTAATCCAGGGAAGCAGTGCTCTATATGTTAGATATGCTTAGAATTTTTTTTTAAGTATTACCTGCTTTGAACCAAGGAATGTAGAAAGTTGAAGCAGTTGTTTGTTTCTTTCATCCCAGGAAGAGAGGGCATCCAGGTTTCTAAACAAAGTTTATCTAAATATTTGGCTAATTGTATTGTGTTCTGCTATGATAAATATGGCAAAGAGTTGCTTGGAGCAGTAAAGCTCATTCCACAAGAGGCTTGGCTACCTCTGTAGCTTGTTTTCATGGGGTCTGTGCAGCTGACATTTGCACAGCTGCCACCTGGAGTATTGTCCATACTTTCACCAAGCACTACAGTCTGGACATTGCCTCAAGAGCCCAAGCAGGATTTGGCAGGGCTGTGCTACAGGGCCTCCTGTCTTAAGCTTAGGGTTGGTCTTCCTCCCAGGCTGTCTACCTGCACCTGTAACTGCTTGGGACTCATTCCTATGGTGTGACCTAATGACTGAGATACCCTTGAAGAAAATAGAACAGTTATGTAAGAACTTACCGTAACAGTAGATCTTCGAGGGATCTCAGTCACCATGTCTGTCTTCCTACCACCATCCCCTTTTGGAATCTTTCCTGGAACCGGCTATTTGGTGTATCCAGCCTTCCTTATAGGCCTGGGCACCTCTCTCCTCGGTACCCCATGGCTGAGCTATGCTCCCTTTGTCTCCAGGGAAAGAACTGAGGAGGGAGTGGGGCAGTTCACACCTTTATAGGATTGGTGACGCTGGCAGATGATGACGGTGTGAGCGGCTGCAGTTGCACTGCTGAAGATCTTCCATGTGTATCCTGGTTTGACAGTGAAGTTCTTACAGTGTGACCTGATGACTAAGATCCCTGGAAGATCTACTGTTACGGTCAGGTCTTGAAATGACCATCTGTCCGCCTGTCTGGGACAGCCGGTTTTCACTTGGGACAGCTGATTTTGGTTTCCTGCCTGTCCATGGGACAGGCGCTTTAGTAGCACTGAATCCCATCTTTACTGCAGCAAGTTCTGGGGCTGCGCTGGGCACTAGGACCCAGTGGAGTTAGGAGCTGTGAGGAGGAGCTATGGAGGAGCTGCACAATGGCATACCCGCCCTGCCCAACATTGCCAATGTCCGGTGACTTACCATTGCTTCAGTCAGCTGATGTCTGTCTGTCTGCTCTGGTGGTCCTTGGGGTGGTGCGGTCGGAAGAGCTGATACAACAAATGGGCAGTCTCATCAACCGTGCATGCTCAGATCATTGTTGCACTGCGCGTTGACTTTTAGTACTCGCTCTGCTCATTTTCGCACAGATCTCAGGAGGAGGACGTCGAGAGCAGAGCGAAAGTGTTTAGCTAGGGACAGCACTGCAATTTACTGCCATTCTACACAGGCTTCACTGGAAAAAAACATATTTGACTGAGACTGATATATATATAAAAAAAAAAATACTATCCACTGCGACTGAAAAAGGGGGAAGAATTAGCTGTCAGGCTAGCAGAGGGCAAATGAGGGATAGTACTGTTAGTCTGGGACTCAAGGGAGCTTGACCTTACTATCATCTACCTCTAATCTCTTGTAAAAGGGGAGAAAAGCCTACAAAATAGCAGGGCTGTTGACGTTCTTGAGAAAATAAAATAACATTGATGAAGCATAGAGTTGAGGCAGGGCTGCCTTGAAATCTGATTTTTTTTTTTTTTTTTTAGGCAGGCTGTTCTCGTCACATGGTTGAAAAGAGGAGCGGAGTGTGCCCTGTCTGGGACTGAATTAAGAAAGATCTCTTACTTAATCAGAGGGAAAATATATATTTAAAAAAAAAAAAGACCTTTTCAATACTCTGCAACTCTGAATTTGGGAAAATTAAGGAACTTCCAAGGCTATACCTTGAGGGCTGTGTGTACTAGGTTTTCTGCTCGTGTGAGGAGGGAGAGGGATTGAATTAGATGTATAAATAAATTAAAAGAAAGAAAAGAACTATATGAAGGGATTAGGGCGAACATAAGACAAGGCAGCAGCCAGGGCACTATATTGGAAAGAAAAAAGACATCCGCTCCAGACAGAGTGTTGGAGTGCAGCCTGCAGCGGAAGCCTAGAAAAGAAAAATATAAAGCCTTTTCAGGGCTTTCCTGGGATGGAAAAAAGCAGTTTGCAAGTTGCAACACAAGTTCAACTTATGAAAATATACTGCTGTTCTGTTTAACTATTTTGTAATAAAATAAGTTACAGCACAAACAGTAGTTTCTGAACACTGCTACATGTGAATGGGAGAGGAGGAGGTGACTGAATTGAGATACCCCATCTCGCTGGAAAGTGGAAACAAATAATTAAAACATTTTCAAAATTTCTGTAGGAAAAAGAAGGGCTATCTTGAAGGGTTATCCACTGTGCTCTCTCTGTGTGCTTGGAGGAAGTGACTGACTAGGACTGAAATTAATTGAGATTCTCATCTCTCTGATAAATGACAAAAAATAAATTTAGCCCTTTCAGAGTTTGCAGTGAAGCCTTAACTTACCCTGCTGTGAGTACCTTCCCTAGCCTTGCCAAACAGCCCACAGGACCCTTGTGATATTTGATTGAGAGTGGAAAGGAGGGGACTATCTGTGTCTGTCTGATTTTATATATAAAAATAAAAACAAAAGAATGTGCACTAAGCACTAGTAATTGCAGCAGAAGCCTAAATTAGGGCTCTATAAAGCACTTTTTGGTGTCCTGGGGTTGAAAAAAATATAAGCAACCCAACCAATTAAATTAACAGACAACGACACACAAGGAAAATATATAAGAGTTAAGGGTTGAGGCAGAGCTAGGCCTGCCTGAGAGTTGAACTGTGGGTTCTCGCTCTCTGCATGAGCATTATAGAGATGGGAGGCTGATTGAAAAGAAAGTGTGACAAGGCCAGGCCAAAGGGAGAGGAAGGGAATTGCATTAATTGACGTCTGAGTGATTGTCTATTCTGCACTCTTAAGTTTACCCAGAGTCTCAGTGATTGTGTGTGTAAAACAGTTCTAAGTTCACCCAAGCTTATCTGATCATTCACCACATGACTGTCTGTGTACTTCCTTTTACATCTACAGAAACAGTGTAAGCAAGCAATAACACACTCCGTGTGGGTTACGTGCCGATAAGAGCACACCCAGGGGTGTACTAAGGCATTAGGTGCTTGCGCTGAGTGCCTTATGCCCCTGGGCATGCTCTTATCAGCATGTAGCCCACACTCGTAGTGTGTTATTGCGCTTTTAAAGTGGGCTCTAAGTAACTAGTTTTATAATAAAATAAAAAAAGAACAAAAATGTAAATTGAGGTTTAAGACTGAACCAGTAAAAATAGTCCCCACTGGTAATTCCTGATGGTCAGTACAGGGTGCTATCTGCCCCCAGACACAGAAAGAGAGGTGCTGGTTAAATTGTTTCTTTTGTCTGGTGACAGTGTATTTCTAACTGAGAGACAGTGATTTTAATGTTGTTGTCGCGTCATACTGTATTGCCGACTGAGACACCATTATTTTAATTAAATATGTGGTTGCTGAGCAGTAGAGTAGGCATTTCTTTAAGAGCGAACATGCTGTGCCAGTGTGTCGTTTCAGTGAGAGCGAGCGTGTTCGTTGTCTGGGGCTCTTATTCATTTTTTTTTTTTTAAAGCTATGTATACATTGACACCATTTGTAGTGGAGTAGGTGTGATATAACGCCACCGTATTCGCCCAGTTTTCACCTCCTGGTTGTTGTGAAGGAAAGTGAATCATAATACAATGAAGAAAAAGTATACGTGTGGGGAAAAAAGTTTTCCTGTGTTGTGTCCTGTCATGGATGTTGAGGGTGAATGAAAGAATGGAGAGTGCGGTTAGTGTGCAGCTAAGGTTGGGTTTACTGCTAGCAGTTGCTAATTTACAATGCTGGAGGGATCGAGAGATGTATCTGTACTGTCCAGGGACAAACCAAAGGAAAAAACATGAACAGATACCCAGTTTAAACAGTTTTTGGGTGAAGAAAATGGGGTGGGGCATTGTTTTTGTTGGCAGTTTGGGACACTGGTAGTGCTCTCTCGGTGCAGCGGTCGTTGTTTACTATGAGCTCTGCCAGGCAGCGCTTTCTCATGCTAGGCAGAGGTCACTGATTTGTTGCTGTGATGGGGCATGTTGATGGGCAGTAGTGCCAGTTGGCTACTGTATCATCTGATAAGGACCATGCTCAGATGATGTAGTGGCCAATCAGATAGTTGGATTTATTTAGCCCATTTTATAAGAGCTAGGACAGCACTACTACTAGTCTACTTCTAATAATACTACCACTACTACTATGACGACTACTACTACTACTACTACTCTGTCCCTAAGTAAGCAAAAACCAAAGAGAAAAATGTGTCTTTGTTACAGTTTGGATTCAAAAAATTTCAAAACCTTCAAGTTATGGGACGGGGAGCAGAAACTTCAGATTCCTCTAGGTGTACTCAGAGTCCAATGTCAGTAACACCAACTCAGCCTCAGCACTCTGAGACTGTCACTGATGTGGTCACAGCTGTGACAAGTGGCAGTGTCACTGCCAGTGTTATACCAGCTACCACTCCACCAGTCCTGATTGAAACAGGGACAAAAGAAAAAGGGCATCCAAGACAGCCGGAAGAAGAACAGGAGTGGCTACTATGTGAGCCTTATGTGGGCATGACCTGCTCCTGTTGCCAAAAATACTTAAGAGACCAACACTTTATGACTGGCTATAACAACATGAGACTTGAAAATGCACGTGCTCATGCACTCTCCATGCCTCATAAATTAGCTAATGAAAGCCTACTGTGTCTAACACAGACCCTTCCAACTTAGCAATAGAACGAGGAATAATACAGATGGAAAAAATGAGGTGACAGAAGTGGAACATTTGTTTAGAACAACTCTTTATTTGATTTATTCTGAAAGCCCATTCAAATAAATGGTGCAAATGTTGGAGTAAGTTACAGAAGTGACAAACGGGCAGCTAGTTTACATATTTTATTTCAGAATCAGTATGGTTAAAGGAAGAAAATGGTTAATAGTAACAACTTTATTTCTGTCCTTTGTGATTCCAGCATTGATGCATCAGTCATAGAAGAGGAAGCAGTCTATGTTAGGACAATGGAAAATTTCCGTCCAGTAAACACATTTGTATCCCTTCAGCAGTCTCTATTCCAAATGGTGAAAGCATTTATAAATCAATAGGTGATGCTTTACAGTTCACCTTGGACTGTAAAGTCTGGAAAATAAAATGGTGGCTTTTGGATCTGATGGGGCACTTGTCATGTTGGGTAAAGTGACTGGGCAAGATGTTGAAATACATACCTCATTTGTTAGGGATTCAGTGCAGCACTCACAAGCTGGAGCTTGCTATAAAGCTATCAGCAACATCTATTCCATACATGAAAACAACAGATGGAGTCTTAATGGGTTTCTATAAAATATACCATAAGTCTTCCAGAAACTGGGCCGGTCTCAGAGAATTAGCCAGTAATATGAGCTACACCATTCACAAATCAGTTAATGTGTCAGGAAGCCGTGGATTGCACACAGAGTGAGGTCTATCTGTTATTCTGTCCAGCTACAAGGCCTTTTACAGCACATTGCTTCCACAGCAGGGCAAATAAAAGATCAGGCCAGTGGGCTGTTCAAAACAACAAGTACTGTGAGATGTGTCCTCTTTACTCAGTTTCTGGCTGAATACCTTTCTGTCATGATGGCCTTCAGTCTAACTCTATAGAGGGATAACTCAACAATAGAAACAAGTCAGTAAAGTTGAAAGCACAGTGCTCTGGCTAGAGAATTACCCTATGCAAGATAAACTTGACACATTCTGTAACAAATCGCTCTTGCTCCTTACACTGCTGACAGTGACACTACTAGCACAACTCTTGACAGGCTCAGCCAGTACTCTGGTTCAATACTGCGGTGGATCCGATATCTTCCTTAACTTTGAAGAGGGATATTTTCTAGATAGAACTAAGCAGGCAGTGTCACGTGGATGTTACGGCTCTTCTTTCATCAACAATTGAAAATATTAACTCACGATTTTCAAATTTTAAAACAAAGTCCTACTGAGCATTCAGGATATTTAACCCATTACAGCTGCCAGATAACAGTGACCAGCTAGCCCTTTATGGCAGTGACGAAGTCCAGCACTCTCACAGAGCACTATAGTGACTTACTCAGAAAATACGATCATAATGTAAACTTGAAGGAAGCTCAATGGTTAGAGCTTAAACCACTTATGAGGGCAACACTGACCGAGTCTCCAGAATTTCACCATTTGGATTTCTGGCAAAAATTCTCCATAATGATTCACATGAACAGCGATTCCCTGACATACTAGTCTTGTCAATATAGTTCTACTATTCCCAACCCAGACTGTATTGGTTGAGAGGATTCAGCTTGATGGGCAGAGTGAAGTCTGATTGAGGTCCTGTCTGTCTCCGCATTACTTCTGAACTAATGTGTGTCAAACTGTCAGATGCTAGCGCTTATACATTTGACCTGCAGGATGCCATAACACTATGGTTCAAATCTGGAAAACAAAAGAGAAGACCTCATGTCAGACCATATGGCTGCAGACTAGAGTCAAGTTCTGATTCAGAAATAGATTAGATAAGCCGGCCGGTGAGGCTGAGGTTGAGAGCTGGACGCCTGATTACTTCATGCGGTGACCTGGGTTCGACTACAGACTCTGGTCGATGGGGGTCGCAGGGGAAGGAGGATTGAGCATCCCATGGATGCTCTCCTCCTCGGGGAGGTTACCAGGGTGCTGTCGCACCCGATGTCACTGAGGGGCCGGCGGTGGGAGCACCGGCTCTCATGGGGGCACTGGTGGCTTCTAGCAGCTGGAGTCGGGAGGGCAGGACGCTATTAGGCACTTGGCAGGCATACGCCAACACGCACTTGCCCGAGCCGACGCCTTCAGGGAGGGGAGAACGGGAAAACACAGAAAACGGAAACCAACCTCGGCAGTCCTAGATGACAGCCGCTCCAGCTGCCCAGTTGAGGAACCACGGGCAGACCCCGCTGTGCCAGGGTGCTCCACGAAAGACTGGAGGAAAGTAGGAGCTCATGGGCACTCTAGGGGCAGACTCAGTGTCTGGGTGGTAGCTTGAGTGAGCCCAAGGAGTGGAACAACGGGGCGATAGGAGGGATTAAAAAAAGAGACAAGACTCATACATACTATTTTAGTGAGAAAGGCACTTTAAAATAAGACTGTTGCTTTGGGGGTTCTATTTCTTCTTCATAGTCTGTTTTATTTCACATATTTCAGATTTCACCTCACCACCATGCGGACAGGCAAAACTTTGGCCGAACAGGCAAAATTTACAACCCACCTGTCCCTCAGACAGGCATCTCGAAAAAAAAATTCTACTACTGGTTATGATACTGTTCTTTAAGAATGGAATATTACAATGGCACTAGAAATACCAGAACCTGCCAGCTGATGAATTAAGTACATGTCATTGTGAATTTCTTTAGTGAAGTGCTCATCTTCCTTCCAAACTACAGCCAGACACTGGTATCCCGTTTGCCCGTCTGCATTAACCCGAGTTGTATGTCCAGGTCAGTCTCCATTTCATCTGCTTTGTTCAACTTTTTATGGGTCAGCTCTTCAAATTCTGAAAACTCCCATAGGTACAAACACCTGAAAGGCCCCTCCTGCTTTCACCATGTGCAGATCATCGATTTTCATTATCCGCCTCACTAGAGAGTTTTGTAACATTCTCATCTCTTTGCTTTGTCTGTCTTGTACTGCCAGTTTTGCTTGCCCAGAATACCCAGACTGCTTCATTGCTGCGACATGGTGGGAGACATGTACAATTGTTTGTTTAAAAGGCACTTTGTTGAAAAAAATTGACAATTGGAGTGAATGAATGACTAATTGGCTACTTAAAATGTATAAGATATTCAGCTGAGATAAATGACAAGCTGTGAATAAGTAATTAGTCACACTCACAGTACATGCATTTGTTTTCTGTCCTGCTTTTTCGTTATTCCGTAGGCCTACTGCCTCCTGCTGGCACACACCAGTACTGTCACCTGTCTTTTCATAGACTTGACATACCCACTGCTTCGTGAGGACCAGCATGTGGCAGCAACATCTTCAGTCAACCGGGGCTTTCTTTACTGCCCCTCCCCTTTCTTTTCATCTAGCTGATTGGCCCCAGCCATCACCTACTGCTGCATTTGGGTCTTGTGCTGCTGGTGACTCTTAAACCCTATCTGCTGCCCCTTCCCCACCGCTATTCAGTGGGTATCCACACAGAGTGGGCCAGTGATTGCTGGCAACCACCATTTAAATGGCTCAGTATATATATGTTGGTTCTGGTTTTCTCCCACCCAAAGTCCCTGCATGCATGGTGTGAGCGAGCAGTGTCTCTGTCAGACTCCTATACACAGTGTCCCTGCAGTGCCACCATGCTCCCTGGCCTTTACCATTAGGTTGCTCAGCACCGAACCCTGCAGCTGGCCTCCCCAAGTGAGCCGTGGCTGTGCGGCAGCTACCTTGGCCTGGCCTGCCTCCCAACACAGTGACCTGAGTCCGTTCCAAACCTGGGCTCTCTGCATGACAACACAACGCTCTGCTGGGCCATCAGGGCAGTATTCTCCCTCTTTTCTTCTCGTATGGATGCCGACTGTGGAGTGATGTGCATTCATCAGTGTGTGGTGTGCTGACGCTCAATGTTCCAGACTCTTCCAGTGCCAGGTCAGTGATTCCACTTGGCCATTACTAGGTACTGATCATGCTGTGGGTCACACATCTGTCCCTTCGTGGAGCAGAGCTGTCCCTGGGAAGTTGTGTTCTCCCCAGCCCCCACCACAAGCTGGCCCTTGATGTCCCAAGTTCTTCCAAAACCCAAGCACTATTGCTATGACAAGGGCCAGCAGCTACTTGCATTTTAAAGGGTCCAAAACTTTAGTCGTCAGAGGCTGAAATTTTGTTAGGGAGGTGCTTTATAGCAAGGAGCACCGCACAGTGAGGGGAGGATCGAGTGAAGTGGTACATCCCTGCAGCACCAGCTGCAAGTAAGCTAACATGTATTGGACTAAATGGCCCATTTTTGAATTACACTAAGTTTTATATATGCTGTACAGTTCAGACCCATGGCAAAGAGGGAATGAAATTAACCAGTTATTTATTTTTTTAACCCCTGCTAACATGCATTTAACTTTCTGATGGAAGTATGTTTCTGTTCTTGTGAACAAGAGATATCTGATTAAAATAGGTGGTCTGCTTTCCATGAAGTGTTTCTGTACCTACTGTACATAGCACAGAATGTTGAGGTTGAAACGGACTCTAGGTCCATAAAGTTCATCCCAACTTCATAAGCAAGCAATAATGAGACTGTTGTGCAAATGTAGATCACTTTTATAATGGATATTTTGCTTCCTAGATACAGTACTGTACCATTGTAGTATATTAGTTGCACTTATTTTTACAGAAGGATTGTTTCATGTATTCTGACTTAACTTTCTTTCTGGGTTTCAGGTTCTGGACACAAAGGACCTAAAGATACACAAAGTTCTCGTTAATGGGCAGGAGGCAAATTTTTCTCTTGGTGCAAAACACAGCTTTAAAGGAGCCCCCTTGGAGATTTCTCTTCCTGTTGAATTGGAAAGGTATGGAAGTGATCTTAAATGGGCCAGGTGGATGTTACTGCAGTGCTACAAAGGAATGTAATTTTACAGCATGTGCAGGGTTGTCATTAGAAGTATCTGTTTGGCTGTTTTAAAAAAAAAATAAAAAATGCTTATCGCAATATTTATTGTAACCTCTCTTGCAGTGTGCAAAAATTCCTATTCTTTAGGTGCCGCAGGACAAGCATTTTGATTGGGGACACCTGACTTCGTTACTGCCTGCCTGCTGGGGCACCTAACTTTACCTGCTGGCTACGATTTGTTTTTCTTTTCTGTCTTTTCTTCCATTAAACTCCTCTCCTAGGGCGGAGAAGCATACAGAGTGGGCATCATGTGACCACAGCAATCTGGCACATTCTGCAAAGAGCATTAACTGTATCACTACTACCCGCGCTCCAATCAGATGACGACACTGCACTAACTGGATGTCTGTGGTTTCATAGGCGATTGGCTAGCCCGACTGCTCAACCCCAACCGCTATTGAGCTGGCACCAGAAGGACTATGCATGGCAGTTGGAGGCAAAGGCAGAAAACTGCAAAAGTGTAACAGGCTTTAATGAAATAAACTAATGGGTACCTTAAGCTCAGAGCTACTTGTTGCTCTGCCATGTCATCCAGGAATGTGCTATGACAAAACTCTGTTCTTAAAGGTCATTGCTTAGATTTCTCTGTCTGCAAAATAAACAAAGAGCAATGTGGCTGTAGAATTTATACAACTAAATTGCTAACACGTCATATTAATGTTCACCCTAAGCGTAAGCTAGTGCAAAAACAACAAAAACATAAAAGTAAACCATGGAATTGACGGAATGTGTAAAGCTCAGAGAGTCAGAATTAAAGGCGCTTCCACAAAAAGGATACCCACTTAGTAATGGATTGAAATACAATTGTGACAGTGAAAAAGGAAAAATGATTAGTAAGAGGAAAGAATAAGGGGTAGAAAAATCAAATCCCAGATCTAGGAGAAGCTGAAGGAAAAAAAGAATGAGCGAGAACTTGTGACTGGATTCCCTAAGTAGCAGCACAAATCATTAGAATACACCCAAAATGGGGCTAATATAAGGCTCCCAGACTGAAGCCACTCCCAGTCTGAAGCCACCCAAGTTCTAGAGGTGCTGTATACACACGCAAGAAGGAGACTGTAGACAGTAGTCTGTCAAAACTAGCATCATCTATAGAGAAAACAAGAGAGAGAATCTATATTAATCTAAAATAAATGCAAGTTATCATAATTTTAAGTCAGAACAGATAACTCTGTACAGTAGACCCATAAACGGAGCCTAGTGGTAGCTGTGCTGATTGTAAATGGGTGCACCTCCTCAGTCAGACTGATGGGCTTTAGGAGCAAACATAGAAACATAGAATTTGACAGCAGATAAGGACCACTTGGCCCGCCTAGTCTGCCCATTTCCTACCTATTGGATAAGCTGCAGATCCTAGTTAACCAGCAGCCTAATTTCTCTACCCCACTAGAATTATCTTGTGTATGTCCCATGTATTCTTGAATTCCCCACAACCTCCTCAGGAAGACTGTTCCATGTGTCCACTACCCTCTCCATGAAAAATACTTCCTCACATTGCCCTTGAGCCGTCCCCTCTGTCTTCAATTGAGCCCCCTTGTTCTTGCACATCTCTTTTCTAAAAGTTGCTACACTCTTGGACTTTGTTTATTCCCTTGAGGTACTTGAAGTTTCTATCATGTCCCCCCTCCCTCCTTTCCTCAAGGGTATACATATTAAGTTCTTTTAGTCTGTCTTCGATTGGCTTCTGGTGCAGACCCTGCCCATTTTAGTTGTCGCCCTCTGGACTGCCTCCATCTCTCTATGTCCTTGTGGAGATCCACCACGTTCTATTTGGAGCCCAGTCTGCGATCTTTCACCCTCTTTCCTATTGGCCCCACATGTTCAGGTCCCGTGAATCTGAGGCCCACGTGGGTGCCATTGTGAGATTGCTGAAGTGCCCCTAGGGCAGTATCCATCCTGCATGTGTGATATCTCTGACTTGTTCCGGATGCCCATCTTTCGGGTCTCTCGTAGCGATCCACAAGTTTTGGGACATGGACGCTACAGAACCTAGACTACAAAACTAGTGCTGTTAGAAATAAATTGGCACACCTTCCAGTTTCTGTTCAGTGTTGGAAGGAAAACGTTCTACCAATGTCAGCGTATTTGCTTACGCTGCTCCTTCCACATCGCTGAAACTTGAATGATCTATCTGGGAAGAGAGGGCAGGATAGGGAGGGTAGACGAGGAAGAGTAACTGGAAAGGGAAATGAGATGAGGGCAAAGAACAGAAGTAGAAAGAAGAACATGTTAGCAGGGGTGGAAAAGGTAACTATTGTAGGTTAGTGCCTGGGTGGCAGTGGCAATCATGCTTCTTTGCTCATTAAAGACTTCGCTGGTGAAGGTCTCTGTGAGTTGGCACCCTGCTTGCCTTGGTGAAAAATGAAGGAAGTAATGTAAGTAAGCATTTTGCTGTATTTGGTCTGCTTTCTTAGACTGATGCCTAAGGTAGGTCTGGCTAATTTTCCTCTGTTTTGACAGTTTCCCTCCTGTGTGTTGTAACTGCAGCTCGGTATGTTAATATAGGGCATTGTGTTGCAAGGGTTTTGGGGCCTGAGGGTTCTTTTGAGAGAACAGACCCTGGAAGAGCTTGCTATTATGTTAAGAGGGTTTTGTGTAATGTACCTCTTCTCCTGCATCGTTCGGAGTGTGGACTGTGGAGGTGTGGGGCTGAAGAGGATCTGGACACATTGGCATACCTTTGTGCAAGTACTTTACTGAACTTGACTGTAGACTTTGGTTACTGGAACAGCTCAGAGTGTTACTTTGTGAATTTTGTATTTGTTTATTTCTATAATTAAAATGTGTTGGCGGATTTGGGGTTATTGGATGAGTGATTTGGGTTGTGAGAGTGTTGATTTGGGGTTGTGAGTCGCTTTGGGTGATTTGTGGGTTTTGGGAGATTGGTTGTGGTGGGAGCTTATTTTGGGTTTAGACTTTGTTAATTTTAGGTGTTAGGATGTGTGTTGTGGGAGCCAATAATACACGCATCTCCTCTTCTTTGGTGCAACCGTTGACTCCACTAGTTCGGCTGCCTGTCTGTCCCTGCAGTGGCTGTCTGTTGGTGTGGGAAGTGAGGATAGAAAGATGGCATATCAATGCAGTTTTGCTCCTGGAGTGGTAGATGGGAGAGCAGGCTCAAGAATAGGATAAGGAGTAGCCCCGGTCAAAACAGAACTGGGACAAGAGTGCTCCCTGCCTAGTTCCTATCCTGAGGACTCCTGAAATGTCACTGGATATGGTAGCTGAGCTCACCAGCATGGCTGCTTCCCGAGGGCAATTACGTGTAATGCCAGGTCCATCAGGAATAAGACTGCAATAATAGCGGATTTTGTCATAGATTCTTCAGCTGGATCTGGTGTGCGTATACCTAGAATGGCTGAAGAATGACTTGGCCCTGTGCTGGAGGCAGTTATTTTCGGGGCTATATAGCAGTGCACTGCCCTAGGCAGAAGCGCAAAGGGGTCGGTTATCTGTTTTAGATCTGGCCTGAGACTTGCAGCCTACCCGTGGGTCAAACCAGGTCATTTGAATGTGTGCTATTAGAGTGATGCAGTTGTGGGTGGCAGGATCCTTCTCATTTACCATCCTTCTGGTTGCAAGCGTGGATTCCTGCAGGAATTTGGGGCTTTCATAACTGGCCTGATGTTGGAGTACCCTAGGTGGTTGGTGCTGGATGACTCAAATATTTGGACTGACTATGAACCCTTTTGCCTGGTCAGCAATTCCTGTGACAGATGGAATTGTTGGGCTTCACACAGGTTATAACTTCTGCCCTTCACCAATTTGGTCACACCTTGAACCTGGTTTTCCTGCTGCAACTCAACCTTTTAATGTTGCAGTTGATCCGTTGGTCGGACCATCACACTGTGAGTTTTCACATCAGGGGCCCCCTCAGGACGTGTTAACTGGATGGTGGAGTTAGTTTGGTACCAACCTTTAAGAAATATGGACTCTTGCTGGTTCCTGTCAGTACTGAACTGTTCGAGCCTGTTGCAGACTTGTGCTGATGGGGTTGAGAATGCAGTGGAAGTTTATAATATGGCTGTTACTACAGCTCTGTACTGGCTTGCATCGTTGTATGCCTTGTTCCTAACAGAGCTCCACCTGGTTTAGTGAGGAGCTCAGATAGTTGAAAGCCAAAGTGTCAAGACTGGAGTATTCTTGGCGTAGATCAGATTCATTGCAGGATAGACTAACCCTAAGAACTCATTATAAGCAGGGCTTAACATTGTTTTTGAGGGGATTGCACAATTTGTGATATTTTTAGCCCCTCCAGTTCTGGCGCTCCCATGTGGGACAGTCCCACACACATTGCCTCATAGCACAGTGGCAAAGTGCCAGAGTGCCTTCTATGGCAGTTTGCCACTGACTGCTGCCTTTTTTCCTCCTTTGAGCTGCCATAGTCCCTGGTGATCCAATGTGCCATACTTTCTTTAAGTCCCTGGTGGTCTAGTGTGCGCACTCTCTCGCCTCTTCGCTGCTCTCACAAGGCTGATGCACATGGAGGAACTGGAGAGATGTCACAAGAGCAGGAGCCACCATCCCAAGCGAAGCGAGAGGAGGTAAGAAATGAGGAGTCAACGGACAAGAAGGGAGCGGAAAGACGGCTAGAGGATGACTGTTGGTTACAGCAGTGGTGGTGGTGAGAGGGTCAGACCCATAACTTTAGATTGAAAAAGCGATGCAGTGTCGTCAGGTAAATGGAAGGGCAGGCACGGCTGAGGGCCTGTGGCAGCCAAGAACAATTGGTTAGTCGGCAGCCATTGGTGAAAACCACAGGAAAAAAAAGTTATGCAGCCGGCATAGACATAATACATAGCTACATAGATACATAGACAGTGTCGGCAGATAAGGGCCTATGGCCCACCCAGTCTGCCCATTTGAGCTTGTAAGTTCAGTTTGTTTTCCTAGAAGTCTGTTGCACCTCACCCTGACCTCCAGAATTCCTTTATGTCTATCCCATGCATTCTTAAATCCTGTGATTGTTTCAGCCCCCACCACTTCCTCTGGCAGAGTGTTCCACTTGTCTACCACCTGCTCTGTGAAGAAATTCTTTCTCATGTTTCCTCTGAATCGTCCTCCCTCCAACTTCATCCCATGCCCTCTAGTCCTGGAACATCTTTTTCGCTTAAAAATAGTGTTTTCCTGCACCCTGTTCCTCCCTGTAAGATACTTGTATGTCTCTATCATATCCCTCTCCCCTCTCCTCCAGGGAGTACATGTTCAGTTCCTTCAACCTGTCTTCATAGGACTTGTGATGCAATCCATGCACCATCTTTGTTGCCCTCCTCTGAACCTTCTCTACCCTGTCTATGTCCTCACGTAGGTATGGTCTCTAGAACTGTACACTGTACTCCAGGTGGGGCCTCACTAGTGTCTTGTAGCATGGAATTATGACCTACCTTTTCCTGCTGGTGTTGCCCTGCCTATACATCCCAGCATCCTATTTGCTTTACCTGCTGCCTTGTCACACTGTTTCCTACCTTGAGGTCATCAGAGATGATAACCCCAAGATCCCTTTCCTGCTTGGTGCATGCTATATCCTCACCCCCCAACTGATATATTGTGCCAGGGTTTTTGTGCCCCATATGCATTATCTTGCACTTCTTTGCATTGAATTTCAACTGCCAGACCCTGACCATTCTTCAAGTTTCTGCAGGTCACTTCTCATTCTGTCTACACCCTCTGGTGTGTCTACTCTGTTACAGAGCTTTGTGTCATCAGTGAACAGTGAAATTCTGCCTTCTAGGTCCCTGCGCCATGTCACTGATGAAGATGTTGACTAGGACCGGTCCCAGCACTGATCCCTGTGGTACCCACTGGTCCTCTTCTCTCTGTGGGTGACAGCTATTTACCACCACCCTCTGTGTCCTGCCACCCAGCCAGTTACCTACCCACCACACTACTGTCCTGCCCACACCCATATTCCCCAGTTTGTGACATGGCAGTCACTGAAAAGCAGCCGAATGAATGAAAACACAAAATAACAACTAAAAAGTCTGGTGAGTGACAAATAAGTAAAGGGGCATTTGTTTTGGCTCAGACAAAATTGCTGTCAAAAATTAAGTGGAGGCTGCTAAAGCACAACAAAATAAGGGTGCCTGGGAGGGAGGAAGAGGTAACACCAACAGGCTGCAGTAACAAAAAAATAAAACAGTTGCCTAGCTTGCCCTTGTCATTCAGAAGTTGACAAAATTGGTCCTGGATCCAAAAGAAAAATATTGGTGCTAGAAGGAGGAACTGTGTAAACAACAGTTGCTGCCAGAAAAGGTTTTTATTTTATGGGGAGACTGAGGGGTGGGAAGGTATGTTACCTGGTTTGACTTTGTCTCTGGATTTATTATAAAAGAATAAAAAAAAAAAAAAAATTAATTTGTGTGCAAGAAGAGAACTGTGGGGAAACAACTGAAAGGAGTGGGAAGGTCCAGAATCTGAGTGTGACTGTGTCCCCTAAAAAGCTGGATGTATTATAAAAGAATAAAAAATAAATAAAAGAACTTTTGTGCAAGAAGAGAATTGTAGGAAGCAACCGGATGGGGTGGAAAGGTCCCTAACCTGTGTGTCTCAAGAAAAGCTGGAAAGAATATAAAAAACAAACTTTTGCAAGAAAGAAGAGAACTGTGTGTGGAAACCACTGAAAGGGGGGTGTCTCAAGAAAAGCTGGATTTAATACACAAGAATAAACAAACAGAAAAAAAAAAAGAATTTTGTACCAGAAGAGAACTGCGGAAACAGCTGAGAGGATGGGAAGGTCTGTAACCTTGGTATGCCATGAGAGAGATCACAGATTCTTGCTGTTTTCAAAGTGTCTTATCCCGTCTGGCCTGGTGGTGCTGAGGTGCTGGACACCTACCTCGCGCCACGCCAGTGACCCGTGTTCAGGAAAGAACACGAGTTGCTGGGGTCAGCAGGGAAGAGAAGGATCGGCGTCGAGGGACTGCTCTCCTTCTCTGGGAGGCTGCCAGTATTCGGCGCAGTACTGGCTCCTGATGGTGGCTGGGGGGAAGGCACCAATACTGTAAATAAGGCAGCGGAGAGGGGCAGACGCCTGGAGGAGCGTGTATGGATGCGTGCGGGCTTCTTCGCTGGTGTCCTGCATGCCTCCTCTCCGCAAGGGGAGAAATAAGGAAACGGGCCCTGGCTGTGCAGCTTGATGGTCATTCTGACCGCAGGCCTCCAAGGACATCGCCTGCAATACTGGATCCAGACTTTGGCGGGGTAGGTGAGAGACTCCCGCCACCCCACCACGGGGGTAAGCTGTGGGAGTGAGCAGCGATGGTCCGTAATGCAGAGGTGCAGGGATGAATGGCGGCTGGGGATGAGGATGCCTGAAAAGAATTGCCAACCAGGGGCCAGAAGAGAAACGAGACTTAACGCAAAAAAAGTCTTATCCTTAACAAACTGTGTGTGTGTGTGTGTGTGTGTGTGTGTGTGTGTGTGTGTGTGTGTGTGTGTGTGTTGGGAGGAGGTGGAATTGAGAGTTGTGTAATGAAACCCATTTCTTCATTTCAGTTCTCTGTGTGGATCTGAGTTAGTATATTTCAAAATTTGATATTTTTTAAAGTGTGCAGTAAGTAAGAATACCATTCAGATTTTCCTAAACTGTATAACACTATACAGTGATTCCACCCCCAAGCCCCCACAGAATGTAGGTTGCTGAGGGTACCATCTGCATTACCCAGAGCCATTTGCCTGCTCTCTGGCATCCTTGTCTCAGACTGTTTCTGTCGGCAGCATCCCAGAAAGGGGCCGACATACAGTAGTACCGAACTATTTTATAAAATGGGTAGGGAAATTGCAGCAATATCATTAGCTGAACAGCATCACATGACCATGCGTATATCAGAGCGCAACTGCACACCTGCACTTTTACCCCTCCAAAACAATTTTGAAATTTTTAAGATAGATAAACCACTCTGAGGTGTGCGGTGGTGCTCTGATATACATACGCATTGGGTGGTTGGCGTACTTGTCCTGTGGCCTCGTGCATAACAACGCACACCAAGGCATGCTGATATCAGAGCGCAACCGCACACCTCAGAGTGGTTTATCTATTGCATGATCTCTGGTGTTATACTTCTTCACAGTTACAGAACCTGAAAATGTCATATTGTGATACCACTAATCCAGGATAGTTCCAGATCCAATATCACAGATTCCATAAGGTTCTACTAATGCCTGTTCTCCCCCTTTCTTGTTCTGCTTTACCCTCTAGCAAATGCTCATCCTCAAGGTCCTACTTCTCCAGACTTCCTCTCTAGCACTGGTAATGACCCTAAGGAACATTTGACCATATCCTCCCAAACCTGAAGAACCTCCTGTGGCGGGACTCTTTCAGTATGTGCTGTGGTTCCAGGCCTAGTTTGGGAGTGGATATGATCTGCTGAGCTTGGAGGCATCCCCAGAGGTGGTCAGTGGGTGCAAGGTAGGCGGATGAGTGGCTGCTGTCATGCTCACGGCTTTACCACTTTTCCCCATTTTAGCCCCCATCCTGATTAGGGACCACCTACAGAGTTATTCCTGTAGCTGTGGGTTATAGTTGCTGTTACATGGTCACCTGTGTTGTGCATGCTGTCACAGCTCTTGCCATAGAAGGTACTGCAAGAGTGGCTTATCCTGCTTTCCTCTTTGGCAGCTCGGAACGAGTCTGATTTAGAATAGAAATTTGGTCTCTCCTCTCTCTTCCTCAGGCATCTGTTGTTGAAGCTGGCACCTCCCGACTTGCTCAGTGACCACCTGATGGTCTGTTATGTCTAGAAACAATGTCGGTCTCAAAGCCCCTCCCAAAAAAAGTATGTCTGATGTTGTTCGCTAATCTGGCTGCCCTATTAGATGACCTCCCATCTGCCAGCTGGTCTATCAAGGTATACTGATATCGGTGCTGTTCTGTCCTTCCATATCAAATTAATTTCCATCTGAGACAAATGTGCCCTTCTCGGAAGTTAATATTTGTCTGTGGGTCCCATTGCCAAATTGCAGCATTTCCAGCCAGTGGGACCCTGTAGAACAATGGTGGGCAGCCCCCACCACTGACCCCGCCCAGTAGAAGTGTGGACAGAAGAAGTTGAGTTTCAACTCCTGAGCTCCTTTTTCCTCAGAGCTCACAAAAGATGGCCTGCCTATGGACTTTGACTCACTGTAGGCACAGCAGGGTGGTTGGAGAGAGTCGCCACTGCCACTTGAGTCTCGTCTCCTCGGATTATTGAATTGCAGCAACGACAGGCAGCCCTGCCCACCAGTGTTGGGTAGTTACTTTTTCTATTAGTTTCTATTACTTTTGGAAACTTGTTCCAGAAAGCTCTGTGCAGTCAGTAGCAAGGATGGAGAAGTACTGGAAAATGTAATGCACCGTAGGTACAATTATTTGTCTTTTATACAAAGAAGTACGAATTTTAACTGATTACACTTATTTGAAAGTAACTAAACCTATTACTTTCAAAAATATAATCTGTTATTTTTGTTTAAAAAGAAATGAGTAACTATAATTGTAAGGTGTATTACTTTTCTAGTACTTCCATCCTTGCTAGTGACTGCACAGAGCTTCCTGGAACAAGTTTATGAACGCTATAGAAAGTAATAGAAAAGTAATCTTACCCAACACTGCTGCCCAGTGCTAGCATCAGAACCACTCCCTCATCCTGCCCTTGATAGGGTGCTCACCCAACGCTCCTTCGCTATGTCCCTTTGTGAAAAGCTAAGAGCAAAAGGCATCATAGGATTCTGCCCAAGGGAGTGGTTGGCGGTCAGATATGCTGCTCAAAATAATGTGGTGCAGCAGATCTGAATACAGTAATACTCTGTCCCTGCAAGTAACCAGAGTACTGTCTGCAGTCATTTCCACACATGGACCTAAACTGTACCTGCCGTGGGGGTGAGTAAAGCATTACCAGTACTGCTCACATCAAATATTGAACTTCTACACTGATTATGTTTAATAGTCACGAACTTGTCTGCCTACAAACCATAAATGTAACTTCGCAGCTGCTGTACAATTAGGACTCTGTCAACCAGTTCTAATTTGACCCTGTATCCCTTACCTGCGTGAACTCTTGACGAATGATGTGATTTTAAAATGTGCAGCTGCTCTGTATGAATATATCGGTATTACCTGGTCCTTCAGATCGAAGCAGGTACCTGCTCCTATAGCAGTTGTATACCAAATTGAAACTGTGCTGATTAACTTTATGATGGACGCTTATATGTACCTGACTAGAACATGTAATACTGTGCTGAATGATTTCAAAGTTTTTTAAGTTACAAAACTAGGTTTTTATGTTTATAGGGGAATTCAAGTTCAGCAGGCCATTGGCCTTTAGGAACTTGCCACCACTAAAATTAGTGGTGGAAAGAGAATTTATCATTATTCATGTACACGTAGATTTTTTGAATACATTCATATTTCAATTTCTACTACTCTTATTTTATTTTATTTATTCCTTCTTGATTACAGTACCTCTGAGCACAGACAGCTCATTTAAAAGATTCCACGTTGGGGGGAGACAAAACATACAAAGGAGGTAAAGTACAGGGTTTCCAAAACAGTAAAATAAACTGAGCAAATATATATATATCTATACGCAGTTTTATCATTCTATTAGTTGGAAAGCGTAGATGAGGGGAAGGATAAAGATGGAAGGAAGAAAGAAAGGTAGGAAGTGGCAGTCCTAGGCCTTGTCAAGCTGGTGTGGGAGTGGTAGGAGCGGGGGGGTGGACTTTTAGGTAAAGCAACATATTCCAGGTGTGTACCACTGGCTTCTTTAAATGTTTTATTAGTTTCAGTTGATGTGATCTGGTCTTGCTATTACCTGTGTGTCTTACTAGACCTATTGTTTCCATGACTGACTCATCCTGAAATGCTTTGAATGTTAGGCAGAGATCTCCCTAAGTCTCCTGTAGTCCATAAGAATAGTGCCCTAGGGCCAGATATTCAAAACTTTGCACTGGGCGTAAACCGTTTGTGCAGGTTTAGTGCAGGATTAGTGTGGGTCTGCTATATTCAAAAGGCCAAATAGCGGCAAACTACATTAAGCGCGGGCAAAATCATAATGTATGCAAGGGGCAAACTGAGGAAGTACATAAATACAGGTGCAATGCTATATTCATCGACTAGCGCTTGCACAAAGTGGTTTTATGTGACACTTAACGTGGTGCAAATTACCACCCAGGAAAAGGTAGTCTTAACCCAGGGCGCATCGGTTTTGTGCAACATTTTAGCTTTCATGCCACCCTAACAAATAAATATGACACACAGACAAAGCCAGACATAGAGGAAACATGCTGCTCACTGATGGCATCACAATGATGTGATCATCTGCCACCAGTCCCAGCCATGCCAGGCAGAAGTGGTGACCCTGCTGCCAGTGGACAGCATGGCAGTGTGGCCATGCAGCACACCTGCGGACCACACTTCTGTGGACACCAGCAGATGCCAGCACACACATGCAGCACTGTGGGCATGGAGGATGTTGAGGGAGGGTGTATGGGTGGCTAAGCTGTGCCATAGACCAGTTGTGGCTACAAGGCTGGGACACATCACGCAGTGCACATGGGCCAGTATTGGGAATACCCCAACACCAGTGTGCCTATCTGATCATATGTGCCCCCCAGCTACACAGTTGTACAAATGCCACAGCTGGCTATGTATGTGTCACTGTGGAGCATCCCATGCCGGAGGTGCGGCATCTGTGGGTCACACAACAGCATAACAGTACTGTCCACTGTCGGTAAACACCTGCAAGTTGGGCCTGTCACTGTGTGCAGTGCAGTGGTCATCACTGCCCTACACACCATAGGCATTGCTGTGTCCTCACACTACTGGCCCCTTGCTTCTGTAGTGTCTGCTGTGCATTGTAGCATGACCTACAGTGTGACAGTTGCATGCAGCACCACCACCATCTGTGCCTATGCTGTGTTGTCCCAGGCTGGCGCTGCAGGCAGCAACACATGTAAAGTAGTGTTCAAAACTGTATAATATTCCCCAGCTGTTTGCACAGTGCTGCTACATTTGCATTGGTTTAGCGTAGGGCTAAAACCATTAGCCCGCGCAAACAGCATGCAAATCACGGCATAATGAGACGCTAATCTGGATGTTTCACTGAGACTACCTAAGTAGGCTCATTTGCATGTCACTTTTGAATATGTTAAAGTTTAGCATCAGGCAAACATGTTGCACCGGCATACAGCAGCTTGCTCCACGCTAAACCTCAAGACAAACATGTTAGCACTGTGCTGATGGTTCGGGGAATATTATACAGTTTTGCATACTGTACTTTCTCATTACGCGCTGCTGCCTGCAGCTGTACTGAGTCCACGATTTGCTGTCACATACATTGTCCACATAGTTCACCTCTACCTACCTTTCACGTTGCTGTGTACTGTGCTGCTGTTGTGTTTTGCACTTCCTGGTTGCTATATTCAGAGCTGTCTTATTCTAGAGCTAAGTTTGCCTTGCACCCCAGCCCAGTTGCTCCCTGGCTCGACAACGCCCACTGGACAGCCTCCCCTCCCCAGACCTACCCCCTTCCCTACTAGGTCCAAACAGGGATGTAACCCACTGTCTTCTCTGAGGATCTACTATATCCATGAGTGTAACTCGCAATGTTGTAACATTATGTAACCTAAGTAACACACAAACTACTACATTATGTAACCTAAGTGTATCTCGTTAAATGTTCCTTTACTGCACTAGTAATGTTATCCTCTGTTTTAATCTGCAGTGTGATAACTGTCTTGATATCTGCCCCTCCCCGCGATGAGGTGCCTTGTAAATGAGTCTGTGACTCAAAGGTTGTAAACCTGATTTGTAATGAATAAATAAAGTTAGCCCGGCTTCATATACATGCATATTCAGAAGCTGTTTGACCGGGCTATTCCTTTGAATATAGCAGGCTTTTGTGTCCATGCTAAGTTTGTCTGCTGGGCAGTGCTAATTTAGCCCGGGCAAAGTTTTTAAATATTTGGCCCCTAGCCTTTAAGTCTTTCACCACACTCCAAATTATCCATGTTCTTAATTCTTTGGTCGCTTCTTCTGTGTACCCTCTCTATCAATTTTTTTCACCTATTTTAGTGGGGCACAAAGGATGAACAATAATCAAGATATGTGGTCTAACCAAGCTAGAATATAAGGAAATAAATAATGACTTCTGGCTCTCTGCTTTTGATATTTCTAAAGATACATCCAAGGATGCCTTGGCATTTTTTAACAGTGTTTCTGGTATGTTTATCAACAGTTAAATTATTTGTAATATTAACCCCTAGGTCCCGCTCTGCCTGTAGTCATGTGTAGGCTTATGTTATTGAGCTTATATGTTGTATTCAGATTATTGTGCCCCAAATGCTACTTTACATTTTTCGTTAAATTGCATTTTATTGCACACTGTCCAATCCTCAAGTAATGTTAGATTATCATGGAGTTTCTGTGTAGCTTGTTGATTGTTCACTCACTTCAGTTTTGCAGTCATCAGGCATTCACATGGCAGGCATCATTCAATGACTGCATTGTGGACACCAAGATGTTAAAAGGGTAGGACCCAGAACAGAGCCTTGTGGGACACCGTCAGAACTCTACCCCAAGGTGACAAGTGACCCCAATAACTACTATCTGTTTTCAAGCCGTGATATTGCCCACTTCACTATACTGGGATGAAAATTAAGTCTCAGTTGTTCTACTAGTATTCTGTGGGACACAGTATCGGAGCTTTTGAGAAATCCAGAACAACTATATCAACTGGGAGACCTTTGTCCAATGCTGCACTAACTGGCTCAAAGAACTGTAGCAATATGTCAGGCATGATCTTCCAGGAAAGAAACCATGTTGGGTGATGTCAGTGTGTCCATTTTCTTGCATGTGAGTTGTTATACGCTGTTGTACAAGTCTTAAGTATTTCCTAGGACAGATGTTAGGCTTATGGGCCTGTAATTCCTAACGTCCTACTGCCACCCTTGTGTATGGGGTTATTATTGCCTCGTTCTTTCAGGTAATGTCTTACACTCTTTTAATGATGAGTTAAATAATAAAGTAATGGGACCACTTAATTGGTAGATAATTCTTCAATAAAGTTAGCGTAATACCAGCAGGACCTGGGGAACTGTTTTCTTTTATAGTTTTAATTGTCTTTACTATTTCTTGCATTGTGAATGAAGTAAATTCCTCAGCATCAGCTTTATTGTCTATGCAAATAATGTATTTTCTTTATGCAGCCTGAGGAAATATTTAACTCCATGGCAGTCTCCGCCTCATTGCTTATTATTCCCTTGTTTGTATTGGTCCCAGCTGTTTTATTTCCTCCCAAAGAGCCAACATAATTACAGAATGTTTTCTTATTATCTTTAGTTGATATTGCTAACTGCAGTTCCAGATTTTGTTTGCCTTTTTGATTGATTTCTTGGTTATATTAACTTTTATATTTTAACCAGTTACCCTCAGTAGGCTGTTTCCTATATTTGCTGTATCATTTCTTCTTTTTCTTTATGGTGGAGAAACAATATTAAGAAAAATATAAAGGCCCTCTATAGTGGTTACTGTATTTTGTCCTTATAGGTACCCAAGTGTCTATACAGTGGTTTATTTTTGATTCGGTTTATTCCTGATATTTATGAAGTTTGAATTACTTGGGTCCTCTCTTCAGTTCCATGTTAAGAGATTTTCTCATTTTATTATAATCTGCCCTGTGGTAATCCTTAATTACTGTTTTCCCTTGTATGTATTTGTTATTATTTAAGCTAAATTGGACTATTCTGCATCCATCACCAAGGGGATGTAATACAGTAGGTTTGGTTGTAACCTCCATGTTGGTGAAGTCCAAGATATTATTTCTCTTGTATTTTCTTCTACTAGTTGCTGTAGGTTTTGTTGATTAGTAATGTCAATAAAATGTTGTTCTAGTTTACCTCTTCCTTCTAGTGTCTGCCAGCTTATTGCAGGAAAATTGAAGTCGCCCATTAGGATATAGTCTCCAATTATTTCCATGTTTTCTATTTCATCAAGAAACCGGTTATTGCCATTTGTATCTAAACTTGATGATCGGTATCCTAATCCAGCTGTAAGACTTTTTAAAGGTAGCTATATTTTGCCTAGATAATTTAATTGTCAGAATTATTTCCTTGTTTTGAACTAGATGAGTCTTGAGATCTTCTCTTATGTATAGTGCTATGCCACCTCCTCTCTTGACTTTCCGTGTTTTATTTTTGTATAACTCATTATTTCAGTGCACCAATCTTTGTCCGTAAACCATGTCTGTTATTCCACAAATTTCTGTTTCCTTTATATCCATAATGTGTGTTTTTGTTTAACTCTTTTAATTAAGTTTTCCAGCATAAAAGACAAGATACAGTCACTAGATAAAGGCATCATAAATCATACATCAGTACAGTCCATTAAGGCAATTAAATCTTTGGCCTATCTCAACCTTCAATCTTATTTAAAAATAAAACATAGAAAAGGAAGAAAGACTAAGGACAAAAGCCAAAACAAAAATGGGAGGATAAAAAGAGAAAAAAAACCCCAAGATAAGAAGAAAGAAATTCTAATCTATACAGATTACTTAATCTATGTACAAGTATACCAAGATCTTTTCATACTACCCCAATAATTTAATCATTCCCTCGTCCAGAGTCATATACCTCCTCAACAGTAGGCTATATTAGAGGGTGGGCCTATCACTCAAGTCTCCCTCCTACAGCCACCTCTTTCTCTATCCAGTATGCAACATCATAAGCTCATCTGCGGAAGTGTTCCCATAAAGGCATCCATTGATTCGTAAATTTATCTATCTTATCCTGTAATTGTCAGACCTCTGTTCCAAGGCCAGCGCGAATGGACAGAGGCACCACTGTGCCACGTGTGGGGACTCTCCGACACCCAGGTATTAAGGATCACCTGCCTAGCCTGTACCAATAATATTCTGAGCCATCTCTGATATGACATCCAGTTTTCTCCATCCCTCCTCAATGCCACACAATAGGCTAGGGAGAAGAGCGGTAACTCCCCACACTGCATAGCACTCAACTGCCGCCCCACAGCTCTCAGTATCCCTTCAGAGAGGACAGTCCCAGAAACAGTGGAAATAGGTGCCCTGTGTATCTTGCACTTTCCACACATCTCCGACCTCTGCGCAGGCCTGTGATTCTGACTGGGGCAGTACAGTCTGTGCACAAATTTGTATGCACTTTCTTTATATTTGTTGCAAGACAGGAACCCTACATGTGACTCAGTACTAATCCCCAGTTATCCTGGAATGTGACCAGGCCCATATCCCTTTCCCACAGCTGTCTTGCCGATAAATCTTTGACACTCTGCACGCGGGAGGTGTGCCATCTTCCTTAAACCCCGAAGGGTCCTTCTGCCACCCTATTATCCCCTCCAGCTGTTCCAGCCCTGAGGTACCTTTCGTTGCCTGTCCACCTCTTGGTCAAATTCCTGACCTGAAAGAATCTATAGAGGTGAGTGGCGGTATCCTTAGCCTCTCCTGTATCTCCTGGAAGGACAGTAAGGTGCCCCGCCTACACAAATCTCCTAAACATTACGCCCCTCCTCTCCCACTCCTGGAAGCCACTGTCCTCTATACGGGCCTGAAAAAGGATTCCTAGCATTAGGCAACAATAACGGCTCCTATTCCTGCTGCCCAGGACAGCTTTTATTTTTGGCCCAGCTATCCAGTACCGAAGGACCAAGGGGTTAGGACGCCCCAAGGATGCATACCCTCCTACCTCTGCCAGATAAATATGCGGTCAGCCGACCTCCCGCCCCTCTCTCTTCTAGGTCTAGCCAACTGGCCGTATCTGCCTCACTGAGCCAGTCCTTAATGATCCTGACCTGCGCTGCCACTTAAAAATAGTGCTTCAGGTCTGGGAAATTAAACCCCTCTCTCGGTGGTCGCCTTCAACCTCTTCAGGGACATCCACGTCCGTTTCCCCCTCCGCATAAACTCACCAAACCCTCTTTCCGGGGTCTTCGTGTCCCTGTTGTTAAGGCCCACTGGGAGCATCTGTAATAAATACAGAACTCTGGGTAGGATGTTCATTTTAATTAAGTTGATGCGTCCTAACCAGGAGAGGAATAAGGCACGACACCTTCTCAACTCCTCCAGCAACCCCTAATCATGGGGTGTAATTCAGATGGTACAGGTCCTCTATCTGCTTCCTATCACTACTCCCAAATACTTAAAAGAGGAAGACGCGCACCCGTAGGCCCCACCTCCTTCCCCACCTGTTTCCAGAGAGTCCCCCGCCAATAGCAGTACTGACTTGTCTATATTGATCCTGTATCCAGAGAACTCCGTGAAGTCAGCCACAATCCTCAATAAGGCCAGCATCGAATTCCCTGGATACCTCAGGTAGAGGATCATATCGTCTGCGTGCAAAGACAGCTTATGCTGCCGTCCCCCCCACTCCCCTAACCTCAGGACTTTGTCTGAGTGCAATAGCAAGGGGTTCAATTGCCAAAGCAAAGAGGAGGGCGACAGTGGGCACCTCTGCCTGCTCCCCTATGCAAGGAGACCCATTCCGATCAGACCCTGCTTACTAGTATCAAAGCCCGAGGAGAGGCATACAGGCCCTCACCATCCCTCTAAATTCCCTCCAAACCCTATATCTCTCCAGAACCTCAAACAGGTAGTCCCACGCAATGTGATCGAAGGCCTTCTTGGCATCTAAAGAGATAATCGCCGAGGCCCTGGTGTTCTCGAGGCATTCTGTATCACATTCAGGACCTTTCTTACATTATGGTATGAGTGCCTTCCTCGGATGAACCCGTCTGGTGCACATGTATCGGGTTCAGGAGAAGCTCGTCTAATCTAGGCGCCAGTATCTTAGCATAAATTTCGCATCGGCATTGAGGAGAGATATGGGCCTGTAGGCAGCACAGTCCTTGAGTCCTCCCGGCTTCAGGATAACGCAATGGTCGCTTTTACCCATAGAGCGGTAAACGGCCTCCCTCCCTAACTTCCTTAAAGAGGGCCCAGAGGTGTTCCACCACTCCCTCCCCATCACCTTGTAAAATTCAGCGGGTAGACCATCTGGTCTACATGCTTTACCCGACTTAAAGCAGACAATGGCCCTAGAAATCTCTTCCTCGAGATCTCCTTGTCCATCCGATTCCTCCAGGATTCAGATATCTTAGGCACTGCTATACCCTCCAAGAACTGCTTCATCTCGTCTGTCACATCCCCTCTTCCGACCTATACAACTCTCGATAAAAACTGGCAAAACTGCCCAAGATACCTTGAGTATCCTTGTGCAGTACTTCCTGCCATCCTTTACTTCATTGATCCTTTACAACCTCTCCTCCTTTAATCAAGTTGACCAGCAGGGGCCCCATCTTATTGCCCCATTCGTAGAATTTATGCTTCCAAAGAAAGAGTTACGCATTACTTCATCCATTAATGATTTATTCAGGGCTTCTCTGCTGGCTGCCAACTGCCGGAAACATCCTCCCCCACCATCTGGCGCCCAACTCTCTCACCCGGTTTCGTAGTTCTTCCTGCTTCTGAAGCTTGCTTTTTTATACCTAACATACCCAGTGACAACTCCTCTTATAAATGCCTTCCAGCATCCCAGAACACCTGGATGGATGGGGCAGAGGCCATATTCATGGAGGTATACAGTTCCCATTGTGCCTTAAGATACTTCCTAAAGTCCCGAGAACTGAGGAGGTAGGATGGGAATGCCACTTATTTGTTCTCACCTGTTGGGAGGCCAACTCAGGGACTAGATAACCATTGCGTGGTCGGAGGCGTATATGGGGCCATGCCTAATGACTGCCAATCTAGAGTACCAATCCCCATAATATACATATGGTCTATCCGCGACCATGTTTTGTGCGTGGGGAATAGAAGGTGAATTCCTTTCCTTGGGGTTCACGGCCTCCAAGCATCTAGTATATCCAGTTCATTCAGTCCTTCCCCACTTGTGCATGCAGTTCCCCTCCTCTACCTTCCGAGTGGTCAAGGTTCCTATCTGGGGTACAATTGAAATCTCTGCCCATCACTAACCCTTGAAACTGCTCCCGGATCAATAAATCCAAAACATTCTGATGGAAACCTGGCTCAAACACAGCTGGAGCACACACTCCCAAATGTTATGGGCTCCTCATATAGCCCCTCCACAAAATGTATCTCCCTTCCTTCCATCCCTAACCACTCTAGTTACCTTATACGGTAAACCCTTGTGCACCAGAACAGCAACTCCCTTTTGTGGGATGTAAAGAGGCAGCATAACAGGCCCTACCCAGCCCTGAACCAGCTTCTGGTGCTCTGACTGCGTCAGGTGTGTTTCCTGAACTAAGGCCACCTGCTTGCAGCTTCTCGTAGTGCAGTCAGAACAGCCGTCCTTTTGATGGGAGAGAATATCCCTCTAATATTCCAGGATATGATATTCACTCTTTCCTACTCATCAAGCAGTCTATCCTTCCCTGAGCAGCACCCTTCCATCCTCCTCCAACCTCCTCCATTCCCACCGACCTCCCATCCCTCCCCTCCATCATACCACATATGTTAAGACTTTGGTAGCTACAGTAATAACTATAATAACCATAACAAGCAACCCATGAACAACTGCATAACCTATTTACAACTATTCCCCACACTTCCAAAGCACACAACATTCTCAAAATCGAATTAGTATGCTACCCCAAGCAAAGACTCACTATACGTTGTGGGCTTGGACCCAAATCCAATCTCCTCCCCCAGTCCAACATTCTGTTTCCTCCTGGCCATCGTTTCTTTTAGACCCATGTCTAGTGGGGTTTATAGGCATATGTAGTTTACCTTGGGCACTTCCAAACAGGATCCCCTACCCATATAGTTTGTCCCTCCACTGCCTGGATCCTCAGCAGTGTCCCTTCCGGAATAGTGTCTACCACCATCTTGATTACTATTCAACTCGGTTGGTCTCTCTTCCCTAAGCCCATTGCCCCAGTTGCCCTGTAAGAATGCCCCAACCCTCTCTCAACAGTCTCTCTCTCTGCATCATTCAGACCATTCCCAGCTCAGTAGCAGAGAATAAATTAATCAGAGAAGCAGACTAATGTAGCCCCCCAGCAGCTCCACGAGAGGCCCAGCGAATCAAATCCAACACCCAGGCCTCTCGTAGCCACTACTCACGTAATCCATTCATCTGAGGATACTCCAACTGCGACTCCATCCTTCCTCCACGCCCGTCTTCGCAGGGCCTGCCTCTGCTCAAATAAGTCCCAGTTCACCATCAGCAGGGCTCACGCCATCCAAGAAAAGAGCCAAGGCCCCAGCAGATCTCAGTGCCAACACATCGTTAACCGCCACAAGGAGTCCCCACTAAGCAAGTCGTTGGAGCAGCCACAAAACAGTCTGCCACCCTGGCCCAAATATGCATCAGGGAGAGACGGTCCAGATTAAACCTCCTCCCCACACTCCTACATCCTTAAGCAGCTCTTCTGTCTCAGCCCAGCTTCTTAAGTTCAGCCACAAAGCCAGCCGCTTTATCTGCCTCCCAGAAACTGTAGGAGGCCCTCATGTTTGATCCGCAATATGGCTGGGAAAACCATGAACCACTCCAGCTTCAACCGTTGGCACTCCGCGATCACTTTGTTAAAGGCCTTTCTCTTCCTCCCGATCCTAGGCCAGATGTAGCTTAATCCTTCATACTGCAGCTCCTGCATTCCCTGAAACTTGTTCCAAACTTCCGTCGATCCTGAAAATTATAGAGCGAAAGATAATCTGACGTGGTGGCTGGCCTGCGCGGACGCAGCAACACTGCTCGATGAGCACGTTCAAGCTTGTATATTCACCTTTTGGCTTTAAACCCATTATGGCAGGCAGAGTACTGCACAAAATCCAGGATATTGGCACCTTCTCTTCCCTCTGGGAGGCCCTCAGACGAAGGTTAGACCTTCTGTGGTAATTTTCCTGATAGTGAGGGCCTCCCCATAATGTGTTTTAATCTAAATTTTTGTTTTAAACCCAATGCAAACCAGTCTCTTAAAGGAATGGTACAAGAAGCGAATCTTAGCAGGTTATCTCAGGACCTACAAGACTGAACCACAAAACAGGAATCGCTCCACCTCGACTGGGTGCTGGTGACCAACCCTGTAATATCCAGGCTGCTGGCACCTAGTGGGCGCCCTGGTGACCACTCCCCATATTCCGCATTTGGAAAAATAGGGCTCCCAGGTTCCATCCGTGAATCCTGGCTGCGAGGATTACACCAATCTATTACCTGAACAGCTCTCCAACTACCTGAGCAGCATAGACTGGAGCCCAATAAAACTCCTCCTCTCTGGGCGAGGCGGTTGCCTTCTTTCAGAGAACACTTAACATGGCAGCCGACCTATTCGCCCTATGAAGAAACTTGTACCAAGGAAGCTGCTATAGTGGCTTACCCCAAAGCCCCAATGATAAACCATGACTAGGCTTGAAAAAATACAAGCTCTCCACCCTACCTGCTGACCTGGTGAGCTACAAAACTCTCAGAAATAGGTGTAAGCTGGCCATCAAAACTGCCAAAAGGAGTATGTCCGCAACTTCAGAAAAAGAATCTAGGGAACCCTAGACTTTTCTGGGCCCCCATTAATGAGTTGCTAAAGGGAACAGCAAGTCCGAACCTGGCCCCATTGAGGTCAGTGGTCAACTAATAAATGATGACCCCATATCGCCATGTCACCAACCACCACTTCACTAACCTTGACTCTTACAAGGCTGGACTGCCTCCCTCTACTCTGACACTAACATGCGGTCACTTCCTAACCTTGACCGCCCAACCTTCCACCTCAGACTGGTCAAACCAAAATAAGTTATCTCATTATTAATGACACTTAAACCTCTGGCTCTGGGGGACCCAATGGGATTCACCCAGGCTACTGAAGGAAGGAGCCCGTCCTAGTCAGACCCCTGACCTGGCTCTTTAATCTATCCCTAAAAGAGGTGCAGTCCCTGAACAGTGGAAACAGGCCCATGTGGTTCCTATCCACAGGAGGCCATCAGGCTCTATTAGCAATTATAGGCCAATCTCCTGCTCTGCATCCTGGCAAAGATACAGAGAGGCTGATCTACGGGCAGCTCCGAGAGTACCTAGAGTTCCATCAACTCTGGCACCCTCCCAGCACGGCTTCAGAACCCGGCATGGGACAGACACTGCCCTTACCAAATTCTCGACGGATGTACTCAGAGAACTGGATAAGGAGACCCCTACCAGTGTGGTCTTTATCGACCTATCCAAGGCCTTTGACCTGGTCAGTCACAGTTTGCAATTGACCAAGCTGGGCAATGTAGGTCTTGACAGCCATTCCCTAAGGTGGTTCAAAAGCTACTTAACTAGCCGCTGCGAGGGTAAAATGGAAAGACTCCATATCAGAGCTGCTCCCATTAAAAGAGGGAATGCCGAAGTGTTGATACTCTGCCCCTTCTCTTCTCCCTTTTCACCAATGAACTGAGTGACCACTGTGGTGGAAGCTCTCTGGTCCAGTATGCGGATGATGCCGTTATCTATTGACCCTCCGCTAATCTGGGAGACCTCAGCCCCTTGCTACAAGGTGACCTGAGTTCCCTCGAGAACTGGCTTGTTAACAATAGAATGGTCCTTAAGCGGATAAGACCAAGGCCATGCTGTTTGGTTCAAGATCCCTTGGACATAACAGAAAACAACACCTACATCTGACCTCCGTGTCTGGTAGCAGGCTAGAGGTTGTGCCATCACTAAAATACCTTGGCCTCACATGGATCAGGGTTTCACCTCAAGAACCACATGGACCAAGTTACTAAAACCTTACATGGGAAACTAGGCACCTTCACCACTGAAAGACCAGCTGATACCTGAAGCAAGGGTCTCCATCGCCACCAGCGCCCTCCTCCCAACAATCACCTGCTGCCCCAGTAGTCTATAGAGTAGCAAGACTTGAGATGAATAGACTCAAGTACTGTACAGTAAGGTGGCTGGGTTGACTGCCCAGTCAAACCCGAGAACCATCGCTGTGACACGCTATCCCAACTAAATTGGCCCTCTTTGGATGCCCATCTCAATTTGTACCTGCAAGGTGGCTCCACACCCTCCTCGTTCATTTTCATGTCGATACACATACTCTGCTGTATGTTCTCTGCACATGTAACCAGCTGACTGTACAATACTGTATAACTTATATCATACTGTATATTTTCATTATCGTACTGTGATATTTATTAATGTTATGTAATCCGGGTCACCCTGAAAAGGGACCTCCGGGGCCCAGTGGGCTTACCGGTCACCAAAATTTAATAAATTAATCTATTTTATTCCTTAAACTATTTGCATTTATAAGGAGTATCTTGAGGTTATCAGTATTTTTCTTATCTTGCTGCTTACCCTAGCAGTGGATATAGCCAATTTAGTTATATTGCTTTTCTTTTCCCTGTAGTTTTGGAAATTGATTTTCCTTCCATCTAGATAAGCCTGTATGCCGCAGCTCTCCTTCCCCGAATCTAGTTTAAATATTCATTTATATAGTCAACCAGGTGCATATCCAGAATATTACTACCCCTTCTACTTAGGTGTAACCCATCCCTACAGAATATCTCATCTCTGCTCATAAAATCCAACCAGTGAGTAATGCACCTAAATCCTTGCCTGAGGCACCACTGCCTTAGCCAGTTGTTTATAAGCTTAATTTTGTTATTCTGGTATGTTGTTGCTTGTGGGATTTGCAAGATTTCTGAAAATGCAATGTCACAATTTAGCTCCACTAATTTATTGGTTAAAGAAACATACTCCTGTTTTATTTTATCCGCCGGATCATGTGGGATATTATTTGCGCCTCGTGTATTATAATCATAGTTCTAAGGAAGTGGATATGTTGTTCAATCCACACTGCCTGGCTGGTTCCTTCCCGCTTTAAGATGGGCGGAAAGTATTCAAACTGGCTCCTCCACCCACCTGGGTGGTAAAACCTCTGCTCCACCACATGGACGCCAGATCTTCCTTACCGCAAGCTCAGGTTCCCTCCTTAGCGCCTGTGTTTGTAGGCCTGGATCCTAATCCTTCAGTTTTTTGAAAATTGTTTTAAAGTTTACAAAACTTAAGTCTTCTACTTCCCTAAATGGCTGCGATGTATTAAAATCTACTCCGGCTTCCGCCGGTGCCCTTGCGGGTAGAAGATGTCTCAGACCGACCCGCCGCCACGTGCATTTACTGCCTGGGGCTTGGCAGAGATCGTGAGGCCTGCGGATCATGGGCAAGTCTTTTGCACCTTCAGTTCTAGAAGACCGCTGCCTGACTTAAACTGGGGCGCCTCGAGAAATGGTTTCTGCCGGTGAAGTCAAGGAGGCCCATTGGGCGGTGTCCGTGCTGCAGGCTCTGCAGAGCTGCTGGAGCAGTTAATCACCCTCAGGAGGAGGCGGCCCAGGCCGTGTCTTCTACTTCCGTGGCATCGGCATTTATTCCGCTGTCCTTGGGCTCCTTCTACACTACTTCTTTTAAGGAGCTTTGTCAGTCCTCTCCACCAAGGGGAGGAGGGCCCTCAGGGACCGCATGAGTAAGTTGAAGAAAAGGAACTGAAAGGTAAGACCCACCGTCGGCGTATGTGGGGCGGGAGAGATCTCGTTCCCCAGAGAGTCTGCTTTCAACCGGTCGAGGTTGCGGCTAAGGCCGCTGGCTTCACAGTGTCCCGTCAAGTCAGCCCGGCGAGATACCGATCGATGCGGTTGAGATTTTTCTCGACCGTTGGATGGGTTGTCGACTGGAGAAGCAGACATCCCTTCTTCACTGGTACCACGGTGGTTACTGAGGACTTGCCGTGCCTCCTGTGCCAAAGTCGGTCAAAGACCCTGAACCGGGGATGGCGGGTTTCCCCGCCGCTCTTCGACCCACCATTGGCGACCCGATGGTCTCGGTCCTCCTCCGTGTTGGGTAGGTCCCACCGACATCGGCGGTCTGGTCCCGCATTACGGAAAGTGGCGTCACCACTTTCGTCTTCATCGTCTCTTTGGCGGATAGGTTCTGGTGCAAGTTGCGCCAGTGCCATGAGGACATGATGTGGCAGCAGCTTTACTAACCGGCAGCAAGCCGACTTCTGTCGCCTTCCGGCCATTAAGTGGCTGTCGCTGCACGACTGAAGCAACCTCGCCATCGGCTCCTTGGTCGAGGAGCCGACTCCGCACAGATTCTCGGCCAAAACCGGGCTGCTCCACCCATTGTGGTGGAACCACCGCCTCAAGAACTAAAGACTGGGGCCCCAACCAAGGATTCTTGGTCAGGTCAAGGCTTGCCCCACAGGTCATCTGTCACCTCACCCCTGATGGGCCTCGGCAAGTGGAGGCGGCTCAGGCGCTCAACAGCTGTTTGGACTCCTTGGAGATAGCGACGACTCTTGTATTCCAGGCCCCTCGAGCCTGGAATGGAATCGGGGATCTGTCAGTGGGCGAGGCCCATCCTCGTTCCTGGGAATTCTTCGGCTCATCTCAGAGTCCACTGGGATGCAGCTCGGACCTTTACAAAAATGGGCCAGATGACCCCTCAGAAATTCTGGACCAGAGGATTCCCCACGGAGGCTTTCCCTGTGGCCGAGACCATTGTTGGCCCGGCCTGAGTTGTGGCAGTGGCCTGCATACTGTCCTGCACCTTCGCCAGGATGGCTCACAAGCACGCAGTCCCCACCAGTTCCTTTCCGGTTTTCGAGCACCCTCAGCTGGAGAGCTGGTAACAGATAGCATCTTCCGCTCTCCGAAATGCTAGGACGTTGAAAAGCTCTCGACAAGGAGTCCAAAAGCTGGACTACTCAGGGTGCAAAGTTTACTGCCTTCTCTCTAGGTTTTCAACAGGCTAGCCTGCCTTGCTGATGGCACATTTTTCACACGCCTTATGGGTTCCCTGGATGAGGTGCTTCCTCATCTCCTGGGTGACCTTCAAGCACGGTCAAGCAGGTGTGGGATCAGGAAGGGTGGTGGCCAAACAGCTCCAAACTGTCTTGGACATTAGAGACTCTTGTGCCTGGTCAGTAGCGCCGCAGTAGCCTTCCGCGGCGGATACCCAGCACAAGCTGGCAGGCGTTCCTTCCTGGGCACCGACTTGTTCGGGCCGAGGTGGAGGGCCATCTCCAGAGAATCGAGAAGTCCAACCCCACCTTGGACTTGGTCACGTCTTCAGAATTACAAGGCTGCCAGCAGCAGTGTGTGCTTACTCTTCTGCCATGCGCGGCACGCACGGCCCAGCAGCACCAGCAACAGGGCCAGCAGGCTCACGCTTGGCACCCCAAGGCCAAGTCTGCCACTTCCTCCTGCAGGAAGCCTGGAGGAAAGGTCCAGGTGGCGCCTCGGCCAGCCCCTTTCTCAAGCCTGCACAGTGACTGGTTGAGGGTACCACCCCCAACCTCATCACTCCTCCTGGGTCCCCAATGGGAAGGCTCCACCACTTCCTTTCCACCTGGTCCACTATCACCGTGGACTGTTGGGTGCTGGAAGTGGTGGGTGGTATGCCTCTGGAATTCGAGTGGACCCCTCCTTATCGAGCCGCTGCCTCTGGGGCTACCGGTTCCGCGAGCCTCTCTGTTGGCTCGCCGAGCCGACATAGCTCTGCTCCTCCAAAAGGAGGTGATCAACGAGATGACGATCCTCCTCCAAACCCAGGGTTTGTGTCCAGGTATTTCTTGGTCCCAAAGCGGACAGGGGCTGGTGCCCCATTCTCAATCTGCATGACCTGAACAAGTTCCTAAGGTCACAAACCTTCAGGATGGTCACTCTGGCTCAGATCATACCATCCTTGGAACTAGGCGGTGGTTCTGCTCTCTGGATCTCTAGGACGCGTTCTTTCATGTCCCAATCCGTCTGCCTCATCAGCGATTCCTCCGCTTCAGAGCAGAGGGATCACTTACTGAGTTCTGGGCCCTGCCCTTCGGCCTTTCTCCAGCTCCCAGTTTCTTCACCAAATGCAGGGCAGTGGTGACAGCATTCCCTGGCACCGAGGGGTCCGGGTGTACCCTTACCTGGATGACTGACTGATAGCAGCCCCTCCAGGTTGGAGGTGGGCGGTCCAGAGATCTGGCCCTCAGGTCTGCTCTCAAATTGGCCTCTTGATCCAGCAGGCCAATTTGGAACAATCCATCACAGGTGCTTCAGTTCATCGGGCAGAGCTCCACCTCGCTTAGAGCCAGAGCCCAGCTCCCGTGGACAGGGCCGAGGTCCTTCTCCTTTGCCTAATCATTTCTGGTTGGGCAATTGCGCCCTGCCTGGGACTTCCTCGCCTTCTGGGTCTCATGGCAGCCTGCACAAGCGTGGTCTGTTGGCCTGCTGGCATATGCGTCCCCTGCAATGGGGCTGGTCCACCAATGGTCATCGGCTCTGGTCCTTTGGACCAGCCAGTAACCGTGACCCAGAAGATGTGGGACAGCCTGCAGTGGTGGCTTGTCCTAGCTCATCTGCAGGAGGGTATCTCGTTTGTCCACCCGAGCCAACGGTCATCCCACGACTGCCTCTTTGATGGGTTGGGGTGCCCATCTCGGGGTGCTCCGGGCCCACGGCCTCGACCCTCAGGAGTCTCGATGCCACATCAACCTGCTGGAGCTTCAGCAGTTCGAGTAGCCCTCACTGCTTTCTCTCTGTTTGTAGGAGGTCAGGTGGTTCAGGTCTAGACGGGCAACACCACGACCATGTACTATCTCAACCGACAGGGCGGGACACATTCCTTGCCTTTGTGCAAGGAAGCTCCAAGATTTGGTCTCTCGTGATCAGCCTGGAGGCAGATCTCATAGCCATCCATGTGGCAGGAGCCTTGAACAGTCTGACCGATGCCCTCAGCCGGATAGGCGCTGCATCTCACGAGTGGTCTCTCCTGCCAGAGATAGTTCAAGACCTGTTCTCCCATTGCGCACCCTCAGGTGGACCTGTTCACTTCCAGGGAGAACGTGAAGCTGAAGCTGTTTCATGCCCGCCTCAGCAGGGCTCGCTGCAGGGGATGTCTTCCCGAGGCCGTGGACCGTGGGCCTCTTCACGCCTTCACTCCATTTCCCTTGATCCACAAGGTGCTTCTCAAGGTGAAGAGGGACAAGGTGCAGGTGATTCTGGTAGCCCCAGACTGGTCTCACCAGTTCTGGTACCCAGCCTCCTCAGCCTCAGCTCCAGGCTCCCGAGACGCTTTCAGCCCATCCGGACCTCATCTCAGTCGACAAGGGAAGGTTCTCCATCCAGACCTTTAATCCCTGCATCTGATGGCTTGGTTCCTGAGTGGCTAGAGTTCCAGGCCTTGGGTCTTTATGACGAGGTCCTCAACGTTGTTGAGGCGTCCCGTAAGGAGTCAACCAGAAAATGCTATGACTTCAAATGGAAGAGATTTTCCATTTGGTGTCAGGACAAGGGTTGGACCCCTCTTCCTGCCCATTGGCTAGCATTTTGGACTACTGTGGTCCCTTTCTCAGCTAGGGTTTCAGTTGACGACCCTTAAGGTGCACCTGGCAGCCATCTCTGTTTACTGGGTGCGGGCGGCAAGCAGTCGGGTGGCACAGGAGAAGGTGGTTGGGTGCTTTTCAAAGGCCTAGACCACATATCCCCTCTGGTGCAAGAACCTCCACCTCCATGGGATCTACTGCTGGCATTAGCTAAGCTCATGGGTGCTATTGAACCAAAGCACAGATGTGATATCTTCCATCTGTCATGGAAGACCGCCTTCTTGGGTATTAGTCCAGCCAGAAGGATGGGAGAGCTCCAGGCACTTTCCATTGAGTCTCCTTATCTGGTCTTCCACAGGGACAAGGTTGTCCTTCGCCCCACTCGAAATTCCTTCCGAAGGTGGTGTCGGAGTTTCACCTGAACCAGGTGTCGACTCCACCGGTGTTCTACCCCATTCAAACCTCGAAGGCTGAATATAGGCTCCATACTTTGGACCCTAGAAGAGTGCTCGCTATTATAAGGAGCGGACGGCTGAAGTTCGGGAGAGGTTCGCCAGCTGTTTGTCACCACGCTGAAGCCGCACCTGGCAGACCTGCAGCCAAGCAGACGATAAGCAGGTGGGTCACCTTCTGCATAGATCTCTCTATAGGTTGGTGGGCGTGAGCCACCCAAAGGGATAAGAGTTCATTCTACCCACCATACCGCTGCTTGGTGGCTGCTTCTAGAATGTCCCTATCCAGGAAATCTGCAGGGCTTCTACCTGGAAGCCGCACACACATTTATTTCCCATTACCACATTGACCTAGAGTCACGCTGGATGCTGGTTTTGGGACCTCTGTTCTCCAGTCCTTACTTCCCAAGTAGGGGTGCGTGCTTGCCTCCCTCCTCCCGAGAACTGCTAGAGTCTGCACAGACAGTGTGGATTGAACAACATATCCACGCCCTAGAAATGCAGGTTACTCACCTGTAACAGGAGTTCTAGATGTTGTTCATCCACGACCCACCTGACCTCCCCAGCTTCAGCGCCAGCCTGGCTTCAGCGGCTAGATTTGGCATCATGGGCGGAGCCGGGTTTTACCACCCGGGTGGGTGGGAGGAGCCAGCTTGAAGACTTTCCAGCCCATATTAAAGCCGGCAAGGAACCTGCCAGACAGTGTGGATGAACAACATATACCACTCCTAGCACTCCTGTTACAGATGAGTAACCTGTATGTCTTTCTCCTGCATTATGGACTATATTGTTTAGCATAAGCGTAATGTGGATACTCTGGCTCCACTGAAACTGGACAAAGTTCTATTTGCCTTATCAGCATTGCAAATCGGCCTGTCTAGGTGCTTAATTATTGAGTCTCCCAGTACAATTATTTTCTTTGTGGCATGGACTGTATTAGGACCCATTTCCATTGCAGTGTCCACTCCTGATTTAGTGCAATATTGCTTGTAGTTGCTATATCATATTGTGTCCCAGTGCTGTTAGAAGTCACAACTGGGTTTGCACCTGCCAGTAATATTTTCTTCAAATGAGTTACATTTATTCTGGTTTTGTTTTGATTAGGGCAGTTAGTTCCTCGTGAAAATTTTTCAACTGCTCTTGTGAGGTAGGAGTACCTCATTTTGCTCTGGTGAAACACTAATGGGCTCATAAGCGGTTTTTCATAGGTAGTAGAAAATATTCTGCTTTACGGCCTTTTTGCCACTTTGGTACTCTGTACCATGTACCACGCTCCCAAGTCTTCAGTGGTTTCCTCCTTAGTTCTTTTTTGTCGGTGTATTTTATTAGATAGATTAGAGGACAGATGCACAGTTGCTGCTGTTGAATTATTAAGAGTGATAAGGGGTGGGGGTGGTACAGCTGTAGCATTTACTTTAGTTCATGTTGTCCTTACCTACCTTAAGAGATTCTGTAACAAGGGCTGAAGTAACATCTCTGTGCTGGAATCTGCTGCCACTTCTTTTGACTTTTTTCCAGTGCATGTAGTCTTTTGTTAGGACTGATTTTGAGATACATCTCTTCATTGTGCCTACATTTATCACATTTGAATGGGGTATGTGTGATAGTCGTTGAGGTTAAAATGTACATGAGGCAAGATGAACACTCAACTCCACATCTCCTTCTAAGATCATAATTGTTTTTGTCATTTTAATATTTTAGTCCCTGTGTTAATTTGAAAAACAGAACTTTGTACCACAGTCTCTTTTCAGTTGTATTTGTAACTATTGTTAGTTTTAGGTAATGCTTCTACAAGGCATCCACCAGAATATTACAATGTGGGGCCTATAGTGTATATAGTCCACTGTCAGGGTAGATTATTGATTCAAACACTTTATAGAGGAAAGTATAGAAATATGAAAAGCCCTAGTTCTGTTAGTTCAGAGGTGTCTTACCACAAATAATTTCACTTTTAGTGTCAAACAGTGTTTCCCTCCACTCTAAACAATGGCAAACATGCAAAACACGCGCCAAGATGCGCTTTGTCTTATGCACTTGCCTTCCTGCAGCAGGGTTAACTTAAATAACAGTTCTGAGACCCAGAAGTGCCTGTGAGGTCACCGACTGCTAAACATATAAAAAGCCCTTTTTGGTAATAAAGCAGCTAAACCACTCATTCGGTGGTTTTGACATCAGTACTGGTTCAGCTCTGGTGCCAAATAAAAGACTGAGGTCCCCTTTGAGTTGTTGTTTTCGCAACTCCTGAGAACTATTGCCCACTCTTCCTGTTTCCTGTTACAGAAACAGGGCATCAGTACACTTGGAGGAGTGTTAAAATATGTAAACTCCTAAAAACATGTAATTATCCACACAGAGGAGCTTCATGGAGACTGGTAAGCTCACAGTCACCTGAAATAGTGTATCTAACACTAGCTACATCTCCCAGGGTCTGTACCTTTTAGAAGCAAAAGTTAATCTCTCCGGTGGGTCAAGAAGCAACCAGAATGGGGCCTAAGGCAGGACTCTAGATAAGATTTTGGGATGAGTACAGTACTTTATTTTGAAAGGGAGGTGAGTAAAACCAAATTCAGATGTGTACAATTGCCTGACAGAGGGAGCTGAGTACATTTTTAATAATGCAGTTTTTAGATAATAATTGATCAAGTGCCAGCAGTGCTCGAGATAATGTTGGCACGTAGAAGTAATTTACTCACCAGTTTTAAAATATGGTGAATAAAACAAAATTGGGATGCATATGAGTGCTGTAAATCTGGATAACATAAGAATCTGGCGGCAGATGAGGACCGAGTGGATCATCTAGTCTGCCCATGAACCTAACTCCCTCCCTATATTTCGCTGTTTTGTTTGTACTGTAGTGTCGTCTCATGCGTGTTTTAAATGCATTCACTGCCTTTGACGCAACCACCTCTGAGTGCAGGCTGTTCCGTGGTCTCTACGCTCCATAAAAAGTACTTCCTGATATTACATCTGAGCCTTCTCCTCAGGCATAGGTTGTGCCCTCTTGTACGCCACTTTTCCATTTGCATGGAAGAGTTTGTCTGCCTGAATAGTGTTTATGCCCTTGATGAATTTGAACGCTTCTATCATATCCTCCTCTGTTTCTTCTCTGATCCAGAGAGTACAAGTTTCGGTCTTGGAGTCTAGACTCAGATGGTTTCAGATGGAGGCCCAGCACCATCTTTGTGGCCTTTCTCTGAATTGATTCCAAGTGCTGTATGTTCTTCTTCAGGTGGGTCTCCAGAACTGGACGCAGTACTCCAGGTGTGACCTCACCAGGGATCTGTAGAGTGGAATGATCACTTCTTGTTTCCTGCTAGTTATTTCCTGCCTGTGCATCTGAGGATGCTACTGCTTGTTTTTCAGGCTGCTTTTTCGTGGATAAAACTTATGGATAAACTGCTCCTTTTGAATCACCAGTTATGAAGCACTGTTCTTTGGAGTGTGGGTATTTACAAATGTTGAGTGAGTATTGGTACTCATTAAAAACATTTTCTGAAGAGTATTCTAAAATGAGTTGAGTAAAACAGGTGGATACTCTCCATATCTGGAGCCCTGGTAAGGGTATAGTAGTGCTGTTATCTATATAGTCGTCTTGTATTAGGCTCTGACCAAGTCCACTCCTGTCGTAATTACACAGAAGGACAGAAGCTTGATCCCTGGCCTCATTTCAGTCACCATCCTATTTAAAATATCAGTGGGATTCCACCTCATCATCCTGTTAGGGCTATATAAAGATCGAACTACTACAAGTGGAGAACCTTCCTACAAAACAAGCTGCCTGTCCGACTGCTAGGCCACAAGCATTCCTACAAGATATTAACATTCCTTCTGTTGCTCATGTTGAGGGATGTTGAGCCTAACCCTGGGCCACCCTTTGCAAATTATAGAGTTGGCTCCCCAACTGATATTTGTTGGGAGAAAACAAGGGCCTAAAATTAGTGCACATGAACAGCAATAGTCTTAGGCCTAAACTCCATGAATTGGACAGGGTGGGCTAACATGTACGCCTCCGACGTGATTGTTATGTCAGAGACCTAGATCAAGCCACAAGCGCCCTCACGGGGTGGCTCCCTGGGTTTACTACCTTCAGGCAGGACAAGCCCAGAAAAAGGGGAGGTGTTCTCATATACATCAGATCGACATTGCAGGCCTCTCTGGTGCCTGTGCCTGCCCGTGTCAACTCCATATGTGAAGCCATAATAATAAAGTTGCTGCTGGATGGAGCAAAGTCCCTCAGTGTGGGCTGCATCTATAAGCCCCCACAGGGTTGCTACAGTGGCAGTTGAGATCCTGACAAAGACACTTAGTAACCTACCCATAGGTGAATTAATACTACTTTGGGACTTTACCAGCAACCGGACCCAGGACATTGGGGCTACATCTCAGCTTGGCTGAAGCCCAGCTCACCCAAGTAATCGTGGAACCCACACGACCTAACCAGAAGACTGGTAAACATTCCCTGCTAGACTGGGTACTGGCTTCAAACCGGATAGCATCAAAGCTGCAGTGGTCTTTGCAGACTCCCTTAGTGATCATGCCCCATCTTCTGTATTTGGAAAAATTATTATCCAGCACCCTCCCCCACCAGGTATTTTGGGCCCATGACTTTTCCAAATTTACCATGGACTCTTTTCTCCACCTTACTTGAAGTGCATTTGTCCTTGATCAGGGAACTGCCAGGCATAGATGATGTCCTTGATTCTTTTACTAATTGCTTCCTTTCAGTTTCCAATAAACTTGCCCCCTCAGGCAGCACAGAGTTAAAGGGCAACACTCCAAGTGGATGAACTGATGAAGCAGAGCGATAGGGCACGGAGCACTTCAAAACAACAGGTCTTCTTAGGCCAATTGGTAATGGTACAGGAATGAATAAATTACTATAAAGAGACCCTCAAAATAGCAAAAAAAAAAATACCTTAGAACCCTACAGGATAAGATCCTCTCCGACACTAAAAATCTGGGTTCAGATAAATGCCTCCAAAGGGTGGTTCCATCTTTACGGGGAGGGGGCTGGATATTGACGAAGGTCAGAGCTACTGAGACCCACTAGCCTCGACTTAATGCACTAAACACCTTTTTCACCGATCTAGACAACTTTAAAACCACTCACCAGGATCCCAGCAGCCCCCACACGCCTACATTATAGCCTATCATGAGCACTGTCCTAGAATTCCATTTTAGGCTGGCAACTTGAAACAAAGTTCTTGTCAAACTTCTAAAATAATTAAAAAGCAGAAGATTCAGATGGGTATATTGAGCTTGATCCAAAACTGCTAAGGTTGGCTGCCCTGTTATTGCATCCCACTGGCAATGCTTTTATTATGTCCCTTTTAGAAAGGAAAATCTCTGCAAAATGGAAGGTGGCCCTGGTGATACCAATTCACAAGGGAGACCCAAAAGAACCGGTTGAAAATTACCGCCAGTCACTCCTCTGCTCACTGCCCAAAGTGCAGGAGAGATTAGTTTATAACCAGATTCAGGACACTGCAGAACAGAAGGTCCGCTCACGGACAGGCAACATGGGTTCAGGAAACACCATGGAACGGACATGGGCTTAGTCAGGCTAACTACAGGTATATTTAGCACCATGGATCACGGGCATAAAACTGGTATGGTCTTCATAGGCCTCACCAGAGCCTTCGACCTGGTCAATAACAGCCTTCTCCCGAGTAAGCTGAAACAACTAGGCCTGGATGAACTGTCCCATCAGTGGGTATCTGACTACCTAACAGGCGAGTTAGTAAAATAGAATGGTGCCCTATCAGGGCTGCCTATTTACTGATGGTGTCCCACAAGACTATATCCTTTGCCCCTTCTAGTCTCCCTTTTGTTAATGATATGCTGAAAACTGTGGTGGGGCAAACCTGTTGCTCTATGCTGATGATGCTATTCTCTATAAAAGCTCCAAAACCATAAACAGTGTGACTGGTCAGCTTTCAAAAGACTTTCGAGCTGGAAACTTGTTCACAACCAACAAATTAGACCTAAATTCTAAAAAAGAGAGACTATCCTGTTTGGCTCCAGACACATAGGTATAGCCTGGCAGAACATGTTCGCTATTAACACACTCACAGGTCTCCTGTTGAGGTAGTGGAGTCTCTAAAAATACTTGTGGATTTACCTTGACTAAGAACTGACACTAAAACCCCATGTGAAATACGAGTGTCTGCTCCAAAAACTTGGGCTGCTGAATCGCCTCAATAACTTCATCACCGAGGAATCTAGACAAGTGATTGCAAATTGCACACTGCTCCCTGTATTGTTAAATGGTGCCCGATCCTAGAGCTGCTAGGACTTCTGAAATGCAATTGCAAAATGCTGTGCCACATAATTGCACAGCGGGTCCCACATAGGTGTATCATTGTAAAAATTATCAACTGGCCCACACTAGAGGGCAGATTAAAATACCTCTTGCTCAGCCTGGCTTTTAAATTAATAAAAGGCTGTACTCGCCTAGTTTGAGGGACGTTTGTACTGTCTCTGAAGCCCTAGAGAAGAACTCTCTAGTCCTCTAACAACACACTACTAGAAGTTCCTAGGGTGAGGTCTAATCTAGGATTAAAGTCCTTTGCCACTATTACCCGACCTTGTGGGAAACCACTCTCCTCAAAAACTGCTCCTCCTTTGGGGAGTCAAGAAAGGGCTACAGACCTCATTATTGGAGTATAATCAGTGTACCTGCCTTCATTGAGATGGTGTCTCCTCTGAAAGTGGTCTTTGTCAATACTGGCACTTATCTTATAGCTATTACTCTATGTACCTGGCCTGCTCAGTCTGCTGCTTGCACAATTTGCCTGATGTCTCTTGAACTGTAAGTTTAATTGGTCTGTTGTTGATTACCAAATGTATGTAACACCAAAGTATTTCACCCTGAATGTATGTTACTTTGCTCTTGTGTCATGGATGTAAGTAACCCAGTGTAATCTTCAGTTATGTCAGAATGAATAAAGCCTGTTCTGTTTATGCCTTAATGTAATTAAACCCAGGTCATCCCTGAAAAAGGACAGTTAGTCAACAAAATTCAATAAATAATCTCCGGTCACTGCAGACATGATTGCCCACCTAAAGGAATGGGACTCTATTTGAACCAGCACAGGGCTGCCATTGCTCAGGAGGTATAAGTGCAGAACAGACCATTTCAAAATGCCAGCATGGCGGTCATCAGGGAAGCTTAAAGGACTGCTGACACCTCAAGGAAAACTTTGAAAACATCATATTTAGGAACAATTCAGCTTGCATTCCATATATCTTGTATAGATTTCACCTCTTCATTATTTATCACTCAAGAAATGTGCATGAAAACAGGCTTTTACACCTCAGACCACATCTGCCTCTGTAGCTTACCCTCTATTTCATGTCATAATCCTCTGTTGTGATATCACAGTCTGTTGGCATGGGACTGTGATGCTGCAAGCAGAGCATTATGACCTCAGGTTGAGGAAAAGCAACAGGAATAGAGGAATTCTTCAGGAGCAAAACTACTGTTTTTATGCAGATGACATTGGTAATAAATAGTGGGCAGGAGAAATACAGAACTAATGTGAAAATTAAACTGAATTGTGTCTAAATATGTTTTTAAGTTCTCATGAAGGCTGGCTGCTCTATAAGTCAAATTACTCTGTTGACTATCTCCAGAACAATCTTAAGTACTCTACTAAATTCTGAAGGTTATTCATGCAATTTTTGTGTCTTCCTGGTGTTTACGTATGGTTAATCTGGTCCTCAAGTCTGCTGGCTTCCCATCTCTTTCCTGCTTAATGTCTCTTCCTCCTTCAACCAGTACATTACCTGCTGAACACTTTCTCTACTCCTCCCTCCTCTGTCCCTTGCTTTCTCACTCATCCCTGCCTCCCTGCTCCTTCAGCTCTCTTCTACTCTCTTATTTTTCTGAGCTGCTGCGCTTCTACCCTCCTGTCTTTAAATCCCTTCAAGGGCAATGGCTCTGAAAGACTCAACCCTAAATCTTTACCCCTCCTGTCCTGCTAGTGCTGCATCTGTCTGTTCCTCTTGAACTTCTCTTTAAACTGCAAAGTCCAGAAGAGTGCAGGCAAGCTAGGGTCCTGGAAAACGATGGACTGCTTTCTCCACTTTCCTCCCTACCTATAGAATAACACCCCATCACCCTCACTTCTCTTCTTCTTCCCTGTCCTTTAAATCTCTCTTCAAGATCACTCCGCCCATACCTGCTCCTGCAACTCGCACCTCCTACTCCCTCATGCCCACCACCCACCTCTCAGTTTCCTTTCTGCATCTTTGGACTTTGCTTGCTTCTCTGTGTTGGGTCTGGACTAAGTAGTGTTCCTCCTTATCTTTGCATGCAACTCTTAATTTATGTTCTAGCATGGACTACTTTAACTGTCCTGCTAGCCTTATTTTGCCCTTTTTTTCCTCTCTGTCTCTCCTCCAGTTTGCCCTCAGACATGAGTCCCCACCAATTTTCAATAAAAGAAATGCAAGTCCTGCAACCAGGCCAGGGTGCTAATACCTAATTTTACATCCTGGAGAACTGAAACACGTCGTGGTCGATTGACTTTCCTAAGGTAACTGAAGGAGTTAGGATGCTACTGTGAGATATTTATAGTGGGATCTCCTTGTTCACTGAGTTTTGTACTCTTAACAATTTGACTGCACTGCCTCCCAGTGTTGCCCTGTATTGCTGAGGATGTTGTGTGATGTTGACTTTTTTTTTAGCAGCACCAACTATCCCATCAAATAATTTTTGAAAATTTTTCTCTTGTACAAACTGTTCCAGGGGACAGCAGGCTATTGTGAAGTGTTTTATGAAACCTCACCAGAAGCATCTGCTCTACAATGGCTCAATTCAGAACAAACTTTTGGGAAGCAGCACCCTTACCTCTTCAGTCAGTGCCAGGTAACATTGTGTGTCAAGACTGTAAGCTGCATTGTCTTTATTGGTTGTAAATCTTATTGATTTCATACGGCAGTACCAGTATAGTTCACAAACTGTAAAGCACTTGTGGGCCCCAATCAATGATATATCGTAGCTGTTCCTAGTCTCAGTAGGCATGAACCTCTCAGAATGGACATCCGACTCTGTTTGAGTCTGTTGCTGATGCACCTGGAGAACCCTCTATACTGCAAACTATGGGCCAGGATAGAAACTATGAAGTACGAGAGAAGAAACACAAGAAGTCTGTATAGTTTTCAATAATGCATTTTAATACGTATTTATAGACTAACAAAATTAAAACAGTCTAATAAAGCGTATGTTTTGTAAGACTACATTCTGGATTTGACTCTAACAGCATCACAGAGCTAAACATAAATTGGATTACTATTGAAGATATACAGTACTTCCTCGAGATGCTAAGTGTCATGTGCCCTTTGTCACAATAAGGTGAAACCTGACAGAAACAATCCTTGGGGTGCTTTAACCCTATTATACTATGCTTTTGCTTTTAAATGGGTCTCAACATTTACAAAACACCATTTTCAAAAAGTATTACTAGCTTGGAGTAAAATTGATAATACCAACAGTATGTACTCTTCCTCTTTCTTTAAACTCTGCAATTAGATTGCTGCCTTCACAGTGGTGCAAAGCTCCATTTCTGCCGCTTTGTTTACATCTCAGCACTCCCAAGAGATGTAATGTATGTTATAAAATGTGTGGTGAGTAAAGCAGTCTGATTGATTGGTTACAGAGGTTCTGGAAGGGTTATATCAATAATGTGGTATGCCGTGACCATAGGTGCTGGAACAGGGGAGCCACTAGGGCCATGGCCTACCACTTTCATAAGTGGCCCTATCAGTTTTGCAATCCTGTTAATGTATTTAATGAGGGAGAATTTACTACCTCCTTGGCCCTACCACTTTTCAAACCGTTCCGGCACCAATGCCGGTGACAAACAGCATGACCCAACAACCCTGTAAAGGGAAAAAATAGAGCAGACGTCCACTCTAATAGATATCAGTAGTCAACGTGCACATAATCTTGAGGCAGACATCCTTTAGAAAATGGGACTCTGATAAGGGAAACATGTTATTTTTTTCCGTGAGAAAGAAGCTAAAGACAGAAACTTGAATAACAGTCAGTAATAGTAAGTGATAATTTTATTTATGCAATGCCAGTCACCACAGACTGGGGTTGCTTTACAAAAACAGGTACATTCAGCATCAAAAATTAAAATAAACAATAAATTTGTAATTAAACATACATAAACCACAGTAAAATGATTAATGGACATAATCTGGACAGTTGCCTTCATATTTCGGGTAGGCTTTTAATACAGGCCAGTGAAGTGGTATCTTGGATGTCCGTGGGAAGGTGTTTCAGAGAGCTGGGGTTGTCACAGAATATGCCAGATGCCCAGATTGATGCTTGTCTCTCCAGTCTGCTGACACAGGATGTCTTAAAGTTAGGAGAGGGCGGTTTGGTGGGTATGGAATCAGAACTGACTGATAACCTGGGTCCATGCCATGTTTGTTTTATTTATTTTATTAGTGATTGGAGATGCACCTTTGAGCTGGGGGTTATTTACAAAGGTTCCACGTCATACATTACAGAGCATTAATTAGATGAGATAACGACAGCAGTGATGATACGATGATTTGGAAAAGCTTTCACCAAGAAAAGCCTTCATTCAGTCAAGAAACAAATAAGCAGCCACAACCAGGTAGCACTGTCAGAGTAGTCGGGACACAACATAGGAGAGAAAGGAGAAGGGGGGGGAGTTAGTCTATGTAGTCCCAGAAGGGGTCACAAAGGTAATCAAGAGCAGTTGCGATGTTATATTTGACGTGAAGTACTTTTTCAAGGCAGATTTAAAGTGAGCATGGGTGGACAGGTCCCATATAGTAGCTGGGAGCTCATTTAGCCACACCAGTGTTCTAACAGGGAAGGAGCGCTTAGCCAGGTTGGTCCTATAGAAAGGTACCTGGAGGGTTGTCCTGAGGGCACTCCATGTGGAGTGTTTGTGATGAGCTAGACAGATGAGCTAGTTGAGAGAGGGGGAGGAGAGACCAAGGAGGGACTTTTTGCAAGTAGGCTTGTTTGGTACTTGATTCAGAGGTCAAGAGGTAGCCAACCTGTACTTATGTAGAGGTCACATGCACCAGTCTGTCAGCACCAAGGACTAGGTGACATGCTTTCTAAAGGCAACCTTCACCCTGTGTAGAACTGAGTCTGTGGCTGCACTCTAAACCACTAGCCCATAGTCTATCACTGAGGAGGCAACTGCTAGTCGCCTGTGCTCCTCGGTCATGTATGGTTTGTGTCTATAGATGGCGCACAGTTTTTTATTTAATGTTGTTACAGCTTGGTCCACATGGTGTGCAAAAGTGAGATCGCCATCTAGGTAGACACCTAGATATTTGAAAATGCTGACCTGTTCAAGGGTCTTACCTTCCTTGTTGAGGCTAGTAAAGGGTTGTAGCTTTTTCGGTTTCTTGTAATTTTGTAGTAACATATTGTGGGAGAACCATTGCTCCAGGGCCAAGAAGCTGCTCTGAAGGTTATTCATCAATTCTAGTTGGCAGCTGCTTCGGGTGTAGATCACTGCATCATCCAGGCAGAGGAGGATCTGTGAGTCCAGGCATGCCAGGGGAAGGTCATTGATGAACATACCGAAAAGTAGGGGTCTAAGAATTGAGCCCCAAGGTACCTCCGCAGTGACAGGACATGAGTTATACAGTCCCATTTATTTTACTCTCTGGGAGAATCCGGTCAGGTACTTTTTGAACCAGGTAACGCATCCGCTGACAGTCCTAACCTGGAGAGCTTGTTAAGGAGAAGGAAATGGTTAATGAGGTCAAAGACCTTTGTTAGGTCTATAAAGATGGAGCCCACCAGTTGGCTATTATCGAGGGCCTAATGCTCGAAGTTGGTGTACTCTTATTAAAGCGGTGATGGTACTATGTTTTCTGAATCCACGCTGTAACTGGCACTGTATGTTATGCTGGCTAAGGTAGGTTACCAGCTGCTCAGCAACTATCTTCTCTAGGGCTTTGCATAGTGGGAGGGAATTGAAATGGGTTGGCAGTTTTAGATGGCAGTTTAGTTGGTGCTTTATAGGTGGGTAAATGTTCCTCAGAGGTTGTGTGCCACTGAACTGGCAACCAGTGCTGTTCGTAGGGAGCTGGCATGATACGGTCAGATAATCAGTCAGGCTACTGCACTCTACGCCAGCTGCAAGTGTTGCATCAAACTCACTGATAGTGAAAGAGCATTGCAGTAATCCAGCTGCAGTGTCACAAAAGCATGTACTAGAGTCTTCAGATAATCCAGCACCTAGTAAGGTTTATTCTGCGTAGATGATTTAAGATGGAAAAGTCACTGAAGACCACTGCCAACACTTGATACTCCAGCGCAAGCTGTGGTCCACATTGACCCTAGAGTTTTCACCTGATCAGCAAACATAAGCGGTGAGCCATCAAGTATTATCCAGCTATCCTTCTTCCTATGTTGTGCGGCCTCAATTACCTGAGTTGACCACTAGCACCTCCCTTGTCTGGGTTTAGTCTTGGCCAGCTAGCGGCATTCCAGTCCTGAATCTTGGCCAGGCATAAATTTAGCAGAGACAGCATTGACAAATCTGGGCACAAAGGACAGATCTACTTAGAGGGTATTTCTGCAGCAGGCGCTAGGATGACACGGAAACCTTCTAGCTAGCAGTCTACCAAAGATGGCCACCCACCTCCAATGTCAGCCCTGACATCAGCCAATCCTATAAAGGTGGGTGGCCCCTATACCTCCTCAGTTCTTTTCCGCTGCCCACCAATGCACGCCGACCATTGATACTGCTGCAGCTACAGTCGGACACCATTTTTCCTCGTGCACCTCGCTTTATTATTTTTCAATTTTCTTCAGTTAAACATAAAAATTTTGGTGTTCTTTCTTCAAGTTTGTCTTCTCAATCATCTTCATCACCTGACCACTCCATGAAGTGCAGTCAGCAAACAGATCCTGGACAAAGACAGCCATTCTGCCTGCATCTTGTGCCTAGGCCCAGACCAGCATGTTCAAGCGTGAGAGATCTGCCAGACATTACACCCAGCCACCAGGAGATGTTGCCAGAAGATCCTGGAGAGCAATCTCCTTAGCAGAAGGTTACTGTGATGGAACTGGAGCTGCAGGCCAGGAGCTCCGCTTCCCTGGCCCAGTCCTCGGGTCTTCCTCTTCTAAGTCCCAGGATAAGTCCACTGGGAAACACAAGCACAGGGTCAAGGACTGGGACTGTCCACGGTCTGCCTCCCACTCGGGGTCCCCTCAAAGGCTCCTTCGACCACAAACGGTCTTTCTCCTTGGGGTCGACCTCTTCCATGCCACATACCCTACCTCCTGCAGGGCTAACAGTGGCCGTGCTGCCCGTCCGGGTCTCACCTCATGGGCAGTGGCTTCGGATCAGGTACTTTGGATCCTGCTCCCCAGCCCCTGCTGTTTCAGCCCTTGTTCTCTATGGGCACACAGTCAGGCGGATCAGCTGGAATTTTCGGCTGGCATGGGCTTGGCAGACGCCTGTCTCTTATCTGCCACCCCACTAATACCTGCGCTCCGATGCTAGTCTCTTCCCTGGGACCCCCACCAGTTCTGCTCCTCCTTCACAGGGCAGACTCCGCTGGACACCGGTGCCTCCTTGGGCGGTTTTCTCCTCGCCTTCACCGGTAGCGCCTAAACCGGCACCTGTCTCACTGCAATTGGCACCTGTTAATGCCCCTCCGGCAGTAGTCCAGGTGGTGCCCGCTGGGCCTGTATCTGTGCCCCTCCACGCAGCCCATGGGACCCATGCCGACCCTGCCTGTCGCTCCCATAGAGCCCACCCGTGGCCTACCACAGCCAACGCCCACCAGGCCTGTTCTGGCTCTTCCCTGTTGGCACCCATGGGACCAGCACCGGTCTGACCGCAACCTACTGCTGCGGGACAGGCACCCGTGTGCAACCTGTGCCCGTGGGACCACAGCCTGGGTACCCTCGCTGGCTCCTGCAAGTCCAGCATCTGCCTACCCTATTCCGCATCTGTGGGATCTGTGCTGGGTTACCCATACCCGTGCCCTGGGGCTTGTGCCAGTCTACAGCTACCCGATGCCCGAGGGGCCAGCACCTGTTCCCATCAATTACCATGGTCTGATTTTGGCCTTATGGTCCCTTATGCAGACGCAGGTCCTCACCTCGAGCTGATCGGCCCCAGCCAACCCTCAAGGGCCTCCTGGGACCTCCTCCCACCTGGCACCTGTTCGACTGGGCCCTAGTGCTCCTTCACCCCCCAAAGAGGTCACCCTGATGCTGGGTCAGCAGTCGCTCGGATGAAACATGAAACATAGAAGTTGACGGCAGATAAGGACTGCAAGGTCCATCCATTCTGCTCATTTCTTTTCTATCTTATAAATGTGCCATCGGCCTTTGCTCTATCCGTGGCCTATCTATTCATACTCATCTGTATTGCTCTCTTATGCCTATCCCATGCCTGTTTGAAGCCCTGCACTGTATTCATAGCCACCACTTTATGAGGTAGACCGTTCCATGCATCCACCACCTTTTCTGTTAAAAAAGAATTTCTCACATTCCCCTTAATCAGCCTCTCTCTAATCTCATGCTGTATCCTCTTGTCCTGCTATTTTCTTATATTTAAACATGTTTGACTCTTTTACCTTGTTAATGCCCTTAAGGTGTTTGAATGTTTAGATCATATAATCTCTCTTCCTCCTTTGCTCAAGGGTATACATATTGAGCTCCGTTACTCTGTCCTCATATGTCTTCTGATACAGTCCCTGCACCATTTTGGTTGCCCTTCTCTGGACTGCCTCAATTTGGTTAATGTCCTTGTGAAGGTGTGGCCTCCAGTACTGCACGCAGTATTCCAGATGGGGCCTAACCAGTGTCTTGTAAAGAGGATTACCTCCCTCTTACGACTTGTGATACCCCTACTAATACACCCTAACATCCCCTAGCCTTACCTACTGCTTTAGAGGTCTGCTTGGATGATTTCAGGTCACCAATGATGATGATGCCCAAGTCTCTCTCTTCCTGTGACTGCCAGCAACTCCTCCCTCCCAGCCTATAGGTGGCTTCAGGGTTTCTCTTCCCTATGTGCATGATCGTGCACTTCTTTGCATTAAATCCCAGTTGCCACTCTTCTGACCATTTTGCTGGTTTATCCAGATCTCTTCTCATTCTGCCCACCCCATCTGGATCATCTACTCTGTTGCAGATCTTGGTGTCATCTGCAAACAGACAAACCTTACCTCTAGTCCATCTGCAATGTCACTAATGAAGATATTGAAGAGGACTGGCCCCAGGACTGATCCCCTGAGGTACCCACTCTGTGACTTGCATCTCTTCTGACTGTATACCATTTACCACCACTCTCTGTTTTCTGCCAGTCAACCAGTTTGCCAGCCAGTTGACCAACTTGACCCACCCTGAGCCTACCCAGCTTATTTATCAATCTTCTATGTGGAACTGTGCTCGAAAGCTTTGCTGAAGTCAAGGTAGGCACATCAGCTGCTCCCCTTGGTCCACCGCCTGGTTACCCAGTCAAAGAAATCTGAGATTAGTTTGACAGGACCTTCCTTTTGTAAACCCATGCTGTCTTGGATCCTGTGCTCCTATGGATTCCAGGTGTTGCACTATCCTTTCCTTAAGGAGTGCCTCCATAATCTTGCCCACTACTGAGCATACCTTTCAACCGCTTGTCCCCAAATGTGAAACATTGCCTCTCAAAATGTGGAACAAATGAGCAAATGTGGAACACTTAATCAAATCTTTACCTAAGAAGCTCAGAACACTGTTAAAATATTTGCAGTTATATTCAGAAAGTCTGTTATTAATTGAATAATATATATGTTTTGCATAATTTACTATAGATATTTGCTTTAAAATGTTAACACTGAATGTGGACAAGTCCTCACAATGTGGAACAGCGAGCTTTTGTGAAGTAAAATAAGGAACGCCTCGTAATGTGGTACAGTTGAGAGGTATGCTACTGAGGTAAGACTGACTGGTCTGTAGTTCCCTGCCTCCCTCTGCTACCACTCTTGTGGAGCGGGATCACATGAGCCCTTCTCCAGTCTTCTGGGACCTCTCCTGTGCTCGGAGACTCACTAAACAGTTCTGCTAATGACTCTGCTAGTTCCGCCTTGGCTCCTTAAGTACCCTGGGATGCATGCCATCAGGTCCCATTGCTTTGTCCACCCTGAGCTTAGCGAGCTCTTGTAGGACCCTTTCTTCTGTGAAGAGTGTAGTGCTCACCTCCCTCCCCCTATGTCCATGGTGCTGTCAGTCAGTCCAATGACAGTGGTCATAATGACTCAGATGATGCAGAAGACCGTGTTAGTAGTGAGTCTTTCTCCTTGGGCAGACTACTCAGAGGGAAGGGCACTGAGTAATGTCCCAAATCCTTCCCCAGATGATCCCACATTCATGGCCATCATGAGGCACATTCAAGCCACTATGGGGTGGGAGACAGAAGAACAGGACCTGGAGGGCGTTGTCTGACGATTTACCTTCAACAGCCCTGCTCTCCTCTTTTGGTGGTCCCTCCTTCATAGAGTCCAGTGAGGATGTTACCAGGACTGCCTGAAACTGCCCCCATACAGTCCCGCAATGTCCATGAAGGCTGACAGACTTTACACGCTCCAGCTGACAAGCTGTACTTTTGAGAACAGCCCAAAGCTGATTTGGTTGTCAATGCGCGACGATCGAATCAAGAGGCCAGAGCACCTCAACTCCATTCCCCTGACATGGAGTCTCACCAGCTGGATCAGATGGGAAGATGTGCTTCGCTTCTGCCACCCTGGCCATCCGGGCCATCAGTTATTTGGCCCATATGGTGCAATGTCAGAACCTCCTATGTGACCAGGCTAGGGAGGCAGTCCTAGCCATGCTGGATGACCCTTCTAAGCTGTAGGCCCTTCAGGGACTCAAAACAGTTTCGGACGTCGGTACCCACATTCTCTGGTTTGCCTATGATGCGGTAGATGCCTCTGGCCAGAGCTGCCATAGGCATTTGTATGAGATGCCACTCCTGGTAAGGGTCTCTGGCTTCACCTAGGAATCCAGTCTAATATAATAGATCGATCTTTCAGGGGTCTTAAACTGTTCGAGGAGATGTGCAGGATATCATCTCTGAACTGCAGACCTCTGGATGGCCCTCAAATCCATCTGCTCCATGTACCATACCCAGTCGAAATCAGGCAGCGGACTCCTTTGTAGCCCTCCCTCCCAAGGCCCACAGCAAGTGTCAAGCGAGGCAGCTCTCCCTCTCCCTCCCCACCGTCCCTCAGAGCTTCCTGAGGGGCGGAGCAGCCCAAACGTGGCTGCTCCCACCTCCTGACCGGAACCCTCCCTCCTATAACACATCAGGAGACGGTTGTAGAGGGTTGCTTCTCCCTCCACCTGGACAGGTGGAGGGAGGTAACTCCGAACAACTGTGTGCTGCAGCTCATCGAACATGGCCACACTTTAGAATTCATAGAGTGGCCTCAGAAAAACTCTAAAGGGCATTCTCGTGCCACTCCCAGTCACATCCCCTCATTCAGAAGGAAATGCAGGCCTTACATGAAAAAAGGCCATAGAGCCAGTCTTGCAGTTTCAGCAGGAAAGGGTTTCTACTTCCACATTTTCCTGGTCCCTAAGTGGACAGGAGACTTTCGGCCCATCCTGGACTTTAGCGAGCTGAACCTATTCATAGAGTACAAAGCGTATCAGGATGCTCACCCTTCAGGGTTTGCTGCCCATGCTACATCGGGACTGGCTCTGCTCTCTGGATGTGCAGGATGCCTACCTGCATATCAAGGTTTTGCCCACCACTGGTGCTTCCTCCGTATCCACTTCCAGGAGCGAGCTACTGGTTCTGAGCTCTGCCCTTTGGTCTGTCTTCGGCCCCAAGGTCTTTACCAAATGCCTGGCAGTGGTGGCAGCTGCTTTGAGCCAGCAGGGCTCTATGTTTTTCCTTCCTGGATGATTGGCTACTAGCTGCCCCATCCAGGGACCATCTCCTTCAAACTCTTACTCATACCTGCAGCCTGTTCCAGGCTTTGGGCAGTGTCAGTGGCTCAGCAGGTAGCACACTCGCTCTGAGGCCGGGAGATCAGAGGCTGTGGGTTCTAGCCCACACCAGGCACTTGGGTTAATATCCAGTACTGACACTGCAGTGCAGCACGAGGGTGGGGTGCTGCACTCTTGAGGTGCTGCTTTTCAGATGGGACGTTAAACCGAGGTCCCATCTGCCTGTTCTGGTGGTAATTCAGGTGGATGTTAAAGATCCTTTGCACGTCTCGAAAGAGTAGGGGAATTTCCTGGTGCCCTTGCCAAATATCCCTTTCACTAAAATACCACCAACAGCTTAATCTGGTTCAAAGTCAGTTGGCATTCATCTGTATTCCCCCGCCCCTCGATCGTGCCTGAAAATAGGCAGAATTTGTCTAGTGGACTTAACCAGTCAGCAAAAACTAAATAAATAAATCACCATCAATATGCCAAAGCCATTTCTGGCCCCCTTCCAGTACCTCTATGTAGGGCCATACTGGACATGACCCAAGGAAGGCCTTCTTACCCACAGACAGAGCAGAGTGTCTGATGGACCAGTCCTGTCTTCTTTATTCCACCTGCAATGTTCCAGCGAGGGTTTTGAGGCTTCTAGGTCTCATGGCTGCAGCCACTGCCACGGTTCCCCAGCCAGGCTGCACATGAGAATCCCCAGTGGATACTGCGGGTCCAGTGGGACCAAGGCAAGGACACCCGGATCACCTGGTATTGGTACTGGATCCAGTCAAGAAGGTTCTGCCGTGGTGGCTGGAGCCCAGCAGCCTGCTTTGGGGGTGGGGGCCTTTTGTCCATCTCCCTCAGCAGGTTCTTACAATGGATGTCTCGGGTCTCAGTTGGGGGCCCACCAAACTCATGGAATATAGTCCGATGTGGAGATAGACATCCACATTAATGTCTTGAAATGTGTGCAGTCTTGTACACCGTGCAGGCCTTCCAGACTCGTTGCCCCAGATCTGCCCTCGATTCAGATAGGCGTGTGTGTAGTTCATTACATAAACAACGGGGGAGGGAGTCATTCTATCCCTGTTCAGGGAGTGATGATAGGCTGGTACTGGGCCATACAGCACGGCCTGGAACTCTTTTCCGTCCATGTCTCTGGTGTCCAAAACATCTTGGTGGACAGTTTAAGCTGGTCTTGGTACAGAGCCCATGAGTGGGAACTTCTGACCTTCCCTCAGTGGTAGAAGACCTCTTCAACAGATGGGTCAGCCTGAGTTGGACCTTTTTGCATCCCCACACAATGCAAAACTGTTGCTTTTCTGCGTGGTAGATCCAGGGCCTGGAGTTTTCTGGTAATACCTGTCCAGGAGAGAGACAATGTGTAAGTTTCTGTTTGCTTCACCACCCTTCTCACTCCTTCAATGAGTTCTGATCAAACTCCAGATGGAGGGGCTATAATGATCCTCATAGCCCCTTCTGGCCTCATCAAATCTGGTTCCCATTGCTGCAGTGGCTGGCAGTGGACCATCTGGTGTCCCTGTCCCTTTGCACAGACTTGCTCTACCAAGAGCAGGGCATCCTGGTCCATCCCAGCCTCAGATCTCTCCATCTCCGTGTGTGGCTCCTGAGGACATAGCCATTGCCAGATTTGGGGTCTCCTCCAGAGCAGACAATGTCCTGGTCTGCCAGAAAGCCCTTCACTAGGGTCACTTACTCTACAAAATGGAAGCGCCGCCTCTGGGCTGCATCGCACTATTTAGATCCCTTTACCTCTCCAGTGGATCAGGTTCTGGAGTACTTTTGTCCCTTTCAGACTATGGCTTATGTACTGCTCTATTAAGGTACATCTTTCTGCCATCTCTGTATATATGTACCTGTAGATGGCCATTCAGTGGCTCAACTTGATGTGTCTCGCACATTCTTGAGGGCATACTGCATCTGAAGCCCCCAATCCATGACCCTGTCCCGCTTTGGGACCTCAATTTTGTTCGAAAACTTACGCTGCCTCCTTTGAACCGTCTGCCTTGGGAGTTGCAATTCTCTTTGTGGAAAGTGTTGTTGTTGTTTTTAGTTGCCATTACTTTTGCTCAAAGGATATCCGAGCTTCAGGCCCTGTGTGTAAGAGCCTTATTTGATTTTTCACAAAGACAGGGTGTCTTTGCGTACCAGTCCTAAGTTTCCTCCTAAGGTGGTGTTGGAGTTTACTTTGAATCGATCCATCCACTTCCTGTTTATTATCCGAGCATTCCAGTCAAGGGAGGCATTGCTCCATACCTTGGATGTGCATAGAATCCTGAGGTACTATACACACTGGAATAAAGACTCACAGAAGTCTAATCAGTTGTTTGTTTTGTTTGCCCCTGGGAGAGAGGGTGCTCCAGTGTCAAAACAGTGTTTGTCTAAATGGTTAGCCAATTGCATTATTTTTGTTACCAAGTATGGCAAGGAACATCCTGGAGGGTTAAGGGCGTTCCACTAGGGGTAGCCACCTCGGTAGCCTGTTTCAGAATATGTCTGCTGCTGATATTTGCGCTGCTGCCACCTGGAGCACTGTTCTCGCTTTTACTTAAGCAATAAGGCACAACAGGGTGTGGGTTATTGAGGGTTTACCACCTTGTGTGGTGCGTCACGAGGCACAGCCAAGTGACTTAACCACACAGAAGTGGGTAAATCCTCAATAACTCACACTCGAGTGCCTTATTGCGATTATACAATGGACCCATGTAACATGTACTTAATTATGTTGTTTTATAAATGCATTTCTCAGCCATGGGTAATACAGGATTTACCCATGGTCATGTGACATGTTTTGACCAATGAGGTTACAGGATTTCACACACCATTGTATAATTAAGCAATAAGGCACGACAGGGTGTGGTATATCATGGGATATCGTCCGCCTTGGGTGGTTGGGCACGAGGCGCGGGCGAGTGCGTCCAATGACTTACGAGTGGCGATGTCATATCCTGATATATCACACCTTGGAGTGATTATTGCTATTATGAACTGAGTTTGAATTTTTATAAATTAAAAAAATAAAACAAACAGGTTTTAAACGTTTTATGAACAAGTTTTTGGGTGATGTATGAGTACATTTTGAATAAATAGTTCTCAGACAGAACAGAGCAAGGAGGCTGGTGGCGCAGAACTTTTGAAGCCGTGATGATGTAGCCCGATATCATCATGGCTTCAAAGAGCTCTGTCCAATCAGATTAATCTATTTACGCCTCAGTTCATAGTAAACATTACAGTCTGGACATCGCCTCTAGCGTAGTGCCAGCTTCGGCCTCAGCTGTTCTTGAGTGCCTCCTTCTATAGGCTGTCTTTTTTTTTTTATTGATGCCTACCTCCAGAACTGTATTTCAGTAGTGCCAGAACTGCTTGGGACTCAGTTCTACTGGTGATGGCCTGCTGCAAGAGATATCCTCAAAGTAAGATAGTGCAGTTATGTAAGAACTTACTGTAATAGTAGGTCTTTGAGAGGATCTCTTGTAGCAGACCCTGCTTTCCTCCCTCCTTCACCCTTCTCTTGCCTGTCTCTCTCTCTCCACTTCCATAGGGTGCGCCTTCTGCACTTTTTTCTATGCTTTGGGATACCTCAGAATCCTCCTCAGTTCCTCCTTAAGGCATCCTGATTTTGGTCTCCAGTGGGAGAACTGAGGAGAGCATGGGGCGCCTGGCTTTATGGGGTTAGCGCGTCGTAGGTGAGTGGCCCCTCTGGTAGACTGCAAGCTTAGAAGGATTCTGTGTGGTCCTAGCATCTGGTGGCTTAGTCCTGCTGGTGATAGCTTGCTGCAAGAGATCCTCTCAAAGATCTACTGTTATGGTAAGTTCTTATGTAACTGTACTGTATAGTTGAGTATTATCAGGATAGTAGTGATAACTTAAATTCTAGGGACGTGGTTATGATGTTCTGTCCACACTTATACGTGTGTCCTTTCCCTTTAAGATGTGCCGGAAAGTTTTCAAGCTGGCTCCTCCCACCCACCTGGGTGGTAACTCCCTCGCTCCACCCCATGTTGCCAGATCTTCCTTTCCACTGGAAGAAGCAGGTTCCTCCTTACCGCTCCCACATTTGGTAGGCCCTAGCACTTAAAATCTTTAGATTTACTTCCAAAACTTCAAATCTTCGAGTTCGGTCTTCGTTCATGACTGCGATGGATGATAAGTCTGCTCTCAGGTTTCGCCAGTGCCCTTGTGGGTAGAAGATGTCCAGGACCAACCCGCATGCCATGTGGGTTTACTGCCTGGGGCATGACCACGATCCCCAGGCCTGCGACATTTGCTGTTCGTTTACCCGCCATTCTGGAGGACCGTCTCACTCACCTAAAGTTGGGCTGCCTGGTGCAACAGAACCTGATGGTGAATCTAAGGATGCCCATTGGGTGGTCTCTACGGCTGCAGGGTCCACCGAACAGCTTGCAGCCTTCAAGAGGAGGAGGCCCAGGTTGCGGCCCATTCCTCCTCGGTATCTGCCTTTGTGCCGCTGCAGCTGGGCTCGACCTTCACTGGTTCCTTCAAGGAATTGTGCCAGTCTCTGCCGACCCTCAGTCAGGGACCCTCTGGCTAATCCAAATCTAAGAAAGATGCATAAAGGAAAAAGAAAGGGCTCATCGATCGCTGGATCGGGAAGCACTCTAGTTAAGGACCTCAGATTCCCGCGTTTCTCAGGATTTGACTTCGGTTGAATCCATGGTGACCCTGTAGGGCCTGTTGGTCGAGACACTGGTCAAAGTCTCAGTCGAGATTTTTCTCGAGCTGACCGACCAGTTGTCCATCAAGAGGCAGACACTTCCTTGTCTAGGATTCTGATCTTGACTTAGTTCGTTGGAGATCCGGATCAGTCTGTTGACCTGCCACCTCTGGTCCCAGACCAGGAGGAGCCTCTGCAATTGCCGACTCCCTCCGAGCCCGCCACGGTCCCCCAGCAGTCGAGGTCTCTGTCTTCCTTCCATGGGTTGAGCCAGTCCATGACATTGTGCGCCCGATCTCAGCACCACGGGAAGCAGCGCCACCACTACTCTCCGTCCTTGTCCTCCTCGGGTGAGGAGAGGCTTGGTGCCAGTTGCCGACAGCTCGAGGACTTGATGTGGCAACAGCTGGTGCTTACCTGTGCTAAACTGACCTTGGTTTCCATGCCGCCATCACCTGGTTGTCGCCAGAAAGGCTGATGCCATCTCCTCGATGGAGCCGACCAAACCGTCCGAGCTCGCCAACTCCGCGCTCTGCCGATTTGTAGGAACCACCGCTTAAGCACCGCACTCTGACTAAGGAGTCTCAACCGCCAAGGGACTTCTATCAGCTGTCGGTCACCATCACCCCTAACCGCTCACGGAGAGTCAGTCGGATTCTGGCAGTTGACCACTCTTTTAAGACTCCTCGAGTCAGAGAGGTCCTCCTGCACTCCCATCCGGGTCAACGTTGAATCTGTGGGGACCTCTTGATGAATGAAGGCCCATCTTTCATGGGGCTTCTTCACTTGATCTCTGAGTTGGCGGTTATGTAAGCGGAGCCTGCTCAAGCGGGCTTGTTACCCGTTAACCAAATCCTTGACTGGGGAGACTCTCTGAGGTTTTCCGGTGGCAGAAGCCATTCTTGGCCCTGCCCTGGTGCTTTGGTAGCACCCTGCTTCCTGCCCTGCGCCTTCTTCCGGATGGCCTGCAAATACGTGGTGCCCACTGGTTCCCTTTTGGGATTCACTGAGCACCCTCGGCTGAGGGCTTGAGGCTGACTCCATGTTTAGTGCTCCAGCAACACCGATGTTGACAAGCTGCTGGACAAGGAGTCCGATAGTTGGACCATGTGGCCAAGAAAGTCTACGCTGCCTCCTTGCTTGGTCTCCTCACGGGTGAGTTTGGCCCTTATTATGGCCCACTTCTTCCATGCCCTTCTGGGCACTTTGGATGAGGTCCTTCCTCATCTGCCTGTGGACCGCTACACCACAGTCAAACAGGTCTGGGACCAGGGCTTGGCTGCAACCAAATTGCTCCAGACAACCATGGACATGGGGATGCCTGTGCCTGCTCGTCGTGGCCTCAGTGGCCGTGCACCACAGGGCTTGGCTGAGGATCTTGACCTTGATGACTGACACTCAGCACAAGCTGGCAGATGTCCCTTTCTTGGGCACCAACTTGTTTGGGCCGGGGTTGTACCACCACCATGCATTGAGAAGCCCCAATGCCGCGACCCAGAAGGAGCTCAAGCAGCAGCAGAGGAGGAAACCTTTGGTCCACCTCAACTCCTGTGGCCAAACCAGCCCATCCCAGGCTGGGCAGCAAGCACAGGCTTGGTGACCGGTGGCCAAAGTCTGTGACCTCGGCTGTCCATAAGCCTGGAGGGAGAGGCCCGTGGCACCTCAGCAAGGTCCTTCTCCAAGCCTGTCCAGTGACGGGTTGAGGGGTGCCTCCTCTTGCCTGACATGCCTCCCTGGGTCATCCTATGGGGGCCGGCTCTGCCACTTCTTTCTGGTTGGTTCACTGTCACCATGGATAGGTGGACTTTAGAAGTGGTGGGTCAGGGTCTGCCTCTGGAATTCAAGCAGTACCCCCTTCCCATGCCCAACAGGAAGATATGGCTTCTGCAGACATGCTGTTGGCTCTCAGAGAAGACATAATCCATCTCCTCCGCAAGGAGATTGTGGTTCCTGTCCTGATCCTCCGGAACACCCAGAGTTTGTCCTCTGGTACTTTGTGGTGCCAAAGTGTATGGGGGTCTGGCACCCCATCCTAGATCTGCACGACCTGAAAAATTTCTCCGGTTAGCACCTTCAGGATAGTAACTCTGTCTCAGATCATACCATCGCTAGAGCAGGACATGTGGTTTTGCTCCCTGGATCTTCAGGACACGTTCTTTCATGTCACGATCCATCCATCCCATCAAGGTTCCTCCGGTTTTGGGCAGAGGGAACCTCTACAAGTTCCAGGCCCATGCCATTTGGCCTCCTCGGCCCCAGTGTCTTCACCAAGGGAATTGCAGTGGTGGCAGCTACCTGAGGCACTCGAAGGGTCCAGGTTTACCCCTACTTGGGCAACTGGCTGATCGTAGGTGCCTCCAGACAGAGATGGAGCGGTCCTGGGACCTGGCACCAGACCTGTATCTTCCCTGGCCTCCTACACAATGAGGCCAAGTCGGGACTCCTGTCTTTGCAGGTGATCAACTTCATCTGGGTGGAGCTCGACTCTTGCAGAACCATAGCACTCCTGGTGGACAGGGTGGGCTCTCCTCCTGTGCCTGATCATTTCAGGTTGGGCAATTTTGCCCTCCTAGGACTTCTTGTGCTTGCTGGGCTATAGTGCGGCTTGCACCAGTGTGGTCTGTTGGGCCCACTGGAGAATGTGCCTCTTACAGTGGGAGCTGGTCAGCCAATGGTCCCAACGCAAGGTCACTTCAACCAGCTACTCACTGTGACTCTGCAGATGTGGGATGCCTTCCAGTGGTGGTTGGTCCCAGCACATCTGCAGGCAGGGATCCCATTTGTCTGCCCAGAGCTGACGGTCATCCTGACAACCGATGCCTCTGTCATGGGCTGGGGTGTCCGCCTGGGGAACACAAGAGTCCATGGGCTCTGGACCCCTGAGGAGTCCCAGTGCCACATCAACCTGTTGGAACTCCGCAGTTCGCTGGTGCTGACTACATTCGCCAGCACATTCGGGGTCAAGGGTCCATGTCCTGACGGACACCACCCACCATGCACTGCCTCAATAAACAGAGCAGGATGCACTCCTGCCCTTGTGCAAGAAACCTCTCCGTGTTTTTTTTTTTTTTTTTTTATTATTAGTTTGTCTTTCATTTGTCAGCATTTGTTATATCATTTTCATGAATCACATGTTGTTCTTTGGGGGTAAAACCCTAGCACTGACAACATTGCAGATATATTACAGCACTTCTGGTTCATAGTAGTCAACTTTACTACAATCTTACTTAAACAGTAACAGTAGGTGCACTGTCCGGGATGTGTTCTGTCCTTTCACTATCTATAACTAATTGTCTGGCATCCAGAGAATACCCATAACATGGGTCTATCGGGACATTCTCTATCTCTGTGTAAAGATAAGTACCTCTTTAGTACAGTTCAGGCATCTTACTCTTAACCACTGTCATGGAGTAACCATCTGGTCCATTTCTCTTGATATATCTGTGGCTTTTGCTTAAGATTGATTGTTAACCTTTCCATCAAATGTATGGATTCAACCATATCCTTTCATTCCCCTACCCCGGGGCCCTCTGCTGCAACCAATTCTTTGTAAAAAGTTTTAGGGCTGCAACCAGGATCTTCCATAGGTATCTGGCATCCTTATCTTTAACTTTCCTGGGATTAGTCCCAAAACCAAGTGTTCAGGTCCTAACTGCGTCTCAATTGCAAATATCTGTTCTAGATGTTTCGTAACCTCCTCCAATAAACAGTGATACCTGGACATGACCAAAAGACATGTGCCTGTGAGGCATGTTGTTCTCCACAAGCCCTCCAACACCCAGCCGTGGCTCCTCCCTTCACATGAACCATTTGTGTTGGTACTAAGAAATATCTGGTTCTCAACTTCCAACAGAAATCCCTCCACACCAAAGAACTAGAAGCTGGCCATGTACTTCCACATCAGAGACCATTGTTTGTCTGTTATGTGAATTACTAAGTCCTGTTCCATTTTTCTTTATGTGTTGGGACGTGTTGGCCATATCTGCCACATAATTATTATACAGCAACGAAATGGCATGGTCAGCCCCTTGCCCCCACACTCTTTGAAATAGCCCTCTCTCTAACACCGCTCCTCCAGCATTATCTTGTTAATTTGTATATTCAAGTAGTCTCTCAATTGATAGTACCTGATTTTATCTGTCTGCTTCAGGCCATATTTTTCTTGGATTGTTTCAAAGGAGAGTAAAGTATTCTCCGACATTATGATAAGGCGCACAGACCCCTTCTAGCTTGTTTCTGATACCACTTATCAAGCGTTGTTGTGTAAATTGACTGTCATATGCCCACTATTTATACCTCCACAGATTCCCAAATGTGGCACCCTGCTTATTCCCTCCTCCATCCTTCCAACACCGCCTTGTACCTGAGAGACTCAACGCTTCCCCTGTGTCCAGAGGCCCAAACATACGCCTTGTTTCCAAAGATCTATTCACTTCCAATGGGTGTCGATCCCGATTGCCCCAAAGTAGTGCGACCTCATCTGGGCTGCCACCCAGTAGCTTTGCAAGAATGGGAACACAAGGCCCCCTCTTCCTTAGGAAGATAAAGCAAGGATCTTCTTAATCTATGTTTTTACCCTTCCATAAATAGGAGAAAACATACCCTGCCAAGCTTCCAGATCCGCCGGAGTTAACAGACATGGGACACATTGAAATAAGTAGAGAAGGCGTGGTAATGCATTCATCTTAAGGGCTTGAGCCTAGCACTAAGTGAGATGGGTAGAAGGGACCATCTTTGAAAATCATTTTAAGCTGCGCTATTATAGGAGGATAGTTCAGTTCTTTCAATTGTGTATTGTTCCTACCCAACTTTACCCCTAAATATTTTATCTCTGTCTGATCCCATAACATGGGGTACTTACTTTTGAGCTCCTCAGTTGGGGTAAAATTGAAACAGAGAATTTCCGCTTATTATTATTCAGTTTATAGCCAGATAACCCTGAGAATTTACCAGCATCTAAATACCGCTGGCAAAGACTTCACGGGTCTGCCATTGCATAAAGAACATCATCAGCATACAGAGCCAGTTTGTGGGTTTGTCCCCATATTAATCCCTTTATCTCTGGGCACTGACAGATGCTCTGAGCAAGAGGTTCAATGAGCAGGGCAACAGTAACAGAGAGAGAGGATACCCTGTCGCGTTCCTCTTTCTAAATTAAAAATCCCAGAGATATGTCCATTCGCTCTGACCTGTGCTCTGGAGATTCATATAACTTAAATATAGCCGTTATCAGCTGCCTCGGGAACCAAACCGGAAAGGACCTCTTTCAGAAATAACCACGATATCCTATCAAACGCTTTTTCAGCGTCAAGGCTTCGATCAACGCCGGTAATTTTGCATGGAAATTTGATCTATTATATGTGTTGTTCTCGTAGATTATCCTGTGTTGTCTGTCGGCATGAAACCAGATTGGTCTATCTGTACTAAAGAGGAGTACTCTGAATACGTCTGGCCAAAGAGATGTAAGTATTTTATAATCAGTGTTCAATAGGGAGATCGGTCTATATGAAGGGCATTTTGTTGGGTCCTTTCCGCTTGGGTATCACTGAAATCACTGCCTGGGCCCAAGAAGGAGGGGCCGAGCCTCATCTCTCATGACCTCATCAAAACCTTCCCCAGAAGTGTCTGTATCTGGTTTCCAAAACATTTATAGAACTCCCAGGGAGTCCGTCCGACCCCAGGCATTTACCCACCTTAAGCCTTTTAATCCCCTCCTTTATTTCCTCTGGTCTCACAGGTCCCACTAACCTTCCCCTTGCTCCCTAGTTAGGCCCGGTAGTTTGCTAACTTAGGAATCTCTATGTCTTACTAACATACTAAAATGCCAGCAGAATAGGCCTAACGGTCTTTCGTGTTCTGCTCATTTGGTCAGTCCCCAACCTGGGTGCTGACCTTACTGTCCCCCTCGCCTTCTCTGGCTTCTCCCTTCCCAGTTCGGATATTCTTGCTGCATTGGTTTTGCTTCCAGAACCTTCCCTGTACCTGTCCCACCCCTCTTGAACCCTCCATTGTCTCTGCCTCCACCAGCCCCCTAGGCAGTGCATTCCATGGCTCCACCACCCTCTCAGTGAAGTAGCACCTCCTCCTTTCTCCCTGAATCTTCCCTCCAGCTTCCACCATGCCCTCTAGTGGCCCCTTCCTCCTTCCTTCAAGCACCCAGACTGTTCCTCCCCATTTACCCTCTTCATGTACCTAAAGACTCTATCATGTCCCCCGGTCCCTTCTCTCTTCCAATGTGTACATATTTAGCTCTTGAGCCTCTCCTCATAGGTCCTGTCCTCCAAGCCCCAAATCATTTGGTTGCCTCCTCTGGACCCTCTCCAGGAGTTAATGTCCCTCTTCAAGTGTGGCCTCCAAAACTGCACGCAGTACTCAAGTGCGGCCTCACCAAGCAGTTATACAGAGGGAGTATCACTTCCTCCTTCTGAGGTGATCCCTAGCGATGCATCCCAGCATCCTGTTGGCCTTGGCTGCTGCCCTCCTACAAGTCTCAGAGTTGTTCATCTTGACATCCACCACCACCCCAGGTCCCTCTCAGCCATCGAGACTTGTAGCATTTCCCAGGGTGTACACTTGGACTGGGTTTCTGCCCCAGGTGGAGTACCTTGCATTTCCCTGCATTGAACCTCAGCTTCCACTTTCTAGACCATCTTTCCAGAGCCTCCAGGTCCCCTGTAGGGCCACCCTCCCTCTTCCCCATCCACCACCGCTCCAGTTTCGAGTCATCTGCAAAGAGACTCATCTCACTCCTGATTCCTGTCCTTATGTCAGATACGTGGCGTTGAACAGAAGGGGCCCACGGACTGATCCCTGTGGGACCCCACTAATGACCCTCCTTGGGATGAGACTATCTCACTAACTACGACCTCTGGGTCCGGGTCCTGGAGCCAATTGCTCTATCCATCTGATCATCTGGTTCCCCACCCCATTTCTCCCAGCTTATCCAACAGGCCCACGTGAGGAACAGAGTCAAATGCCTTGCTGAGTCTAGAAAGAGGACATCCACTGGTCTACCCAGGTCCAAGGCACTTGTCACCCAGTCATAGAACTCCACCAGGTTTGTCTGACATGATTTCCGGGATGAATCCATGCTGTCTATCGTCCAGGCACCCTAACTTATCCAGGTCCCCCCTAGCCTCTCCTTGACAATGCCCTCCATCACCTTGCCCACCACCGAGGTCAGGCTGACAGGCCTGTAGTTCCCTGCCACCTCTTGATCCCCTTGTGGATAGGCACTATATGCGCCACCTTCCAGTCTTGGGGCACCCACCCTGTCCTCAGAGAGATGGTGAAAAGCTCTGCCAGGGTTTTGCCAGGACATCTGCAAGTCTTCCATTCCGTCTTTGTGTCTTCTGCATATAACTTAGTATAATATGTTCTAAAGGCATCTGCTATCTCATGGACCCTTGAACCATTTTCCTTATCCCTGGGTGCCACACCTTCGTTATTGTTGCTCTTGCTCATTTTGCCCTCAACCTACAAGCTAGATAACGAGCGATCGGGTCCCTCATAATGTTGTTGTCTCAAAAGAACAGCCTCTGTTCCACCTGATAATCCAAAATTCCTGTCAACTCTCTTATAGTCCAACAACTGTCTCTCACGCTTTTGTCATACTTTTGTTTTGCTGCCCTCCAGATCTGCTATCAGCCCCATTAGTTTGTCTTCTGGCCTCCTCTTTTCTCAAGGCCAGTTGGATAAATTACCTCGGGACAGCTTTTGCAGAGTCCCAGCGGATGGCCTGTGTGGTATCCTGCTCTGTATAATCTAGAAGGTAAGCCATATAGGTTTCTACTATTTGGTCCCTGATTTCTTTATCTTTCAAAAGAGAAGTGTTCAGCCGCCATAAGGTATTCCGAGTTCTCCTAGGTCTATTTTATATATGGGCGATGATCAGACAAGAGTAAGTCTCCTATCCAAGCGCCCTCAATTCTCTGTACCTCAGTCTTCGTGACTAGGATATAGTCTAGCCTTGAGTATGTGTATGGGCCGAGGAAAAGGTATAGTCCCTCTGTCTAATGTGTTGATGTCTCCAGGTATCTAATAATCCCATTTCTCCTATCAATTTCTGGATTTTCCTAGCGTTCTGTGTGGTTTCCTCTTACCCTCAAGGAGGAGTCGATTATCCGGGTTCAAGGGCAGATTAAGGTCCCCCCCACAAATTATGACTCCCTCCCTACTCTAACAGAGTGGCTAGAAAGGAGCGATACTCGGGTAATGTTGAGCCAGGGGAAAGTACACGGATGCCAGTGTGACAACATTGCCCCTAAATTTACCTTTCAGCATTGCGTGTCGTCCCTCCTTATGTGTCTTAGCCTCCATTTTTCAAATGGGGAATTAGAAGGCACCAACACCATCACTTCCTCCTTCTACCATTCTTATAGGAGGCGCAGCCATTTCCCCAAATCCAATTTTAGGAACTTATTATGCTCCCTCCGTCGACAAATGGGTCTCCTGGAACAATAAAAAATCTGCCACAGCTTTCCTTACCTGGCTCAATATTTTAGATCTTTTAACAGGGCTTGTAAGGCCATTAACAGTGTAAGAACAAACAATCGCACTCTTACCTGCCATCACAAAGGTCTGTATTTAAAAATATTCTCAGGGTCCCCCAGACTCCTCCTTGAGGCCACCCCACACATCTCCCTTCTTTACTTCAGTTAACTCGCTCTTACGACGGAGCACTCCCAGATATGAAACAACATATAGACCATTACTTGATAACAGTAGCTCAACTTTATAGCCAACTGGGCTTGTAACCAATGCATGATCTTTGACCTCCAAGGTAGAAGTCCCACTTTTGGGGTTTCTAGTCCTACCTCCACCTTATACCGATGGAGGCAAGTTCAGGAGGGGTTACCAGTGTCTCTACAACGGAGACCCCTCTAGAGAGCTCTTGTTCGTGACTTGAAGCTCTTCGCTTTCCTGTATGACAAATTATTCTATTGATCCAAAAAGCTTTTATTGGGCACTGCGGTCTAAGCACCTTCAAAAAGAAAATGATGTCCTGCTGATCTAACCATCTTCCATATAAACATTTTCCTTCTGACCTAATCCCAATTTCATGTCTTCTGTAGGGCCAGAGAGATCTCCCTCTACCACTTCCCCAACTGGGATACCCCTGGGGAAACGTTAGTCCCACCTCACGGGGAGGGTTGCAAACCCAAAACCACCAAACAAGAATCATTACCCCTTCCCAATCCTCCTCCTCCCTTCTCCAGAATTCACTATTCCACTAATTTAGTTTATTTTGTTCATTAATTCCTCCATAGTATTCCCTTTTCCCAAACCCCAAAGGCTTCTTATCTTTCCATCCCCATGTTTTGAATTATTAATGCCCATTCTTGTACTACCGATATCTTAAGCCCATAACACTGTACAGTTTCAAATATAATGGTCCACACTTTGTATATTTCTTCTTGATCCAGGCCTCTTCCTCTGTTTCAAGCTCCATAACTGGAGCTCTTGTTTTACTTTTACAGCAAATCCCTACAGTGGCCCTTTCAGTGTCTTACAAGATTAGCCCTATATATTCCCCCACCCACTTCCACCCTCTCCCCCACCTCAGCCAAGTAAAAATAACCAGTTCCTGATGGTGATGTGATTCTTGCACTTCTGTTTCGTTTCCTTTGCCCTCCTTCCACTGCATCCACGTTTGTATTTACTCATAAACCCTTCCACATCAAATCCCGCTTCTCTGGGGCATCCAATATGTGCATAGCTTTATAACTGCTGCAGGAGTCAGGAGTCGCTAACCCCCGCATTCTCATAAGATCTATAATTACTAGTCATGAGCCATGTAATCAGAATAAGCAGGCATAGTCCCCAGTTATTAAAGTCTTATTCATTTCTCTTCAAGTGCTCTGAGCATTGTACTCCCTTAAGTCCCCATAATAGTTTCTTTTTAGTCAGTACTTGCGATGTATTCCCGTTTGCATCTTCATCCTTCAAGCCGTTGAGTTGTTATTCAGCTACAACGTCTTGTTCTCTCGGAGGGTTGCCTTGTTCCTGCTCTCCTCACTCTAGATCTACGGCTCAGGGGTTTTCTTTGCTAGGACCTTGTCCCACACCCCAAACATGTCCCTGCTTAAACCACATTCACTCTTTTTGGGCCTCTTTGAACCAGTTCCGCCTCCCCAGCTGCTGTTGAATCCGCTCGTCCCTGCTCTCAGGTATGTGTAACCCTACTCTCCACAAACTCTTGGCTTGCCAGCTCTTGAAATCTCAAAATACCTTTTTCTGTTTGAACTTTCAGCCTAGCAGGGTATTCAACAAAGGCCTTACCCCTTTTGCTGTAGTAATTTCATGACCTGTAGCACCTTCCTCCTCCTAGCAAGCAGCTGTGTGGTAAAGTCATGGTCAAAAACAGTCTGACATCTTCGAATATAGTTTTTCTCACTGCTTAGGGCTAACACCTCCTCTTTGGTCCTGTAATCCAGGAACGAAGCACTACCGATCTAGGTCTGCCTTCTGATCTCGAGGTCATGGGTACCAATGATCTGTGAGCTCTAATAATGTCCAGCCGCTTGTCAGTAGGTAAATTGAGGATCTCTTATAAATGAGTCGATAAAGTCTATCATGTTCCCGATTCCGTTCCTTCTGGTGCTCCTTGGATCCGAATATTGTTTGCGGTTCCGTTCTCTTAATTCCTCAAGCTTCTGTTCGAGCAGCGTGGTGCGATGATGCAGCTCCAGCAAGGCAATTATGCACGCCTGTGGTCTGGGTATATTCTGTCATTACCGCCTCAACTTCTTGTGTTCTCTGGTGTAATTTTGCAATGTCTTGGCATTGATCTAGTGCTTTAGCCTCCAATCTCTGCAGAGTATCGTTTATTTGTTGTAGGGTTTGGCAGAGCTGCGGGGTAGTGTCGTGCATTCTGTCTCTTGAGCCATACTCGTGGCCTTCTCCGTACTTTGTACCGTGGTTCCGCAGCTCTGCAGGCCTCCGCTCGTCCGCTTTGTACCTGCTCAGCTATCTTTTGTTTTACAGCTCCATTCAACTGAATCTCCTTCAAACGGTGTTTGGGTCCCATTGAACCTCTCCGTGTTTGGACCCTTGTGCGCAGCTGGAGGCAGATCTCCTACCCATCCATGTGGCAGATGCCTCCAGTCAGCTGGCGGTGCCCTCATCCAGGTAGGCGACTGTCTCACGGGTAGTCTTTCCACCCAGAGGTAGTACACAGCCTGTTCTCCCAGTGTGGCACCCCTCAGGTGGATCTGTTAGTCTCCAGGGAGAATACAAAGCTGAGGCTGTATTGTGCCCGCCCCTCAGCAGGGAACACTGCAGGGGATGCCTTCTCAAGGCCCTGGACCTCAGGCCTCTTCTATGCCTTCCCTCAATTCCCTTGATCCACAAGGTGCTCCTCAAGGCCAGGAGGGAAAGGCACAAGTGATCCTGGTGGCTCCGGACTGCCACGCCAGTTCTGGTACCCCAATAGCCTCAGTCTCGACAGCAGGCTTCCAAGGCATCTTCCCCATGCCCGGACCTGCTTTCCATTGATCAGGGAAGGTACTCCACCTAGACCTTCAATCCCTGCACCTGACAGCCTGGTTCCTGATCGGCTAGCATTTTAGGCCTTGGGTCTCTTGAGGCTCTCTTCACCATTGTGGAGGCATCTCGGAAGGAGTCAACTAGGAAGTGCTCACGCTTCAAATGGAAGAGATTCTCCATTTGGTGTCAGGGCAAGGGTTGGACCCTTTGTCCCATCCTGTGGCTGGCATTTTGGATTATCTTTCTTTCCTCTCTGTCGGGCCTTCGATCGATGACCTTAAGGTGCCTGGCAGCCATCTCTGCTTACTGGGCATGGGCAAGTCAGCAGTCGATGGTGCAGGAGAGGTTGGTCTGGCACTTCTTCAAAGGCCTTGACCACATTCCCCTCCAGTGCGTGAACCACCACCACCACCACCACCGTGGGACTTGCTGCTCGTTTGGCAAAGCTCATGGGCAAGTCATTTGAACCGATGCACAGATGTGATACGCCCCACCTATCATAGAAGACTGCCTTCTTGGTGGCTATCACATCAATCAGAAGGATCAGTGAGTTCCAGGCACTTTCGGTGGAGTCTCCTTACCTTGTCTTCCACAAGGGCATGGTTGTCCTGTGCCCAAACTGAAGTTCCTCCGAAGGTTGTGACAGTTTCACCTTAATCATGTGATAAATCACCTGGTATACTTCACCAATCACACCTTAGAGGCTGAGCACAGGCTACATACTCTGGACCTGAGGCGGCGTGCTTATTATAAAGAGTGCACGGCAGAGTTCGGGAGAGGTTCGCCAGCTGTTTGTCACCTGTGCTGATGCCACACCTGGCAGACCTGCAGCCAAGCAGACAGTTGGCAGTTGGATCACAATCTGCATTGATCTCTACTGTTGGCTCGTGGGTAGGGCCTCCCAGAGAGTGAAGGGCTCATTTCACCCGCCCGTACCGCTGTGTCTGTGGCTGCTTCTAGGGCGTCCCTATCCAGGAAATCTGCAGGGCTGCTACCTGGAGGTTAGCACACACAGTACAGTTGTAAGAACTTACCATAATGCCAGCCCGTGGCTCTGAGGGATGAGGAGCTGGACGCCACACCTCGTGCCACGCCGATGACCGGGTTTGGGAACAGACTCTGGTCACCGAGGGCAGGCAGGGAGAGGAGGATCAAGCGTCCGACTGCTCTCTTTTCTCTGGGGTGGGTAGTGGGGCTTGCATCACCTTATAGTGATGACTGGCGAGGCCAGCTGCACTACAGTGACATGCAAAGAAGGGGAAGAGAGCGCAGGCATCAGCACTACGTGCTCGGACGCCATTGCATGTCCGGCTCTCTGTAAGGGTAGAAAATGGCGGAGGGCGATCTCTGTGGCTGATGGCTGCACCTTGCACCCCCGTAGGGAACCCGAGAGAGGCACATACCCAGGGGTGTGTGAGCAGCGAAAGGCCTGCCCCTGGTGCTGCGGGTTTGTGTGGCTGGCGTGCACAACTGGGTCCGGGCTGGTGGCCCGCAGCCGGAGATCATGGGGCCGTCACAAGGAGGCATAAAGTATAAAAGAAGAAAAAACAAAAAAAACTTGCTATAACAGTAAATCTTCGAGGTGGAGCTCTTGCAGCAGGCTGTTACCATTAGGACTATGCACGCAGGCACTAGAACCCACTGGAAAACTCTTAGCTAGCAGTACCCAGCAGGGGCCACCTTGATATCGGCTCACTTGACGCTGTCACGGCATGTAAGTGGGGGCAGTCCCCAGCCCACCTCAGCTCACCCACCGAAGACCTGTGAGCAGGCTCTGACAGGCAGATCAGGCGGAAGCACACCAAAAAAGATGCTGAATCTCACCAGAGGGTAGGAGGGCAGGAAAGCCCGCCTGCTGCAAGAGCTCCTCGCAAGATCTACTGTTACGTGCCTTACGTAACTCACCATCTACTGAGGGAGCCTTGCAGCAGGCTATTACCACTAGGACTAAGTCCCAAAGCAGTTCCGTGGAGAAGGAAATATGCAACCCTGGGAGGCGTGCTAAAGGGCATCAGTGCTGTAATGCTGCACGCTAGTAAAGAAGTCCCTGAAGGCTAACTATGCGAACCCGGCCCTGCGCCTGGAAGCAATATCCAGACTGTAGTGCCTAATGAGTGTACTGAGCTCCAAGTAGCCGCTGTGCAAATGTCTCCAATGGAGACTGTCCTCAAAGAGGCGGAGTAGACACACCGGGAATGACCTCTGACAGTCCCCGAAGGAATTTGTTGTACTTGTTGTAGCAGTAAACAATACAATGGACCAACCACCTCAGAAATGTTTCTGTTTCGATACTGGTTTACCTAGGTGTTGAGGTGCAAAGGCAACGAAAAGCTGATCCGACTTGCAGTGGGGAGCAGTGCGCCTGAGATACCTAAGCTCTGTGAATGTCCAATGTGTACAGGAGCACTTCCCTCAATTGGAGTGATCAGGATAATAAACTGGAAGGCTGACATCTTGATTCCGAGTCAATTCTGAAACCACTTTTGGGAGAAACTTAGTATTTGTTCTTAGGGCAACCCTGTCCTTATGAAAAATCAATTAAGGCTCCTTACACATCAGGGCCTGAAGCTCGGAGACTCTCTGAGTGGAAGTCACAGCAACTAAAGGTTACCATCCAGGAAAGGAAATGTAGCTCACAATCTGGGGCTGGTTCAGAAGGGGAAGATGCTTCTCCAGCACAAAAAGGAGATCGGTGGGGGTATTGGATCTCTGATGGGAGGCTTCATGTGTAGAATGCCCCTCAAAAAGTTTGGGATACATCCAGCTGGGCAAAGTTCTTCCCTCCACCAGCATATGATAGGCTGAAACTGCCGACATATGCACTTTGATGGAGGAGTAGCTCAAGCCTTGACTCAAAAGAGAGGAGATACTGCAAAACTGAGTTCACTGGACAGGTAAGTGAGTCTAAGTGACTGGAAGAAGCCCAAAGACAGAAGCACTGCCACTTCATAGCATAAGTGGACCTAGTAGGACTTTCTACTTAGAGACTAGAACATCCTGCCACCTCTTGAGAGACCCATACCTTCAATCAGTCAAAATCTTTATTTATCCAGGCAAACATCGTTGAGTAAGATCATTTACAAGATGGACCTGGTTAGCTCGGGTCAAATGGTACAGTGCATACAGAGATATTTACAATAGAGCAAAATAACACAAGTAAAGAACAAATAATGCAATTAATGCAAATAAGTACTCAATGTTAAATTGGTAATTTCAGTTCAGAGTGCTTCTGTAATATTTAAGGAGGACATAAGATGAGGCTTAGTAGGAACTTCAGTAGGGAGAAGTGATCGGCCGTCAGTGGTAAGGAGCTGACGCGAAGCACAGAATTTCGGGGTAGTGTACTCACACAGTATCCCTAAATGTAACACTCTAAACAGAATGATAAGGGTCTTAACAGTCAAGGAGAAAAGTAATTACTGTTCTTTTGGGCAAATTTCAGCATGGAAATTAGATTTATGTTTGTTTTAGAATGGACACAGAAGCAGACTACAGGAACCAATCTGAAGCCAATGCTGAGAAGTGCTCACGTTCAATTGGATGGCTGCTAATGCCATGCTTTGCTAATGAGAGTCAAGCTTAGGTTCTCAGGTGGTGGTAAAGGCAGCACTGACCGCCTGGTGCCCGGATTTCCCACACCTATGGGCAGGGAGCCCGTGAGAGCATGTCCTTGGCAGGAATAGAGAAGAGGTTGGTATTAGGTACTGGGCCATGGACAATGGAACATCTGAACCAGCAGGAGGACCAAAACAGCAGGACAACAGAATTGGGTATTCCTTTACTCCTAAAGACTGGCCCAACCACAGAAAATTCAGAAAGGAGTGTAATCAAACAGTCCCAACTCTTGACACTGTAAACGGAAAAATAGAGGTCATAACTGTTAGCCAGTAAATAAGTACAGCTCTTATTTGTGCAAGGTTTTAGAAAGAAAATCAGACTTTAGCTTAGTATTGGGGAGACACAGGAGCAGACTGCAGGAGCCAATCAGATGCCAGAGCAGAAAGCACCTCGCGTTCGATTGGGTATCGGCAACGCCCTCCTCCAGTAAGGAGTCCAGTCTAGGTGACTCAGGCAGCGGCTATGGAAGCAACAAACGCCTGGTATCCACATTTCTCCCACCTGAGGGGCAGGGAGCTCCCGAAGGGCTAGTCTACGGCAGGGAAGAGAGTTAGGGATAGAGGAAAAATATTAAGATAGTAAGAGTGGAATGCAGTGGAAAGGAATACGAAGATGAACTAGGGCAGTTAAATGGTACAGGGTAGGGAATATGAGCCACAGAATAAGCAATATGTAAAAGACAGCAGGGTGAGTAAGGTGTAGTGGCTGCAGAAGCCATGAAGAGATAATAACCCTACAGGGATTTCTAGAGGGGAAAAACATGTACGGCATAAGACGCTCACAAGGTTACAAGAGATCATAAATTCAACTACGCTTCAGAGGGCAGCAGCCTGATGCTTCAAACTAAAATAAGGGGCTGGGTAGCAATTTCAAGGCTCGCACAAATACTGAGCAGTATAGAGATTATAAAGATTCATACTGCGGAGGCAGTTTAATTTCAGTAATTTTGTACTTTGTTTCACAGTGTTGGCAACAGAAAACTAATGGCCACTCTGCCATAGCGAGAGGAAAGCTTTGGGGATACATAATGTGATGTAGGATCGCTTCTTGGGGCATACGTTCTGGCTCACTCAATGGGAGGCAGTCTATTATATATTGTGGAAGCTGCTTCAAGAAGACTCTAAGTCCAAAGGACTGAGTTTCTATTACTGAACATAAGAGAGAACCACCCTACAGCTTTGTACAAGGAACAACGATGGGTAGAGATGGGGAGACCAGTAATAAACCAGATGGCCCTGTGGTAAAGCATATCCAACTTTGCAAGTGAAGCTTTAGGACATTGACTATAAAGGAAATCTGCATAATCGATCAGCGAAAGAAAAGTAGTTTGGACAAGGCGCACTTTGCATCTCTAGTAAGAAACCGATTAATTCTAAAAATAGCCCCAGCCTCTGCCTTAACTTCTTTACAAGGTCCTCGACGTGCTCAGTGGATGAAAGATTATAGTCTAACCACATATCTAGGTATCTAAAATTTGAGACAAACTCCAGTTTCTCTCCAAGAATTGTGATAATCTGAGGTAGTGCTCCAGAACTGGCCGGATTCATCACATGGCTATAGAGTGAGAACAACATTGCTTTTGTTTTTAGCATTTTAGAAGACGTTTTTATGGAGAGCTGGTTAAATTCCTCTGGAGGTCAGCACAAAGCGGCTTCAGGTGTCTGACTACTATATATATACAACCGTGTCATCCGGAAACAGGTGTATGTTGGCCTTGTTAATACTCCATCAATGTTATTAACATAGATAGTGAATAGTAAGGGACCAATTATGGATCCTTGTGGTACTCCCTCAGTAGAGGTTTGAGTGGGGATAGCTCACCCATAGCCGAATTTGTTGACGCATTCCTACAAGGTACTTAATAAACCAATGCAGAGAAACTCAGTCCAGGCCTATACTCTTCAGAGAAGAGAGAAGCAGGCTATGATCCACTGTATCAAAAAATCTTACTAAGGTCTAGAAATACAACACAAAGTTTCTGTTCAGTTCTCTGTACCAATCATTTGTTACTTTGGCAAGGGTCAAATTGTTCTGTGTTTAGTTCTGAAGCCAGATTGCATAGGGTTTAGTAGGTTATTGGATTCGAGATAGTCCCTTAGTTGGTTGCTAACAATCTTTTTCGAAGTTTCAACAAAGTTGGGAGGAGGAAATTGGTCTATAATTATTAAGGTCACAGGGATCCCCTAGTTTAAACAAGGGGATGACATGGGCAATTTTCCAGATCTGGGAATAAGCCCTTGGGACAATGATAGTTCAGACTACATTTCTTTCTCTGCTAGACTATGCCAACTTCCTGTACAATCAAGGGCCTGCTGGAGCTCTCTAAACTCGACATGCTTTATCATAGAGCCCTAAGGTTCGTAGCAGACCTTCCTACTCCACCCACCACTGTTTGTTGTACAAGGCCGTGGTGGTCTCTCAACTTCTGACGACGAATGCCATCATCTAGACATATAAAGTCATCCTAAATAAACTCCCAAACTACATTTTTGATTGCTTACCATTTTGCACTATCAGTAAGTATGATCTGAGAAGTGCTTCCTATATCTCCTTGAAGGTGCGTAAGGCCAGTTCTACTTTGGCTGCACAGCCATTAGCCATGTGCTGCCATCAATGTGAAATAAACTGCAAAAATCTCTAAAGCTAAACTATGTCATCAGCTTAGGAACATGCAGAACACTTTAATCCAATCATGTCACTGAACCCTGTGTCCGCCACTTCTGATCATGTACCCCATTTTTCTGGACCCATTTCCACCTCGCTGCAACCTTCCCTAATAATTGGTCTAGCCACAGCCTGGCACTCTCTCTCTCTCTCTACCTTTTTCCCCTTCTTTGCTTTTCTCCTCCTCTTTCCTCCCCGACCTGCTCCGGCACTGCACTGGCTTACTTCGCGCCCCTGCCCTCCATCTTTCTTCCTACTAGAAGACCTCATAACACAATCTGCAATGTGCACCCTACTCTTAAACGCTGCCCTTCCCTTCCTCCTCTGCTCCACCCAACCCCATCCCTCCCATACCCTTTCGTGAGCCTTCTACATGGCCCTGTGGCTCCAGTCAGCTCACCTTCCCTTACGACCCATACTTTGCACCTTAGTTGCGGAAGCCATCTGCAATACTGATTGTCTAGACAGTTTGTTTGGCTGTTAACTTATTTCTATCGACTCTGCTCTTGCCCCTGCTTTCTTGCTAGTATATTGTAATGTTGTGTATCTCCTTGTTTTCATTGTGTCTCAACATTAATGCACTCTGCTTGACCCGACACATGTTCATTTAACCTGTATTACATATTATTATCTCTGTTCATCTCCACACGGTTTATTCTATTGTATTGTAATTATTATTATACCTTATTCTGTATTTGTCACATCCAGGTCCACCTCGGAATGAACCTTGCTCAACGGTGACTGCCTGGTTAAATAAAGATTTTGATTGATCGATAAGTTAATAAGTGGGTGGTAAGAACAGCTAGGACATGCTAGGCGATTTTAAGGAAATAAGAATCCAAAGAATCAGCACCAGCACTTTTCTTAATATCCAATTGGAGCATGAGGTCTTCAACCTCTTTCAGAGAGCCAGGTGGATCGAAGCCAGGTACCGGGGCAGAGAGTCTGAGCATGGGACACTTAATTGGAGTGGACCAGGGATGCAGGGGAATTGTTGAAAGCTAGACCAGCTGCTGTGGCAAAATGATTGTTAAATGCATCTAGGATTCCCAGTTTATCTTTGATAGTAGTACTAACCAGTTGTGATCTTAGGTGGCAAGGAATTACCAGACATATATCCGGACATGTCCTTGATTGTCCTCCAGAATTTGGAGGAGCACTTTGCTGCAGAATCCAATTCAGTAAGATAAATGCTGCCTTAGCATCCCTGACCCTTTTCGTATAAGCATTATGCGTTCTTCTGAATTGACACCAGTCTGAATCAAGCTTAGTCCGGCGAGCTTTTTTCCACAGCTACTAAGCAATGAAGCTTTCAGCTTGGCAGAGAACCGACATGTTTTCTTTTTACACAGATTTTACCATGGGGCATACATATTTAGGGCCCCAGCAAATATATCATGGAAAATATCATATGCCAAGTTAACCGTGTTAGCTAAGTAGAAGTCTTGCCAATGTGGTGAGTGTTCCAACTCGTAGACATAGCAGCCACATCAAAGTTACGGGCGCGACCATTTTATAAGAAATTTTAGCTGTAAGTCCTGTATGATGCAGTGATCTGACTGCAGCAATGAAGCAGTGGTCACTGACCTCAGCAAAGAAGGTTCCAGCATGTGAGAAGAGATGAGGCTTATCAACTAAAATAACATCCAGTAGTGTGCTGTTGCTCATGTTTTTGTTTGGACGTGTGGGTTCGTGAATTAGTTGCACCAGCAGAAAGTGTTTAAGGGTGAAGTAGTGTCTTAGATAACCAGTCGAAATTAATGTCGCTTAGGATGATAGTTTCAGGTTCTCTTTCTCCATAATCGAGCCAAGATGTGTAAGAAGGAGTGTACCAGCAGATGGGGGTCTACAGCAACCAATCACTCTGAGGGCAAGGGAAGTTGATAAATCCATTCAGGGTCAAACACTCAAATTCATTTTTGACAGAAGTAGAATCCTGGCAGGACGTTGTAAACCTTTCCTTAATGTACACCATCACACCACCTCCCCTAGTAGGCCTGTCCGCTCTGAATAACTGGTAGGAAGGAATACTAATCTCCCTGTCCTGAGAGGCCGGTCTAAGCCAAGATTCAGAGATTACAGAACCTTGCTTTGACTATGTCTGTAGGAGCCACGCATGAAGGTGCAGGGACTTGAGGTCCGGATGGATCAACGTTCCCTGATCTTGTGACAGCAAAATGCGAGCTCTGAGGCAGTTGAATTGGAGGTTCCATTGCCAGCTGCTGCAGTAGTGAGACCAAATCCACCTAGGCCACAGCAGGACAACGAGAATCATACATGCCTTTGGCCTGAAGCTTCAAAGAGAACCCTCTGTATTAGCAGGGAAGGGAGGAAGGTGTACAGGAACCTCCCTGTCCAACAGAGGGACAATGCCTGGCCAGAAAACACCAGGCACATGCTCTCTCAAGCAGAAATTTGGCAGTTTGGCATTGCGTGGACGCAGCTGTCCAGCTCTGGAAGAGACCCTGTGTTGAAGAGCTGATCCGCTACTGACCATAGTAGCTCCCACTCATGTGCCTTGGACCGAGATCAGCTTAGGCTGTTGGCCAAGATGTTTTGGATGCCTGGAACATGCACCGCAGCTAGAGTGATCTGATGTTCCAGGGCCCAATACCAGACTCTCATCGCCTCCTGCGCAGGGGTAGGAATGTGGGCCCCTTGCTTGTTGATAAAACATGACGGGCCGTGGTTGTCTGTCTGGACAAGAAGAGGGTCTGGCGTTAGGTCCTTCTGAAAAGCCTGAAGGGCATAGAGGACCGTCCGCATCTCTAGGACATTGATGTGAAGTCTGTTGTCATCTGGAGACCAGGTGCCCTGGGTCTGGCTGTCTCCTAGATGCACTCCCCAACCGAGCTCGGAGGCGCCTGTGATCAGGGTCCCGACTGGTGGCTGCTGCCGGAAGAGACCCCCTTGTAGATTGGAGAGGCTCAGCCGCCAAGTAAGGGTCCTCCTGACTGGATCAGAGGTCTGAACCAGCTGGTCTAGTCAGATCTTTGGTCCCATTGCACCCTGAGCATCCATTGAGGGACCCTCATGTGGAGGCAAGCCAAGGGAACTACCGGATGGCTGCCACCATGCACCCCAGGAGCCTGAGGAAAGTCCTGTCCTGGACTTAGGGTTATGGATACCATTCAGGTCACTGAGATCCACCCCCGTCCCCGGGAGGAAGACCATGCTTTGGACCGTGTCCAGAACTGCCCCTATAAAGAGAGTCTTTGGCTGGGCTCTGGGGAAGATTTCAGCAGATTCAGGGTGATCCCCAACTCTCGGAATAGCATATAGGTGTCTCCTAGAGTGCGCAGAAGAAGCGCCTGACAGAGCTGCCAAAAGCCAGTCATCCATGTAAGGGAAGACACAATGGCCTTTGCGATGAGAGCTGTAGCTACCACTGCTAAGCACTTGGTAAAGACTCGAGGAGCGGAGGAGAGGCTTGAACGTAGAACTCAAAGTTGATAATGCCTCCTGGAAGTGGAACCTCAAACTTGATGGGCAGGGAAAACCCAATGTGCATATAAGCATCTTGCATGTCCAGGAACAGAGCCAATCCCTTAGTGCATCAGAGGAATGAAACCTGGTAGAGTCACCATCTTGAACCTTTGTATTCTATAAAGTGATTTAAAGAACTGAGGTCCAGGACAGGCCGAAGGTTCTGTATTCTTTAGCACCAGGAAAAGTGGGAATAAAACCCTGTCCTTGCTGCTCCTGTGGAACTGGCTCTATCACCCTTTCTGCAAGAGGGTCTAAATTCTCCTTCTATTAACTGAATGTGGGAGGAGGATAACGGGAGGACCTTGGTGGACTTCCGGAGGTATTTGTGTGAGCTCCAGTGTATGTCCTATTTTTATGATGTCCAAGACCCAAAGGTCTGAAGTGATCTTGCTCCACCCTTCCCTGTGGAGGGAGAAGGGCCCACTGCCTCCCCTTCTGCCTCTGCCAGAGGAGGGACTGGGGTCAGAAGGGAGTCATTGGGAGGATCCGGGAGTGGGCAGAGAGGCTTGGGAGGACTTTGGGCCTGTAGAGGGGGACCTTCAGCTTGCTGGTTTGTGGCTTTCCTCTTGAACCACCTCTCTGTGCAAATTGACCACGGATATTCTGCCCTGAGAACTTAAGAAAGGGCTGTTTGAGAAATGGCTTTTGGTCCCCTTGTAAAGTTTTCGGACGGGCCAAACTGACTTCCCAGACTCCTGAAGGCGAGAAATCAATTTCTTGGTCTCCTCCCTGAACAAAACGGAACCCAGGAAGGGAAGATCCTTAATTCCGGACTGCAGATCATGAGGAATCCAGAGATCCTTAGCCAGGACTGGCGTCTAAGGCAAATGCCGAAGCTGCATCCGTAGATGCCATGTCTGCAGTGTCATACGAGGCCCATAATACGTGCGTGCTTCACATCCGAACCCAATTTTAGGATTTCGTCAGTTCAGTCTTTGAGCCGAATCTGCAAGGCGTTGTCTACTTCCCTGGCCTTCTCCCACAGTGCATTTGGTACTGAACCATATGCGTGAGGAAGTTGAGCGATCTTATGGAGCAGGTGGAGGCAGAGTAACTTTCTTGCCCACCTGATCCAAGTATCTGGACTCCGCATTGGGAGGTTGTGAACTTAGGTGCTTCGGCTGTTTAGACTATCATGAGCCGTGATAACCATCGAGTCCACTTGAGGGTGTTCCGCCAGGAAAGGCTCCTCCTTGGTGCTCTGTAAAGCCTATCCGACTTCTGGGAACCGCTGGGGTAGTGACTGGATGCTTCCAGGTAAGTTGAGTCAAATTCTGGAAAGTATCCACCAATGGAGGGACCACTAGAGGCTTGGGCTCCTTTGCCTTAGGTATTTGGCCAACCTCCAGTGCTCTGGATCCAGGTTATCCATCTATCATACATTGGTGGCCCAATGTGCTACATGACGCCCACAAATTTAGGCTCATACGGGACAAATGGAGGGGGTCTTTATCGCCTGGGGAGTCTCTCTCTCTTGAAAGGGACTGGTCAGAGCTAGAAGAGGAGGAAGACCTGCCTCTGTCAGAGCGGGGCGTGGCCAACTATGACCTGAAGCGGCTTTGTCTGTTGAATATTGGCTGGTAACCGACCGATGTTGACTCGGGGACAGAGCGATGGTATGGAGACACTGACATCAGCTACGGGTCTGACAATGGCTGGAAGACTGCCTGCGGCGACTGCCAGACCCACGGTGGCTGTGAGACCTCCTGTGGGGTGACTGGTGCCTGTTCTCGGACCGGAACATTGGCACCGCCGGTGGTCATTCAACCTAGAATGAGAATGGACCACCAGGCACGGACTTAGAAGGTTTAGGCCGCCCATCGGGTGGTGTTTGGTCAGGGAGGTTGGTTAGGCACTGCCAAAAGATTGCCCTTAGGAGCCCGATCCTCTCTGGCATCGGGAACCTGGGTCGGTTCAGGTTTAGGTGGGACAACGTTTCTGCTTGACTTTGGCTCCACCAATTGAAACAATTCAGTAAGTTCCTCTTTACTGAACTGGGCTGCCACTCCCCAGCCGGGTATCTGTCATTGCGGCTGGAGAAGCTGGGAATCTGGAAGATCTTGGGGGCGAAGTGCATGCAGAGGCGTCGTCCAGCATCAAGGCCCTCCGTATCGGTGACTAGGCCTTGTCCGGTGTTATTTTTGCACGAATGGTCGGCCACGTATCAGAGGTCGGTTTCATTGGTCCACTGCTTGAAGGCTCCAGGTCCTGTTTGCCCAGTCCCAGAAGGGCGGGAAGCTAATGGAGGCTTCAAGGATCCTGATCTCAGAAGAGGCCTCTACCTGAGCCCTGTAGGGCCGATGCTGAGGCTTCTCTTAGGCGGGCCAAGGCATGCACCAAGAGGAGGCCTTAGCAGGAGTGCTCGAGGTAGAAGGGGGGCGCAAAGGCATGACTTTACTTTGATGTGGGCTATCTGTTGAGCTACCGGCCTTGTTTGTCTTCCACCGGTGCTGGGGTTTTTGGCGCCAGAAGGCCTACCCTGGTCCTGGAAGTTTCTAGAATGATGGGAGCAGTCTGAACGCTCAAGCCTGAAGAAGCCTTCTTGTGGGGTGAGCGGGGACAGGACTGGCCATGTCCTTGTTGTGGGACTTATGGTGGGACTTGTCCCGTGTTTAGATTTTTCCTCTGAGAGCTCTGCATCACGCGACTTGTTTTTCCAGAAGGTGGGCCTTCAGTGTCTTCAGGTGTCTGATCCTCGTCCTGCTGGTGTAAAGCCTTTGTAGATCCTGCAGTCCTGAGTGTCTTGGTCAGGTCCAAGGCAGAAGACACAGGCCTCGTGGGTGTCCTTGGTAGGGATCTGTCAGCCACAGGAGCACTTTGTCTTCTTCGGTCCAGACGAGGATACCAATGATGGTGATGAAGACATACGCCAGACAGTCGACTGAAAGGAGAGAAACTAGAGAAAACCTAGAGAAATAACCCTCTAAAACTTAGCTGAAGTGCTATGCAATGAACTAAGAGCACCGTTAAGGGCTAGTCTCTGGCGGGGAAAAGAACTGAGGTGAGCTGGGGACCACCCCTTTTATGCCGTGATTGATGTCTGGGTGAGCCGAAGTCAGGGTTGCCTGTTGGGTACTGCTAGCTAAGAGTTTTCCAGTGGGTCCTAGTGCTCATGCATAGTCCTAATGGTAATAACCTGCTGCAAGAGCTCCCATCAAGTAAGATCTTTATTTCCCATTACCACATTGGCCTAGAGTCACGCTGGGATGCTGGTTTTGGGGCCTCAGTTCTCCAATCTCTGTTCCCTAATTGGAGTTGTGCCTTGCCTCTCTCCTCCCAGAGAACTGCTAGGAGTCTGCCTATAAGTGTGTATGGAAATATCATATCTGTTCCTAGAAAAACAGGTTACTCACCTGTAACAGTAGTTCTAGGAGTGGTATATGATGGTCATCCACCGAACACACCCAACCTCCCTGGATTTGTTGCACCATTGCTTCCAGCGAGGAAGATCTGGCATCATGGGGCGGAGCTGAGGGGAGTTACCTTCCAGGTGGGTAGGAGAAGCCAGCTTGAAGACTTTCTAGCACATCTTAAAGGGAAAGGACACTGCTAATAAGTGTGGATGAACATCATATACCACCCTAGAACTACTGTTACAGGTGAGTAACCTGTTTTTCAGCACCCAGTTAACCCACCCAAGGGCAGCATATATACTGCAAGCAGCAAGGGGACAGGATAAAACCGTGTAGGACACCACAGCCATGGGGAGTTGGTTGTGAAGTAAATTTACTCACAGAAATCTGCCGCACCCTCTCTGCCATGTAGGACTTGAACCAGGCATATACCATCCTGGTGAGTCCCCAGTTGATCCAGCAACAGCACATGGTGTACAGTATCAAACCTAAAGGGAAAGATCTCGGAGGACAAGATTTGATTGCTCCCATCGATTCCTCACAAAGGTGGTCATTCTTTACCTCTGTACTGTCTGGATATGCTGTCCTTTGGATGAGATGTTAAATTGAGGTCCCTTTTACCCATCTCTGGTGCTGTCATGGTAGTTATCCAGGTGGAAATGAAGGAACTCTAGGCACTTGTCACAAGAGTAAGGGATTTTCCCAGGAGTACTGGCCAACATTCCCCTACCACAAACTGGTTCCTGTAGTTGCCAAAGGCTGTGTGTGGGTGTTGATATGTGTGAATTGGCTGCCACTTCACACTTAGTTGCTTCACTACCAGTCTCTCGTGACTTGTAAATCACTTTGGGATAAATATGTATGAAAAGTGTTATGTAAGTGTGGATTCTTCTTCTACCTTGGCTAGTGCTGTTCCAATGCTGTGCCCTGATCAGGAATTGGACTGAGGGGCTCATAGACATCAAAGGCCTTAAGGAGTGCAATGAGCTGCAGTGTCACCCCTTTCAATAACCTTCCCTGAGAACAGGAAGTTTGGAACTCTGGGTTGGTTCAAAATTTATTTCTTAAAGTGGAGTTCTCACCAGCTCCTCTTCAGGGCACTAGGAAAGATACCATCTCCAAGGAAAGTTGACGGTCCCAGCAAATACAGGGCCCAGTGTATGCAACAGTCCACCAATGGCCATGTAAGCAGCAGACTGAGGTCAGAGTATGGGAGTCACAGCTATACCCTGAGAATCCCTCTACTGTCATTGACTTACTGAATCTCCTCCAGGCAGGCATAGTGCCCATTTTTATCGCTTTTGGGGACTTCTGGGCCATGACAGTCCACCTGTAGAGATCCCCAATCTAATGTAAGACACCCGCCAGAGTTGAACGTACAGAGCTCTTTGCACTTTTCTGTGGTCAACGCCCTTTGACTAAAGACAGACAAGATGTAAATGTCTATTGACCATGCAGAAGAATGAAACTGGACAGTTCTTCCTGCTGCAATCACCCATAACAGGAACTCTGCCTTTTCAGGGTGTGATTACCCTCTGGTACTCACTATAATGAGTATGTAGCTTCCGTCTGCCATCCATGGTCCCTGATCTGTCACTTGGCATCCTGAGGGATCTTGAACTTGTGTCATGAAACATTGGTGGCTCTCCAAGTCTCGCCTGTTTCATGCGATACATTAAAATAAAATCATTAGTCAGTAAATACAGTTTGATAAGTGTGTAACTTAGTCCACGCAAACAGCATGCAGCCCTCATCTGTGGCCACATGACTGTTAATAAAAAAAATGTAATGGGGGAGACATCCTATATCATTAATGGTGTTAAGACACTCCAAAGTTTGGTTTAACTCGTGTTAAAGGACACTTTCACCTCAAGATGATGGTCTCAAAAATCTGACATAAACACTTGAGTATTTGTGCAGAATGGTAATCTAATGCAACACCGTACTTACATCCTTAGTGCAGAATAGCATTTTATCAGCTTTAAAAACTGTAAATAAATTGGCCTTTTTTTTTCTAATCAAGTTCTTCCTTCGTGATCTTAAGATGGCCATGATGTCCGAACATGATGATGCCTACAGAGTGAGAATGCTCCAGCTGTGTTACTGTCATCAACGATGCTAAACAAACTGGACACCTTTACCACCAGACTTTAAGATTTATCTTAAATCTAGCCCGTAGTACACATCACTGTCGCCTATACCAGGTTTCGAGATGGACCTCACTCTGAACTAGAAGAAAAAGGAATGCTCTCCTGGTTTTTAGAGCATTATCTGATAACCTCCCTGCATACATCTCGAACATCTTCAAATGGGCTAAAGGTTCCTATGGCCTGAGACACTCCTCCTAATGTGCTTCCAGATTCCTAGAGTGAAAACTACCCTTGGCTCAGCAGCAATCAACTTCTCACTTCCATCACTTTGGAACACTATGCAAGACTCATTAAAATTATCCTCACTTCCAAGCATTTTCACATTCAAGCTCTATTAACGGATTATCTGAAGGAATCATGCAACTGTTTCAGCGCCTGATGACCCCTAAGCCCGGTGCCACTCTCAAATCCTACGCCTAAGTATCTCATCCACCCAACATTCCTAACAACAGAAACCTAGGACCTACAAGCCTAGTTCCCTTAATCCAAGATGGCCCTGCCTATTCTCTACCTTTACCTATTCTGGCCTCCTTTTGACTGCCTACTCTTTCACCCCAATTTCTACCCTATTCCTTGATACCTCCTTATTTTTTATCATTTAGGTATGAGCTCTTACTTAGTGGTGACTATATGGATTGTTGTCTCTTCTCATATCAGTAAAGCTTATCATTATGTACCTTTGCATGTTAATTATGTTGATCAGTATGTTAGGCCAATATTGACCTGCACCTTCACAATGTTTTTTCTTTTTTTTTTTTTTTTTTTAATCGCTGTCCACCTAATTGTAATCTTAAGGAAGTGTACTGTATTGTATTAATGCCCAGGACCACCTTGAAAATGAGCTTGCTCAATGGTGTTTATGCCTGGTTAAATAAAGTGATTGATTGTACTCCTGTTGTATAGTAACAGGGGTACCACAGTGGCAGTAACACAGCTATTGTACAGTGTAACTGGTAACATAGGGTACAGTAACACAGCTGTTGTACAGTGTAACAGCAAGGGTACAATGGGTACAGTAACACAGCTGATGATACACTGTACAGCACGGGTACAGTACACAGTTCAGTGTAATGGGTACAGTAACACAGCTGTTGTACAATGTAACTGTTACAGTAACAGTTCAGTGTAACAGGAGTACAGTAACACAGCTGTTGTTCAGTGTAACAATAGCTTATTGGCCCTTTCATGTAATTCATCATGAAAAGCTATACTTAGCTTGTACATTAGTCGTAATATACAGACTAAGTGTCAATAACTTTTATGATTAATGCATTTGGGTTGAGGCTTTAGAATGTATTCATGTGGTGGGAGGGAGAGAGAGACAGAATCCAGACCTTTCTCTTGGGAATTAAATTTCTTTTTGGCTCTTGGTCAATCCAGAAAGAATTATGTATGTTGAAGCAGCAATGCAGTGAAGTTGGGGAAAATATTTGACACTAGTTTTTTTTTTTTTTTAAACATTTTGTAGTTCCACCAAAATGTGAGTATTTTATAAATGTTTTAATTTAGTTTTTCTCAAGAAAAATTGATGGCTGCCACATTTGGCTTAGAAATACCATAATAATCCTGGTAAGGGTTATGATTGAGAAAATTGAACTACTCATGGTGTGCAGCATTGGAGGTAGAAAATAGCTTTGACATATGTGCTGATATTTTTATTAATCATAAATGAAACTAGTTTTTTGGAAAACATTTTCAGGGTACTGCTGCTTTAATTATGTCCATAGAGGGCACTCTTACGAGATTGTAAGAGTCATCTTACCCTAGCAGAATGGTTGTTCTTAGCTCGAAATGCTTTTGAATGCTGTGACATTCTGAAAAGCATTTCCATGTAAACTGTAGAATAATTTTCCATTAATTTCAGAAAAGGAATCATGCATATGTAAAATCCAGAAAAGAAAAAATCTACTTTTGGAATTCTGCTACTGATGGAATTCTGTGTAGTTAGGCAGATTTTTCCAAATTTTTGTAGAATTCCTTTCTGTGTGAATTTTTTAAATTCTGCACCACACTATCTCACAAGCATTCTTTAGTGGTATCTATAACGAAAACTGTGAACCAAAGGTTTTAAAACATAAAGAGTTGTCCCTGCAGATATATTATTAAATTATTGAGCAAATCGATGAATAAAGTATTAAAATGAAAAACTCTCCTCACATACCTGTTCCCAGGGTACCTGCATGTGTGACAGTCTTTACAGATTGAGTGTCTCACGCGAGGGAAAAGAGAGCTTCCTCAATCTGTGACTTTTATAAATTTTCAGAATTTTTCCTGAGGCATCAGATGCTCTTCACAGGTTTCTGAAATAACTAACTTACAGATATTGGCATATATGGTACAGTACAGCCCTTAAAAGCTGTAGCTGCTGTCATCCTTTAGTTTTCGCTATAGGCACAGAATGCATAAACATTTCAGAAGTTAGAGTACTAGAACTGTTAAGACAAACCTAATGTCTAGTGGAATTTTATGTTGTAGGCAACGACTGCAGGACTATGATACCTTGCCAAGACACTCCTTCAATGAAGTTTACTTACTATGCAAGTAAGTAATTCTTTGTAGCATATGCTCAACTTAAAACAAAATGCAACTGTAACAGGAGAAAACAGTTTTGCAATATCCAACCCATTCAACTTTGTTTCTAAAGCACCCTTCCTACAAAAGGCTTAGTGTGCTGTACAAAGTATATAATATAAAACATACAAGGTACAAAGTGCAGAGAAGATACAAAAGCTACCACCTGTGACAGTTTCTGCAAAAGCCAACAAAGTTACAATGAACGAGTACATATAAACATTAAACGGGCCCTATCTTCAAAAGGTTGCTGGTCCTTCTGAGAAAAGCTGCAAAGTGTCCCTGTGCACAGGATACACCATCTGGCACTCCTGTGGCATCTGCAGTGGGGGATGTGTAACCCTCTGCAGCCGATCCAGCTATCTTGCCATGCTACATGAGCGAGTGGGACTGGCACGCCCAGGGCCTCGTGGACACGTATAGCAGCCCAAGAGCGCAGAGGGATGCAGCTGCTGCTACCTGCCATGGGGCAGCAGTAGCAGCAATGTCTCTCCTCTGCCCTGGCCCCACAACACAGATTTGGGGCCAGTAGGGCCTGTCCTCCAGCCTCCAGCCCGAGGGACCTCCATGTCTGGCTGGGGTGTCACTAGCATTGGCTGGTAATTTCATAGAGGCATGCATTTGTGTCACTGGGGTTACAGCAGTCTATCCCACCATGCCCTGCATAGGCGTGAATGCTCTGGTGGACCAGCGTGGCATCCATGTCTGTAGAATGGTTCTGCTCCATTGACCCCTACTGCCTCTACCACAATGAGCAACTCTGCACCACTGGACCGCAGGGGGCAGGTTTTGTGGATGCTGGCAGGCAAGCAGGCATCAGCAGCTGTGGGGGCAATGCACCCAGATATGCATAAGCCTCCGGCTGGCAGAGTTGGTGGCCTGTCCTTGGCGACATGGGTGATAAACATGCCGCTGGATGGTGGTGCTGCCTATGCATACTATTGAAAGGTGAGCGGCCCCAAGATTTCTTTGTCTCTAGTAGGATGAGGGATTTTCTGGCGCATCCACCCCTTTGAACACACAAAAATCAGCCATTCACTGATCTGGTTGACTGCTTCTGGGAGTTCCTACACCACCACCTGGCCCTATTATCAGTTCTGCCCCCCTTGGCTGTTGTTCCTTCTATGAGGATGGTACTCCTTCCTGGTGCCATCCTGTACCCCTACCCCATGCCCAGCCACTATACCTTGAATTTATTTTTTGTTACAGTCTAACTTATATGACTGATCTTGCCATTTATGTAACATTTATGATTTTGAAAATAAATTCTTGATTCGCTTGTGATTCAGTTCTGTCAGTGCCTTTTGTAAGATTGTAAGCATAATGGAATTGGTAGGATCAGACAAATAAAAAAAAAAAAAATGTCTTGTGGCCATTGGGTGATTGGAAAATTGCAGCAACAGTTAGCTTAGTTTGAAACTTTTGAAAATAATAATGTACAAATCCTGTAATACGTAGTTTTGATGTCACAACTATGTGAAAAGAAACTTCTCAGCTAAAGGTGCCTACCATAGGAGTTATTACAGACCTCTGCCAAGGACTCAAAACATTTCTGGAGCCATATCAAAGGCCTCATGGGAACTGGTAAAGATACCAAACAAATGCTGTCCGACATGACAATTAATGGTGTAAATTGCAGTAAAACGTTTGCATTTGCCAACGCCTTTAACCTCCACTTTGCAACCTTACCAGTTCTGGTGATCAGCCTTCACCTTCTCATGAAAATGTTCCTCCTCAGCCCATCCCCTCCCCCTTCCTGCATCTGAGCTGTTACACGAGGGCAGGTCCTAAAGCTAAACTCCATCTCATTCAGCGAGAGTATTGGCCCTGATGGGCTTGAACTGAGGCTACTCAAGATTGCTGTCCCATTTCTAGCTGCCCCACTAACCAGATTTTTAATATGTCTTTATCCACAGTAACTGTCCCTAAGAACTGGAAGGTGGTCAAAATAGTTCCTGCCTTTAAAAAGCTGACCCTAAGAGCCTTGCAAATTACCACCCTATAGCTATCCTGCCTGTTCTTAGTAAACTGTTAGAGAAGATTGTCGCCCTCCAGGTCATGGATCACCTCAATAATATGACCTGCTATCCTCTGCACAAACGTGCTCAGACAGGCACACAGCACGACCACAGCACTAACCCAACCACTAATGATATCAAGCTGGGGATGGATAAAGGAAAATTTACTGGCTTCATTTTTATTGATCTAACCAAAGCCTTTGGTCTTGTAAATCACGCATTACTTGAATCTAAACTTACCGCCCTAGGCATTTCCCCCAACAGCAATTAAGTGGCTCTCCAGCTACCTAAGAAACACGCAAAAGTATGTCAAAGTAAATCGGATAAATCCACAGTAACCACAGTCAGCGAGGAGTGCCCCAAGGCTCCATTCTTGGCCGCTGCTTTTCTCTATCTTTATTAATGATCCACCCAAAATTCCATCGTACTGCAGCACCCTCCTCTACACGAAGATATGGTGCTGAACTCAGCTCCAACAGTATAGCGAGATCTTCTCTCAGCTGAATACCGACTTTGAGACACTACAGATCTGGCTAACCCAAAATCACCTGATCCTAAATGCCGGCAAGACCCAGTCCTTGCTATTTGGGTCCTCACCTATGCTAAGGACATGCCCCAATGGCGTGACCATTCAGTGCGCTGATGGCTCTCTCCTCTCTGCCCCAAATATGTAGGTCTCACCCTGGACCCTGCCCTCAATTTCAACCAGCACATGTCGAACTTCTGTAAGTCAGTGAATGTCAAACTCGGGTTGGCCTGTAAAATTAAATATATGCTAACTCCTGCTGCCAGACTTGTGATTGCTTGGAGAATCCTGCTACCAGCCTTATGTACAGTCTCACCCCTTACTAAATGTCCAGTGTTTCCAGTCTAGACAAATGGAATGTATACTAAAATAATATATGCTGGTTTGCCCTTTCCTCCCAGGCTGACTAACCAGTGCTCACTCTGTGCAAAACTAGGCTGGTTATCCCTCCTCTCATCACCTTCTTGCACTTGGCTGCATGTTCAACAGTGCTGTCCGGTCTTCCAAACCAGCTGCCCTTGCTGCCTTGTTGACTCCCCAGGACCAGTCCTTCCCTTGCTCCTGTGGTCAATCACTCCTGGTGGGTACCTGGATGCTCCACCAAAAGGATCAGCAGGCCTTTGCCACTTTCACCCCAGAGTCTGGAATGCCCTCTCACCTTGCCTCTGAGTTGCTCAGTCCCGCTACTGTTTCAGAAAAGCACCTTTCAAATTCTTAAGCAACTCTTAATGCCTGCACTTGCAGCTGACTCCCAATGTTCTTTGTCAGTTGCTCCCACTGCTTCTTTTCTCACTGGCTTCATATTCCTCTAGTATTTTCTGTAATAAGTGTCTCCTACCCTGAATTCTCCTGGCTGTGCAATTTTATTCGCAAGACTTCCCTTGATTATTGTACCATTTTTATCCGTACTCACTGACTCAGACAATGCTCAAGATGCTATGCTTTGTACCGTATCCTCTTGTTACTAAACTATTCAAAATATTATGCTTTGTACCTTATCCTGTAACTGCATTGTTTTCTGCTGACTGTTGTACTACTGTTGTACTACAGTTCTGTAACCTCCCAGGTCATGACTGAAAATGGGCAGTGTTTTATCAAGTGCACTTACCTGGTCAACAAAAACTAAATAAATAAATTACCGTATTCTTACAGTACAGGTTTCAATCAGACATCATACCTAACCAGTAATTACAAAAGCATATTTCTGCATGAGACCAGGATGTTTGTACTTAGGAAGGTCTTTGTTTCCTCCTACCAGGTATCTGTGGCCTAAGGACCTGGTGGCTCTCATGAGTGCTAGCCATGATGGAGAGGAGTCTGATCCCCAGGACGCTAATAGGAAGATATTCCGATTCAGGCAAAGAGTAGATCATAAACCTTCACAAGCCTAAAGCAGCTACAGTAATATGTACATAATGTATTGTAAAGTGAATCACCATTCACTAGCATGGCACATTAAATGTTAAGTATTTTTGGGTTGCTGGAGTGAATGCCAGAGTTGTCAAGGTTAAAGACAGGAATATTCAGTTTACTATCTGTTAGATATATAAAAACACTTGATTGAGAGGATACAAAAGAGCTAGGTAAATTCAGTGTTTGGATTAACTTAGGAAAGGAGTTGAATTTGTTGGCTATTGAGATTCCCCTGAAAAATGTACACACTTGGGATTTTTAGTAGTGGCCCTCTTAATATGGCCTGGGGCCACATACACGCTCTCAGGGTATTTCTTTGTGGCCCTTATGATTCTGAATGCAACCTTTTAAAGCAGTTGTAATGCTGCAGGAGGAAATGCTTTTAAAAGTATACCTGATTCTTTTTTTTGCATGGCAGTAAATAGAAAAATGAATTCCAGGGCAATGTTCTTCACACACATTTTAAAAAATGAACCTGTGCAGAGTATAATTGTACTTATGTGTTTTCCCCATAGTTTACAACAGTAAAGAAACATCATCTCCATTCCAAACTGGTACTGTGCTGATACTCTAAGGTGTACACAGCGTCATGTGTGATAACCTGTACAGAGTGAAAACACTCCTCAGTTATTATAAATTCCTATTCCACACAGTTTATTTCTTAACATATATGGCCCATTCATGGGAATCTGCATGTTAATCGGTACTTATCCTGTGTAGCTGACTTTCTTCATAGCGTGAATTACTCATTGAGTCCAGTAGACACCATGGCGTCGGAACCTCCATTACTGAACCTGACCCAAAATGGCCACCAGGACTCAATGAGTTAAGTCGGCATGCATTGGGGTTGCGGTTTACAGCTGTTATGGTAATATAATATCCGTCCATGGTGAACTCACTGAGATTGAAGACACCAAGTATTATGTAGTAAACTGTGTTTTATCATATCATATGGTAAATGTTTTCCATGTAGGCCTCATGTATTTTGTAATGATCTTTATTTTATAGATACCCATTCCAAGTTACCTGATTGCAGTGGTTGTTGGGGCATTAGAGAGCAGGTGAGGTGATGTCTTCTGTATCTAATATTGGTGGAAAGGAGTTTCTAGTAAGTTATTAACCACTGCTGGGTAATGGGAACATGAGTCATTATCAGAAGGAGAAAATGTAACCAGACTAGGAATTTGGGCCCAAGACCCCTGAAGACCATACTACACCAGAAAACTATCTTGAGCTTCCAGAGGCCACAGTGCAGCTTTGTGTTTCTTTTTCATTCTGCATATCCTACAGCTAGGGATAGTTTCAATATAGTTGATAGTTAAAGAAGAAGGTTAGTGTGCTAATCCCTCTAACTGTGAAAGTCCATGAAAAGATCTTTCAAAAGCGGTATTGGAGATCTTCTTCACAGATATAGCTTTCATCAGGCCATACTTTTGGAACTATAACTGCACCAGCACTAGGATCACACAGAAATTTTTGCAAGCAGTCAGGGGCCATACGAAGACATTGGCGTCATTGTCTACATAATGTGGGTGGACCCTCCTCTCCTCAGTTCATTTCCACCATCAATCAGACTCATCAGAACCACCATTGAAAATGTAAGCTGCTCATAGCCGCCATTTTATTTTTCCTATACCCAAGTAATCACTTTTATAGTGATTTTTGGCGACCTGTATGTCATCGAAGGAACTGTCTAAACTCTTCCAGAGCTGCAAGAGAGGAGGAGATCTACACCTGGAACTCCACGACATCTGTGTCTGCTGCATGAGGTCTCCACAATATGAAAGCTTGTGAGATGTGTCAGGTTCAACTCTGCAACCAGGTGATGCAGAAGCAGGGCTTTGGAGAAATTCATTCTCAAAGACCATTGAAGAAAGTAGTAACTTCAAGAAAATCCATGTCACCAAGCCCGTTGGCCAATTCGCAGTTGTCAAAGCCAGAGGAAAAATCTCAGGAGTCATAAGCACTGGAACAAGGCCTCCCTGGTGAGATCCAGGTCGCCCTGTGGACTAAAGTATGACCTCTGCTTGACATCGACCGTTCCGGTGGCGATGCTAACTGTCCCCTCGACTGTTGACAGACACCAAGAGTTGGGCTTGGCGTGGACACTGCTGGACCTGTTTTGGCCAGTACATCATCGATGGAGGTACAACCTCTAACGTCGACCACTTCAGTCATGCCTGCTAACCAAAGCAGCACCGGCGCATAGGCAATCTTAACATATCAGACATAGGACATCTACTGCTTGGCCTCCCTGTTCCAAGGGCGGTCTACTGGGACTCCCTCAAATACCCTGTCAGCGATGCAATGGTGCTCCCTTGCAAAATAGACCTCAGCTGCGGCTAATGTGCTGGCGTGACCCGTCTTCCCAGTTGGTGATAGTCGATGATGAATATAAGTATAATCCTGATCTTATGATGCAGGAGGAGGAGGAAGACATGTTGAGAGCCAGTATGGACAGGGCACCAGCTCCACAGTCTTCTCCTGTAGTGAGGACTCTGTTGTGAACACACCAAGATCACCTCTACAGGATCCCTTATTTTCAGTATGATGCAGCAAATGCAAGCTGGTCATGGGCTTAATTTTAGAGGAGCAGGAGTCTACCAAAAGAACCTGCTGGAGTTTCTGGAGATGCCAGAATCCCCTCTGCTGTAGTTCCTCCTTTATTTCCAGCCTTGGAGGATGACACTTATGCAACCTGGTATAGGCCAAACAGTATACAGTGCTTTCTCTTTTATCCAGCCAACCTCCGTCGTCCTAAATGTTGGCAGGTAAAAGAAAGTGACATATAATAGAGGGTGGCAGTTAAAGGGGAGATAACATTGCTGGAAGACAGAACAGGAGCTCGCACTGGTGGTAAGCAAGGGTGGTTGTATTATCTGTGTTCAGAAAGGCAGACAAAATGTATTCTGTCCCTTCTGGAAAGCCCTTTATGCTAACCAGCCTGAGACTGACTCAGTGGTGATCACAGCTGCCCATGACTGGTCCAGGGCACCTAGGCACATGAGCTCCCTTCCTCCTGATAGAGAATCCAGGAGGCTGCATTTCCTAGGCAAGCATACATATACCACTGCCTCATTGGGGCTACATGGCTAATTACCAGGCCCATATGATAAAATATTGGAACACCCTCGGAGGAAGGAGAAGGCTTCTGAACAGGCCTTGCCTGCAGGTTCTGCTAAGCAAGAGTTAATGAAAACTTGCCTACTTAAAAACAGTTCTCATTTGTGGATCTCCCTGCATCCCATTCAGCCATAAATAATAACCTTGTAGTCCCTATGTTCCATTACAAAAATGGACAGCGTTCTTTTAGTTACTGTGCAGCATCCATCTGGAATTCCTTCCCCACCTGTCAAAAAAAATCCCACACACCCCAGCCTTTACAAAGCTGCTAAAAGTACACTACTCATCATCTGACATGCTGCTGCTTCCACTAACCTACCCAACTCCTCCACCCCTACTACCTCTGCTTCCCACGCCTCAGTGCCCTTACCTTTCCTTTCCCCTCTCCTAGCAGCGCATAGCACCTCCTCCTACTAACTATGCTCTTAACTCCCTGTTTCCCCATTCATAATCCATCATTCCTTCCCTCCTTCCAGTAACCTCCACCTCTCTCCCTCCCTCTCTTTCACTCCTCCTTCCTCAATCTCCATTGGGTCTCCTTGCCCTCAATCCCCTTGTATACCCTCAAAATATCTTCTGTTACCTTGTTCAGTGCTATTATTTCTCTACTCATTCTAATCCTAAGGCAGCTGTCTGGTATCATACTTGACCTGTACCTTCTTTTCTCCAATGCCCAACGATTTATTATTTACTTGTTTTCTAGTACACTGTTATGCTTTTCCTTGTACCCTAAATCAGACATTTTGTACGTATTGTCAAGCCAGTGGCATTGCATCATACTTGACAGCTTGTATCATCACCATTTGCATATTTTATTTTTCCTGTTGTATCATTGTTTTGTATCTCAACTGTTGTATCATATCTTACCCCCACTGTATGTGCTATTTCACCTGGATCATAACTGAAAAAGGCACCTGTGCCAGTGCACTCACCTGGTCAACAAAGTTTAAATAAAATAAAAATAAAACTCTTGTGTCTGGTGCTGATGTGGAAAGCATTTGATCCACACAACATGTGATATTCGGATGGCTCTGCCAGAGCTACAGCCACTGGCATATGTCTCAGGTGCTATTTTTGGTTAGAGTAGCAGGTTTCGTCACTGATGTACAAAAAAAAACAGTTCTCAGTGCGCCATACAGAGGGCACAAACTGGCCAGGATGTGGAAGACACTTTGAGGAATATTCAGTCATCCAGCAAGACTCTGAAGTCAGTACACTTCCTGTACCATATCCAACAGAGGGTAGGAGCAGGGTAACTTTTGCCCATTTGCTGTCAGGGGCAACATCCGCCTACAGACATCAGTGAGGAGGCAAAGGTGCGGAACCTTGCCAGTTTCCATCACAGCCCCAGGTGCTCATTCAAAGCACCTAGAGGTAGTGGAGCTGATGGCCCCATGCCCACCGGTTCAGCATGACCCTTATACACCCCTATCACCTTTTCCTCAAGGCTGGTTGTAGAGGTTGCCTTTGCCACCACTTGGACCAGTGGAAGGAGGTGACTACAGATGCATGGGTTCTGGAGAGCATAGAAAAGGTTCATGCTCTGGAGCTTCTGGATAGCCCTCCTGATCATCCACCAGTGGTGACAACATACCCACCAGGGCACATGTCCCTGTTACTAGAGGAAGTACAGACTGTTTCAAAAATGGCCATAGAACCTGTACCTCTAGAACAGAAGAACACAGTTTTACTCCAGATACTTCCTTGTAGCAAAGTGGACAGGGGACCTGAGGATTAATCTGGATGTAAGATCTGAGCTTCTTCAAAGAGTACTAGAAGTTCTGGATAGTCACTTTGCAAGGTTTCTTTCCCTTATTGCAAACAGGGAATGGATTTCCTCTCTGGACATGAAGGATCGTACCTCCATATCAAGATCCGGAAACCTCACAGAAAATATCTGAGGTTCCTATTTCAAGGAGGCGTTACTAATTCAGTGTGTTTCCTTTGCCTTATGCTCTGCCACAAGTCTTTACCAAATGCTTGGCTGTGGTGGCAGCAGCCCTTTGCAGGAAGGCCTCTGTTTTTCTAACCTGGAGCTTGGCTATTAAAAGCCTAATCCAGGGACCAAGTGCTGCAGACCCTAGCTCAAATCAGATCTGTTCAATGCCCTGGGGTGACAGTCAGCATACTAAAGTCTGCACCGACACCCTGCAAGTGACTGTAGTACATAGGAGTAGTACTGGGTATGGCCCAGGGATTGGCATTCTTGCCTCTGGATAGGGCAGACTGCCTGATTGCTCACACACAGTTGGTGCACAACAACCTGTTATGTTTCTTCAAGGACATTTCTACATTCTGGGACTCATAGCGCAGCCATTGTTATGGTGCCATTTGTCAGGCTGCATGCAGAACCCTAGTGGACACTGAGAATCCAGTGGGATCAGATGATGGATGGTCTAGAACAGATGGTTCTAGTCGTGTCTTCCTTGTACAAAGTGCTCAAATGGTGGATGGAATGCAACAACCTGCTGAAAGGTGTACCATTCTTGATTTCTTCGCCAAGTCAGATACTCATCATGAATGCTTGGGATCCGGGTGGGAAGCCCACCTGGAAAGATATTCTTTAGAAGATCTACTGTTACGGTAAGCTCTTATATAACTGTTCTTTACTTGTAGGTGCAGGTAGAAATACAGAATCTGTTATCTGTAAATTAAGAAAGCTATTTCATGATCACTTGAGACAGAGTTCTGTCACTGAGGGGCAGGTGGTGCTTATTAACATACAGACTGCTCTCCGTTACATCATTTCTGCCTCACAGTTCCATGAAATGGCTGCTCCTTTGATTTAATTTACAGATAATTTAAAGGGGCACTGTCAGCTGCCCCTTGTTTTGTAGTACAACTCAATAAATGGGTATGTAGGCACATAATCATAAGGAATATAGTTTAGAATGCTTCATGCGTTAAGAAAAAAGTGTCCAGCTTTATCAATTTTGTAAAATTAGATCGTTTGCCATTTCTGGTGGTCAACTTTAAATGTCCCTGTCACCAGAAGCCGATTAGTGCCTGCGAGCAGCGTCTCTCACGGGGCGCTTGCACAACATGCACATTTTAGTATCCACTTGTAGAAAAGCACAGCCTCCATTAGGCGTGTTATTTGGAAAGGCTCCTGGTAACTAGACACAAACCAAGGACTAGTTTAGCCACAAAGTACTTCCCCATGCTGGTGCCCAAATCCCACGCATGCTCAATAGCGGCACATTCTCGGGCATGTGTGAGATCTTATTCCGGCCGCTATTGCACATGCACAGGATTTGGGTACCAGCATGGGGAAGTACTTCAGCCAAACTAGTCCTTGGTTTAGTCAGTAGCTACCAGGAGCCTTCCAATAACACGCCTAATGGAAGTTGTGCTCTTTCCACCAGTGGATACTAAAATGCATGTTGTGCAAGTGCTCCACTTAGACACGCTGCTCTCGAGTGTGTTCTTGGTGCCGATTGGCTTCTAGTGGCAGGACATTTAAAGTCAGACTGCCAGCAATGGCAAACGATCTAATTACAAAACTGGTAAGTGGACACTTTTTCTTAATGCAGAAGCCTCCTACACTATATTCCTTATGATTATGTGCCCACAGACCATTTATTGAGATGTACTACAAAATGAGGGGCAAAGCTGACAGTGCCCCTTTAAATAGTTCTATCTGCAAACTGCTGACAAGATCTTTTCATGAGCTTTCAGTATTTGAAGGGCTTGGCACACTTACCTTCCCATTAAAGGTACTTACAGATTAGAATTCATGTGGTGAGAAGGAAATAAGTATTGTAGCCTTTTGTAACTGAACCCTGGCCCCCAGGTGCTTAAATCAGTTGGGTTACTGGGTCAGCTGTTAAGCCTGAGCTGTTTTATATTGATTTTTATTTTTATTTAAAATTTTGATGACGGGAAAGGCATACTGAGCCGAGGCTCGTTTCAAGTGCGACCGGGTACAGAGTGTACAGTAAAGAAAAAAGAGTATCATATGGTGAAGAATACAAAACAGTCTGTACAGTCAATATTTATAAAAAAATAAAATACATTTACATAATAAACAAAATTGTGAGCATACAGAGTAACTGAGTGAGATGGGGCAGGGATTGCAGTCCGGGGCTAGGGTAAGTGAGTAATGACTGTAGGTGGCCTTGGGAGTGAGCTGGGACCGTTGGTGCATTTAGGGCAGGGTGGGAGGGTAGGAGCTTGAGGAGTTGAGAGAAGGTGGGATGAGAAGGGGCCTGGCTGAGTTTGGAGGAAGGTTGTTCCAGAGATGGGAAGGCGGTAGAAAAGGCAGCTAGGCCGTTGAAAGTGTGTGGTCGGGGCAGGTGAAAAGTGAGTGTCCCTGTGGCGAAGGGTAGGTTAGGGAGGTGGCTGGTGCAAGGAGGAAGCGAGGTGGGGAAGGGACTCAACCAAAATTTAGCTATAAGAGGACGCTGGATGACTCTCCTGTGAGAGAGCAGAGCAAGGGTGAGTGCAGTGTAGAGTAGGCAGTGGTGAGTGAGTGGTGGGAGGCAGTGGCGAAGCGGCAGAAGGAGTTGAGAAGGATATCTGAGCTGGAGAGAGAGGATGCTGGGGCCGTTCCATAGACAATGTCAGCATATTCTATGACAGGTAAGAGTGTTTACGTCTGAGCTTGCAGCGGGTGGGGATAGGCAGGCTGGCTTTATGGTGATAGAGGATGGCGAGCTTTGGCCATAGTTTGGAGCAAATGGCGTCAACATGGGTGGAGAAAGTTAAGGTATTTGTCAGCCACACACCCAGGTACTTGAAAGTAGGGACTAGCTCCAGAGGAGAGCCATCCAGGGTGGTGATACTGGGGCGTGGAAGGGTTGCAAGCTTTGCCTGTATCCAAGACCATGGTGACAGTTTTTTTTGCATTGAATGTAAGCAGGCTGTCGAGAAACCATGATTGGACTCTATTGAAGTAATTTTGGAGGTTTGGAAGGGCGCAGTCAAAGGAAGGGCCTGAGGCAAGATGATAGTATCATCTGCGTATAGATGCACATTGGAGGAGAGGCAGGTGGAGGAAGGTCGTTAATGAAGAGAGAGAGAGGATGGGACCAAGTATAGAGCCTTGGGGACACATGATACAGTGGGGAGAGGTGTGGGGAGACAGCATTGCCTATTGGAACAGATTGTTGTCTGTTCTAGAGATACTGAGTGAAACCAGGCGGTGGCTGGTTGGGCGATGCCAGAAGAACTAAGTTTGCAGAGTAGCAGCGGGTGTGAGATGGTCAGGCTTTGGCCAGGTCAATGAATATGGCGGCGGTAGCTGGGCTGTTGTCCATGGCAGAGAGGATGCAGTCGGTTACGCATAGAAGGGAGGTGATGGTGTAGTGGTGTTTTCTGAAACCTGACTGTGCGGGGAGAGGGAGCTGTTGGAGGAGAGAAAGAGTGACAGTTTGGACAATAAGTGATTCCTGAACTTTGGCAAGGGCAGGAGGGAGCAAAATAGGCCTGCAATTTCCTGGGCGGGAGGGATTGCCGCCTTTGTACAGAGGGATGATTTGGCCAGTTTCCAGGCTTTTGGGGCAGTGGCTGTGTGTAAAGAGATTGAGTATGTGAGTCAAAGGGTCACAATAAGCGGAGGCAGGGATTCGGAGAAGTTTGGGGTGAATACCTTCAGGCCTGGATTTGGTTGTGCTGAGGGAGGAAAGTGCTTGTATGCTTCCAGCGGTGTGAAGGGTGGAAAGAAGAAGCCGGAGGAAGGAGGATGGTACACCAGGGAGGAGTTTGGGAGGGCACAGGAACAAAAATTTGTTGAAGAGCTCAGCCACGGAAGCAGGCTCTGAGACCATACACCCATCAATACTGAGGCAGGACAACTCTGTTTAGTAGGTGAGTCAAGAAAGGAGTTGATCGTCTTTTAAAAGGACACGTGGGGTTTGGTTCTCGAGAACTGCGCTTTAAAGTAAAAGTTTTGGATAGCGAATTGCCTTTGTACATTTATTTCTAAGATGTTTGTGGATTGTAGATCCGTGAGTCGTGGGAGACTTTGTACAGTTTCCATGCCTTGTTCCTGGAGTGACACAGGGGTGATAAGGTCGGGTGTGATCCGGGGGGTGGGCGTTTTACCCTGACTTTCCTGGGGGAGTTAGTGTGGGTCCCAGATACTCCAGAAGATACTGTAGAACTGGGATAGAGCAATGCTCTACATCAGGCGCGGAGAGGACTGGAAGCCAATCTGCATTTGAGAGGTCGCGCTGCAGGCGTATTCATTTAGGAGGTGTAGGGGCGAGACCAAATGAATTTGGGATGAGAGAGCGGGAGTGGATTTTGCAGACGCAGTAAGTAACGCAGTGGTCGTCAGTATCGGAGAAAATACCTGAGGCAGGTATACGGTGGGGATGGGTTGATAAGATCCAGTCCAGAAGGGTGTGGTTATGGGACCGATGGTTTAGGTGGGTAGCTTCCCAGATAAGCTGAGCAGGTTGAGACTTTGATTTTTAGGGTGGTGTGTTTGGTGGAGGAGAGCCAGTTGAAGTTGAAGTCACCTAGAAGCACAAGTTTGCCGTTTGATGTTCTAGAGGAGATCGACTAGATGGCATTAAAGAGTGAGTGGGATAGGTCTTTGGTGGAGCGTAAAGAGCCCCCAACGAGAGGGGTGTGGAAGGGGGAAGGATAGGGTGCTCTACAATGGAATCAAGTGAGAAGAAGGCAAGATTCACTGAAGATGATAGAGCACGGAAGGCTTTCATGACATATAGTGCAGTGCCTCTCCGCTTGCTGCGTCCTGATGAAATAAGTTGTAGTCAGGAATGGCAGTTGAGGAGTTTGGTATTTTGTCAGATAGCTATGATTCCGTGATGCAGAGAATGTCGGGCGTTATTGGGTGACCCAAACAGTAAAGGCATCCAATTTGGGGAGGAGGCTCCTGATGTTGAGATGGAAGATTGGAAGCCCTAGGGAGTGAGTTAGGGGAGAGAGAAGAGAATGGGCCAGTAGTGTGGGGGGGTGAGTTTGGCTTTGCTTGAACACAGAGGGCCAGGGTTGGGATGTATGTCACCTGCTAGGAGCAAGAGGAGGACAAGTATGTGAGAGGGAGTGTTTGGATGCTCCTGAGCAGCGTTTGGAAGGTGGGGCAGAGGTTCAAGCATCGTAGTAGCACCTCCAGGTGGAGGAGGTGTGAGTGGAGCAGAGAGGGGTGAATGAATAGTGAGGGTGAAGTGGTGGACTGGGGGAGAAAGGAGGGAATATGGGAGAGGGGCAAGAAGAGTCAGAGATGGGGTGGAAAATGGAGGGGTGACTCCTGGGGAATGGGGAGAGAATAGGTTATTTGGTGGGGGAGAGGTAGTTAACAAGAGGGTTAAGGGGGCAGGTGCTGAGATGAGGATTGCTGGTATGAGGCATATTAATTGGAAGCATCTTCATTTGGCTTGGCTAATTGTTTGATACTGCTGAGTGTAGTTACAGTAGCAGCCACAAAGGGCAAAAGCAGGAGCTGCAGTGGGGAATCTAGACTGACAGTGCAGGTTTGGAGGGCTAGCAGCCACTAGAGCGAACGGAGATAATCTGCAGATGGGGAAAGCGCCTGATAGGTGTTTGAACAACACGTAGTACCAGCTATAAAGAATGAGTCCACCAAGGGTGGTGGTGGGGGTGGCGGGGTCTTTCCCTCACAGCGTTCCAGCCGGCGCTATGGAGCTTCCTCTTGCTCCTGGAAGTTCATTACCTGATGTCGCGGTGGAAGCTGTGGGAGGCTGCTTTGTTCCTGTCCTCCGCTGACCCTCTCTGGCACCCTCAGGGGAGCCTACAGTCTAGAAGAGGGAGAACAGAATATCACTTAAATGTAGGTACTTTGAACAGGAGTGGCTGAATCAGAACAAAGGGGCCGTGAGAGCCTGCTGAAACAACAATGGCGCCGAAATTAAATGGAGTGACTCGGGAATATAGTTTGAGTACAGGGACTATTTAGACCAAATCGAATACTGGGAGTGCTGGATTTAAATTGGAGTATGTAAAAATTTAAGCAAAACAAGGGAAGCAGCATGAATACAGGAATGACTTTGGCATTTAATCAAGGTCTGAGATCTAGGCTGATTCAATAAGCTGCTTAAGAGACTAAACTCTGGTAACCTGTCTCATTTACACAATGCACACAAGTAAAGGAATGTAGCCACAGTAGAAAGCAGTCTACAAACATTTAAGGGACGTAATTTAAGCGCATAAAACTATATACTTTATCGAGGGTGCTAGCAGTTGTTTCTCTAAGGTGTATTGCTAAAAGCAGTAAGATACAACATTCATTTGGGCTCAGAATTAAAATGCTACCATAATGTCTGCTAAAACAGCATGATTATATAGTTCACCATGAGTTTTGCATAAACACAAGTACATAAACACCTACCAGGTCAGTTTGGGTTGTTTTAGTTAAAATGAGAATTGATCCTACACAAAGATTAAATTATTTCTAGTTTGGAAGCAAGTGTTTTTTTTTTTTTTTTTTAAATCATTGCTTTAGTTAAAAATAAATAAATAAATCGGTGTGCCCAACTTGGTTAATAGTATTATTCCGCTAGCCCATGTTGATATGTTTATATTTCTCTGTTATGTGCAGTCCTTGGTGCAAATGTAACATCACTCTGGTAGTCCAAACCTACTACACAATATTCTGAACCTCTAATATGCAACTGGCTATTGTAGAGATTTGGGTAGAAGCATGTTTCTGGGTCCTGATGTGTTAAACATGGTGGACAGTCTTACAGTTCTTGACACCCGGGAGTGCAGTGTGGTGGAGCTGGGGAGAGCAATAAATAATTATTAGAAATGTATGTTGCAGAAATGCGGTCTCTGATTGGCTGTGCCTGCCAAGGGTACTATTATGCACCAACAGAGACTGGGTAAAAAGAGTTCACTGGCAACAACACTTTTGACACCACAGAACCAAGTGTCTTGCACACAGTATAAAAAGTAAATGATGGCCATTTTTTCCTTGCATAAGGTGCCCCCTTGCCATTTTGCCATTAATTCCTGATTACCACCGTATTGAATTTCAGTGTTTTTCTCATTGTGAGCCTTTCCCGTACTGCAAGCACTCGCCAGTCTTACTCTGTAACTGCAGAGAAATGCGGTCTTGTGTCAGACGTCCAACCAGTTGCGCCCACATTCTCAACCATCTGCTTGTGTACTTCAGATCTAATCTGAATTTGTAGTACTTTTAAGTACAATGTGTACCGTTCGGTCCATGCTTTTTACTGATAAGTACTTCTTTCCGGAGGTGTTGAAGATCACAGAAAATGAGAGAGGCTGTATAGAAAAGCAGTCTCTTCAAAACAGTAGTGCCTTCTACTGGCAAGTGTACCAGTAGAGGGACTGCTTTGCATAAAAATGAATTTGTTAGTTTTGCACCCTGTTAAATATTTTTTTCTTCATTTTTAAACACATTTTATTAAAAATGTCACCAGTAACCATTTTCTAAGCTCATTACTACACAGCAAAATGGGCATATGGGCTATACTTGCCTTCCAAGGGCTATAAGGCAGGAGCTTATGCTGCCACACTGCATGTATTATTGCTTACCTGGAGTAGATACTTGCCTTAGCAGAGCTCCCTGTAAAGGAGTCTGCAGTTCTGTTTCGGTACAAAAGTGAAAACTAAGGCACATAAGCATGAAAACAATGTTACTTTATTCCATATGAAGGTGTAATAAACAGCCGTCCAGGGCAGGAACACCTCAACGGTTTTTGCACCACTCATGCGTCATCAGGAGACCCTGATGACGCATGAATGATGCGAAACTGGTTGAGGTGTTCTGTGCTGTTGGGCATCCGTTTATTACACCTTCATATGGAATAAAGTAACTTATAGTTTTTCATGCTTTGTGCCTTAGTTTTCACTTTTGTACCTGTCCTACTACTTATGGCACGCAAGTGTGGAGCTGTTTTTTTTTTTTTTTTTTGTCTGCCTTGAGTTGTGTTTCAGTCAGTCACTACTCTTACCATGTAGCCTACTTGTGAAATATGATTTTACTTTACTTTAGTTATTTATTTTTTATATGTCACGGGAGATCGGTCCAGAAGTCGAGTGTGGTCTGAGAAGGAGGTTATAGATGCAGCATATGAATTTGCAGAGGTGTGTCTGTCTTATCAATTTTGCTTCTTAATCTGTATTCAGTCACTTTGATCAGTTGAAATGTTTTAAATTGTTTCTACCCTAAGAAGAAGAGTGCATTAAGGTACTAAACCACTGTCTTATTTCACAGACTGAAACAATGCTGAAGACAGCAGAGGATCTCATGAGCCCTTCACATTATGGGGACAATATGATTTGCTGGTTCTCCCACCTTCGTTCCCGTATGGTGGCATGGAGAACCCTGCCTTACATATGTCACTCCAACATTGCTGGTAAGCTTTAAAATCCTAGATGAATAGTTCTAAATTGGAATGAATATAGCATGGTTTTCAGTTAGAAATTGATATACAAAAGTGTCACCAGTTGTAAATATTTATTGTTCCCGGTTGTCCACATTTTCCCATTCCTCACAGCAAATAGTGATTCCTCATGGCTGCTCTCTTCCTCCAGCTGTGGTTGACCTTTACAGCCCACATTAGTGCCACTTCCTGGTCTGCCAGCAGGGGGGTGTGTGTGTGTGTGTGTGTGTGTGTGTGTATGTCAGCGTCCACGCACCCTCTCTCCCTTGGACCATGCCTCCCTACTCTAGGCTCATCCTCCAGTCAGCCCCAGTGTGTGGGGGATGCAGGGCTTGTAGGCAAACACTGGCTTCCTGGGTGATCCATGTGACCTACTGTTGCTGTGCCACAAGTCCAGCCATAAACCTGCATTTTGAATATAACGGTTCTCAGTTATATCAGATATGTATAGCAGAGTCCACATGATCAAGGCCCATTTCTCTGCAGCCACGGAGATTGCCATGGAAATCTAAGGTAAACCACAGGATAGTCTTCTACAGTTTTATTTTCCACCTCTTACATAAACTGTTGAATCTTATTCCACAGTTTACATAAACCACAAGAATAGTGTTAGAGTTTATGTAAACTGTGGGATTATATTTTGTGGCTTACATAAACTGCAGAATACTTGTCCACAATTTATATAATCCATAGAATAGTTTTCTCCAATTCACATCAGTATACACTGTGAAGAAACCCAGTCTGCAGTTTACATTAACTCTTCCATGTAAACCAAGGAACATTATTCCATGGATCATATGCACCACTTTATAAAATAGCCAAGAAAAATCCTGCCATCTCATTGGCTGACACTGCCTGCTCCCATACATTTACCTCAGCCTAATGCCGCTATAAAGGAAAGTTCCAGTGGGATTTAGGCAAATCACATACAAATTCATGACCTTTTCCTCCTCCTGATTGCTATTACTCCCATGGCTGCCACCTTTACTCTTACTGAAACCATCAATAAGACCCCAAAAAGTAAAACTCCCTTACATTTCAATAAAATAGATAAATAATTGAGCATTCTTTCTTCTCATGATCCCCTCCATATACACATTAGAATATGTAGTACTATTCCTAGATTCAAGGGAATCCCCAGCTCCTGTGCCTTAATACTGTGTGTGACAGGTCCCGATTAAGTAAACAAGCTAAAGATGTAATTTTTATACCATTGACAGATTAGATAGCTTACTTTAGATCTGTCCTTCTGCTGCCATGCTGTAAATATACAGTCCCCTGTCCCCAACCCTGTGATTATGTGAGCGACAGGCTAAGTCTCGGGACATCTGTGTGCCAGCATTTAGTAATGTATGCTAATACTATGTAACCATGCATTTTCACACTTACTGGTACCATTTGGGCTGAGTCTGCTTGATCGGTACCATTAGACTAAGCATGAAAATGTGCTGTCATGAAGTATTAACATTCATTATTAAGTGTTGGCACATACACGTTCCCCGGGCTTTGCCCTTTGCTTACATCATCACAGGTCTGGCTGCTGGGGACACAGGGACTGTTATATCGGCAGCATGGTGGGCAGAGGGATGCAGGATCAGCCATATATAAAGAGCAACTTGCTGTGCAGGGAGTAAAGTCTTCTTTGAGCTGAAAATTCACTTGACCAAGCTGGAGATGCTTCATATTCTTTTATTTTTACATAAAGTTCCCTACGTTTAGCTCCTCGGAGCTTGTTCATGAGGATTAATCATCTGTTTAAACATAAAAACACATTCTTTATTATTTACACTTTGATATTATATTTTCAAAAATCCTTCAGATTTTACCACTGGGCCCAATTCTTGTTTCTTGTCTGGAATTAGAAGCTGGCATTCTGGCCTGGTGGTGAAATGCTGTGCAGTCTAGGAGCTGATAGAAATATTACTACTTCGGATATGGGGTTCTCAGGGTGGGGTGGGGAGGAGGATGTGTCTGAAATGTATGGGTAGATTTTTTCTTTCTAATACTGTACCTTTAACAACTCGGAGTTAACTGACAGCTTGTCCTGGGTCATGGGTTCCAGCGCCATAACATTCTTTTTCCCCATAGTGGATGGAGGGAGGGGGTCTCTGTCTGCTGCCAAAGCCCCCAGACTGCCACCACAGAACTTTCAGAAATAGGAAACTAATGCTGCAGATGTTCTGCAGCAGCAGGCACTTGCTGCAGGATTTGGACTCAAATTGCTGCCAAGACACCAGGGCCTTGGTCATGATGCAGATGCAGCTCTCTGTGATAAGCATGTCACACTTTCCTGTGTGTCAGACTGGAGTGATTGCCTTTCGATGACAGTGTGTTCCTGTAGTGTTCTGCAGTATGTCACAGGCAGAAACTGTAATGGGAGTAGTGTATCCAGGCTGACTTCACTATGTCTCTGGTACATCTCAGTATAACTGTTAGAGTCTTTACTCCCTAACTGTAGAAGTCGCTCCGAGATTTCTACTCTACAGCTGGTTCGGTTCTGGTAAAAATTGGTTAGTTAAATCAACCGTTTTCTTTATTTTCGTATTGAATCTCTGTCTATGGTACAGGTAGTGTAAGTAGGTACATAGTGGTGGATTTTGTATAGAAATTGTTTTATGTTTTGATTCCCATCGGTCGGTCTGGTTAGGAACCAAAGCGAAGTTGATCTTTACTTATTTGTGTTATTCTGTAATTCTCTCGTGGGTCCCGGTTCAGATGGTTTAAAAAAAAAAAAGCGAGATTTTACTTGTTTTTCCATAAGCCGTATTACGGTTGGTAACTGATCGGACATAATTACCTGTCTTGAAAGCTGAAAATGTAACTTTCTTTTCAAGAGAGGCCATGTCTGAGAAACCCAAGAAGAAAACCGGTCCCACTGGGTTTCAACACTGTACTGAGTGTGGGGAGGCTTTTGCATGTCATGCATGTTGAGCTCACGAGTGCACAGCACACAAAGGAAGCATACCAAACAGTAGCATTATTGGGTTCCTAGTGACTTGCGTAGGTGCTGAAATATTCTCCTATTGCAGTATATTTGCTCATGAATTAAATTATAGCCTCTCTCTCTCTGTCTTTGGTTACCTAGGAATCAGGAAGAAACCTATACTTTGTATCCCACCACAGGCAATTCTTAGACTTGTCTGACAGTGTTCTAATGAGATTAGGAATTCAAGTTTATCTTTGAGTTAAAATTGTGTGTTCTTGAGTAATCACAGCTTATTAGTGTGATGTATTCACATTTTGGCTTAAAGATTTGCAAAAGGAATTAGAGACTATTTAAAGACATCCAGTCTTCACCGGTGGTATAAAGTCAAAACTACCACATAGACATCTGGGTGTATTGTATCACAACACTGGTGTAAAAGTGTATTCCTGGCTAGTCAGAAGATACACTAGACACAGTACCGTATTTATATGACCAGAGCGTATATACTACATTATTTAAGTATCTGGGTCAAACCCAAAATATCAGTGGCTATTTTTACACTAGAATCAATTACAACATTATGGAGGCAACAATAAAAGCAACTAAAGGTAAAATGGGCATCACGTGTACAACTTGTAATATGTATACAATTGCTATTACAGATTTAACTCCTAGTCTGTTTATTTGTCCTAAATGTACTGAGAATGCTGACATGGTATGTTTAATTGACAGTTTAATAAAGAATGGCTGAGTTAGAACAAAGCCAAAGAGATATGGGAGAAGCATTTCCAGACCAGACTTAAGGGTAATTTGCCACACCGTAGTCTGGCACTTCTAACCGCATAAAATGGGCATTCCACATCTCTCAGTAAGTGTCTGAATACCCTAAATTAAAAAGTAGCGATGAAGAAGAATGTATAAATACAGAGGATGCATGGTATCAAGTGCAGCACTTGAAACCTCAAGAAATAAAAAGGGAAGAAAAGCTAACCATTTTAATTTAGAGCTCACTAATTCTTTTGATCCATTAGCTTACGAAAATCCATATGAAGGAATGTACTTGCTTACAAATACTACTGAGCGAGATTACATGAATTGGTTTACTTGCCAGAACTAGCTTACTTCACAATTACAGCATGAATGATGGTGCAAAGAGCCCTTCAGGAACCACTTATACAATTAAAGTTTGATTCTAACCCGGGACAAAATAATTCTAACACCCAGTGTGAAGTATGGAGACAGAGACAGAACAGTATAATACAACACAGTTGTTTGTCTTAGGAGATTCTGTTGTTAAGGGCATTGATAGGGCCATTTGCAATATTAACAAGCAAAGCGGAACAATGTCATGTTTTAAGGAGCATGAATATCCGATATTACCAAAATGACTAATGCCATACTTGGCACTGAGACCCGACATAAGCTAGTGATAAGTCACATGAGGGCAAATAACGTATTACACCAGCATTCACAGCAGACTAAACAGGAATTGGTTAATTTAACTAATAAGCTTGAAAACTTGGGTTGTGACTTCACCTTCTCGAAATGCTCCCTATCCCAAGAGCTACATACCAGCAAAACTGGAAAATAAAAGAATTAACAATTGGCTAAGACAGTGGTGCTGAAGCAGAATATAGGGTGCATTACACATTGGGAAGAATTTGAGAACAACAGTTTCTTATATAGTAACGATGGGTTATACCTTAGTAAATATGGGTCACAGTTACTTGGTCAACATTTAAATAATCACATTGATAAACATTTAAACTAATATATCGGGAGGAGGTTGAGATTGGATCATTCTCAGGCTTACATTTTTCAATAACATAAAAATACGAAAAATAAAAATAAAAATAAATATAAAAGAGAACAATAAAGAAAAGCAGGTCATTACACACAGAATAGCTCTGTAAACATTAATAAAAATAAATCACCCGGAACTCCTGTGTATCTGGATAGTCAAAATGAGCTCAAGATCTTGGTAACAAATGCAAGAACCATAACCAACAAAATGGATGAACTGAGACACATCTTAGCTTCTAGAGATATTGACATGTGGTGTCACGGAGACTTGGTTGTCGAATAACGACTGGAATACTGATATACCAGGCTATGTTAAATATCTAAAAATAGACAGAATAAGGCAGGCAGAGGCCTTGCTCTATATATCTCAAACAAGCTTAAGAGTTACCAGATAAATGTTGATGAAACTTGTACAGAAATCTTATGGAATAGGATCAAACTAGGTCATAAAATCTTTACCCTTGGCTTGTGCTATTGAGCACCTAATCTTAATCAAGAAGAACTTTATATTTCTGAACCAGTTAGAAAAGGCAGAAGACACAGGAGACCTAATGCTGTTAGTGGTTTTAATTTCCCAAATATAAACTGGGTTACTCTTGAGACTAAAGGTCAACTTGAACAAAGATTTTAGAGATCACTTTCAGACTGGGCTTAGAACAACTAGTTTCATAACCTACCAGAAATAATAACGTCCTAGACTTCATTTTACAAATACTGTAGACCTATGATTGAATCAGTTATATTATATCCATTGGGTGACTGTGATCGCAATATGATAACACAATATTAGGAAGTGCGTTTTGAGTAATAATGGTGTAACAAAATTAAAAGCATTTATAAAGCCGACTATAATAGTATAAAAATTATCTTGCAACCTGGAAATGGAAAGGCGAGTTAAGAAATATGGATCTTGAACAAACATGGAAACATAAAAAGTATAATAGATTACTATGTTAATAAATGGGTTCCTGATCAAGTTAAATACAACAAAAATAAACAGAGGATACCACTTTGGTGGTCCAAGGAGATTAACTGTATTGTAAAAAGAAACATAGAGCATACAATAAGTACAATAAAACAAAAGAAGATAAAGATTGGGAAAGATTTAAAACACTTGCTAAAATGACTAAGAAAACCATACATACAGCAAAAATTAAAGTTCAAAACAAACCTTGCAAAAGTAAAGGACAGCAAAAAAAATGTATAATTACATTGGCTCCATCAAGGAAGTGAAGAAGATGGACCACTAACTGTTAATAATAAAATAGTCACTGAGGAAAGTGAAATGGCTGATGGGCATAATTATTATTTTGGAGTGTGTTTAAAGCAAAAAAATATAAACATTGAACCATTATTAACAACTGATGTCCCTGTGTTGTTTACAAAACAGGACATAATGGAATACTAGTTTGATCAAAGTAAGCACATCCCCAGGGCCTGATAATATTAATCCGAAATTCCTAAAGGAACTCACCAACAATTATCAGGACCTTTTGCCTATTATTTAACATTTCTTTGAAAGAGGGTAAGTGTTACAAACATGAGAGAAGCTAACATAACCCCAATTTTCAAGGGTGGTAGTAGACAACAATCATGTAAATAACATCTCTTCTGAGTAAAATTATGGAAAGATTATTATATCATAAAATTACTGATCACATTATGAAGACAGGTAATACTGATGTTTCTCAACATGGATTTACATCAAGCAGATCATGTCTCACAAACCTAATTAACTTTTCGAACCGTTAAGTAATGCCCTTGACAGTGGTCTGTCTGTGGATGTTTTATTTCTGGATTTGAAAAAGCTTTCTATACTGTATCTCATAAAACCCTGTTGAACAGCTAATCAGATTAAAACTAGATTCAAAATTAATAAAATGGATTTCATCTTGGTTGGATAAAAGACAACAGAGAGTAGTCATCAAAGGGCACGAGTCTGGATGGATTCCTGTGTTGAGTGGAGTTCCCAGGATCTGTCCTGGGACCACTTCTGTTTAATATTTTAGTCTCTAGTATGCAATTGTTTGATGGGATATGGATTAATAAGTATGCAGACAATTGTAAACTGGGCTGTGTAGTAAATGATACTCAGTCAATAATAACACGCAAAACAATTTGAATAATCTCTGTGCTCGGGCAGCTCATAATAATATGAAGTTTAATGTCTCAAACTGTAATGTTATGCACATGGGAAAAATAACATTAAAGCTACTTACTTAATGAATGATATAAAGTTGATAGTTACAACAGAAGAAAAGAGATCTGGGTATAATAATATCAGACAATTTAAAATTTAATATGCATACAAATAAAGTAGTTAAATATCTTTAAACACATTAAGTAGGAACTCGGAGATAATTCTACCATTATTCAATAGCCTTGTGCATCCACATCTAGATTGTTGTACCCTTTCTGTGCTCCCACATCTATTGGATGTCAAAGTATGACAGAGAGTACAATGAAAGGTAACTAAAAGATCCTGAACATGAAATCTTTAGATTACGAATCAAGACTCAAATCACTCCAGTTATTTTCTCTATAATATAGGGCTCTAAGAGGATCTGATTTACACCTTTAAGGCCTTCCAAGATGAATATATATTGAATACTATCGCTTGAAATAAATCTTATCAATAATAACACAAGATCTCATAACTGCAAACTTAAAACTTTCTTATGCAAAACTACTAAGCATAGTAGATTTTTTACCTAGAGGTGCCTCCTATGGAATTCACTTATAGAGGATATCGTTACAAGAATAAATGTAAAACAATTTAAAGAAAGATTGGATTCTTACATGGGAGATAAATATACCTTCCACCGTTGATGTGATGGTAGCAAGTTCTTTATGGGCTAATGCCTTCTGAACTTGTATTGAACTATGAAACTACTATGAAACTATTATCTCCACCTCATCGTGTGTATTGTCCAGGGTTTGACCACCTCAAAACAGACTATTAAATCTGCAAGACTTTTCCTAAAGCCACTTTAGAAAAAAGATTAAGTAGGCTAAAGGAAAAGGAGGCCGAAAGTCTGCTGATCTGAATGGCAGCCCAGTTTGGTTCTGACCGAACCTGAAAGGTGCCTACTGACCTGGGTGATACCTCCTTGGGCAAAGGAGATCCAATTCCGAGGATCAGTTCCGTCAAGAGAAGAAGAAGTCAGCGGTTCAAATCCCACACTGCAGATGTCAACTGCTGAGGAAATTGCAAAAGCGATTAGTATAGTTCAGTCGCTTCGCTTCCAGTTCCATCCGAACCGACACCTTCTGGGAAGCGATCGGTTCGGATGGTTCCAACTCCAGGATTTGATCCGGATTATGTTCTGAGGACTGGGAGGAGATGAAGAATACCCAGAGGAAGAGGATGATGATGATGTGTTTGGTGGCCTAGATGAGCCTGACATCTCCCTCCCAGGCTTTCTGAGTCCCCTCCCACTTTTTGTTTTACAAGAAAGTGGCTGTTAACTGTCCAGCTCCCAGTTGTGGAAGCTTCTGAAGAGGCAGAGGAAGCTGATTATGTATAGATGATGGATGTCCCAGAGTCCAAGAGGCTTTCATCCTCTTCACAAGTCTTTAGAAACAGACTTGGAAACTTTTGCAGATGCCTACTTGTATACCTCCAGTGGACAAAAGGATGGGACAGGAGGTATATGCTATCAGGTTCTGAGTACGGAGTTTTGTCGATCATTGCAGCCATGTTGGAGGCAGTGCAGGCTGCAGCCTGTGACAGGGCAAATATTCCTTTGGCTTCACACACCCCAGATAAAGATTCCAGGAAGGTGGATGCCATGGCAAAAACAATACTCTGCATCCTCCTTGGGACTCAGACAGGCTAATTATATGGCCTACAGCCAGGTACCACAAGTCCAGGTGGGATATGGTTCTGGAGCTGGCTAAACAGGCTCCCCAGCTGGCCAAAAGAGCTGGATGAGGTTGCTGCTGATGAAATTGAGGCATCAAGGTACAATTCCATGCTGCTGTGGACTCCAGTGATGTGGCATCAAGAGTCATGGCTACATCTATATCTCTTAGGAGATTTGCTTGGCTTAGGTGTACTAGCCTTTCTTAGGATACCCAGGCTAAGGCTATGGATTTCCCTGTGTCTGGTAATTCTCTGTTTGGGGAACAGACAGAGTCTTACATGAAAAGATGGCTTAATATAGGACTGCCTACAGGAGTGCAGTGGCCAAGGAAAGGCAGGCTACTCCTCAGAAGCAGCAGTCTAGGGCTGAGGGGCAGGCCTTTTCAAAAGCCTTTCTCAAGCCCAGGCTTCCTCTTTTTCACCAGAGGGGTTCTTCAGAGGGAGAGGCAGAAGGGGGATGAGCAGGGCTGCATCTTCCTCTCAGTCCAAAGCTCCTGCCAAACACACCTGATGTGTCTGACCGGTCGCCTCCTGTATCCCAGTAGGGGACAGGCTGCCTACTACTTCCAGGCCTGAAGTCTGTCACTTCAGACAGTTGGGTCCTGGAAGTAGTAAGCCAGGGACTGGCTCTCGGCTTCAAAAGATTCCCCAGAGTGAGAGCCAGATCTTTCCACCTGCAACACCCTCAGAAACAATGGCCCTAGAGGCAGAAGTTTCCTCCCTACTAACCCTTAAAGCTGTAGAGAGGTTGCTTCACAACACCAGGGCAAAGGACTGTATTCCAGATACTTTCTTACCCCAAAAGACAGGGAGTGGTGACCCATCCTAGACCTGAGGTATCTGAAGAAACATATCACAAAGCCAAAATTCAAAATGGGGACTCTGTAAATAATTCTTCCTCTCTGAGGCCAGGAGACTGGCTAGCTTTCCTGGACCTCAAGGATGCCTATTTCCATATACCTATAAGGTGCTCCCACAGAAAATACCTCAGGTTTGAGTTGCCTTCAGGTCATTACCAGTTCAGAGCCATGCCATTCGCTGACTCCAGCCCCAAGGTGTTCACAGAATGCCTTGCAGTAGTGGTAGCCTTCCTCAGAAGGCAGGGCATCTCTGTCTTCCTTATCTAGATGACTGGCTGATTGTAGGTCAGTCTTCAGACCAAGTCAAGTCAGCTCTAGGGGTTACCAGGACTCTGCTCAGTTCTCTAGGGTTCCTTCTAAATCTCTCCAAGTCAGTTCTCGAACCAGTACAGCTCCTTACCTTCATTGGGACAGAGTTGAATACTCTTCTGGCATGAGCCTTCCTCTCTTTTCAAGGTAAGGGCCCTTACAGATCTGGCTTCTTCTTTTCAACCCCTAGTGCCTTGTCCATCCAGACATTTCCTCCAACTCCTAGGCCACATGGCAGCTTCCACAGCAGTGGTTCAAGGAGCCAGGTTTCAGATGAGGGACATTCAGTTCCACTTAAGGTCCTTTTGGTCTCAGAAAAAGATTCTCTCACAAAACTGATTTAATTGACTCAGACTCTTGTCCAAGCTCTCCAGTGGTGGTTGAATCAGGACAGTCTCAGGCAGGGTGTCCCATTCCTCAGTCAAGCACTCTCAGTGGTCTTGACCACGGATGCTTCCCTTCTAGGTTGGGAGCCCATTTGGGAGCCCTCACTGTACAAGGTATGTGGTCTCAGCAAGAGTCTCCTCCATATCAATCTTCTGGAGCTCAGGGCAGTGTTTCTAGCCCTCCAGGCTTTCTCTGAATCAGTCAAGGGCAAAGTAGTGCAGGTCAGGACAGACAAAACCACTACAATGTGGTACATAAACAAGCAGGAGGCACTCTGTCCACGGCCTTGTGCACAGAAGCCATGAAGCTATGGTCTCTAGCTTATTCACGTCAGACGTCCCTGATAGCAGTTCATCTTCCAGGGAAGGACAGTGTGCTGGTGGATGCCCTCAGCAGGATTTCTCAGGGTCACCACAAGTGGTCCCTGAATCCCCAGGTCCTTCAGGTAGTTTTCAGGAGATGGGGCACCCCAGAGATAGATCTTCGCAGCCCCGGACAATTATCAGCTTACCCTGTTCTGCTGCAGACCACGAGTACTGGGGACAGTCCTCTAGATGCTCTTCTATTGGACTGGACAAGAAGGTTTTCTATGTTTTGCCTCCTTTCCTCTGGTATTCAGAGTTCTGATCAAGATCAGGTCTCAGCCCTGCACTGTGATTCTGGTGGTACCAGATTGGGCCAGGCAACCTTGGTATCCTTTGCTTCTGTCTCTAGCAGTGTCTCTTCACTTGTTTCTGCCCAGGAGGCACAACCTCCTAACCTCCTCTCAGGGAGGATTTGGTATCCCAACCTTCAGTCTCTCAGGCTCAAGGCCTGGCTCTTGAAGACTTAGAATATGCAGGTCTAAATCTTTCCCAGGGAGTAATGGATACTTAAGGTTTCTAGAAACCTTCCATTAGAAAAACTTATAATGGAAAAGATTTAATATCTGGTGTTCTCAGAAAGACATACACCCAAATTCAGTGGGCATTTCCACACCCTGGACTATCTGGTTCACCTTAATGGGTTAAGCCTTAGGTCTACTACCCTCAAGGTTCATTTAACAGCTGTCTGCTTTTCTCTCTGCAGGAAGGGATCTTCCTAGCATCTCATCCTGTCTTCATTAAGTTTTTTCAAAGGTCTGGTTCATTAACCCTCCCTTTAGAGAGCCCAGTCCGGCCTGGGATTTGAATATCTGTATAGCACAGCTTATGCAACCTCTTTGAACCATTATCCTCTGCTGAGCTTAAGTACTTGACTTGGAAGACTGTGTTCCTGGTAGCCATCACTTCTGCCAGGAGAATCCATCAAGTTGCAGGCCCTTTCCGTGGAGCCTGACTTTATTTCCTTCCGCAGAGATAAGGTGGTCCTAAGAAGGAACAGGAAGTTTCTTCCAAAAGTGGTTTCAGATTTTCATCTGAACCAGTCTCTGCCTGTCTTTTTTCACTGACCATTCTTCTTCAAGAGAGAGAAGTTTGCACAGTCTGGATGTAAAAGGGCTCTTAGTTACTCGTAGAGCAAACCAAGGCCCATAGGAATGATTACTTAGCTATTTCTTACTTATAGTGAAATTGGTGAGGTAGGCCTGCCACTGAAAGATCTATTGCCAGGTGGATTGTTTCCTGTATCCAGTTCTGCTATTCAAAACTAGGCGAGAGCCACCCTCAAGCCTGAGAGCACACTCAATCAGAGTACAGCTGCTTCCATAGCAGCTGCTATGGATATTCCCTTGGTGGAAATTTGCAAAGCAGCCAACTGGAAAACAATCCATACATTCACCAAGCATTACTCCCTGGATACCCATACTAGGAGTGATGCTTGGTTTGCCTAACAGCAGTACTGCAGAGCCTGTTCCAAAAGTAAGTTCTGTCATCCCCTCCTCCAGGGGGTACTGCTTGGTAGTTCAGCATATAGTCGGAATACAGCAAGACTTCATGTTGCTTGAAGAAAAAATTACTCACCATAGTAATGTTGTTTCTTCTAATGGGGTCTTGCTGTATTCTGACCTCCTCCCTGCCTCCCTCTCAGAACCTAATCTTTGGGATGGGTTTTGCAGGTACAGTGTTGCACCCAAGAGGTCTATCTTGTCCCTTCCTTACGGGTGGGGTGTTTTTCTTCTGAAGTACTTTATTGTTATTCTTATTATATAGATATTTTCACTATCTACAGATTTTTTCTTGGGTTCTCGACTTGAGTCTTTTGGACCCAAGCATTTTCTCCTATGGCTTAAAATTTTTAAAACAATTTCTAGAGCTATTAGTTAGAGACAGAGGTTTGAAAACCAAGCTCGAGCTCAACATTCTATGTTCATGCATAGAGTTTACCCTTTCCTCTGGAGCAGTTCAAGTGCTGGGGCTAACTGCATATAGTCAGAATACAGCAAGACTTCATTAGAAGAAACAACATTACTATGGTGAGTAATTTTTCTTATTGTATAGTTGTGTATAACTGGAGGCTAGGAGAGGCTGGGCTGGGAAGATGTGGGGTATAGGTACATGTGTGGAAGCAGCAGAGTGGTAAACTGCAATAGTTGTGGGGCAGCAGTCTTTCTGGGGTGATGTGGAGTAAAGGGATGTCCTGTGTGTATCAGCCTGGAGCAGCTAAGGGCTGAAATAAGGCTGCTCAGATGGGAGCAGGGAGGATGGTGTGGGAAGTCAGAGGAGCGGAGCAGTGGAGGGAAAGGCAAGGGTGGTACCCAGGGGGTGATGGCATCTGGCAGGGTATGGAGTGGGAGGAGCACTCAGTATACAGGAGTATCTCTTCCTCAGAGGAATAGGAGCCCAGGGTGGAGGAATGGCAAGTGGTAAGGGAAGGGGTTGGAATGTGAGTGTAGCGCAGGGTGGGAAATTCTAAAGGGTGCCTTTATTGAACAGATTTGCACCACTGTCTGGAAGGAGGAGGGGCAGCGGGAGGTGAGGTAGAAGGTCGAGTTGAGCCATGGTTGAGAGTAGGAGTACAAGGAGAGGGAGGAACTAATTGGGGTGGACAGGAAAAGGAGGCAGGCAAAATGGAGTGGCAGGTGGGGGAGGGAGAGAAAGAAAGGAAGAAGAAGGAGAAAAATTGAAATCAGATACAGATAGTCAGAAGGAGGGGCAGATTGGGAGATGGAAAACAGTTAAGGGGATAAATTGTGGATGTGGAGATAACTTCACCAGGGTGCAGAGGGAGCAGTTAGGTGGGGAAGCAGCTAGTACCGGTGAGAAAGGAAGGACGAGGAGCACGGATGCAGGGGATGGAAGGTGGCAATCATATTGGACTCCATAATTAGGGTATTCGCTGGGGAAGGAAAGGGACCCAGATGCAAGCAGGAAGGTGGTTTGTATGCCAGGGATGACAGCGGGAAGGTGGTCCCAAGAATAAGAGGTGATACCAGTACCAAGGGCCAGCACAGCCAGGAAAAGAAGAATAGAGGATTTAATGCCTGGCTGAGGAAATGGTGCAGGGAGGAGATGTTCTTCTGTATTGGGGACTGGGAGGAGACCTGGTCAAACAAAGCACTCTTTTCACCAGACAGGCTACACCTCAGTAGGGAGGGTTTGAAGGTAGTGGGGAATACATAACCACCACACATAATTTAAACTACTGGGGAGGGGCAGGGCGTGCAGGCCCACAGACTCCAGAGGAGGAGGTCAATGAACCTCCCCACAGTGGTGGAACAGATCTGGAGGAGTAGGTGGAAGGCACGAACACAGTTAGCAAAGGGTGGAGTGGGTGAGGAACACATAACAAGGGTATGTGGAGGAGTGCACATACAGAGGATTAATGTGAACAGAAGAATAGAGGGAAGAGAAGAAAGGTCAGATTCTAGGTTGTGGGTGGTGTCTCTGAATGCACGGAGTCTTGGAAACAGGATGGATGACCTGCAGGCACTGTTAGCAGACAGGAGGGTGGACATAGCTGCAGTAACCAAGACTTGGGCAGCATCCTACAATGACTTGGATCTTGCGATCCCTGAATATAAACTATACAGGAGGGACAGGGTAGTCTGGAAGGGGAGGGATGGCAGTTTATATCAGAGAGGAGGTGTCGGGAGGAAGGGAGGTGGAGGCATTATGGGTTCAATTAAGGTTCAACAGAGGGAGAAAGGTGAGGTTGGGGGTGGTTTACAGACCACCCGCCAGGATGAGGAGAGACAGGGAACTGAGCCTCACAAACATTGGAAGTCATGGTGCAAGAGAGGTGGAAATAGAGGACTTTAATCAGCCCAAGGTGGACTGGAGCATACCATCCACAACATGTGCTAGGAGTCAAGTGATCCTGGAAGGACTACAAAGTGGGTTCCTGACCTGGGGCATCACTGAGCCACCAAGAGTTGGGGCAATTCTTGATCTCATGCTCACAAATGGGAAGCATGTACAGGAAATAATGGTCGAGGAGCCACTGGGTGGAAGTGACCATTGCACAATGTGGTTCCAGTTGGATAAGGGCAGGGAAAGCATCCCAACTAAGACCAAAATCTTGGATTTCAGGAGGGTGGACTTCAGGAAAATGGGTGCAGTGCTATGGAGCCATCTGGGGACATCAGAACAGATATGGGGGTTGACCAAGGTGGTCCATCATTAAGCAGGAATACTGGTTGCCATAGATGGTCGTTAGCTCAGGGGGAAGAACACAAGGCCAAAGCGCCAAGCTGGTTCAGTTCTGGGGCTTCCCAGGTAGTAAGGGAAAAGAGGTTGGCCTGTAGAAAATTCAGGAAGACCAAGAGAGAGGTGGATAGGGAAAATTACCTAAGGTTGGCTAGTGAGGCAAGTAAGGAAGTCCAGCGAGCAAAGGGACAGAAGGAGCTGCAGATAGCTGAAGGAATTAAGAAGGAGGCTTTCTTCAATATGTAAGTGAGAAAAGGTACAAGAAGGAAGGATTGTTAGGGCTTAAGAAAGGGGTAGGGATAATGGGAAGCAGAGATACTAAATGAATACCTTTGTTCTGTCTTCACCAGGGAGAAGGATGGAACAGTGCCTTTGGGAGGAAAAGAGAAGCAGGAAGGAACACAGATGTAATTATAGAGGAGGATAGAGTGAGGAAGGGGCTGCTGGCATTGAAAGTGGACAAATCACCAGGCCCAGACAGAGTACATCCAAGAATACTAAAGGAACTGGCTGAGGAGCTGGCAGGGCCACTGGCAGACCTGTTTAATAGTTCACTAGAGTCAGGCGTGGTACAGCAGGACTGAGCACAGCATGTAGTGCCCCTCCACAAAAGCAGTCCCACTTGGATGATCCAGGGAATTACAGACCAGTCAGTCTGACCTCCATTGTGGGCAAGCTCATGGAGACCATACTAAAGGAAAGGTTGGTGGAATATCTAGAGAAGCATGGTCTGAGAGGCAGCATGGGTTCATGGGGTGGGGGATCATGTCAAACAAATCTGATTGACTTCTTTGACTGTGTCACTAAGACAGTAGACAGAGGCCAAGTGGCAGACATCCTCTATCTTGATTTCAGCAAGGCCTTTGACCCTATGCCCACAAAGGTTGATTAGGAAGTTGAAAAGATGGCCAGATGGGTGGAAAACTGGCTGAGGGACAGCACCAGGGGTAGTTGTGGGGGAGAGTTATCTGGCACCAGAGAGGCAACCGTGGGTCCCGCAAGGTTCGGTGCTGGGGCCAGTGTTGTTGAATGTCTTCATCAGTGACATTGGAGATGGCATTAAGGACAAAATGTGATATCTGTGGATGACACAAAGCTCTATGGGAGAGTGGACACAGCTGAAGGATACAAGACCTACAGGAAGATCTGGAAAAACTGGGGAGGTGGTCTAGGATCTGGCAGCTTGGCTTCAATGCCAAGAAATGCAGAGTTATGCATGTTGGAGCCAAGAATCCTGGACAGAGTACTACCTGGGTGGAGTCAGAGTATCTGCATCAGAGGAGGAGGAGAAGGACCTGGGAGTGATGATCACTAGTGACCTGAAGCACTCCACACAGTGCAAGAAAGCAGCAGCAAAGGCAAACAAGATGCTGGGATGCATATCTAGGGGATCAGTAGTAGGAGAGGAGGTTACTGCCCTTGTACAGGTCCCTAGTAAGGCCTCATCTAGAGTATGGGGTTTAGTACTGGTGCCCACACCTCAAAAGGACATTAACCTGCTGAAGAATGTCCTGAGGAGGGCTGCAAAGATGACAGCTGGTCAGCAGGGTAAAGCATACGAGGAGAGACTGAGGGCACTGAACATGTACTCCCTGGAAGACAGAGAGAGAGAGAGAGAGAGACAGAGAACATGATTGGGACCTTCCAGTACTTCAACGGCATACATAAGGTTCATGAGGAGAGTCTCTTTAAGCTGAGTGGCAACCATAACACGAGGGGCACAATCTTGCTGAAGGGTGGGATGTTTAGGAGGGAGGTTGGGAAGCACTTCTTCACAGAGAGGTGGTGGACACTTGGTATGCGCCACAGAAGAGGTAATCTTGTTGAAGACAGTGGGCAGCTTTAAGAGAGGCTGGAATAGGCATAGGGAGAAGGTAAGGATCATGGGTAGGGAGGAGTGAGGGCAGGGACATTAGCTCAAGCTGTGGACCCTGCAATACAAGCAGACTTGATAGACCAAGTGACCTTCCTCTGCTGGCTTCTTCGTGATGTTCGATGTACAGAAAAGAGAAAGACAAAATGTTCAGAACAGACCATCTGATCTGTCCCAAGATTTCCTACTCCGAGTCTTTCTAACATTATTTCCTTATTCTGCCCCTCCTTTCTACATTATCTCATAACCCAGTTAACTGTATCCCAGTTTATCTTGAATCCTGATATTGTCTTTGTCCCCACAAGCTTGTCTGGAAGTTTGTCCCACCTTCCACTATCCGCTCCATGAAATAGTACTTTCTCATGTCTTTTGAACCTCCCACTTCCATCTTAAGAACATTACGCTTAGTAGACATTGTGTTTCTAATATTAAATAAACTTGTGTCTACTTTGCTAAACCCTTTCATGAACTTGGACATCTCTGTCATGTCCCCCCTACCTTTATCCTCCAGTGAGTATGTTATGATATTTCAGTCTTTTGCATTGTTGTCAGTGAATTAGCTTTGTTGCCTTTCCCTGCACTTTCTAAAGCTGTCCTTATTCGTCCTTGGATATGGATCCCAGGATGGCACAGAAGGGCTCTAGGTGTAACCTGACCAGTGATCTGTACAGGAGCAGCATCACCTCCCTTCTCCTGCTAGTAACCTCCCTCTCTCCCTGTGTACTCCAGCAACATGTTAGCCCTCCAGTATGCCTTACTGGAATGAGAAAATGGTTTAGGTTATTTCTGATTACCACTCTCAGGTTTGTCCTCCTCCATGTGCTCTCCTGACATCTTATCAATATAGTAAATCATTTCAGAATTCTTCAGCATCTATGCATCACATTGCACTTTTGGCATTGAATTTCAGCTGCCAAATACTGGACCATTTCTCTAGTGTTCATACAGCATGTCTAAGGATGTTAAAGGAAAACACTGGCTACTACAAAAATGGCAGAAGTTGCTGAAATGCCTGATTAGGGCTTTTGGCATTAAAGTAAAATATCTCAGTACCTTTTAATATGATATTTAATCTCCAGAGAGCCGACTGATTGTCATGTCAGCCGAGCTGGCCGGGTGGCCATCCTCGCAAGTACACCCAGAGGCTTCTAACATGGGTATGCTCGCGAGGGCTACCTACTAATGGCAGAGTTGATGGCCCTCAGTAGTATATCCGTGTGCTATCCCATGTGCTGGAAGCTGCCCAGTGTGCATGAGATGGCCTTGGGTGGCTCGGCTGATGTGACGATCAGTACAGGTCTTTGGAGATTAACATGATTAAACAGGTACTGAAAAATTTTACTTTAATGCTAAAAGCCCTAATTACAGTTCTGCAGCAACTGCTGCCATTTTGTAGTAGCCAGTGTTTTCCTTCAACCTTCTTCACTATCAACCCTCTGGCAGAGCTTTGTATCATCTATTACTAGACATAGATACCCTCATATGTTACAAATCTTGAGAGATACATAATGAAAATTAGTGGTCCCAGGGCCAAAATCTGTGGTACTCCATTGTCACTGTCCTGTCTGTAGAGAATTTACCATTTAGGACCACCCTCTGGTTTGTTTTAGTCAACCAGATTTTGATCTAACCAGTTATCCCATGTCCTAACCCTAGTTAGTGCATCTTCCTAACTAGCCCTCATGTGTGGTATACATAAAGAAACTTGTCACCTGGTGTGACTGTGCATTTCCTTTGTACTGCATGCTCTGTTCAGAAGAGCTATTTACTGCATGTTTATTATTAGATAAGTTAAAGTATTTTAAATCTAAAATAACATGTTGACCAAGTATCTGGGTGGTAGCATTTTGACTGCTAGTCTGCGGACCCAGGTTTGGGAGCAACTAAAGAGACACTACACTTCAGCATGTGCTGTCATACATGTTACAATTTACTAGAGAATACATTTTTTCGCTTTTCAATGTTGCTTTCCAAAATGGCATGTTTTGGTAGGCCAGCTAAAAAGTCTGTATAGAAAACATTTGAAAAGCTTACCTCTCCTGCTAACCTCACAGTGCCTTGGTTTTATGACATCATAGTGCTCACAATGACAACAGACGATGTCACAGACAGCAGTTGTGTGGTTAGCAGGGAGAGTTGATACATTTGAAAGACTTGGTGAAATCTAACTGCAGCTTTACCTACAATATTCAGTAGACCAGCAGCATGGGAAAGTAAAGAAAATAACAAATAACTAGAAAACAAAAAGTTAAAACATAATTGGTGTAAATCCAGTGTTTTAAGCTTTTCATTATAATTGAGAGTTACTGTTTAAGGATTATAGATTCCTGAGCTGGCGAGCAGAAACATCATAGAGGTGATGCTTTCTGTCAGAGGTGGGGGGTTAGCATACGTCACTTAGTTTGACCTGGAAGCCTGCTCATGAGTGGAACTTGTGTTGGTCTCCCGTGGTGGCTGCTGATTGCTCCAATTGTGGCCGAGTTATGGTGCTGTGGCAACAAAAGAGGATTGATAGGTGGATGCAGAAAGATGTGGGAGTAAATGGGAGGATCCTCTCGGAAGGTAGAATAGTGGGGCTCCTTGTTTCAGATGTTTGAGAAGGAGACCCAAAAAAAAAAGATGCATAATGAAACAAGATTTGTGTGCATGTTTACTCATGTTTTCATTTATTTTATTTTTTAGGCAGGTGATCGATCACTGTCAAGCGTAAGTAGGACATGCTTTAGTTACTTTGTTTACATTTTTTAGATTCAAGTTAAAACTGGCTAGGGCGTGCACTGTGTAGCCTCCGTAAGTTTCCTACAGATGAAGTCTTCTGAAATAACTTATTATGTTGCTGTATGTTAGATGAAGGATGTAGAACCAGACACTGTTGGAGGGATTTTGTGGTGTTTGAAACCAAAGCGAAAATAACTTGGTACCAGATTTCCTGTTCGTGAACCAGTTGGTACCATAAAAAAAGGCAACAAAAAGTGGTTTCTGATATTTATAAGAACTTGCCTGGGCTTGCAAAGCAACATACTGTTCTGTTATCTTTAGAAGTTAAATGTTGTGTCTTAAAATGTGCACAAAAAATGTTTTGATCACAATTATGTGCTGAGCAAAATATTTATTTCTATCACATGTTTTATCAGGAAAACCATACTGAGTGTGTAACTGCTCATTTCCTGATGTTTTCTGGTGGAAGGGGAACAGTACAGTGCAGTACTGTCACCAGCTACAACAAAGGCATGAGATACCACACTTAAAACAGCAGCTGTGAGGTGATATTGCATCAAACATGACGATCGTATACTAGAATACAGAAACAAAGTATGAAGTATTGCACATAAGAAAATGAAGAGGTCCTTAAAGCTAATAAGCAAATATGGGAGCAGGAGCAATGGTGTGAAAACAAGAAATGGACACTGCAAGGTAGCCCTCGTGGTAGTGGGTTGCGTGTGAAATACTGGGAAGCTGGGTTATGTTGTGGCTGGTGTTAGGATAGAGAGAGTTGAGTTGAGCTGATCTGGAGGCAAAGAGGTTAAAGAATACCAGGAGGTGTCCGATAAAGTTGCAGGCATGAGCTTTGCAGTCCTGTAGGAGGGCTTTATAAGTTGCAGATGAAGAAGAATAGTGAATAGCAAGAAGAAGGTTGGACCAGACCGGGAGAATCAGAAAACAAAAGCAGACTGACCTGCTGATAATTTTTGTGCATTTGAGGGAGCGGGCGAGTGCCAGAGTTACAGAGGGAGTAAGTGGGGTAGAGGGGCTGGAGAGCAGGATGCTGAGATTTGAGGGGGTGGGCACCATGCCAACATTTTTAAAAAGAGGCAACATGGACAAGGCACGATTCCTCAAGTGAGGGAAAAGGAGGGACAACGATGAGTGGGAGCAGGAGGACAGTCAAAGGCAAAACTACAGCAGGAGTAGGAAGGGGTCCAGTCTGGGAAGGGTGGATTTGTGTGCCACTTTGTATAAAACATCCCAATAATCAAGAACTGAAAGGATGATCATGACAACCTCTCAGTGGGCAGGAGTGGGATACATGCTTTACAGCTTTAGAGAAAACCAAGCTTATGCTGGAGTTTTTGATGAATGGCATCCACAGGACAGGAGAAATCAAGGTAATGGTCTAACTAAACCCAGAGGTACTTTAAGGAAGACACATCATCAGATTCCATGCCTTTCAGGGCCTTGAAAACTGAGAGGAACAGAGCATGCTAGCCACTGCCTGGTACCAAACAGCAGAGGCTGATTTCTTGGTATTAGAGTGAACCAGTGTTGGATGTTAAAATAATTTTGGAGACAAATTGCCAGATCAGAGGCAGAAGGGCAAGAGGCTAACATGATAGTGTCTTCAGCTTATACAGTATATACATGTTTGAGACATGGTTTGGGAAAACTTGAAAAAAATCAAGGACAGGACAAGAGGAGATGACTTGGAACACATTAATTGATTAGGAGAGTGGGGTAGTGCTTCACTAATGCAGATAGATTGAATCATACCAAGTGGGAGCTGAACCATCTAACTCAGTAATCAGAGTCTCCAGCATACTCAAGTTTGTACTGGAGGATGAGGTGAGTAACTGTTTTGAAGGCTTTGGCTAGGTCAGCCAATATGGCCGAGGTGATCAGGCCTGGTCCATACCTACTAGGATGGAATCGTGAGCTGGATGAGACACGAGACAGTGAACTGAGACTTCCTGAATCCAGTCTGGAAGAGGGAGAGGAAAGGGAAAGTTAGAAACAACCAGGTATTCTTGTAATTTGGCCAAGGCAGGCTGGGAGAGAGAGAGATACAGTAAGGCAGTATAGTTCCCTGGGCAGTATTGGTCACCCCCTGCTAGGGAAGGGGATAGCTGTGGCCCTCTTCCAAGCACCAGGGACAACACACAGGAGGAAGAGGACATTTAGAAGGTCCAATATAGGGATGCTATAGCAGGAGTAGATGGTTGTAGGAGCTTGGGGTCAATCCCATCAGGGTTGTGAGGATTAAGAGCTAGGAGAACCTTTAGGGTGTCAAGCGGGAGGGAGTGGGGTAAGGCGGGAGTGAAGAAGTGAAAAGCTGGGCACAGGTGATGAAAAAATAGTTAAAGCAGCAGTGCAATGAAAATGGACTAAAATTTGCCCATCTTTTTTGCTCCCTAATCGATGCCAGATGTCTTCCAGTTTATTTTGTTGGTAAAATTTTCAGTTTTCATTATCATTAAGAATTTATGAGCGTTTAAGGTAATATTTCTCAAGAAAAAGATGTCTGCCTCATTTTGCATAGAAATAACATTGAGGACCGAGGAGGGAAAGAATCTAGCAAAAATGCAGATGTACAATACACAGCATAGGAAGCATCCAGAAAACCCAAATCAACAGTTTTGCCAATATTTTTGATAACCATAAAAGAAAATAGAGCTTTTGGAATAACAGTTTCATTGCACTGCTGCTTTAAATGAGGTGGGGATGTCAGCAGGATTAGTGATGGTCAAGATCCCTTGTTTGAGGATTGGGGCAGAAGGTGTGGGGGGATTGAAAAGGGCATGAATGGCTTTCCAAAAATTAGAGAGATGGTTAATACTGTTTTGAAGTATGATGAGATGTACTCTAATTTAGCAAGGCTGGGAGTGTTGATGCAGGTGTTGTTTAATGTCCGATATTTTGCAAGATCAGCAGGGGAGCCAGAGGCCTTCTGGATATACTGTACTATGCCAAGTACCTTGCCTTGAGATATGTGAGTAATTCAACTGTGATCTGGGAAGATGGGAGCTTTAGACCCTGGTCCTTTTAGAGGGCATGAGAATACCAGACAGCCATAAAGTTAATTTGGAATTTTGAGGGGGCTGCTAAGTGAAGGACAGGCTGTGTCTGTCAGGTCAGCTTGTAGAGCTGACAAATCTAGAGGACAGAAAAGAGTGGACCTGAATAATCCCGGGGGCTTTGGGGCGATAGATCTTTGGCGCACATAGTAAACCATGCAGTGATCACTTAGTGTGTCAGGGGTGTTATGGCTTCTGCAATACAGTGGGTGTGGGCGGAGAGAACCCTCAGTGAGAGGGTGGTTAGAGGATGAGGGTGAACTTGGTGGAGCTAGGAGATAAGCTGGCCAAGCTGTAGTGATGTAACATTTTGGACCAGTTACTTGGAGAATGAGGACAGCCCATAGGTTCGTTCCCCCAGTGCCAGAACGTCTTCTCTTGAGGCAGAGGGCAGTGAGAGGAGGAGAGTTCAGTGGAACTGTAAGCTGTGAGCTCATTTAGCCAGTTGGTCGCACTAGGCTTAGTGCTAGTTAAAAGTGTGGATCAGTTTCAGGTCTCTATTGTCTTACGATGTACAGTTTGTTTTTTCAGTCACATGACTTAAGGCTAATAGTATCTGACACTATATTGATTTCCAGTTTTTCTATGAATACGTGAGGTATCGAAGAAGCGTAATTTGTCTTGTTCATTGCAGGTCATTGCACATGAGATTTCTCATAGCTGGACAGAAACTTGGTAACTAACAAAACAATGGAGCATTTCTGGTATGTAAACTGATGATTGTGATACATTGCAATATAACAGTTGTGTTTGATTTATTTGGTGATACTCTACTGCTTTCTCATTTATTAATTCAACGTTCCTGTCAGTCACTTCTTGATTAGATCTTCTTGAACATGTTGATATTGTAGTGTTAGAAAGAGTTTCCAGAAAGTCCTTTACTTGAGTGGTACATTAACAAAGGAATTCCTTGGTCATTGCATAGCCTACATTACATGCCCATGCAGGCCCCCTGTCATTCTCTACTCTACATCAGAAAGCGTTATGATACTTACTAGTGCTCAACCCAGGAATTTGATCAATTCAAAGGACAGAATGGTCTAAAAGGAGATCCAGTGTGTGTATTTCTCAGCTCTAGCTGTTCTCAAATCCTACTTTCAGTAGGCCCATAGAAAACAAATTCTGGTCAGATCTCTGACTGCATAATGAAGTTAGTGAGGTTATGTGGAACTGTTAAGGAGACATAGAGAAACAACACAACGATTTTTAACTAGTAAGATTTTTCTTTTTTTTTTGAATTTTAAGGAAGGCAGACACATTATTAGGACAAGATATGGAAGTGTAGATTGCAATGGAAGGAATGGTAAGCAATATAGGTTTGACAGGTAGAATAGGTGGCAATACACAGGGTGTAGCCAGAAATTTTTGTTTTGTATACAATCTTCAGCAGTTACACCCCCATTAAAAATGTACACTACCTTTCCAAGCGTCACCCCTTCCAAACAAGTCAGATTGGTGTCAGTTGATTCCTCTAATCTTTAAGAGGTTATACATGTATCTGTCTCCTAAACAGGCGTTTAAACAGAGACACTCCTCAGTGGCCTACACTAATCCAAATACTACATATTAGAATAAAATGTTAACAGAAGGCATACGGTTTGTGACAGGCAATCAACAAAACTGACACAAATGTGTACAGTGAGTATGGTTGTCTGCACCCTTAAGCAGTACATGAAAAAGTAATGGCTGGCGTATGTTCAGTCTTGGGATTGTTTACAGTTTTACAGAGAAAACGGGTTTGTCCATGCGATGATGTAGTTATTATTATGTAAGGCAAATTATCAGTCAATCTCTAACCTTCCATTTTAGGAAGGTTATTGAGAAAGTAGTAGCGCTTCAGTTGAAGAGCACCTCACATCTCATGAGTTATACGAACCTTCCAGTCGGCTTTTCGCCAGACATAGCAATCAAACTGCACTTGTTCAGGTGCAGAATGACCTTCTCAGGCTAGAGACCGGGAGATAAGACAATTCTGGTTCTCTCGATCTCTCATCAGCATTTGACACTGTGGACCATTGTGTGCTGCTTGCTCGCCTTAGGGACCTATGCGGACTCACGGTAATGTTATCAAATGGTTTGAGTCCTTTCTTACTAACAGGAGGCAGCGGGTTATGATGGGAAATTTCTCATCTACACCTAGTCTGTTTCTCATGAGTTCCCCAGGGGTCAGTATTGGCTCCAATGATGTAGTGTGTACATGCTGCCTCTGGGTGGAATCATTAGAAATATGGCTTGAGTTTTCATTGCTATGCTGATGATACTCAGCTATATTTTCCTTTCCCAGGAACATCCAATGCAGTGGATGTGATTAATATCTGTCTGACCGAGATTAACGACTGGATGGCCTCCAGCTGGTTGCGGCTGAACCCGATATGACGGAGGTATTAGTAGTGAGTCGAACAGAGTTTGTGATAGGATGGCCTCTGACACAGAAACTGGGCTTGTCCTAGGGTCTGTGCCATTGAAAACCTCCTCTTGGAGTCTGAAATCTTGGCGTGATTCTGGACAGGGATTTAACCATGGAGCTCAAATATCCTCTGTGGTTCGTACTGTTTTTACCATCTCAGAAACAGTGCCAGAATCAAATCCCTTGTTCTGCCTCTGGACCTCCTACTTTGATACATGCCTTAGTCACATCTAGGCTTGATTACTGTAGCAGCGCTCTATCTTGGGGTCACAGGAGGGTCTTTCCACAGATTTCAGCTGGTGCAAAGCGCAGCTGCCCGGTTGTTGACTGGGCAGCAAAGGTTCCTGTCATATTACACGGTTCTCACGTGAATTGCACTGGCTGCCAGTCAGGTGGAGTCCTCTTTAAGGTAGGTCTTCTTACCCTATAAGGCCCTACACGGACAGGGCCCTGTTACCTGTTAGACCTTCTGTCACCTGCTTTCTCCACAAGACCCTGTTCGCTTCCTCCAGTGAATGCCCCCTGACCATTTCCCAGAACTAGCTGAAATCAGCCGGCGATAGGGCATTTAGTGTCATGGACCCTTTTCTGTGGAATTCCTTACCAGCTATGGTCAGAGAGGCTTCATCGGTGGATGTTTTAAGGCCCAGTTAAAGGCCTTTTTCTTCTCAAGCATTTAATCTAATTTAATTTAATGTTTTGATAAAGATTTATATTTAAATGTTTAGTTCTGTAATGATCTGTATTTATGTGTAAATTTTTATATTTATTATGTTAAATGCTTGTTTAATGGTTTGTACGTGCCCAGAGCCCCAGGGATTGGGCGTCTTTAAATAAATTTTGCCTTGCCTTGCCTTATATTTAAGTAATATGTTGATTTCAGGCAGTCAGGTGTAATGATGGAATTCATTAGAGAGAAAATGTGATAGTAACTTTTATAAGGGTCACTGTTGATAAGGTTAAGGTAGCTATGCCTGTGATAATGGGAATATCAGGACAGTATGAGGTCTATACAGGAGTGGAGTACAAATATGCACTGTATTATAAGTATATGTTTCAGAGTGCAGGCAAATGCGATATACAGATTTATTTTACATATAAAGTAGGTAAAAATAGGGATAGATACAATTGATGGAAATATAGATAATTACATAGATAGATATACAGATAGACAGACAGAGGAGAAGTTATAGTCATGACAGTCTTTGGAGAGGCAATTGCCCTAGAGTCACAGATCACGTTCACTAATTTGGGTTGAAAACTTTTCAAATAGCACTATTTTGCTGTCAGTAATCGCTATGGATTTAAACATGTATTGGAATGTCTTAAAACAGTTATAGTACAGGAAAAACAATGGAAGTAATTGTGTTATAGTTTAGCATTGTAACATACATGTTGCCACCTTGCTCCAGTGAGCACCCTCCCCAAGCAGAGTGCCAGTCTTAATCAGTCCTTGGGTCCCTGCTTTTTCCATCTTCATCAACGACCTTCCCTCCTCAGCAGCCTCCTGCAGGGCTCTCCTGTATGCTGATGACCTTGTTATCCTCACTTATTCAAGGATATTGGGGTCATTAACCACCAACTGAGTGAGGGTTTCAGGAGTATCCATTCCTGGATATCATCCCATAAGCAGGTCCTAAATCTTAAAGAGCCAGGCCATGCTGTTCCGTTCCATGGCCAAGTTAAAGGCCTCCTCTGTTCCCTATATTGCATCTCGGTTATTGATGGCACTCCTGTTCTCACCCACTGATTCCATCAAATACCTTGGGGTGACACTTGACCCGCAGCTCGATCTTGGTCAGCATATCCAAAATGCGTGCAGAGCTGTTAACTGGAAATTGGGTCTGGCTTACAGGGCAAAGAATAACCTTACTCTGGCTGCTCGCCTAGCACTGTCTAGAGGGGTGTTTCTACCATCCTCTGTTATGGGCTCCTTTTGTTTGCCAGTACCTCCAAGATCCACCTCTCTAGATGGACCGTGCCTATAATAACATCTGCCGTTTTGCTCTTGGAGTCTCTCGTCTCACTCACCACTGTGATCTGTACATTAAGCTCAACTGGCTCTCCCGCCCAGTTATTTGAATTTTGTTGTGGGCCGTTGCATGGGTAGGGTACTGGGTACTGGCACCCCACCCCGGACTGGCGAACTCCTTGTGCCAGCAGCCCTGCACCTACCCCTAAGGTCACTGGGCCCTGCTATCCTTATGGTCTCTCCTACTCGTACCAAAACAGGGTCAGGGACTTTCGTCATGTTCCCCTAGACTGTGGAACTCCTTTCATGTCCAGGTCCGGACCTCCCCAAGTCGACTCATTGCCTCCCTGTGGAACCACTTGAAGCTCTCATCAGTATGTGACTGTCTTAACCCTCCCTGATTAGCATGGTCCTCTGCACAGTATACTTGAGTGTATTCATTCCATGTATCTTGCAAATTTGTAAATATCTGTGTGTGTGTGTGTGTGTGTGTGTGTGTATTATATATATATATATATATATATTATATTTATTTTTCTGGTGACATTGTGTCAGTGATGCTGTAACTTAGCATATTGACTATGATTACTGTGTACTCGAGATACCTTACTATGTATGTTATGCTTCTCCTGACATCTGTGTATCTGCTGCACTTGATTCAAATTGTACTCTGTATGTTCTTTGATCTCCTGTACTCTCCTGGGTCGTACCTGAAAATAAGCATGTCTTTGTCTAGTGTACTTACCTGGTTAACAAAAGCTAAATAAATAAAGAGCATATGACGTCTTCAGGATAAGTGAAAGAAACATAATATTTAGACACAGTTAGGTTTATATTTCACATTAGTTCTTTATTTTCCCCATTAGTTTTACTGAGGGCCATTTGCATGATAAAGGGCGTTGCTCCTGAAGTGTTCATGTATTTTGGTGCTTTCTCCTACCTGAGATCATAATGCATGGCTTGTGACATCACAGTTACTCCCATGACAGCAGACTATGACATTATGACTTGAAGTAGGGAGTAAGCTATAGAGGCAGATGAACTCTAACAGATAAAGATTATATATTCATCCAGATTTCCTCTGTAATAAAAGATAGGCAAGAGAAATCTACAGGATACATTTAAAATGTAAACTAAGTTGTACCAAGTTTAGTTTTTTCAAAGTTTTCACTGTGGCATCAGCAGCTCTGATCATAAAGAGGAGAGCTGAAAAAGTGTATCAAAGTAAGTGCAGAACAATTTTCTTAAATCTGTTTCAAGATATTAGGCCTGTCCTCTTTCTTTGTTAATTTAATGATAAAAAAAGTAGCACCTTTCTTCTGACCGGACTAATGTAAATGATGACAGTCAGTGGTTTGGGATATGCTAAGTGTCCCCAGGAGAAAGTGTGCTCCTTCGCTGGCTAGAGAGTAGGCTGTTGTATATAAAAAAAAAAACACATCAGTCATTCTACTAACAAGACGGCAGAAGTAAAACCATTGGGGTGGGGGTGGAGGGGCAAGAGTTGTTTGGGACTGTGGCTTCCATTTTGAAACTGAAAAAATTTCATGTTGATCTTGTCTCCTGTTCTAGCCAGAAAAGAACATATTTTAAATGCCTGTTTTAAGTGTGTGTAATGGACTGTTTTGCTATTTAGGAGCCAAAGAAAGAATGTAACATGTGACATTATGGTTACCTAGCAATTGTATGCCAAAGCAAGGTAGGCGGTAATTAAGAACTGGATCAATAGAAGGCCATTGCCAGGTTACTGTATACACTGGCAGAATTTAAATTATAGCCAACAAATTGCTGCACAGTACTTGAGGATCGCAAAGTGTAAAACATCAGTTGGGAATTTTAACAGCTGGATGCTGAGTTGGTGTCTTAAACAATTATGTAAGAATTCAGCATGGATGTTATTTTTCTAGCTGCTCTTTATCATCTTGTATTGAGACACCTATATTTTCAATAAAGAGCTATCTTAGCACTAGTATCACAAGATGTGCCAACTGTAATCACTGAATCCACATAAATGGAAAATGAAGGAGGTCTGCTTACTCCATTGAGTGTGCCGTCCCATTGTGTGTCATAGCAGCATTTCTAATTTTGAACTTGGCACCACCATAACAGGAGTTCTCTGTTTCTTCAACAACAGAAAATTAAAACACACTTTATCATCAAAGTCTGTATTTACCAAGTACTGTGCCCTTGATTAAATAATTTGAACCCTCCCACCAAAAAATGTGCCCTGATATGAAACTGCATGTTTAACTGCAAAACAATAATAATAAAAAATTCTAAATACATTACTAACACCAGTGCTTAGTGATTAAAATAATTTTAACCCCTCCCCAAAAATGTGCCCTGACAAACTGCACTCTGGGAAGATTGCCTGGAACAAGATGAATAAAAAAACCTGAATAACAGGTTCCATGGAGTAAATGTTAACATCCTGATAAAATAAATACAGTTAAGATTTTTTTAATGTCCACTCTGATCAGAATAGCTTTTAAAATCACCAATTGTTTTCTTGTTCAAAGTTTTCTAATACATCTCAAACTTAAAAGAAAAACACACTTCATCATCAGAGTCTGTGTTCACCAAATACTGAGCCCATGATTAAAATAATTTGAACCCCAAATGTGCCCTGACATGAAGCGGCATGTTTAACTGTAAAGACAATTAAAATGTGTTACTAAATGCATTACTAACATCAGTGCTTTAAAAGTTTTGAAACTACTAAAAGACAAATTATACATATCTATACCTCCTCTCCACATATATAAAAAAATGTTAAAGAGAAACTGTGGCTCTTAACTGTAAATTAGAATGTGTCTAGGTCTCCTTTTGAGGCCCCAGGTGGCTCTGATAATCATTTGTTCCAAGGTTTTTAAGTCAATTTGAAGGCATTACATATTTTCTGTTCTCCTAGTCCTTAATAAAGGCATTAAGTATCTTCTGATGTTACTTGAGGAGAAGCTCTTGCAGCAGGATACACATTGAGGACTGGCGGCGGTTCGGCAACTTTCTCTAGTAGTACCGCGTGGGAACGCCCTGCTGACATCAGCTCCACCTCCAACGTTGCCCTATATGGAGGGAGTTCCCCATGTGCTCCAGTTCTTCCCGTCGCATGGTCAGGGTTAGTTCAGCATTCGCTAGTACCGATTGCTCTTCTCCACCGTATTAGTTTTCCTCAGAATTTGATTTTCAACATCTGTGTCCTCGCAAGAAAAAGTCCAAGAGGACCGGTCCAGCAGTTCTTCACGCTCCTCCTCCTCCTCCAGACAAGAGGCATAAAGGGAAGAGGCGAGCCCCTCACCCTCTTCTTCTATGGCCTTCTATGTGGACTCGGACTCTTCCTCCTCTGTCTACTCGGAGCCAGACCTAGGGACACAGAGGGCCTCCCTAAATCCTCAGATGACCCCAGCTTCATGGAGGTGATGAGCACATCCAGGCCAATATGAGTTGGGACACCGAGGCCCTGGTCCCCGGCACGACTGCGGCTGGCTAAGCCACCTCCGCCAAAAAGACCCAAAGCGGTGGTCATCCCTCGCATAGTCGACACCTTTCAGGATGTCACCCATGTGACCTGGAAGTGCCCTCACTCCTCCGCTGCCGCTGTGCCAAAGAGGCTCACTGGCTGAACCGGAGCCTGCAGCCCACCCCTTTAGCTGAACCACCTGCTGCGGACTCAGTGGTGATTTCGATGGCTCACGATGGTTAGTAGAGGCCCAAACATCTGAGCACTCAGCCGCCTGATAGGGAATCAAGCAGCTGGATCCTATGGGCCGTGGGTGTACTCTGCTGCCACCTGCAGCATCAGGAGCCTCAACTTCCTAATGCATATGGTCCAATTCAAGAACGCCCTCTGGGAACAGGGATTGGACATTGTGCAAAGCCTGCCTGATTGTCCTCAGTGGACAGAGCTTGCCAGATTGCTGCAGACCGGCTCAGATGTGGGCACCCACATTTTGCGGCGGCCTCGACTCTGCGGACACCCCTCCTCCAGGGCGGCCACCACTGGCATTTGCCTCTGACACCATGCGTGGCCTTGGGTCTCAGGGTTCGATCCAAACGTCCAAACCAACCTTCTGGATGCTCCTTCAAAGGCTCCATGCTCTTTGGCGAGGACACTGAGCGCATCATCACCAGGCTGCAGGACTCCGGAAGCTGTCCGTTCCGTGTAGTCCATGTACCACCGAAACAGGGCGCGCATGAAGGCGTCATTGTCGTAGCCATGGGGAGCATCAGTCACAGCAACCTCGCTTTCAGTAACAGGTGCAGCGAAGGGGCTTTGATCGTGAGGCGGAACCAGAGGTAATTCGCCTCCGCCTAGACCACCCAGAGCAGCCACAGCCACCCTCCCCACTCAATGCCTGACTTATTCAGGTAACTCTTCTCCTCTGGTACCCCAACCTGGGGAGCTGGTTGGAGGCCACTTTTCACTCTACGTGGACGCCAAGGGCCAGGTGACCTCCAACCAATGGGAACTGCAGCTCGTGGAGTTCGGGCACTCCATAGAGTTCAATCCATTCCTCTGGAGAGCTCTGATCTGGCAGGAGAGCTCCTTCCTTCTGGACTAAGGGCCATCGAGCCAATTCTGCCGGCCGAGTCAGGAAGCGGTTCTTTTCCCACTTCATCCTAGTACCGAAGAAGTCAGGGATCTCCGACCCATTCTGGACGCCAGCGATCTAAATCAGTTGGTCTCCTATAAGAGATTCAGGATGGTTTCTCTTCCTACTGTCCTTCCTCTCATAGCGGTAGGAGATTGGCTGGCGTCTCTGGACATGCAGGGCGCTATTTGCATATTCCCATTGCCAGAAACCATTGAAGGTTCCTAAGGTTCAGGTTAGAAGACGAGGACTATCAAGTCTGAGTCTTCCCTTCAGTCTTTCCTCAGCCCCAGGGTCTTCACCAAATGCCTGGTGGTCGTGGCCCGACACTTGAGCAGGCGCTTTGTGTTTCCTTACCTGAATGACTGTCTCCTCCTGGCCCCTCCAGGTCTCACCTGTCGGAAACTATCAGGGATTCCATCTCACTTTTCCAGAGTCTCGGAATCACCATAAACAGGGACAAGTCTCCTCTGTCCCCTGCCCAGATTCTCCAGTTCATCGGAGCTTTTCTGGACACCACTCTCGGGGAGGTTTTTCTTCCCTCCGACGAGGCGAATCGCATTCGGATCACGCGTCCCAGATCTCAACAGACTCAAAGGTGTCAGCTCTGCTCCTCCTCTGGCTGTTGGGGCACATGACTGCTGCCATTGTCTCACTCCCTCTGGTGCGTCTGTGCATGAGGACCATTCAGTGGGATCAAACTTCAGACAGCTTGGATGTCTTGATCAGAATATCGGAGCCAGTCCGCGAGAACTTTGCTGGTGGATATCATGCAAAAATCTACTGGGGGCATACTCTTCCAATCCGAGGTGCTGTCCCAGTCTCTGACCACGGACGTCCATCCAGGGATGGGGCGCACACTTGAGGAACCAGCGTACCCAGGGTTCCTGGTCTCCTCGAAGCGAATCTGCACACCAGTGTCCTGGAAATGAGAGCTGTGCTTTACGCACTTCAAGCCCTGGCCTCGGTCTTGGTGCTGGGCCATCTCTTGCAGACAGACAACACTTCGGTGATGTTCTACATCAACATACAGAGCGGCACATATTCCTATCCCTTTGCAGGGAAGCCATGCGGGTTTGGGATTGGGCCTTGGAACATCGTCTGTTTTGACAGCAGTGCATGTTCCTGGGATTCAAAGCGTTCTAGCTGACACGCTCAGCAGGACAAGATCGCAAGCTCACGAATAGGAATTGCTTCAAGAGGACGTAGATCGCATCTTCTGTCTATGGGGAAGCCAGAGGCAGACCTTGTCACGTCACAATCCAGTGTAAAACTGCCCAGTTTTTGCTGGCTAGGTCAGAGCCTGGAGCTTTTGGCAATGCACGTTATCCCTCTGCTGGAGCGGAGGTTCCTGTATGCCTTCCCTCCCTTTTCCCTCCTTCAGAAGGTACCTCAAGGCTCAGTCGGAATCTTCCACAATCATCTTGATTGCTCTGCTTTGGCCTCGTCAGATCTGGTTTCCTTTACTACAGCGTCTAGTGGCAGAGTCGCAATGCCTCTTCCCTCTCCTCACACCTGCTCTCGCTAGACAAGGGTCCCTGCTGCACCTGAACTTACGTTCTCTTCACTTGCATGCTTGGCTCCACAGGACTTAGCAAGGTCCATTTGGAGTGCCTGATCGGGTCACTCAGGTGTTGGTTGAGGCACTGAAACCTGCCACCAGGGCCACTTACGCTATGAAGTGGAAACACTTTTTGCATTTGGGCCACAGCCAAGTAAGTAGAATTGATCTGTCCAGTTAATATCATCCTAGAATACTTGCTTTCTCTTTGACGAAAGGCCTCAGCTATTCCTCCATCTAGGTACACCTGGCTGCCATCTCCGCTTACCATTTACTTGTGTGTCGGTAAGACGGTGGCTCAGATGGAGGTTTTCAAAGCCTTTTTGTGCAGTATCCTCCACATCAGACCTCCGTCCAGGGACTCTGTTCCTCCTTGGGATCTCTTGTTCGTCCTGGAGAACCTTCTCTTCCCCTGTTCGAGCCGGGCTATGAAATTGGACTTGCTTCCTCTCTGGAAAACTTTGCTTTTGGTAGCTATTACTTTGGCGAGGTGATTTCAGAGCTTCAAGCCTCACGTGTAAAGAACCCTACCTTGTTTTCCACAAGGACAGGGTTGATCTCGCATCAATCCAAGTTCTTACCGGAAGTGGTCTTGGAGCTCACTTTGAATCAGTCGGTTCAGCTCCCAGTCTCCTACCAGAGCAGTCCAACAGGGTGAGATCCTGCTTCATTCCTTGGATGTGCATAGGGCTCTCAGATGTTACCTAGCTAGAACCAAGGCGGACAGGAAGTCTGATCAGCTCTTGTGTCCTTTGCCCAACGGTCTGTAGGTCGCCCGGGTCACCAAACAGAGACTTTCACGCTGGTTGGTACACTGCATTTCTACTGCTATGAGAAGTATAATAGGTCGATAACTGGGCCGATTAAAGCTCACTCTACCAGAGCTATCACTACTTCCTTCACAGCATTAGAGGGGTACCGACTGCAGATATCTGTGCTGCCGCTACCTGGAGTTCTGTCCATACCTTTGTCAGGCACTATAGCCTCAACAGCATTTCCAGACGAGAGCAGGGTTTGGCATCACGGTTCTGCAAGGTCTGGTTTCCTGAGGATCTTCCCTTCTCTTTCTGTCCTTTCATGTTTCTTCCCTTCCAGGGGTTATTGTAGTTTATACTGCTTGGGACTCCGTCCTCAATGTGTAACCTGCTGCAACAGCTTCTCCTCAAGTAAGATAGTACAGTTACGCAAGAACTTACCCAACAGTAGATCTTTGAGAGACGCCTTGCAGCAGGTATATTTCCTGCCCACCTTCCCCAGGGATCAGGTCCTGTTCAGGCTAGTATTTTTCCTCTTTGAGGGGTTGTCCATTGACGACCAGTTTCTAACTTACCTGTCGCTTTTCTTGCCTGGCTGGGTCGGCGTTCAAGAACTGGAACACGTGGAAACTCCTTCCTTATATAGGGTGGCAGTGGGTGTTCTCACATCAGTACTACTAGAGAAAAGTTGCCAGAACCGCCGCCAGGTGGTGCCAGTCCTGAATGTGTAACTTGCTGCAAGAGCTTCTCTCAAGATCTACTGTTACGGTAAGTTTTTTTATGTAACTGTACTTTCTCCACTGCACAGACCTGTTCTGTTGGTTGATACAGGTCCCAAACTAGTGTGTCTTGTTACAGCAGGATAGAGCCACCTCATGCCCCTCCCACATGAATCAGAAAAAGTTGGGGGTGGATCTTTAGGAGCTTCTCGGGTGGAGGTGGGGGAGGATCTTACTCCCAAAATAAAACCTAATGCTACCTCTCACTACTCAGGTTCCAGTTCTTGTACCACCCATTTAAGAAAGAAAATAGTACCCTGCAACCATTGACTAATAGGAAAGTGTATTTATTTTAGGGTGGAAAACATCGCTTGAATGAGGGTAAGGTGGAAGAGACTATTTACACCTTCATTCAGTTCCACGGACAGAAAACATGACATCGCCCTCTTGTACATGCAAAACATCTGCAGGCTGCACCTACTGCAGCTGTAAAAATGTGATCACTTAAGAAAATTCTCTGTCATGGAAACCACTACTCAAAAATATAATGTAGGGTCACCAACCATGGAGTGCTCAAAGCATCTTATAAAAGGGTTGACAAAGTCCTGCTTTGTGATTGGTGGAGAACCATGATATATTTAGTATTATAAATGGGTAGAGAGCTTTTACGTCCTGATTGGTCAATACCTGTGTTCTTATACGACAACAACCCTGCGACTGGCACTTTTAATGCCAAACAGGATGCAGCACAGCTCCCATATTGATGCCTGCCATAAGCATCTTGTCCCAGCCAGGAACTGCAGCATCCCCCCACCCACACACACACACACACACACACATATACATGGATGGCTGCGAAACCTCCCAGTTCCTGGAGCTTTTTACTTACAATTTACAACTTTATATTAGCACTGACACTGTGGGGACGAGCTATGGCTGCCAGAGGCTTTCTCTCCTTTGAGCTCAAACACACACTGCTGTCGTTTTTGTCCAAAGCGGAAGTCTTTGTAATTCACTGTGCTGCTACTGTTTTACAAAACGACACACAGTGTCTACCGTGGTGAAGGGTAGAAGGCAAATTTGTACTAAACTTAAGAACTGATGATCGCAAGTGGCGACGCTGATCGCAGCCTAGAAGTCTGTCATTACCTCACACTGTCGATATAGTTACAGCTGATAGCACTGTGAACAGGATGCTTCTCACACTACTCAACTCTGCAAACAGCACGCTTCTCTAGTGCTGTTCACCTCTGCAGCAAAACACTAAAATAACCAAATAAATGTTTGTTTTTTTGGGGGCATGACCCAGAGGTCCCTCACTTGCTCGGTGTCTTGCTTGGCTACAGTTACAGCCAGCGATGCTGTAAACAACATCATTCTCACACACTTCTGAATTCTGCAAATAGTACGCTTGTCCAGTGCCTATCAACTCTTTAAGAAAGCACTCGTAATACATAACTAAATGTGTGTTGGGAGGGAGGAAACCATATAAAGGAAGGAAAAACATTTTAATGGCACTCGCTGCACTTTTCTGTTTCTATTATAACTCACTATACACAGGGACCACTTAATCACAAATTTCATTAAAATAGTTTAAAAGCTATTTTACCTTTTACAACTTATTCCTCTTTCTAATTTTTTAGTATTTGAACCCATTTTATAAGCACAGTGAGACACTCTGGGGATGTGGGTTGTTACCTGATAAGAGCACTTTCCAGGTGCTGAAGGCACTCAGCACAAGCGCCTTTGTGCATCACTGCATACCTGGGGCATGCTGTTACCAGGCAATAACGCACACCTCATCATGTCTTCTCACTTTCTAACCACACACTTTGGTTGGGGCTTATTAAATGTTTCAAGGAAACCCAACTGAGTACACTCAAAGCAGTGTTGCTGTGCCCTGCTTAAGACCCTCCCAACCACATCAACAGAAACAAGCATTTGTCAATGCCGAATGTTTGCTTGCTGGCATTAGCAGTGGTAATGTAGAAGTTACAGAGCTGCGTAATAGGAATGGCAGTGAAGTATTGAACTGAAAGCCAACCCCACCACCACCCTGCAGAGAGTGACAGGCATTGGGGTGTGCCTTTGGGTCGTCCGCCATAACGGCTACTCCATTTCAGTACACCCCACCCTGCAGACACTGGCAAGTGTCACGGTGTTCCTTGGGGTCTTTAAGCCCTTACTCCCATTCCGTTAGGAAATACAGTGGGATGGGTGCGATATAGGAGAATGGGGTGAACTTTGGGGTCAAGAGTCCAAGGCATACCCCAATGCTTCACTGGCTGCAGGGTGTGGAATGGTATGGAGCATTACAGGCAAGAATCCCAAGTCACACCCCTGATGCCTGTCATTCTCACAGGGTTGGGCGTTATGGTTGGAAACCCTAATACTTAAGGCATTTGTTGGTATTTTCACCCAAATGTTCAGCATGTTTTTTTGTGACCCACCTCATGAACAGGGAATATCAGTTTGTTAACTGAAGCTGCTTATGCACAGCGACTACGCATTTAGCACTCATCGGTGCAAAAACATTCTGAACAGGATGTAAAAATGACAGCTGTACTGTTCATGGGGAGGTGTAAAAATGGCAATGTTGTAAATCTGCAGTAAAAATATTTAAAAAATGGTGAAGTCATGGAGTTTGATAGAAACTGTGCAACGCACACCCTAATATAATCAGTTTGGGGATTTTTTACAGCAGATTGTCAACTCAGGCATTTTGGTGCCTCCGATCATGAACAGTGTCACTATGATTTTCTTTATCTATCCCAACAATAATTTTCCACAGCAACCATGCATCTGAGCGCTGAAAGTGTGAAAACACACTTCAGCCATGTTGTGAAAAATGACAGCTGTACTGAAAATAAGGCAGTGTGGAAAATGCCACTGATGAAAATCTGGACTTAAAATATTACAAAGTCATGAACTTACAGGGTGCGTGGAAACTGCGCAATGCTCACTGTAACAGTCATTTATGGACTTTGTCACCAAATTTTCAACATAGCCATTTTAAGACCTCTGCTCATGAACAGTATAACTGTGTATTTTCTTAATCTGTCCCAAACATTGCTTTTACACCAACAGCACATTATTGCTACATGTCTTAAACACATTTTGGGCAGCATATGAAAATGGCAGCTGTACTCTTCATAAGGAAGTGTAATAAAATGGCAACGTTGAAAATCTGGAGTGAAAATATTAAATTTGCAAACTTATGAGCGTGTGTAGGAACTGCGCAACGCACGCTCATAAAACAGTCATTTTGGGAATAGCCATTAATTTTCAACATAGCCATTTAAGACTCCTCTGCTCATGAACAGTGTCACTGTGATTTTCTTAATGTGTCCCATACATTGATTTTGCACATCGACTCGCGCCATTGTGCACTACATGGCGGAAACACGCTTTGGGTGAGATGTGAAAATGACAGCTGTACTGCTTATAAGAAGGTGTGGTAAAATGTCAATGTTGAAAATCTGGAGTGAAATATTGAAAATTTGCAAACTTACCAGTGTGCATAGGAACTGCACAACGCCGTCAGAAACATCATTTTTTTTGAAATTTTTCCACCAAATTTTCAAAATAGGCTTTTGAGAGCCCACTTTATGAACATGGCAGTGTTATTTCATTAATCGGTCCTGAAAGGTGATTTCGCGCAGTGACTGCAAAATCACCCTTCGGGCCCGAATAATGCCATGACAGTGACATCACTCATGAGAAGGGGTCCCAAAACCCATGTTGAAAATTTGTGCAAAATTCCAAAAATGCCTGAGATATGCAACAAGTTGAAAACCCCTATCTAGCCCATTATATAGCTTACCGGCATTTCCTCAGTTCTGGTCGGCTTTGAAGAGTGCAGACGTGTTTCCATCTACCAAAGATCGCTAACAACGAGGTCCAGAGGTAAGTATGGGGTGGGGGTGGGGAGGCAGGGTGTGCAGTGGGTGGGTGCGGGTTGTGGAGGGGGCCAGGAGACTACGTGGGACCGTTTATTTTCTTTACAGGTGTTCTTTTGTTTCCAATGATGACGCGGGACATTTGCCACGCTTGGGTGGGCTCCCAGCATGGCACAAGGACTGTTGGGGGGCATTCAGCTGATGGGGGATTGGGCACCTTCGCGCCCAACACCCCAGCGTGGCACCCAGTACTCGGGGTGAGGACAGTGGAGCCGACGGGGATTGGGCACCCTCTGGCTGTATCATGAGTTGCCACGCTGGGGTGGGCACCCAGTATGGCATTTGGAAGGTTTTGGGGCGGGGAGTGCAGCACAGCCGACGGGGATTGGGGCACACACCTGTCGCTATACAGTGTGCGTGCATGCGAAGGTTGCTCGCCTGCGTATGCTGCAGGTGTGTGTGTGTGTGGAGCCGCGCATGAACAAGTAATATCTTATCGCTGCTCACTGAGAGCGTAGCTCGCTCTTTGAACTGTATGCCACTGCATTTTGGAGCTTGTCATAGACAGCTCCGTCATGCATTAGCTTACAGGGACCGCGCCTGCCAACACACTGATTGAATTGGAAGAGCAGGTGTACACCTCCGAAATCTCGGGTGATGGCACTTATGTTTCTTGCACATGCGTGCAACCAAACATAACAAACATAATAAATGTATCTTAATTTTGAAGACCGTTTTTTCTTTTTGTGGCATATGTGACTGATGAATGAGGGATCCACTCACTGTAGATCAAGGGAGGATGTGAAATGGTGCAGGTACATGGGGGTGGGAGGTGAACAAAGTGGTAGCAGTGAAGCCCTACCAGAGCTTCAGGCTGATGTAGCACAGCGATACATGGGGGTGAACAAAGTGGTAGACAGTAAGCCCTACCAAAGCTTCAGGCTGATGTAGCACAGCGATACATGGGGGTGAACAAAGTGGTAGACAGTAAGCCCTACCAAAGCTTCAGGCTGATGTAGCACAGCTGGACTAAGGCAAGGGAGGTGTGAAATGGTACAGGTACATGGGGTGAACAAAGTGGTAGACAGTAAGCTCTACCTGAGCTTCAGGCTGATGTTGCACAGCTGGACTAAGGCAGAAGCACCCATGGCATGTTCTTATAGTCCCTATTTATATGTCCATTTATGTTCTTACAGCGTTGATTGCCTAACTGAGCCAAGATGTAAAACAGATACTAAAATGTCAGGTTTATTTCAGGTGTCTAGGATCGTAGTGGGGAGAGGGGCAAGTGAAACAATGTCCTGAGAATGTGCTTAAACTCATTAACCATTGCTGTGCCAAAGAGTGATACAACGTCCAGAATCCTATACGCTTAAATTATGTTTGCAGCCTAAAGGTGCTTAGGTGGATTGGCATTTACATTACTCAGCGGCAAATCTTTTCATATTTTTGTGATCATCAGTTAAGATATAACCACTAACTGATGAGACACTTGGGGGCATGAAACTGTGCTACCAGCAAAGTTGCATTTGCAAAGCCCTGAATATTTATCTGTTGATAATGAAATGAAAACTGTCAGCTGATAACATTCAGCCACTGTCCATTGCACAGAATAGACATCTCAATGATAGATCTGGAGCAAAGGGACATGCACTTGCCAATAACACCACTACAACTCCAGACATGGAAGAAAGAAGTTCATGCACTTTCATCGCTGTTAACTTTTTCAGCATTTTAAAACAGTTACTTAGCATCTGCACTAAGATGTTACATGTCGCTGAACTGAATTGTGACACCAGAATCCCTAAGATCAACATTTGTCAGCAAAAGTGAATTGAAAAATCAATAGATGTATAAAATGTTAAGTGACATGAGTCAATAACAACATATCTGCATGTAATACTTGGCTTAAAATTTGAGCACCACAATATTCCGCACTACAGCGCCAAACAGGGATGCCATTTATAATTCAGCTAATGTCAAGCAGTTTTGAGCCATAAAAAGTATTACTGTATCATTATGGTGGCAGCAACAGGATCAGGAAATTATGAATAAAATGCAACAGCACCCCTCGGCCATATGTTGTGTGGATGGAGGAGTGCATGAGCACCCAGGGGTAGGCTGTTAGGTGGCTTCAGATTCACCAGAGAAAAGGTGGATTCATTGTGAGCTACGGTTGAATTTGTGTTTTCTTTTTCTATACCTAGTTTTTGCTATTTTGTTAGGGCACATGTCCAACCCTAAGATGTTTAGGGTCACAAGGTGATGTGACTTCATTGAGCATCTGATTTGAGAAAGAGCTGTGTGATTCTATCTAAATGCCAGCTCATGGCAATTCAGAGAAAAAAATTATTTTGAAGCTGCATTACCAGACTAAGTGTGCAGTTTAGTGAATTACCACACAGGGGTGTGTATATGACAGCACTAAAAGGCGCATTAAAGCGCTTCAGTCATGAAAACCTCCCCACTGGCTGCTGCTGAAATGCATAGCAGTATGTCCTCCTTTGAGCATTCTGGCTGTTCTTTGCTTCAGCTGCAGGTAGTACAGTATGCTCAAGTTCGCTTTTGCATAGGTTTTAGCAGCGAGAGTTTGCATTGGCAGAGTCTAGTAAGAGAAAATGCTTGGAATTACACATACAAAGAAGTCTGAGTTTTCACATCAAATGCTGAGGTATCTTTTTCTGGAGAATTAGAACGCATGGAGTCCATGAAGGTGTGCTTTGGAGAGCTGGCATGTGTAAGGACTGTTAGGCACCCACTATTTTGGTGGTCCTGCTTTGGCAGGAACAGTTTATTAAAGTAATGATGTGTGGCTTGTCTCTAAGCTAGACAAGACTACACCATCCTATCAGGAAACCGACACAGTTGATCTGTGTGTGTGTGGGGGTGGGGAGGAACTGCTCACTGAAGCGTAGCTCCTTTTTCAACTGTATGCCACTGCATTTTCAACTGCTGTCATAGACAGCTTCAGCAGTGATTGGAGAACTGTGACCATGCCTGTAAACACACTGACTGAACTGGAAGATGCTGACACCCCTCTGAAAAACTCAGATGATGGCACTATGTTTCTTGCACATGTGTGCAAGCAAACATAAAACAGGTCCACTTTAATTCTTCCAGCAGTAGTGTTCAGTTTTTTTCCTTTTTGTCGTTGTTTCTTACCCTTTACTTGTAAATAGCAATCTTTATTTTTATAAGTGCAACAATGCACTTCAGGGTTTGTAGGATGTGCTTGATATAGCACAGATGTTGGTGACAGAAGCCACTTGGCTTCGACTGGTGACTTCAACACCCATATCTATGGTATTTTGAGCACAAACCACAACGTGTTGTATTTTGTTGCTTACATATCATTTAAAAGTCATTATCAGATGGGTTGGAAATTTCCTATTTCTAGGATATGTTGATCTTACTTTGAGTGCTCTCTTGCAGCAGGCTATTACCATTAGGACTATGCCGCAGGCACTAGGACCTATTGGAAACCTTTAGCTAAGCAGTCTTCATTGGGGACGGCCCCAATGCTGGCACTGCCCAAATGTCGGCCAATGGTATATCGGAGTGGTCCCCAGCCCCACCTCAGTTCTTTTCCTGCTGCAGACCTGCTTATCTCAGCTCTTGGTTGCCTTTCAAACTTGATAGTTTGTAGTGAAATTATTATTCTCCGTCATTTCTTTTTATCAAAGTCCACTTTTCGCTTGCTTGTGCTTCACTGCATGTTGACCTCACTGCCTTCAGTCTCCTCCAGCGAAAAGATGACGGTCAGTGCCTGTGGCTGCCAGATACCAGCCTAGGATCCAAACACAACACCAAGGTCTGCTTTTCTGCAGCAGCTTTACCGGTAGGACTAGGATTCACTGCCTCAAGGCACTCAAGGCCCATATTTTGGAGCAGTAAGTGGATTTCATGCAGTTTACTGGTGGAAAATCTTCCACCTCTTCTTGGTCCTCTAAACATAAGGAGAAGAAACGGGACTCTGACCAATGCAAGTCCCGTGAAAAGGATTGGGGCCGGTCCAACGGGCGCTCATGCTTCCGGGTCAACGCACAAAAGAAGATCTCCAGGTCCAACTCTGGAGGTTTGGACCACTCCTCCCGCCACTTGCAGCACTCTACTAGGTGGCAGGACTCTTCCACTCCCGCCAAACACAGACGTCGGGCAGTGGCTAACAGGGCCCAGTTTCCACACTGGCCTCTTCTTCCCCAAATGTGAAGGCAGCACCCTTGCGGTCACCCTCCGCCTTGGTGGTCAGGACCTCAGCCTCTTCTTCTTTGGGACTTCGTCCCATTGTACAATGGCCCGCGTTGGTCTTTCCTGGGGCTCTGGGTAAGACCTCCGAGCACAGGGAACAGGAGTCAGTTTCCAAACCAGCTTTAGCTCACCGTCCCTTGACAGCTCAAGCTACAAAGTCCAAACTGACAACGGTTTCCAAGCCAGATGGCTCTAAACCATTGATGGTGCCAAATAAAGGGCGTAACATCAGCCAAGGCCTCCTCTGATCCCGAACATCTCGCTGGTCCAAGAGGCCTCTACACCTAGGACCAGGAGATGGGTCCACTCCTCTCCCAGGGACCCACCGGACCTCTTCTCCTTGCCCTATCGCTCCACTGACACCAGATAAACCTCACCGCAGTCATTCAGCTCTGCAGTTTCAAAGGGAGCTAACAGAACTCTTCCAGTTCTGGTGGGGCTAGGGTCAAAAAGATGTGCTTCTGCAGCAGCTGGATACAACTTCAACCCCTGGAGGAAGAGAGGACAAAGGTCGAGGAAAAAGCCTTCCTCTCCTGCACCTAAAACGTCCTTGCCTAAACCCAAACCAAGTCATGCTCACGTATCCTGCTGATACCCATTGTTGGACTTTATATAAGGAACGACGGCACCAGTGTTGCTCCAGGTCACCTAGTACTACCCACCGTCGCTTCCTAGTAGAAGGCAGTCAGACAGCAGATGCTGGTCAGAAAGCAGTCTTTAGTGCTGTACCAGCCGCCGCTGGTCCCATAGCTGTTGTCGGTCTACCAATGGGTGGCATTCTTATGAGAGGAGCAGATCCTTGTCTCTTTCCAGATCAGCCTTTCTCCTCTTCTGAAGGCCACGGTTTGGATCCCAGTTCTTCTGGGTCCGACTGTCTCTCTCTCAAGAGAAAGACCAGTGTCCCCAGTTGAAAAGGACACTCCTAGATGATCTCCTGACAATCCCACCTTCATGGATGTCATGAGGCACACCTAGTCCTCCAGTGGATGGGAGAAGGGGACCTGGATCTGGAGCACCGGAGGTTGGCAAAGTACCTGAGGCAGAAGGAGCCAAAGCCTTCAGTCATTCCTCCTCTTGTGGATACATTTCAGGATCTTACTCGGATCACTTGAAGCATCCTCCACCACCCGGTGGTCTCCAAGAGATTGGACAGGCTGTATCGAGCCCCAAGGAGGAGCCTTTCTTGGCAGAACAACCTCACGTGGACTTCATGGTGATTACAGTTGCTCATGATAAATCTAAGAAGCCTAAGCACCTCAGTTTGCAGTCTCCTGGTGTTCATTCCAGATTTTTAGATCAGGTGGGCAAGAAGGTCTATTCTGCTTCCACCTGCTCTATTCAGTCCCTGAACTTCTTCACACATATGGTCCAGTACTAGAATGCCATGTGGGATAAGGGCTTAGAAGTGGCTCAGGCCTTGCCAAACTCTGCGCAAAAGACTGAGCTTCTGGACATCCTGAAGTCTGGTTTGAATGTAGGCACTCATGTCCTGAGGGCCTCGTGAGACATTGTAGACACTGCCTCGATGGCAGCAGCATCCAGCATTTGCCACAAGCACCATGCCTGACTCAGAGTCTCAGGATTCTCCCAGGATCTGCATTCCGGGATCCTGGACCTTCCTTCCAGGGTTCCATCCTTTTGGGAGGAGACTGGGAAAGTGATCTCTCACTTCCAAGATTATAGGAAGTCTGTTTGATCTGTCTGGAAGATGTATAAGGGGACCAGAAACCCTTCCGAAACGGCTTTTTCGTAGCCCTCAGGGCAAACACCCGCGCCAATTTCAGCAGAGAGGTGAATTTAAGAGGAAGACACCAACCCAAACTCCTGGGAGCTCTATCTTCAGAGGCCCCAAGTCCTCCCAGCCCTCTGCCTTTCTCTGGATCTACTCCGTGACTCACTACCCAGCCCCCTCCTCTGGCAGAGGCGATGGGGAGGACCAATAGGCGGTCGCTCTCCCTGTACCTAGAGGGATGGAGCAGTGTCACCACAGACCCTGGGTGCTAGCCCTGATAAGCAGAGGGCATACTGAGTTCATTCAGACCCCTCTGGAAATGCCACCAGGGTCCTCATTATCCTCCTTCACACATTCTTCTGATAGGAGAGGTTCAGGCCCTTTGCAGAAACAGGTGATAGAGCCGGTCCCTCCTGGGTCAGCAGGGCGGGCTTCTATTCTCATTTTTGTCTTGGTACCAAAAAAGACGGAGACCTTCAGCCCATCCTGGACCTCTGCTGCTTAAATCTCTTCATAAAGTATAAGCGGTTCAGGATGATCACTCTGCCAGGCCTCATTCCCCTTTGCACCAAGGAGACTGGCTCTTGCTCCAGATATGCAGGACTTCACATGCACATAAGTGGTCTTCCTCCCATCTGAAGTTCCTGAGGTTCCACTTCCAGGAAAGGCATTATCAGTTCCAAGCCTTACTATTCAGCCTCTTCTCCGCTCCTTGAGTCTTCACAAATGCCTAGCAGTGTTGGCTATGGCTTTCAGATTCCAGGGCCATTACGCTTTCCCTTACCTAAACGATTAGTCTCCTGGCAGCTCCTCTTCCAGGGCTCGGCTACTGCACTCTCTTAGACATCTTTACTCTCTTCCGAGAGCTATGATCACCCTGAACCTTCCAAAGTCATCCCCAGAGCACAGCCAGCAACTCTTATTTATCAGAGCGGTCCTTGATGCAGGACGGGGGACATATAAGGGCATAGCCCGGACAGTATCCATGGCTCCACAGGTCCCAGCCAGGGCCTTCATCACACTTCTGGGGCACATGGTGATGGCCATCCCCACACTTCCTTTGGCTTGCCCTCACATGAGCCCCACAATGGATGCTTAGGTGCAGTGGGACCAAATGTCAGATGACCTGGACCAGCTGGTCACAGTCACCAACCCAGTATGAAGGACTCTTTCCTGGTGGTTAGACCCATCCAACCTAGCACTAGGGGTCCCCTTTGACAGGAGCTTCTGAGACAGATTCTAACGATAGACTCATCCTGTCTCAGTGGGGTGCTCATCTGGGAGACAGACAGACTCAGTGGACATGGTCTCCAGATGAGCAGCTGCTCCATATCAGTATCCTTGAGATGTGAGCGATCCTGAATGAATTGCGAGCATTTCAGATGGACCTGTCACCAGGCCTTCTTCTCATCCAGAAGGACAACACATCGGTATTGTTTTACGCCAGGTGGCAAGCACATATTCTTACCCCGTGCCGGAGGTGATGAAGTTCTAGTTTCGGGCACTGGAACACCGCCTAGTCCTCACTGCTGTTCATGTTCCAGGCATCTAGAATGTCTTGGCTGACAGCCTAAGCAGTCTCATGAGTGGGAGTTCCTCCAGTCAGCTATTCGATAGGTGGGGCCTCTCAGAGTTGGACCTCTTTATATCTCCACCAATGCCAAACTGCCCAGTTTTGGCTTGAGAGCCTGTGCCAGGTGTTTTCTGGCCAGGTGCTTTGTCCCTCTGTTGACAGGGAGGTTTCTGTATGCCTTCCCTCCCTTCCTATTCTTCAGAGGGTTCTTCTGAAGCTACAGGTCGAGGGAACAGAGATGATCCTCATCACTCTATTTTGGCCTTGGCAGATTTGGTTCCCTACTTTAGCAACTGGCAGTGGAACCTCCAATTCAGCTGCCTCTGCACTTGCACTTGCTGTCACAGGATCAGAGAACACTGGTCCATCCAGACCTCAAGTCCCTGCATCTTAATGCCTGGCTCCTGCAGACTTAGTCAAATCCAGGTTTGGGGTCTCCCAGGAGGTGGCAAATGTTCTTGTGGCAGCGAGAAAGCCCTTAACTAGATCCACATATGCCATGAAGTGGAAAACATTTTGTCTGTGGGCTTCACCCCGTTGCTTGACCCTCTAACCTGTACAGTAAACTCGCTGTAGAGCATCTCCTCTCCTTATTAAATTAAAGGCTTGAGCTACTCCTCCATAAAAGATACGTCTGTCGGCAATCTCTGCTTACCGTGCCTATGGAGGAAAAACTCTGCACAACTGGACATGTCCCATATGTTTTCTGGGGCATATTAAGCCTCCGTCGGAGATCCAGTACCTCCCTAGAATCTCCTTTTTATGTTAGAGAAGCTGGCTCTTTCCCTGCTCGAGCCTGCCGCTGAATGCGAGCTTGCTTCCTTTCCTGGAAAGCGTTATTTTAGTTGCTGTTACCCTTCTGAGAGTTTCTAAGCTTCAGGCCCTGATGTGTAAGAAGCATTATTTAATTTTTCACAGGGAGGTGTCCTTTACAACCAGTTCCAAGTTTTATCTAAAATGGTGTCTGAACCTATTTTGAATCAGGACATCAACCTTCCGTTATACTACCCGGATCACTCGAAGAGGGAAAGCGCCTCCTGCATACTTTGGATATCCACAGGGTGCTAAGGTACTGTCTGAAATGCATTGCCCACCGCTTTTACACTGTAATGTAAACGGAGCAGTTGTTCGTGGCCATTGCACTGGCCAAGGTGTTGCAGTGTCTAAGCAGACACTATCGAAGTGATCACAATTGTATTGCCTTCTGTTACAACAAGTACAACAAACTCTACTGGGCTCAGTTAGGGTCATTCTACCAGGAGTGGCTACTTTTTTCACATCTCTGCAAATGTCTCCATTGGAGACATCTGTGCAGCTGCTACCTGAGCTCAGTGCATACTGAAGCACTACAGCCTAGACATTGCTTCTAGGTGAAGGGCAGGCTTTGGTCTTAGTGTCCTTCAAGGCCTGCTATCTTAAGGTGCCTTCTAGTACTGTTGCTTACAGCCACCTGCCAGTTACCTGTTCCTTTTTATAGACTGCTTGGGATTCAGTCCTAACGGTAATAGCCTGTAGCAAGAGCTCCCACTCAAGTAAGATAGTACAGTTATGTAAGAACTTACTGTAACAGTAGATTTTCAAGAGAGGTTCTTGCAGCAGGCTCTGCCTCCTCCCTCCTTCCCCTGGTGAGCTGTTTTTTTTTTTTTGCATCTTTATTTTGGCAAGCTTCCACCGGTCTGCCTGACGGCCTTATCAGCAAGTGAACTGAGGTGGGACTGGGGACTGGCCCGTGATATACCATTGGCTGACGCCAGTGTGGAGCCGGCATCCGGGTGGTCCCACGGAGACTGCTAGCTAAAGGTTTCTGATGGATCCTGTGCCTGTGGCACAGTCCTAATGGTAATAGCCTGCTGCAAGAGCTCCTATTGAGGATCTACTGTTATAAGTTGTTGCGTAACTGTACTTTCTATCCACAAGTTCTGGCAGTGTCCTTTCCTTTAAGATGTGCCGGCAAGTCTTCAAGCCAGCTTCTCCCACCCATCTGGGTGGTATATCCCTCAGCTGTGCCCCAAGATGCCACTTCATCCTTTCCGTGGAAGAAGCAGGTTCCCTCCTTACTGCTGTTGTGCTGAGTAGGCTCTTGCGATCTAAATCTTCAGATTTACTTCCTAAAAGTTTAAAACTTTGTCTTCAGCTCAGTCTTTAACTGTGACTGTGATGGACGACAAGTCCTCTCCTGTTTTTGCCAGTTCCCATGCAGGCAGAAGATGTTGTGTACCACCCATGCGCCATTTACGCTACTGCCTGGGCCACGAACACAATACCCAGACCTTTGACATTTGCTGGTCATTTCACGTGATGGTCCTCGAGGACCACCTTGCCTGCTTTAAGTTGGATAGCCCAGAAAAATGACTTCTGCTGGTCAAATTTGAAAATGCCCATTGGGTGGTCTCTGCTGCTGCAGGTCCGCTGAACAGTTGGACAGCTTACAGCCTTCAAGGAGGAGGTGGTGGGCGCCACCATGGTCTTCCTCGGCTGCTGCCTTCATGCTGCTTCAATTGGGCTCCACTTTTTGGGCTCCTTCAAGAGCTATGCCAGTCCCTCCCAACTAAGGGGCAGGGGCCCTTCTGGATCGCAGACAGCTCCCGCCTCACAAGAAGGAGTCAAAGAAAGAGAAGACTCACCATCTATGTTCCTGGGATTGGAAACCTTCTCAGTCTCAGGATTTCAAGTTTTGGCCTTGGCCGCTGGTCTCGCAGAGACCCCTGTCGGGCCAGTTGGTCGAGACATCGCCATTGATGTGGTTGAGGTTTGTCTCAACCCTGTTGACCAGTTGTTGTCCAAGAGGCTGGCCATTCTCTTTTCTGGACTCCTCAGTCCACTGAGCAGAACCCTCCGTCTCACTGACCCAGACCAGGAGGAGCAGCAGTATTCCCGGCTCCCTCTGAGATCCCCGCCAGCACCTCGGTGGCCGATGCGAGGTCTACATCCTTCTCAAGTGGATACAAGGAAAGAGCCGCCTGCAGGAAATGGTTCAGTGTGACACAGACAGTCTCTGTATAGCAGTTATGGAACTCACCAGCATAAACTGTGTAGAAAAACTGCTGTCCATCAGTGGAGTTGCATCAAACTGCAGTTTACTGGTAGCAAAAAAACAGAGCTCCTTGGCCAGAGGAAGCCAAACAGACTGACGTTCACCCGATAGGGTTTTGTCAAAGCACAGCACCCCTGTTGGCTCACATTATTTATAAAAAATCAGTAATCACTTAACGTTCTCCATGTCCATCTTAAAATGACAGTGCTCATATTTTAAGATGCAGTGTGAAAATACATATTTCATTTATACATTTAAATGCCCAACCCCTGTGAGAGTGCATGACTTAAACTACTGAAATGGATATTCGCATAGCACCTATATTAAGAAACTTAAATTGCTTCATTGTAATAAACTGAATAAGACTCTATATTGTGTCTGCAACACAGAAAACTTGAAGAAAGGGTGGGTGAACACACGAGGGCAATCCAGAATCAAAATCTGAGTATGTGTGGGGCACACATCATGAATGTTGCTAATACCAAAGAATATGAGTTAAAGTTTGTGGGCATAGAACAAGTGTGTGTGGGACCAAGAGGGAGCAACAGGGAATTGCTTTAAGTAGGAGAGAAAATTACTAGATTTACTGTTGGGTGCATGCAACTGTGAAAAGGTCTTAATGAACAGAGTTGGAACCATTCCTAGTGAAATAAAACGCCTCTGATCTATCTGTTTAACCAGAATTTTGTGATCTGTATGTGTGTGTGTGTGTGTGTGTGTGTGTGTGTGTGTGTGTGTGTATGCAGTAGGGGTGAGTGTTAAATGAGTGAGATAAAACAGTGCATCATCCACTGCAGTGTGATATTTTTATCCTTGCTCTGCTGTGATGATATTAGCCATTTACACACAGGTCACAAAAGGTCATCACCTAGGCAGCTTTCCCCTTAGCATGCAAGAAACACTTGTGCTGTTACCATAGACACAAATGCAGAACTCTTTCAGGAGGTCTCACTGCTGCCTATAGCTAACTCTAGTGAGCATTACAAACACAACTACCCCCAACCACCAACTTCCAGCTCATTACTGTGACTGCAGCCTGAATTCTAAACAGCATAGATTCACTGAACAGTCTAAACTACTGCCTGCAGATAACTCAACTACCACTGAAACACACACTCACTTGTTCCTCAAACTCTGATTCTCACCCATTACAATTACTGTGATACTATCAGCTTGACTACAGCCAGAATCCTAAAGAGCACAATTTCACAGAACACTCTGCACTCTGCCTGCAGCTGACTTAATTACCACTGAAAACAGTATCAGCTGTTCTGACACTCTGCCTCTCAGCTCATTACAATTACTGTGATGCTCTCAGCTTCAATGGCAGCAGACTTCTAAACAATACAGCCTCACAAAGTATGTTTCTCACTCCTACATAAAAGTAACTCATTTAGCATTGCAAAACACACTCGTGTCTCCCAGAGTTTATAATACTGCCAGCTCATTCAGAAAAGCTCACACACAGAATGAGCAAACACATAAACAGGAACAAAACACAAGAGAGCATAACAAAACTTCTAAAACTGTTGGCTCTATTGTATATCAATACATGATGATCAGATTGTGTGCTGTGGCAAAACATTGTCACTCCTGCGCCGTGAGCTCTGGATATCTCACTCGTTGTCTCGGCACTCTTGAGATATCCAGAGCTCACTCTGCAGGAGGGACAGTATTTGCCATATCACACTCATGCCCATCATGTATCCCTCTATATATGTATGTATGTATATACACACACACACACACACACACACACACACACACACACAAGTCAAAACCTCTTTCCCTAAGATGAATGCTTGTTTTTTCCCATATTATTCTCATTGCAGGCCTCTAGAAGGGGTTGTGAGTATGTAATAAATTTCATCTGGGCAGCTTGAGATTTGCAAGGAGGAACATTGAATTTTGGGATGCCAAGTTACACTGGAATGTCTCTTTTACTCCTTTCCATTGATTTAACTCCCCAAGCTTCTCAGGGGCTTGGTTGCAAATCTGCTGGAAGAAGACTTGAGTCCCTTTCCAAATAAGAACATTTGCTTGCTGCTATGGGTTATTTTTATTAGCACTTTGTAAACTTAGGGTGTATGGCAATACAGATGTGTGCGGTCGACATAATGGGCTCCACATGTACATTGTCAAAGTATATCACCCACATGGTCCATAGAACCACAGAACACCTGGCTCCCACCCCTTCCTAAAGGATGTAGAAGTTGTGGTAGATGTAAATACTGCCCATATATTAAAATGAGTAAGATAGTGATCAACCCATATGATGGAGGGATATCAACATTGAACAATTTACCAGTTGCGATACCATGTGGGTAGTATACTTTTCACAGTGTACAGTACATGGGGCCCACTATGTCAACCACGCACAAAAGAAAACTTCAAGAAAGGGTGGGTGAACACATCAGGGCAATCCAGAATCAAAATCCTGAGTGTGTGTGGGCCACATACATGATGAATGTTGCTAATACCAAAGAACATGAGTTAAAGTTCATGGGCATAGAACAAGTGTGTGAGGGACCGAGAGGGGCAACAGGGAATTGGCTTTGAGTAGGAGAGAAAATTACTGGATTTACCAGTTGGGAGCATGCAACTCTGAAAAGGTCTTAATGAACAAATAGAGTTGGAACCATTCCTGGTGAAATAAAACGCCTCTGATCTGTTTAACCAGGCTTCTGCAATTTATAGAGTCAAACCTCTTTCCCTAAGATGAATACTTGTTTTTACCCTTATTTTTCTAATTGTAGGCCTCGTGAAGGGCCGTGATTACGCTACACCTTTCGCCTGGGCAGCTTGGAGATTTGCGAGGAGGAGGAGGAACATTGCCTTTTGAGATGCCAAGTTACACTGGAATGTCTCTTTACTCTGTTCCTGGTTTAATTCCTCTGCCCCCGAAGCTTCTCAGGGCTTGGTTGCTGCAAATCTGCTTGAAGAAGACTTTTAAGTCCCTTTCCAAATAAGAACATTTGCTTGCTCTTTGTTATTTTATATTAGAACTTTGTAAACTTATGGGTATGGCAATACAAGTGTTGCTTATAGAGTCTTGCTCAGTTTATTACAATGAATCAGTTTAAGTTTCTTAATAGTATAGGTGCTATGCGAATATCCATTCCAGTAGTTTGTCATGCACTCTCACAGGGTTCAGCATTTAAATGTATAAATGAAATATGTCTTTTCACACTGCATCTTAATATATGAGCACTGTCACTTTAAGATGGACATGGAGGACTTTAAGTGATTGCTGATTTTTGGATAAATAGTGTGAACCACTGGGGGTGCTATGCTTTGACAAAGCCTGGGTGAAACGTCAGTCTGTTGGGCTTCCTCTGACCGAGGAGCTGTTGTTTTCTTGTTACCAGTAAAACTGCAGTTTGATGCAACTCCATTGTGCGGACAGCAGTTTTTCTACATGGTTTATGCTGGGTGAGTTCCATGACTGTGCTGTATGGATACTCCTCAAGCAGCTTTGCCACATTGTGCTCCCACTTTTGGTGCCATGGGAAGCGGGCGCCACTGCTATTCCTCGTTTTGTCCTCCTTGAGGAGGAGAGGCTTTGGTGCAAGTTGCGCTAATGCTACAAAGACCTCATGTGGCAAAAGTTGGTAATGGCCAGTCTGAAGCCGACCCAGCTCCCACACCAGCCATCCCTTCGCTGTCGCCTGACAGGCTGACCTCGACTCCTCTCATGGGGCCGGCCGAGACTGTTCCTCCCCAGCAGAGCCAATCAAGACCGCCTTGGTTTGTCCACAACCAGCCTCTCCACCAGTTGTGGTGGAATCGCCATCCCAGCAGCTGTTGACTGGCTCTCTGACTAAGGAGTCTTGGCTGGCCAAGGGATTCCCCATCGGCTGTCAGTCACCATCACACCGGGCCGCCGCAGAGCGTGGAAGGTGACTCGGGCGGTCGGCTGCTTTATGCGGGCTCTTCAGAGTCTGAGGATTCTCACTGCACTCCTGTCTGGTCGACAAGGTCAGTGGAGATCTCTTGACGGAGGAAGGGCCCACTTCCTTCCTGGGCATCCTCCGCCTCATCTCGGAGTCCACTGGGATGAAGATGGAGCCTGTTCAGAAGCAGGCTCACTCTCCCCTTACAGAGATTCTGGACAAAGGGACTCTCTGGAGGCTTTTCTAGTGGCCGAGGCCATTGTTGATCCAGCCTTGGAGCTTTGGCAGTGCCCTGCATCTTGCCTGGTGCCTTTGGCCTGGATGGCCTGCAAGTGTACGGTGCCCATCTGTACCCTCTTGGGGTTCACGGAGCACCCTTCGCCAATGGGCTGGTGGTCAACTCTGTTTCAATGCTTGGGCAATATTAGGGATGCCGATGTCACCGGATAAGGACTCCCAAGAACTTCAGTCAATCAAATTTTATTTTTATAGCGCTTTAAAACCAAAGTGCTTTATATAGAAATAAACTAATATAAATATTACGTTAAACAGAACTAGTAAAATAGGTTAACCATAATTAGAGAAGGCTAGGCTAAATAAGTTTTCAACTCAATTTTAAATCTGTCGATGGTCAGGCATTCTCTTAACCAATGAGGTAGAGAATTCCACAGGGTTGGAGCCGAAAAGAGAAGCAACGGCACCAGATGTCTTCACTGCACCCTGGGAATCTCTAGTAATCCTCGTCAAGGGATTTGACGGGGGGTAGGGTACCAGGAGGTCATAGAAACATAGAAACAAAGACTTTGATGGCAGATAAGGACCACTTGGCCCACCCAGTCTGCCCATTTCCCCACCTAATGGATAAGCCGTAGATTCTAGTTAACCAACAGCCTACTTCCTGCCACCCCCACTACAATTGTCTTGTGTCTGTCCCATGCATGTTTGAATTCCCCACTGTTTTATCCCCAACAACCTCCCAGGAAGGCAGTTCCACGATCCACCACTCTCTCCGTGAAAAAAGATTTCCTCACGTTACCCCTGAGCCGTCCCCACTCTATCTTTAAATTGTGTCCCTTGTTCTTTTCCCTTGAGGTACTTGAATGTTTCTATCATGTCCCCTGTCCCTCCCTTTCATCAAGGGAATACATATTAAGCTGTCTTAGTCTCTCTTCATATGTTTTCTGATGCAGACCCTGCACCATTTTAGTTGCACTCCTCTGGACTGCTTCCATCCTGTCTATGTCCTTGCATAGATGAGGTCTCCAAAACTGCGACAGTACTCCAGATAGGGTCTCACCAACTGTCTGCACAGAGGATAACCACTTCCCTTTTCTACTTGTGATGCCCCTTCCTATGCATCCCAGTATCCCCTGGCTCTCCTCACTGACTTCTCACATTGCTGACCCACCTTTAGATCATCCGATATGACTATACCCAAGTCCTGTTCCATTTTGTTGTTGTTAGTACCTCCCTGCTATTGTGTACTCTTCTCCTGGTTTTGTTTCCAGGTGCATTACTTGCACTTCTTTGCATTGAATCTGAGTTGCCATATGTCTGACCATTCCTCCAACCTTGCCAAGTCCTTTCTCATCCTTTCTACCCCGCCTTGTGTATCAACTCTGTTACAGATCTTTGTATCACCTGCAGGTAACCAGGTCCCTGATTGTGTGGGCTTAAAGGTTAGCAAGCCAACCTTAAAGGTGATCTGCTACTGAACAGGCAGCCAGTACAGTTCTCTGAGTACAGGCATAATATGAAGGACCTGGATGTCCAAGCAGAAGCCTGGCCACCACGTTCTACACCAGCTGCAAGTGGCAGATATCAACCCCTGGAAGCCCTAGGTAGAGGGAATTGAAGTAGTCAAGGTGGGTAGTGATAAAGGCATGGACCAACATCGGAAGATCATCGGAGGAACTAGGTGTTTCACCCGGTGATATTCCTCGATGGTAAAAGGATTTGACGACGGCTGACATCTGGGATTTTAGTGTCGGACCATCATCAAAAATAATGCCCAGGTTATGCACCTGGTCTGAGGTAGTGAGCGGTATGCCATCATGGAATAAACCTGATGGCTGTCCAGCCCCAAACCCTCCCCGGACGACCAGGGTCCATTACCAACACTTCAGTCTTATCTCGATTCAGTCTCAGCCAGCTGGTACTCATCCAAGTTCTGATCTCAGCAAGGCAATGATTTAGCATGGAGAGTGCATCATTCTTTATGAGAAGAAAGGACATACACAGCCGAGTATCATCTGCATAGCGGTGAAAACTCAGACTGTATCGCCTGATGATATCTCCCAATGGCAGCATGTACACACTGCAAACAACATGGGGCTAAATGGAGACCTGCGGGAAAATTTCATGGCAGGGGGTGAACGCCAGAGGAATAAATTCAGGTGGCAACTCTCCCAACACCTGCCCGTGAGGAACAAATAAAACCATTTGAGGACTGTACCAGACCATTTGGCTAAAAGTTCTATGTTGCCTCCTCGCCTGATCTTCATCAGGCAAGCTGGCTGTCATGATGACACACTCTCCCATGCCCTCTTAGGCTCTTTGGATGAAGTGATTCTGACATACCTCATGGACCTCCAAACCATATTCAAGCAGGTCTGAGATCAGGGCCAGGCTGTGGCCAAGCAGCAAACATCAGGCGACTTTGGACCTGGGGGTTTCAGTACCCGCTCGGTGGTGGCCACAGTTGCCGCGGCACCATAGGGGTTGGCTGTGGATCTCGCCTTTATAGCAGACACTCAGCACAAGATGGTGGATATTCCATTCCTGGGTACTGACCTGTTTGGGCCCAGTGTGGAGGGTCACTTCCAGGTTATTGAGAAGTTCACTGCCACCTTGGACTCCATTACATCCATGTAGAAGGACCCCAAGGGTTCCAGGCAGCAGAAGTGAAAGCCCTTTCGGTCCTCCACTCCCGCGGCAAAACCATCCCAGCATCAGTGTAGCCAGCAGGCTCGGTCTTGGCGATCCAGGCCCAAGTCAGTGGCCCTGTAATCCGTGAAGCCTGGAGGGAGGTGACCCGTGGCTCCACAGCCGGGTTCTCCTCCTCCAAGCCTGCTCAGTGTCGGAATGAAGGGTGCCACCATCATGCCAGTCACTCCTCCTCTGGGTCCTCCTGTGGGGGCCAGCTCCACCACCTTTCTGCCTGGTCCACTGTTACCACAGACAGGTGGGTTCTAGAAGTGGTCAGTCAGGGTCTGCCTCTGGAATTCGAGCAGTACTCTTCAAGCCAAGCTCACACCCCACGGGAAGATTTGGTATCCGAAACACGGTCGGCTCTCTCGAGATGACATAGCCCAGCCTCCACAAGAGGGTTGTGGTCAGAATAGTGGATCCTCCAGAACACCCAGAGTTTGTCTCCAGGTATTTCCAGGTGCCAAAGTGGATGGGGGCTGGCACCCCATTCTAGATTTAGACGACCTGAAAAAAGTTCCCTAGGTTACGCACCTTCAGGATGGGCACTCTTATCTCAGATTATGCCATCTCTAGAGCAGAAAGAACATGTGATTTTGCTCCTGATCTTCAGGATGCTCTTTCACATCCCGCTCTGTCCATCCCAACGGGTTTCTCTGCTTAAAAGACAAGGGAACACCCTCTAAGAGTTCCAGGCCATGCCATTGGGCCACCTCAGCCCTCAGGGTCTTCATCAAATGCATAGCAGTGGTGGCAGCTTACCTGAGGCACCAAGGGGTCCAGGTGTGCCCCTACCTGGATGACTGGCTGATTGCAGGTCCCTCCAGGCAGGAGGTGGAACTGTCTAGGGACCTGGCCCTCCAGACCTGCACCTCCCTTGGCCTCCTGGTCAATGAGGCCAAGTCAGAACTCGTGTCCTTGCAGGTGATCAGCTTTATGGGGACAGAGCTCGACTCTTGCCAAGCTAGAGCCCATCTCCCAGCAGACAGGGTGGAGGTTCTCTCCTTGCTCGATCATTTTGGGTTGGGCAGTTGTGTTCTGCCCGGACTTCTGCGCCTTCTGGGTTATGTGGCAACCTGCACCAGCATGGTCTGATTGGCCCGCTGGCATATGCTGTCTGCAGTGGAGCCGCCAGCCAGTGGTCTCAGCGCAAAGGTCACTCACCAGCTGGTCACTGTGACCCAGAAGATGTGAGACGCCAGTGGTGGCTAGTCCCAGAGCATCTGCAGGAAGGGATTTCGCCTGTCTGCCCCAAGCCGACTGTCATCCTGATGACCGTGCCCTCTCATGGGCTGAGGTGCCAGTCTGAGGAACACAGAGTCCATGGACTCTGGACCCCCGAGGAGTCCCAATGCCACATCAACCTGCTTGAGCTCTGAGCAGTCTGGTTGGCACTGACTGCATTCGCCCATATGTTTGGGGTCAAGTGGTCCAAGTCCACATGGACAATACCATGACCAAGTAGTATCTTAACAAGCAGGGTGGGATGCACTCCTGCCTTTGTGTAAAGAAGCTCACTGCATGTGAACCCTCAGTGCAGACTGGAGGTGGATCTCCTAGCCATCCATGTGGCAGGAGCCTCCAGTCAGCTGGCGGATGCCCTCAGCTGGCAGGCGAGGCATCTCACGAGTGGTCCCTCCAGCCAGAGATGGTCCACAACTTGTTCTCCCAGTGGACCTGTTCACCTCCAGGGAGAATGCAAAGCTGAGGCTGTTTTGTGCCTGCCCCTTCATCAGGACTCACTACAGGGGTATAGTCTTCTTGAGGCCTTGGACCCCAGGCTCTTCTATGCTATCCTCCACTTCCTTGATCCACAAGGTGTTACTCAAGGTCAGGAGGACAAGACATGGGTGATCCTAGTGGCTCCGGACTGGCCACAGCAGTTTTGGTACCCTGCTCTCTCAACTTCAGCAATGGGCTCCCAAGGCATCTACCACTCTGTCTGGACCTGCTTTCCAGCAGTCAGGAGAAGGTACTCCACCCAGGACCTTCAATCTCTGCACCTGACAGCCTGGTTCTTGAGCGGCTAGAGTTCCAGGCTTTGTCTCTCTCTGAAGATGTCCTCACCATGGTGGAGGCATCTAGAAAGGAATTGATCAGAAAATGCTATCCTTCAAATGGAATTGATTCTTCATTTGGAGTCAGGGTAAGGGGTTGGACCCCTTATCTGCCCATTGGCTAGCATTTTGAACTGCCTGTGGTCTCTCTCCAAAGGGGAGCTTCAGTCAATGACCCTTACAGTAGCTGCAACCATCTCTGCTTACCGGCTCTGGCTGGTCAGTAGTCGATAGTGCAGGAAAAGGTGGTCTGGCCTTTCAAAGACTTGGGTCATGGGCGGCCCAGTGGCGCTGAGGGTTTAGGGGCGCTGGACACCCCACCTTGCTCCACGCCATGCACTGGCACGGAACGCCAGGGCTGCCAGGGGGTCAGCATGGGAGAAGGATCGGGTGCCCATAGGGACTGCTGTCCTCCGGGAGGGGTGGACTGCTGCCGCCGGTGGCCATGGCCCCTGGCGACTGCTGGGGATCACTGGAGAAGGGTAGGATGTATGGGGTTCAGACTGTGGCAGAATACCAGGATCAGGGGGACGACGAGGAGGGAGAACAAGGAATACGGGCACCAGACACGGCAGCTTGATGGCCTGCCCCTTGTGAGAGGAAGACCGTCGGCTCAGTGGTTACGCAGCACTGGATCCTCTTCAGGAGGGTTGAGTTCAGGGGAGAAGCTTCCTCCACCCGCCCAGGGGGTAGCCAAGGGACCCACAAAGGAGTGCTGGATTCCTGGAGATGGCCAGAGACCTGAAGGGATGCTAGAAGTGGTCAGGTAGGCAGTCTGGCGGCTCAAGGAGGAAAATAGATATCAAAAAAAAAAAAAAAGACTCGAGTCACATTTCCTCTCCGTGCATGAACCACCACCACCGTGGGACTTGTTGCTGGTTTTGCAAAGCTCATGGGCAAGCCATTCGAACCGATGCACAGGTGTGAGATGTCTCACCTGCCGTGCAAGACTGCCTTTTTGGTGGCTGTCACGTTAACCAGAAGGATCAGTGAGCTCCAGGTGCTTTCGGTAGCATCTTCTTACCTATTCTTCCACTGGGACAAGGTTGTCCTGCGCCCCAGCCCAAGTTCCTCCTGAAGATTGTGTTGGAGTTTCACCTTAATCAGGTGATTACTCTTCTAGTGTTCTTCCCGAATCGCATCTTGGAGATTGAGCACAGGCTCCAGACTTTGGATCTGAGGTGGCGCTCACTTATTACAAAGAACGCACGCCTGGAGTTTGGGGAGAGGTTCGCCAGCTGTCACCTGCGCAGTCGCACCTGGCAGCCCTGCAGCCAAGCAGACATTTGGCAGGTGGATCACTTCCTGCATTGATCTCTGCTGTAGATTGGTGGTAGGGAGCTCCTGGAGGGCTAAGAGCTCATTCCACCCACATACCACTGCATTGGTGGCTGCTTCCAGGAAGTCCCTATCAAGGAAATCTGCAGGGCTGGTAACTGAAAGTCAGCACACACCTTCATTTCCCATTACCATATTGACCTTGAGTCATGTAGGGATGCTGATTTTGGGGTCTCAGTTCTCCGGTCTCTGTTCCCAAGTAGGCGCCCCTCCTCACGGAGAACTGCTAGAGTCTGCCAGAACATGTGGATAGAACATATTCACATCCCTAGAAAACAGGTTGCTCACTTGTAACAATAGTTCTAGAAGTGGTATATGTTTATCCACACGGACCCAACTGACCTCCCTTGCTAAGGCACACAACCTCTGCTTCCAGTGGGCAAGATCTATGCCATGCATGGAGCCGAGAGATATACCATCCACATGGGTGGAGGAGTCGGCTTGAAGACTTTCCAGCACATCTTAAAGGGAAAGGACACTGCTAGAACATGTGGATGAACAGCATATACCACTCCTAGACTACTGTTACAGGTGAGTAACCTGTGCTTCTTCATTACTAAATACCCACGTGTTAATCCCCAAGAAAATGCACAGGTTGGAACAAGTTCCATCTGTGGAATTTGGGCAAATCACATAAAGAATTCTTGATCAACTTGACTCATCCCTGACTGCCATCACAAACATGGCTGCCACCTTCAGTCATTGAAAACCTTCAAAAGGCCCTAAAAGTAAAATTTCTTAAATTTATAAAAATATTAAACATTCTTTAATTTCATAATTGTTTTAATTTCATAATTGTCTCTTTACACATAAACAAATGAAAATAGTGAAGTACTATTTAGTTTTAATTCCTGGTGTTTCTTTGATGACCCTGAAAACCCCAAGCTGGTGAGCCTGATCGTAGTAGCAGAGTTGGACTCCCAAGGCTTATTTACCAGCAGATAGGGCAGAGAATACATATATACATAGACCGTGTCGGCAGATAAGGGCCTATGGCCCACCCAGTCTGCCCATTTGAGCTTGTAAGTTTACTTTGTTTTCTAGAAGTCTGTTGCCCTTAACCCTGACCTCAGAATTCTTTATGTCTATCCCATGCATTCTTAAATCCCGTGATTATTTCAGCCCCACCACTTCTCTGGCAGGGTGTTCCACTTGTCCACCACCCGCTCTGTGAAGCAATTCTTCCTCACGCTTTACTCTGAATCGTCCTCCTCCAACTTCATCCCATGCCCTCTAGTCCTGGAACATCTTTTCACTTAAAATAGTGTATTTCTGTACCCTGTTCCTCCCTGTAAGATACTTGTATTTCTCTATCATATCCCTCTCTCCCTCCTGTCCTTCAGCGAGTACATATTCAGTTCCTTCAACCTATCCTCATAGGACTTGTGATGCAATCCATGTACCATCTTTGTTGCACTCCTCTGAACCTTCTCTACCCTGTCTATGTCCTAACGTAAGTAAGGTCTCCAGAACTGTGCACTGTACTCCAGGTGGGGCCTCACTAGTGTTTTGTATAGTGGAATTATGACCTCCCTTTCCTGCTGGTGAAGCCCCTGCCTATGCATCCCAGCATTCTATTTGCTTTACCTGCTGCTTGTCACACTGGTTTCCTCTACCTTGAGGTCATCAGAGATGATAACCCCAAGATCCTCTCTCCTGCTTGGTGCATGCTATATCCTCATCCCCAACTGATATATTGTGCCAGGGTTTTTGTGCCCCATATGCATTATCTTGCACTTCATTGCATTGAATTTTAACTGCCAAACCCTGACCATTCTTCAAGTTTCTGCAGGTCCCTTCTCATTCTGTCTACACCCCTGGTATGTCTGCTCTGTTACAGAGCTTTGTGTCATCAGCAAACAGGAAATTCTGCCTTCTAGGTCCTGCGCAATGTCACTGATGAAGATGTTGAATTGGACTGGTCCCAGCACTGATCCTCGGTACCCACTGGTCACTCTTCCTCTGTGGAGTGACAGCCATTTACCACCACCCTCTGTGTCCTGCTGCCCAGCCAGTTACCTACCCACTGCACTACTGTCCTGCCCACACCTATATTCCCGAGTTTGTGTAATAGTCTTCTATGTGGCACAGTGTCAAAGACCTTGCTGAAGTCCAGATAAGCCATGTCCACTGCCCTCCCTGATCCACCTCCCTAGTCACTCAGTCAAAAATTCAATGAGGTTGGTCTCACTTGACCTCCCCTGGTGAAACCATGCTGCCTTGGGTCCTGTAGTCCATTGACAACCAGATGTTCCACCAATCTCTCCTTCAGTAGTGCTTCCATGATCTTCCACACTACCGAGGTGAGGCTGACTGGTCTGTAGTTTCCCGCTTCCTCTTTGTTCCCACTTTTGTATAAAGGGACTACATCTGCTGTCCTCCAGTCTTTGGGGTGCCTCCCTGTTTCCAGTGATCGGCTAAACAGGATTGCCAGAGGTTCAGCCACCACCTCTCTTAGTTCTTTAAGGACCCTGGGGTGCACCCCCATCTGGCCCCATTGCTTAATCAACTCTTATTATTCCAGTTCCTTCAGGACCCTTTTCTGTGTAAGGACATGTGTCCATTTCTGCACCATTCCCACCCTTGTACCCTTCAGACCCATTACCCTCCTCTTCCTCAGTAAAGACTGAGCAGAAACACCTGTTCAGTGTGTCAGCTTTACTGTTGTCATCCTCCACGCCGCCCCCTTCAGTCTCACTATCCCTTCCTTTGCTTTCTTTTTCACTTATGTACCTGTAAAAGGTTTTGTCCCTCTACCCACTGATTTTGCAATGCTCTTCTGTCTGAGCTTTGGCTTTCCTTACTGACCTCCCAGCCTCCCTTTGCTTCTCCTGGTACTTCTCCCATCCCCTTCTGCCTGTGTCTTTTGTATTGCCTGAATGCAATCTTTTGGCTTTCACTTCTCTGCTACCTCCTTGGAAACCATAATGACCTCCTCTTCCTTTCCCTTGCTAACCTGCTGAATGCATAATTCTGTTGTTGTAATCCCCATTTTAAATACTGCCCACTGTTCCTCAACCCTGATTCCTGCCCCATTCCCCTTAATGCCTCTCTCAAGCATCTCCCCATTTTCACAAAGTCTGTCCTCTAAAATCCAGGATACATGTTTTTATCTGGTTTGGTTCTGCTCCTTCTGTGATTTCAAACCACAATGACTGGTGGTCACTGTTCCCAGGTGCTCCCCACTGTTACCCTATCACACTTTCCCTGTTTGTGAGCACAAGGTCCAGTATTGCCTTCTGCCGAGTTGGTTCCATGACCAGTTGCTTGAGGAAGGCACCCTGAAGGAGTCCAGGATAAATCTGCTCCTAGTTGATGCTTCTGCTGGGATGCTCCAGTCCACGCCTGAAATACTGAGGTCTCATCTCTTGTCTGCCATCCTTTGATGGCTAGCCGGCTCCCTATCTGTTTCTTCCTCCTGGGCTGGTGGTCTATAGACAATACCTCTGTGGTTGACTGGCCCCATTTTTCTTTCCAGTTTAACCCACAGTATCTCTCCCCATTTTGTTCCTCCTGGATCTGTGTGGCCTTATGTCATTTTTCACATACAGTGCCACTCCTCCTCACTTCCTACCTCCTGCCTCTTCTGAATATGTTGTAGCCAGGTATGGCCACCTCCCAGTCATGGTTATCGTTAACACCAGGTTTCTGTGATGGCCACAATGTCCAGGTCTGACTGCACCATGACAGCTTCCAGATCCTCCATCTTGTTGCTAAGGCTCCTGGCATTGACACACATAGCTTTCCATGATTTGACCTCCCTAGACTGTTTAGCTGTTCTACTTCAGCCCCTTCTCTGGTTATCCTTTATCCCTGGTTCTCCTTGCTGTCTGGTTGTTCTGTTGAATTTTGCCCCTTCTGCCTATCCACCTCTTGGGCACTTATCTCCATCTTTGCACACTGCTTTGTAGAGATATCCACCTCCGGTTCACTGGTTCCACTGCTAGCTGTGGGGGTGGGCAATTAGGTACCCTCCTTGCTGGCCTGCCTCCTTGGCTAGTTTAAATGCTCGCCAATGTGGCATTTAAACTTATTATTGAGTGCTTTGATTCCCTCCAGAATGGATGCAGACTATCAGGCTTGAACAAGCCTCCATCCTCCAGGTGGGTCCTCAGTCACCAATGAATCCAAACCTTCCTCACAGCACCAGCTCTTCAACTATGAGTTAAAGTTCCTAGTGCATGCACCCCTATGCTCTCCCATGCCTCTCGTGAGGTAGGTACTTCTCCGAGAGGAGGTGACAAAAGTAGCTACTTGCTTGAGACCCTCCCCAATTTCCTAAACTCTTCCTGAACTTCCTTTGCTCCCATTTGCCAGGTCATTAGTACCTAGGTGGATAATGACATCCAGCTCACCCTCCCATCTTGCCTTCCCAGCGATCCCCAGGATCTTCCTTCCATCCCTCCATGCCGTGGCACCTGGTAGGCACCTCACATACCTGTCCTCCTCCTCCTGTTTTCCTAGCTGGATCCCTCTTATGATGGAGTCCCCCACCAGGATTTGCTTCCTCCTTCTCTGGGGTCCACTGCACTCCACACTGAGGTCACCTCCTTGGCCAACCTCCACATCCTTTCCTTCCACTTCTCTGGGTACCTCTATCCTGCCACATTTGCTCCATGATTTAAGGTAGGGGCAGTTGCACCTGGTCATGGAATTCCTCTGGTTGTTTGGGTTTATGGCAGCCTTGACCAGTGTGGTCTGTTGGCCCTGCTTGGGCATGCACCCTGTCTAGTGGAAGCTGATGCACAAATGATTGCCACACTGTGATCACTTGGACCAGCCTTTTGGGTAACACAGTTGATGAGGGGCACCATTGAATGATGGATATGCCTCTGGAGCTTTACAAAGGGAATTCCTTTGTCCATTCAATACAGAACTTCACCCTGGTAATGGCTGCATCTCTGGAGGGATGAGGGCTCACATGTCCAAGTGCATAGCCCATGGGTCCTAGTCACCATGGGAGACACGGCAGCATATCAACATGCTGGAGCTCCAGGTTATGCAGTTGGTGCCGACGGAGATTGCTCAGCTGATTCAAGATCGGGTCATGCAAGCCAAGATAGACAACATGAAGATCATATTCTACCCGACCAAGGAAAGCCGGATGCACTCCTTTCCCCTTTTTTCAGGAGGTGCACTGCATCTGCTTCCTGATACTCAGCGTATAGTTGCATCTCCTTGGAGTGCATGTGTTTGGGAGGACATCCAGTTGGTGGACACTGTCAGCTGAGTGGGAGAGACTGCTCACAAATGGTCCTTGCACTGGGATGTGATTACACAGCTGTTCTTCCGGTGAGGGACACCACTGGTGGACCCGTTTTCCTCCTGGGAGAAAGAAGACTGAGGCCCTTCTGTGCCTCACCTCTTCGAGACAGGAACATTGATGGGGGATGCCTTCTGCCAGCCCTGGACTTTCTTCCTTATCCTTGGTCTACAAGGTGGTACTAAAACTTGCGTGGACAAGGTGAAGCTGATCTTAATGGCCTCGACTTGGTCTGACTGTTCTGAGCCAGGATCTTCTCAGCCTCAACAGCAGGCCCACGTGTTGACTTTCTCTCTCATCCAGACTTGCTGATGAGACAAGGTGAACAATCCAGCACTTGGGCTTCAGTCCCTGCATCTCCCAGCCTGATACCTGACCTGCTGGAGTTCTGAGATTTGGGCCTTTTGAAAGACTTTCTCTAGGTTGATTCCAGGTTGATTCGTAAAATGCACTTGTTCAAGTAGAATGGGATTTTGAGCTGGTGTGCGAGCAAGGAGATAGATTGATGTTCTTATCAGTGCAGTGGTTCAAATCCTGACTACCTCTGGTCTCTGTCTCAGTCAAGGTTATGAGTCATGTCCCTTAAGATGCATCTGGCTGCCATCTCTGCATACAGCGAGCGGATGTTGTTATGCAGGTGGCTCAAGAGACAGTGGTCGGGTGCTTTACAAGAGCCTGGGCCATCTGTTCCTCCAGTGCAAGAGTCTCCATCACTGTAGGACTTACTTTTGGTGCTTGTTGAGCTAATAGGTAAACCATTCAAGCTGAGACATGTCATTTTGTTGTGTAAGACTGCTTTTTAGGTTACCATCACCTTGGCAGTATGTGAGCTCCAGGTGCTCTCAGTGGAGTCTCCATGTCTATTTTTCCACAAGGCCAGGGTCATCAGCCACCCTCTCATAAGGTTCCTGCCCAAGTTAGTCAAGAAGTTTCACCTTAACCTGGCAGTCTGTCTCCTGATCTACTTTCCAAAGCCTACCTCAGATGCTGTGTGTGCACTGTATACTCTGGACGGTGCTGTACATTTCTGTTACAAAGAGTGCATGGTAGGGGTCTGTGCTAAGCTCGCTCAGCTTTTCCTGACCTACTTTTGAAGCTTCTTTTGGCAGATGGGCAGCAGGACAGATGATTGGCCAGTGGCTAACGTTCTGAATTGATCTTTGCTACAGGTTAACTGGTAGAGAGCCTCCCAAGGGTTAAAAGCTCATTCCACTAGAAATATTGCTGCCTGGTACATCTCAATTGAGGAGCTCTGCAGTACTGCTGCCTGCCACTACAGCATTGATGTGCCTCGGTCATCATGATGCTGTGTTTGGGGTTTCAGCCTCCGGTCTCTTTCTGGCAAATAATTGGAGTGCACACCGTGAACCCTCTTCGTGGAAGATTGCTAGAGAGTGCCATGGTATGGATAGTAAATTGAATCCACGTTGGTAGAAATAGAGGTTACTTCCCTCTAACCATAATTCTACTACTGGTATTCAGTTCCATCCACATGACTCCCGCCCATCCTCTCCTAGCAAGAAGTGCACAGATCCCTGCTTTTAGTATACAAGACTAATGTTGCGAGGGGCAGAGCCAAGGATGACACCACGGCTGGTTGGAGAAGCCAGGCTTGAAGAAATCCAGTGACTGAGCTGTGCCTAGTGGAACTGCCATAGAATGGATGTGAGCTGAATACCAGCAGTAAGGGCTGGCAGTATAGCCTAGAGGTTAGAGGAACAAGGTGTGAACAAGCTTGATACATCCAGCAGACCAGACCTAAGTTTGATTCTCACAACCTCTACTTGCATACTATGTGACTCTGAGCAAGTCACTCAACCGCCCAGTGCTCCCAGGTCACTCCTGAAAACAGGCACTTGTGCCTAGTGGGCCTTACCCAGTTACCAAAGACTAAAATAAAAGTAAAGCTATGGTTACAGGCAAGTAATCTCTAGTTTTTCAGCATACCTGCCAGTTTTTGTCACACATACAAATATGTAATTGACTCAGCCTTCAGTTTTAGATGTAGTACAGTCGTGGCCAACAATATTGGCGCCTTGCAGTTTTTCTAATAATGCACCATTCCTTCCAGAAAATTGTTGAAATTAAAAATATATTGGTATCCATATATGTATTTCTTTGGTTTGTAGTGGAATAAAACATAAAACCAGAAAATGTACCAAGTCTTAGCTTATTCCACACAGAAATCTTTAAATGGCCCGGACAAAATTATTGGCACCTTTTAGAAGTAGTTAGAAATAATTAGATTTCAAGCAGGTGATCTCCTTCACTTTGGAATTGAACTCACTCTGTGGTGAGTTGCAGGTGCCTGCAATATAAAAATCACTCATTCAACCAGTTTGAATAGAGAAATGACTCATTCTCCTGTTTTGTGTCTCTGTGTACCGAATGAGCATGGAGAAAAGAAAGAAAGCCAGACAATTGTCTGAGGAGGTCAGACAGAAGATTGTAGCCAAGCATGGACAATCTCAAGGCTACAATTCAATCTCCAGAGACCTTGATGTTCCTGTTTCCACTGTACATACGTTATCAGGAAATTTAAGGTCCATGGCACTGTAGCCAACCCTCCCTGGACGGGGTCAAGAAGAGAGAACTTGATCAAGATTGCAGCCGGGATTGTTCTAATTGTGGAGAAAGCACCTTGATCAACTGCCAAACAGATTCAAGCTGACCTTCAGACACAAGGTATCACAGTTTCAACACGCACCATCCGGCTGCCAACTCAATGAAAGGGGGTTATATGGTAGGAGGCCCAGGAGGACCCCACTGCTGAGAGAGAGACATAAAAAGCCTGACTGGAGTTTACAAAACACACCTGAACAAGCCAAAATCCTTCTGGGAGAATGTGCTGTGGACAGATGAGACCAAATTAGAGCTTTTGGTAAAGCACATCATCTCTATGTTTACAGAAAACAAAATGAAGCCTTCAAAGAAAAGAACACCTTCCCTACAGACAAACATGGAGGAGGTTCAGTGATGTTTTGGGGTTGCTGTGTTGCCTCTGGCACTGGGTGCCTTGAATGTGTACATGGCATCATGAAATCTGGGATTACCAGGCCATTTTGGAGCGAGTGTTGGACCCAGTGTCAGAAAGCTGGTTTCCGCCGGGTCATGGGTCTTCCAGCAGGACAATGACCCCAAACACACTTCAAAAAGCACCCAGGAATCGTTTCAAGACAAGATGCTGGACTGTTCTGAAGTGGCCAGCAATGAGTCCAGATCTAAATCCCATTGAAAACCTGTGAGAGATCTGAAAACAGCAGTTGGGAGAAGGCACCCTTTAAATCTGGAGAACTGGAGCAGTTTGCACAAGAAGAGGGCCAAACTGCCAGTAGAGAGGCTGAGGAAGCTCATCCATGGCTATAGGAAGCGGTTGATTGCAGTTATTTTGACCAAAGGCTGTGCTACCAAATATTAAGTCTAGGGTGTCAATAATTTTGTCAATGTCATTTCTTTTCATTTTCTGATTTAAAAGGATATATTAAATTCTGAATCAAAAACAACGGTTCTTTAATATTAACAGAGAAATAAAGAATTGTGCAGACCAAATAATGTTGTTAATTTTAACTTCTGTTTAGAGGAAATTGTGAGTTATTTGAAAAGTGCAAGGGAGTTAATATTTGGCCACGACTGTAGGTGGCCTTATTAGGAAAGATTCAAAGAATGTGAACAGTTTAACCAAGGATATCTTTTTTGTCACTTTACTAGGTTAAATGAAGGTCATACAGTTTACTTGGAGCTGCTTTGATTGCTGGTCGCATGTTCAGTGAGAAGTTCAGACAGTTCAAAGCTATAGGTGGTTGGAAGGAATTGCATCATTCGTAAGTTACTTCAACTTTGCTCCTTTTTAACTGCCTGTAGCGTGTAAAATCATGGTGTTTATTTCCTATTTCTTCCCATTGTAAATGGTAGAAGATCTTCATTCAGTGAGTTACTTCAAATTTTGTTTCTTTTCCATGGATCGAAATTGCACTGAATCACTGGCCAGATACTGGTGGATTTTGCATTGGGCCAGTATAATTTGCCTTTAAAGCAGCCCTAATAGGTAGTATTGAGGAATGTAAAATTTCAGTTGTATACCAGTTGAGCCATTGTCATGTCTCTGGATCCAGTCGATTTCCCCTGTCCACAAGTCCTGCTGGCTAGTGGGTCATTTTGACATCTTTTAGATGGCTGCCTGTATATTAAATATGAAATCATGCAGTGTTTTTTTTTTTTTTCTGAGCATTTATCTTTGCAGAGTCTTCACTGCCCAGTTCAAGCTGAAGAAGCCTAGATACTGACACTGCTGGCAGAAATCTGCCTCACAAGCAGGCCAGTCTGCCCAACCCTACCTATGATATGTTGCAAGCACCCTGTCGGTCACTAACTCGCAGAAACATGGAATTGGATGGCAGATAAGGACTGCTTGGTCCATCCTGCCTGCCCATTTCTCCCCACCTACACTATTACTGCAGACTGTGCCCTGTCTACAGCTCATTCCCCCATTTCCTTTCTGCTATGATTCTCTCAAGCTAATCCTTATGTTCTTGAACCCCACCACTGTTTTCACTCCCACAACCTCCGCTGGAAGACTGTTCCAGAAATCCACCTATTTTTTTTGTGAAGCAGCAGTTCCTCACATGTTTCCTGAATTTAACCCTTCCAGCTTCATAGCATGCCCCTTGTTTATGAGCATCTTTCTTCTGAAAATACAGTACTTCACTCATGCTGTCCTCACCACCTGCCTTTACCAACCTCATGTCCTAACCCACCTTCGCTTAAATCCAGTATTGATTTAGCACAGACCATCTCCCTTGGTAACTTTTCACTTTTTCGCCACATCTCTTTAAGGAAATATGTCCTGACTTCTCTTGAAACACCCTTCTGCCAGTTTCATGGTGTTTCTCCTTGCATCTATATTCGCACTTAATGTTAAAAGTTTCCTGCTTTCTCGCTGTTTATCCCATGTAAAACTTACAGTATATGTCTCTAGCATGTGACCCTCTCTCCTGGCCTCCAGTGTGTATATATTGAGGTTTTCAAGCCTTTCTTTATTGGATATCTCTTGGCTGTCCCTAAATACTCTTGGTAACCCACCCTCCTGTGTACCACCTCCATCCCATCTCTGTCATTTCTAAAATGTGGACTCCAGAACTGTGTGCAGTATTCCAGGTGTTGCTGCATCAGGGATCTGTTTATGGGCAGGATCACCTCTGTTCTTCTGCTGTTGGTGCCCTGCTTATGTACCCCAGCATTCTATTTGCCTCCCACTGCTCTTATACACTGCTCCCGACATAGTGCCTGAAATTATCATGCCAAGATCTCTTTCCTCTGTAATTGTTTTCTAACACCACACCCGACATCCTGTACACATCTTTGGGACCCAGACCCCTCTGTGCATGACTCTGTATAAGTTTCAACTGCTAAAGCTTGGCCCATTTCTCCAGCCACCCCACATCCTCCTTGCTTTTCACGCTTCTGCAAATTTTCGTGTCATCTCTAAAGATGCAGACCTTTTCTGAATCCCCACCCCAGTGTCACAAGTAAAGATATTAAATAAGAATGGGACTCTGAGCAATCCCTCTGGAACTCAGAAGTGGTTTTCCTAACCTCTGAGCATTCCCCATACACAATGACCTCTGTGATCTTCCCACCACCACCGTCAGTTTCTGATCTGCCCTGTGATTTTGTCCTCACCACTAAAATCTTTAATTTCTTTACCGTCTTTCATGTGGGACCAAGTCCAAAGGTATTCCAAACTCTAGTTACAGTACATCAATTGCTTGGCCCTGGTTTGCCACCTTTGTGACCCAGTCGAAAAAGTCTATCGGATTCATCTGACTGGACCTTCGCAATTTGTCGTGCAAGTAATTTGCCTCCAGAAAATCCATTAAACTTCCCATTATAATGGCTTGTAAAGAGCTAATGACGCCTCAAAAGCACTTTAAAAAGCATAATAATTAGGTACAGGTTCGCCTGCATTCCATTTATATTGTATATGTTTCTTCTCCCCATTATTTATTTTAAGGAAATTTGTATGAATATATACTTTTCATCCCTCAGAGTTCCTTTAGCATCCATCTGTCTCTATAGCTTACTCTCTAGTTCAAGTCATAATCCTCTGTTGTGACATCACAGTTTGTTGCTGTAGGAGTAACTGATATCCCAGGCAGTGCTCTGCGACTTCAAGTAGGGAGAAAACAGCAGGAATGGACAAACTCTTCAGGAGCAAAGATCCTGTTTTTCATACAGATGACCTCAGTAATAAATAATGGGAGGAGGAATACAACATTAATGGGAAATACAAACTGGATTGTGTCTAAATATTAGGTTTTATTAAAGTTCTCCTGAACGTGTCACCAGGTCTTTAACATCTTACCAACAATGGGCCGTAGACTTACTGTTATGTAGGAGAACTGCATTTGCTCTTCTCTAGTCCCCTGGCACAACCCCTGAATCCAGTGAGCTGTTAAAGAGATCCGTGAAGGGTTCGACCAGCTCCTGTCCCATTTTCTTTAGTACTTAGGGTGTAACCATCTGGGCTCATTGATTTATGAACATTTAGATCCTTCAGGAACCATTTCCAGTGATCACTTCCATGTTTATCCCCACTGTACTCCATTCTGGCCTTGAGTCCACATTAGTGTGGTGGACCCTTGCCCTCCATCCTAAAAGCTGAGCAGAAATACTCATTGTGTGTGTCTGTTTTCCCTTCCCCAACCACCCTTCCCAGTTCCTCAATCTAACTGTCTCATCCTTTGATTTTTGTTTTTCCTGGACTGTAGCAAAAGAATGCCATGTCTCCCCCTTTACCCCCTCTGCTATCCTTAACACATCTTTACCCCCTCTGCTATCCTTAACTCTGTCTTTGCCCCTCTGCTGTCCTTAACTGTGTCTGACTTTTGCCTGTATTGTTTTCATGTTGGCCTCCTTCATCCTGCTGTGACTGTAGTTGCCCACCCTCACATGTGCCTATTTTGATGTGACAGTGCATATTAGTAAATTGTAGAGATACGTCCTAGCCTCCCCAGATTTCTTCTTAGCAACCCACTCAGATGGAGTGCCCTGCATTTCTTGGACCCTTGGACCATGTTGCTTATTTGTTGTTAGTCAGTAGCTCCTGCCTGGTACCGGACACCAATCCACTCGAGCACACCACTTCCTGGTTCTGCTTAGGTGTACTTCCCTGTATTCCACTGTCTGTCTGGCCCTGTAGTTTTTAAAAGCATTTCTTTCTCTCTCCTGCCTCCTCTCCTGTTTTACCTACTATCTTGACATGGAGGCTCATAGTTTCCAGTAACACCTGTTGGATTAAACCACATTTGCTGTTCACCCCACCAGCCTTTCCCTAAGAAGTTCCAGTATTCTAATAAAATCGCCCTCTGTAAGTCAAGTAATACTTTGCATCTGAGTGTTTGAATTCTACCACCAGTATTATTTCAAACCACACTATCTGGTGGTCCCTGGATTTCAGAGGCTTCCTGACTGTGACCTTCCTGATGTTGTCTCTGTTTGCCAGGACCAAATCTAGAATAGCCTCTCCCTCATTTGCTCCTCTACCTTATGTAACCAAATAGTCTCCTGTAAGACCTCTGTCATCATCTGGTTCCTAGCACTAGCTTGCTGCTACTGGGACATTCCAGTTCATGTCAGGCATGTTGATGTCCCCATTAACAGCAGCTCACCTTGTTCTGCCACCCTCCTGATCTCTGCTCTCTTCTTGTCTGTTGCTGCTTTCAGAAGGCGGCTTGTGTAACTCTGGTGATCCCCTCACTGTGATTACCTGAGCCCACAGTGTTTCCATATCTGTGCCCTTCCTCATGTTCCTTAGCTCCATGGCCATTGCTTCTCACATACAAAGCCACTCTTCCTCCTCTTCTCCTGCCCCTGTCACTCCTATATAATGAGTAGCTGGGGTTAATAGATCATCTCTGAGGCTGTCACCTCCATAGAGCTGTAACTCTGAAGGAGTTTCTCTCGAAGATCTGCTGTTACTGGTAAGTAACAAAACTTTCTGTCCTGGTACTGGCATAGCCCATGTTTCTGTAACAGCCACCAAATAGATGCTAGTCTCTTGACATTCTTGCCTGTTGGTCACAAATCTTATTCATCAGGCTCTCCAGTGCTTTTGCTTTCTCCAAAACATTCTTGTTTTTTGTCTCCTTTTTCCTTTGAAAAAAGTTGTATAGAATCAAATGCGCAGCGATTGTCTAGCAGTCTTTTGTCCTAAATAGCCCTTTAATAAATAACGGACTGAGCACTTTGAAATACTACTGGAGTAAGCGTCTCTTCATTTGGGAGGTGGTGAGTGCCCAATTTTTACATGATTGTGCTTTGACCAGATGTGCCGTGTCTTAGAACCTCCCTTCACCATGTTACTGTGGCTGCCTGTCCTCTCAGAATTGAAATCTTCACCTTGAGTTCCTTCTGCTACCGCCTCCACTCTTACTCCCTTTCCCTCCTTCATTGCATCTCTTTTTAAGTCCCCCACTGCCACCTCATTTCCCAAACTCCTGGTGTTTGTTAACCACCTTCCCAAGTGATGCCGCTGCCCACTACCTGTCCACTTTTTCCCCTACAACTGACCCTCCATTGCTTCTGTCCCTTGTTTTTTTTAAGCTCATCCTGGATAGGACCCTGAATGTTCCAGTAGAACATTCCTGCTTAGCCTTCCTTGGCTGGTATGATGCTCTATTTGCCCTTGGTTGTAGTCCCCCCGCTCAGTTTAATATGGCCAGTAATGTTGGCATCAAACTTTTAGGTCAAAGCCTTGGTTCCCTGTGCTGTAGCATGGAGACCATCCCACTTAAATAACCTCCTCTTCCACCAGAATTATCCCCAGTCCTTCACCAGACCAAATTCATTCTCCATGCACCACTCCTTCAACCATTGATTAAAGTGACTGATCAAGAGAAGCCTGGCCTCACCCTTGAGCCATACTGTTAAGACTTCAGAAAACATTACTGTGATTGTAGACAATTTAAGTCTTCTTGCCCAGCTCCTAAATCTGCCCTTCATGTTCTCCTAAGGACCACCATCAGGATCATTTGCCCCAGATGGACAGTTGCATTTAGCCTTCTCCTCCCTTGTGCCTTAAATCTTCCAATACTACTTGCACCCCCACCTTGCCAGTGCACCTGGGGAGGCATCTGACCACCTTAGCTCCCTGGTCCATGCACGCACCACCCTCTTGTCTTCCTGCTGATGGAGTGTCCCATTACTAGCAACTTCCTAGTCTCCTTCTTTTGTGTTTTTTTTTTTTGCTGCAAGCCAACAGAACCATCAGCCCTGCCATCCAGACCCTCCGCGCTCCCCCACCATGGACTTGCCTTCCTTGTAGGTGATACCCCTGGCTTACTCCCCAAGGTGGTTCCATGGCATCAGGAAATCAACACGTTGAATGGAGCAGGTTGTCAGTAGGGCACATACTGACATTGCCTCCCTGGCTTTCCCCAGGGTGGGGCATGAAGTCTGCGGAACAGTGGACATTAGATTAGGTTGCCTTTTTCAGAAGTGCTGGGGGATGGAGATAAGAGTGGGGTAGTGGGCATCACCCATGGTGGCTGCAATTTTGTTTGTTGATATTCCCTTGGGGTGAGAGGGGCATGCAGTGATGTCTGCATGTCTGTCCTGCCCCCCATGTAACCAAGTGCTGATGTTGTGGGGCCACCAGCCTCTGCTAGGGACTGCTGATGCACTAGGCATTCCACCCGGCCAGCCCTCCGACTCTTGGGTCTGTTCCCGAACCTGGGATGTCAGCATCGCATGCAGACATCTTGTCACTGCACTGGTGGGCTGGCAGAAGCTTCCTAGTCTCCTCCTTGCTCTAGGACTGATTGGACTGACCCCATCCTGGGTGCCCCTCTGAGGGAAGACCCTGGATACCTTTGAGGTAACAAGTAGCTCTCATGGTACCTGTAGGATGAATTGAGTTGCTCAGGGAGCAAAACAGTTCCCCTGTTACTGTCTCAGGATTCTCACCATTCCCCAAAGGAACCCCTGTTCTCCCATGCTGTTCATCCCCAGCTGGGATCCATTGTGTCCATTAGGAAGCAGAGCAGTAACTGCCTACTTTAGCCCCACCTAGGGAACCCCAACCAGAATATGTGGTTGTATGGTTCTCTACCAATTCTGATGTAGATTTTGGAACCCACTTTTTAAAGGTATTTTGAGGATGTGATCTTTTCCAAAAGTGAATCATCAGTGGTCTTTGGTTGGGAAGTAAGGGAAATTTGCCAGTTAAAATTGAGTATCAAATGTCATAGCTACAGTTAGCCTTAAGATGTGACAGGGTGCTGGTAGTAGTGCCATGAACACATGCCCACAGGAGTGCTGAGGCATGAGGCCACAGGCTGACTACCTTCTTTTAAAATTATATTTTATTGGATTTTTTCAACAAGTACTGTACAAGCTTCTGTTAATACAGTGCAATCAATCTCTATACCTGGCTGGAGCTACACACAATATTTTTGGTAGTTCCTGCTTTGCTTTATCTATTGAATTGAATATCCAGGTATGCACCCCTTATACTATAAAATGTGCTAAGCTTCCCATTTCCCAGGTATGCGAGTCTCTCATACCGCTGGCGATTTGTGTGTTCTCTTCCCACTTTCCAAGTGTGTGTACTCTCCTTACTTTGCCAACACTGATATGCAAGCATTTTGCCTCAGTTATGACTGCCATGAACCATCATGTGTGTGGTCTGTGATGTATGGGAAGCCTATTTGTGTTTCATAGGACAATAAGTAAGGCATCTAAACTGATATGTATGCCTAGGACACTTTCCATCCTAGTTAAGATCAGCTGCCACCTTTTGTATAAAGGGTGATGCCACAATATAAGTAGCAGCGTGCTCTCCTCCTTCTTGCACCTCCAGCACTCAGAGTTTGGTATCAAATTCATTTTCTTTAAAAATGCCAGGGTGTGGTACCATAGGTGTAGTGTTTTCATCTCCATGTGCATGCCTCTAGTATCTCTTCACACTCTGAAGACATTGTCCCTGCAGCAGTCCCAATCCACCTTTGAGAAGTGGTAGCCAAATTGTGTTTCCATCTTTGTGCAGCTTCTCTGTACCTGGAGTATACTAGTCTAATAGTCCTTACATACTGATCCTACCTTAGGGAGAGTTTCAGAATATTTTTCTCTGTCAGCCAATCCCAAAACATCCTACAATGATTATATGCCCTCTGGGAAGTTGTAACTGAGAGCCTCTGTAAGTTGAAAGCGGTGTCAAGCATACTTCTATAGATGTGCTTTGGGAGGTTGTTCTGGTTCTTGAGATCATTAAAATCCCTTAGGACCTTGGTGTCTAGTGTAAAGCGGTCCTCAATCTCCAAGTCGCCTTCCTCATGTTCTCTCCTGTCCGACTATTTTTCATACCTACTTGTAATCTAGGGTTTTGCCATATGGGCCAAAGGTGTATTGGGATGTTCAGTGGGGCTTTAACCACCTTCTTTTTCTCCTTCCACATGTGTAGCATGTATTCTTGAGTGGTTTTATTTGCTGTTACTCTACTGTGATCCTGAGCTCTGGTTTGGTGCCTCCCTCCCAAGAGAGTTTCCAAGTCTAGCTGTCTGGCTTTCCTACCTACATTCCTTTCATGCAGCCACATTCACAGAAACCTTAATCCCACTGTGAAGCAATGCCCTAAACCAAGGGACTCTAAAGCCCCACTTTGCCCGTGGTGCAACCATTTTAATGGTTGACAGCCTCGGCCTCCTCCTTCCCATAGGAACCCTTGCATTAAGGTTGATAACCGCTCTAGAAATCTTAAAAGGTGGCACCTCAGCAGGTACACAATTTTTAGAGCACCATTATCTGCAATGTCTGGACTTTATCCTCAGTGTTACCCTAAGGTGTTTCTGTCTTGCCAGGTCATCCTTAAGGGCTCTGACCATGGGTCCAAGTTGTTTATTCCAGGCAGGAGAGATAAGGACACCTAGGTACTTATAGCAGCAGTGCTGGATAAAAAAAAAAAAAACTGAATCTTTTGCAACAGTTTGTTCCCTGTGCTCGTTGAGCACTTAACTGGTAATCTTTCTTGTTTTCGCTGTACTATCACCCTGTAATTTTCACTATTTTCTTTGTTTACGCTTTCTCCCATCCCCATGTTGAACTGGAACCCTGTGCTGCTAACCGCGGCATGCGATGACTCTCAGTACTACACAATGACTGTGGGAACATGCATGCAGCACAGGAGCCCATGGAAGTAAACAAAAGACATGATGTGACATGAGGGGAGCTTGGCTGCAAATTAGGCATCAGCCATATTTACTGTGGATCCACGATAATGGGAATTAATTATAAATATCTAAAAAAAACTAAAGATCACTAGAAAAATATTTACAGATATGGAAACTGGAACTATGGCTGCATGCTTCCAGCCAAAAGCAAAATGTTGATCATCACTTCCTGATTATTCAGCACTGCTGCTTGAATGTCTTTCTCGGACCATTTTAAGGTGATTCCCTGCAAAGGTCTCTTTCTTACACTTAATGTTCTATAGGGATCACGTCCATTTTTCCCAATTATTCCTGAGCCCGAAAGAGTTGTAAAGGCGTCCAGCAGGTGAACCAACGCTGGCACTGAAGAGGCAGAGTTCTGCACTGTGAAGGATGTTACGGTGGGCAGATGGCCTGTGCGGCCACGCAGATTTGTCTAACTTAGGTGGTATAATGCCAAAGTCTATTAAAAAACAAGACCGCAATTATTGCTGGTCTTGTTGGTATGGTGGACCTGGCTTGCATTACCGAGACCTGGCTGGATGATAACTCTGGCCCCATTTGGAGGCTATGACTCCAGCTGGGTACTCGGTGTTACACTGTCTCGAGATTGATCGTGAGGGGGAGGTGTTGTGGTCTGTTTTAAGACCGAACTTGGCCTCATGGAGGTACTAGTGGGGAGGGTTGAGTCCTTTGAGTATATAGCTGTAGCAGGTGTGGCATTCGAATCGCCCTCATTTACCATCCACCCGGTGATGAAGCGATTCCTTCAGGAAGTGGCGGACTTAGTCGTTGATATGGCATTTGAATCACCTAGATTGATGGTTCTGGGCAATTTCAAAGCCTGGGTCGACTGCAGAACCTTGCAATTTGTCAACACTTCCTCCAGTTAATGACAACACTGGACCTTACACAGGTGGTTTCCTCTGCTACACATAAATGTGGTCACTCTTTGGACTTAATCTTCCTTCTAGGGTCGAGGCGCCGATGTGGGGATGGGACCCATCGGTGGTCAGATCATTACACTGTGGGGTTTAGTTTTGCTCCTTCTAGAAGGCCTGCCCCTACAGAGTTGGTTAGGTACCGCACTTTGGGATATAGATCCCACAAGGTATTGCGGTGGTACTTGACCTCTCATCTCCCGCTTGCTAAGCAGTGATCCAGAGACCTCGTGTCAGCTTATAATACAGCCGTTGCTGGCACTCTGGATCTCATTGCTCTAGTTTGTGTTCGCCTCCTCTCCCTCGCCCCAAGTCCCTTGGTTTGGTGGGAGACGTTGAGGCGATGTGGAGACAGGGGCAAAGGTTAGAGCGTTGCTGGCGAAGGTCCACCCTTGATGCCGACGAGCTTAGATTGATGGATCATTATTTGGTCTATCAATCCGCAATCACCTGTAAGAAGGCAGAGTTCCTGTCCAGGGAGATTGTGGTTGTCGGAACCCATTTAGCCTAGCTGTTTCAACTGTGACAGACTGTGCAACCCAGCCTGTCTTCAAGTTCGGAAAGTTCTTTTCACAATTGGAGTGCGGTGAGCTTGCTCGGTTCTTCGTGAAATAAGGTGGCCAACATTAGGCTGAGTTGTCGCCATCACACTCTATGGGGTTGCCGTGAACCGGGTAAGATCATGGTGCGCCTGCTTTCCTGGAGATCCTTCAGTCAGCTGGAGATCATTGATGTTATGAGGATCATCCAGCATATGTGCCCTATGTGCTGTAGTTTGATCCTGGACCAACCTCCCTAATTTTGGGTTGTATTGACATCATTGGTCCAATCCTTTTCAGATACAGGTGCTCCCTGAATCGGATGAATTTCCTAGCTCCCTGAAAGAGGCGGTGGTGACACCCTCTTGAAGAAAGCTACCATGACCCTGACTGTCTGGAAACTACAGACATATCTCTAACCTTCCCTTTGTTGGGAAGGTGATTGAGAAAGTAGTGGCTGCACAACTGGAAGACCATCTGACCATCCATGATGTCTATGAACCCTCCAGTCCGGTTTTCGTAAAAGACATAGTACCGAGACAGCGCTTGGTTCAGGTGCTCAATGATCTCTTGATGGCTAGAGATCGGAAGAGTCATTCCATTTTGGTTCTTCTCAACCTTTCTTCAGCCTTTGACACGTAGATCACATGGTGATGATAGAACGCCTGAGGCTGTTCTGTGGAATATCTGGAACCGCCTGAAGATGGTTCTCATCATTCCTCACTGGAAGATCACAAAGATTTGTGTCCGAGGTTTTTCCTTGGATTAAACTGCTTTGTTTTTGTAGGGGTGCCCTAGGGTTCAGTATTGTCACGCATGTGATTTTGTGTGTATATGCTACCCATCGGAGACATTGTAAGGAAGTATGGACTGAGGTTTACTGTTATGCAGATGATACCCAGCTCTGTCTTTCTTTGCCCCTGACCAGATTGGAGCGCTTCTTCTTCATAGCTGTCTAACCAAATCCAGGAGTGCATGAATTCTAGCTGACTGAGGTTGAAGTCTGATAAGACTGAGGTACTGGTTATGGACCCGGTCATCGGATAGGGGTCGGGTGTTGATGCGCCTTCCGAATTTTTCTTGAGGCTTTCTCCCGACCTCTGAACGGGTGCGGAACCTGGGGGTGGTTCTGGACAACGGGCTGACACTGCATTCGCAGGTGTTAGCAGTCATTAAGACTTCATTTTACCACCTTAGAACATCGCCAGGATCTGGCATCTTGTTCCATCTGCCGACCTGCCAATGTTAGTTCATGCCTTCGTGTCCTTGCACTTGGATTATTGCAACCCCTTTACTCACGGCTTCTGGGGTTGAACTGTCGCCTGCAGCTAGTCCAGAATGCTGCAGCCCGCTCTGATGGGTTCAAGTAGATCCTGTCATATTACTCCGTGCTGCGTGAACTGCACTGGCTGCCAGTTCGGTGGCAGATCACCTTTAAAGTCGGCTTGCTGACTTTCAAAGCTCTACACGATATGGGCCCAGGCTATCTGAAAGAACTTCTGTTCCTTATCACCCAAATCAATTGCTCCACTTGGCTGATGAGGGGTTGCTAGAGGTTCCAAGGGTAAATTTGAAATCTTCAGGTGCTCGGGCATTTGCTTATGTAGCCCCCGCCTTTGAACTCTCTACCCTGTCGGTTACAGGAGTGCACTTCTGTGGAGGGTTTAAGAATGATCTGAAGACTTTTTATGGGAAACTGCATTTTAGAATACTGACCTTTATGACTGTTTTGTTTTAATTGTATGTTTTAATGATTTTCTTTTATTATTCTGATTTGTTATTTATGTACGGTGCCTTGGTAATTGAAAGGTGCCTCATAAATAAAATTATTATTATTATCTGCAAACAGCATGAGTTTATAAGAGATCTTTCTAGTATCCAGCCCTTGAACCACCTCTTCCTCCCTCAGTTTCTGGACTGTGGGCTCTATAGCCATAACAAAGATTCCTGTAGATAGCGGACACCCTTGCCTCATGCCCCTGTCAAGGCTGAAACAAGGGAGAGCTGGGGTGCTGTGGATCCCGAGCCAGACAGACGAGGAAACACAGCTCAGCATCAAAGAAATATAAGAATTAAAACACTTTACAGTTCCAATTCAGCAGTAAAAAGACGATATCGGTAGTTCAGCTAGCCAGGATCAGAATGGGCAACCCTAAAAGAAAGATCATGCCCATACAGCATCTAGTATCAGGACGAGTTCACTGAAGTCGGCCTACTAATAGCAACAAGGAGAGGAAACCATGCAGACACTAGGCCATAAGCTGCAGTCCCTGATATCCTCGGTAACAGCCATGAATACAAAATTGGATGGTCTTGCAGGAAAGATACATCAGTAGAGCAGCTATCTAATACAGTGGAGGATTTACAGCAGCATGTGACTAAATGCAATGCTCTGAACGCTGGTCGCCAGAATGAGGTACAGCACCTAAATAACCGACTTGAACTGTTGGAGAATCAAGTAAGGAGTACCAACATTAGGAAGATCAGCTTACGGAGGGGTTAGAAGGGATCACCCCTTACTCTTCTTTAAAGATTGATCCGGGGCAGTTTAAGGGCCATGGAGACTTCTCGGACTGGTACTTCCTTAAGGCCTACAGAATCCAACCGCGTGTCCTCATGATAGTGATGGACAGCATGGGCACCAGTGACTCTATTCTGGGACTTGCAAGAAGACTGGCCAGTTCAGTGCACAAGATCATACTGTGCATTTATTCCCGGATCTGTCTGTTTCTACCGGCAATGCTGAAAAAATCTGATGGAGTGAGACGAAGCTCTGGACCTTGTTATACCTCATGTGGTTCTCTTTCCAGCTAAACTCTGCATTGTACAACAAGACAAATTGTTTGTGTTTACTGACCCGATCAACGCTGGAAAATGGGCTACAAGGATAGATGCTCATGAGTCCAAAGTTAGTGATCAACCATAAGAAGATGAGTCCTCTGAAGAAACCTGAATGGGACTAATTGGTGACACTTTTCTACCTTATTGTGGGACATTAGTTATAATCTCTGGTTTAGGACCAGATTGTTGTTGCCAACTATTACAGTGTGGTAAAATGCCCAGAAATATAAGATTTCTGCAAAGTTAATTATAGCTGATTAGCCATATCTCTAATGCTATCAGTAAAGTAGCTTTAAATGAGACTGTGGCCACTGAGCCCCATCATTTACTTTAAGTAAGAATAATCTGTAGTAAGTGGGAGAACTGAGCTGTTCTTCCCGAGGTCTGTATTTAACTTTTAGCATCTAGATGCGAGTTGTGTTTATCTTTGACGCCTGAAAGTCATTTTAGGGATATATTTCTCTTTAGGCAAAGAGGTGGACCCTAAGCTCTGTGAGCAAGGTAATTTAGATGAAACTTGAGGAGTTACTTTAGTTAATATATTTACCTGCTCTTAGGCTACAGCTACACAGAATCTGTGACTTTTAGTATGTACTTGCCTTATTTTAGAATTTTCCCCAATTACAGGTCTAACTTGGAGACTGTAATCCTGTGTATCATAGGAATGTTTTATTTCCTTGCAGTGTGTATCATTCATGCTATTTCCAAGATGTATGATGTACTTGCACTTGTCTATATGCAAACCAATACATATCAAGTTTAAAAAAAAAAAAAAAAAAAGCAAGGGAGAGCCTACCATTCTTTAATACTGATGCTTTAGAGCAGCATATATGGCTTGCATCCAACCAGTAAATTCCTCCCTAGTCCAAATTTGCTTAGGACCTCTGCCAGATAGGATCATTTGACAAAGTTGAATGCTTTCTCTGTGTCCAGTGTAACAGCAACCATGGAGTCCGGTAAGGAATCCGAGGCTCATATCAAGTTGACCAGTCTCCTGTTGGGCTTCACTCCATCCCTTTCTGCTACAAACCTGGCTTGGTCTGGGTAAACTAGTATCGGCGGTACTTTTGTTTAGTCCACATTCAACAAAGAAATGGGCAGTAACTGGCACACTGGAAGGCATCAGGCAGAGTGCTTTCTACCAGTTGAGGTGCAGTCAGGATACTAATGCCAGCAAGCTGGAGTGTTTTATTGCAATGCTAAAATGGGTTTAGGATGGTAAAAAATATAAATAATTAATAAGAAATTGTTATAGTGTTGAGATTAATAATTGTTTTCCACTTGTTTCTTTTGCTGTGTCCAGAAGTTGATTCTGGTTAGCATCTGAACAACTCAGTTAACCGGTAGAAAGTCTTATATTTTTATTTTGTTTTTGTGGGGCAGAGGAATCAGGCTGCCAGTTCTGAAAGTGAAATTGCTAGATGGCACAGTTAGACTTCTTTTTGATGTTGGTAGTAATATGAGTATGGCAGGTAGCCAATTGAGTGCAGCATTTTCTAAACCTGTTTTATGTTTTATTTGTTTTATTTTTATTTTAATATTTAGAGTACCTTTCAATGTTGATAGTGTACAGAGTTGTGCTGTCAAACAAGTACTGCCAGTTATACCTGTGATGGACATTTTTCCAAATGTGCGCTTTGACAGACAGGATAAATGTAAGGAAAATATTATGCCATATCCGACATTTTAATGGGACACTGTCTGCCAGACAATATCCCTGTGCGTTCCCAAAATGTTTTGGAGTGCCGAGCTGCGGGTAAGCTTGTTTGAGTGAGTTTAAATTTTCAAACTATAGCAGATAAAACTCTTTCTGATACTATCTGGGAAGTCCTGTGTTCAACAATATTGTCGTTAAGTAACAAGTGCTCTAACCTGGCTATTTTGCAGTTTGAAAGTGAAGCTGTGACTTTGGGCATGTGCATTAACTCCAGCGGCAACATGCATGCTCAAAGTCATGGCTTCAGTTTTCAAACTGCAAAATAACCAAGTTAGAGTGCTAGTTGCTTAAAATTAACAATGCTAAACCTCAGGACTGCAGATAGTATCAGAAGCAGTGTTTAACTGCTACAATTTGAAAAATTCCAACTTGTTCATGAATGAGTTTGCCATGGCTCAGCACACCAAAACAGTTGGGGAAATGCAGGGTATTGTCTGGCAGGCTTTCCAGTGGGCCACTCGAAGTTTTCCTTTTGCGCCAAAAAAAAGGTATATATTCAATTAGTTGTAGCTTCTGTTGGCATGAAGGTGTTTTGTGAGGTTACCATGTTGACAAGACACACACTATGCAGTATGTAGTAAATGAAGAAAAGTGGACAGTGTCCCTTTAAGAAGCAATATTTAAGTCTTAAAAATCACAGTTTCTAAGTAATAATATTTCTTGCAAAATGTCATTATACCCAACTTTCTTGTCATTTTAGTTTATTCCTGAACTGCAATATTTGGCTTTGAAGTTTTAAATGTTCCCACCTTTGCTTGGGTAACTTCATACGGAAGTAAACATCTTGGTTTGATTGAATGATGCTTATAAGAAATGTTTGCTAGCACCATTTTTATGCATCCACAGTATGAATTTAGTTTGTACAGTCAAAAAGCAGTAAGAAGCAGCATAGCATAGTTGTTAAGAGCACTGAGCTGCAAACCTGGAGAACTGGGTTTGAATTCCACAGCCACCACTTGCAGACTGTGTGACCATGAGCTAGTCTTCACTTCCTGTGCTCCCAGGACACCTGTTGAAACAAGCCTCGCATAGTGTGTTTTTGTGACCAAGAATTGTAAAATAAAAAATAAATAAAATAAAAGCAACCTCAGTAAGGGTGCCCAATGGCCATTGGGTAGTGCTTAGTGCCCCATGCTGGCAACTCCGGTTTGGAAGCAAGCCCCAGAAGCTGGTTGGGCAGTCCTGATTGTTGGCGTGGTGCTGTCATGAGGCAGTGCTCCCAGTCGGTGAGGGGGCATCTTGTTCTGCTGCACTAGCGACCCCTGTGGTAGGCCAAGGAGCTTGCGAGGCCATGTTGGGGGCAACTGGATATCAGGAAATGTGTGCTAGCGGTCTCTAGTGATCCTTGGGTGGGCCATGGAGCTTGCGAGGCTGTGTTGGGTGACACCTGGACATCAGGTAAGTGGGCGGCAAGGAAAAGCTAAGGAGAATCTTTGCCAGCAGAATGATGCAGGCCAGCCCGCCGCCTGCCCCACTTCACAAACAGGCCCCTGAACTTCGATCTGAATTTGGTCACCTGGTGAAAGTTAGACTGCCCTCCTCCCTGGCTCCTGCCGTGAGGGAGGTGTGGTAATCCATGGGGATCACTGCACTGGAGCCAGGTAAGTATGGAGGGTGATGGTGGGGCTGGACATGCCGGGGTCAAAGGGAGTCGGTGGCGTGAGGGGACATATATCTAAATACCTTAATTAACTTTAAAAAACAAAAAAAAAAACTCATGCAATGTCCAACCCTCCCTTGTCAATCCACTCTGCCTTGTCTGCTTTTTCCCTTGAGTCCTAGTGACTTTTCTACTCCCACCACAGCTGTCCATGAGACTCTACCTCTTGACTTCCTCCCCCAGCTCATATTGCCCTGGCTAGTTTGCAGAAGCATGCTGTGCCACAGCAGTGTCCTTGGAAGGTTTTGTGAAAAATATTAAACAGTTACAAGGATTTAAAGTTTCATTTTATGCTAATCTGAGCACACATGGAGTTTTGGGGATAACGTTCTGATATGCCACGAAAAATTTGATGTTGCAAGGCTGTTTTGTCTTCTCACCACTTAATTCTTACAACACAAAAAATGTTTGTGTAGTGATGGCCGCCATCTTGTTTCCCCAAACTAAAAACATGGAAAATATATAAATATGGTGTCATGTGACAAACACATATACCTGAACCTAGCTAAACATCTAGATTCTGGCATTTTAAATGGCCAGAAATACCTTTCTGGCCACCCCAAAATCCAGGGTGCCCAGTTTAGCGAGAGAAGCCATTCACCTGCATTTTCTGTATGAGAACAGTGGGACTTTATTGAATTCTGAAACTGCAGCTGGAGTCATGCTGCCAGCCGCCACGTGAAGCAGTGAGCTGGCAATCCTCTGTTCTTGCTAGCTTTGTCTGCCTGCTTGTCTACCTGTCTTTCTATCTCGTAGTAATACTAGTAGTCTTTATTTATGGCACGCTGCCCCGGAGGCTCATAGCGCAATTACAGTAATATAGAACAGTATGATAAACCACAAGCCAATTAGCATATACAACCCATTAAAACATTCTAAAAATAAAACATAGAGAGTAAATTAATTACTACATAATACTGTAAGGATACATAGGTATTATGTATTCACTCAAATGTCTGCTGGAATAGAAACATTTTCAAGCCCCTTTTAAAGGCCTCCACCAAAGAGGCATCCTCAAAACTCTGGGAAAAGAATTCCAGAGGACTGGGACTGTTACCTTGAAAGCCTAGTCCCCAAAGTTTTATATGGGTTCAGGAGCTCAGCCAGGTAGCCCAGGCCCAGCTCGTGTTGGGTCTTGTGTTAATAGTCCCACTTTAAATGTGATAATGTCACTTTACCAGCAGCCAGTGCAGATCACGAGTACTGGAGAAATATGGCACGATCTTGGAAGGCCTGTTAGTAACTGAACTGCTGCATTCTGTAGCAGCTGCAGACCCTGAGTGCACCTCCACTGACCCAAAAGTAGAGTGCATTGCAGTTGTCAAGCCTTAGTCACAAATGCATGAACCAGTGTGGTCAGGGCACCAGGGGACTGAGGGACTTAATCTAGCTGATGTTCCAGAGGTGGAAAAGCCATTCAGGACTACTGGCACCACGTCAGCCCCTCTTCCAGAATGATTCCCATAATTTTCACCTTTGCAGCAGCTAAAAGCCCAGAAGGACCAAGTTTTAGCCTCTGCCAGCTCGATGACATTAAGTCTTGGGTCTGGACCAGGCACATATTATGCACATCGACCACACCCAATGTCCCAGGTGCAGAGAACATACAGAGCTAGGTATCATTGGCATAGCAATGAAACCCAAGCCCGTGATGCCTGATGATCTTACCTCAGGCATATATATACTGTGAACAATAAGGGTGATAGAACTGAACCCTGGGTACACCACATGACAGATCTGTTGGTGTGAGGAAAACTTCATAAGACTTGCTCTCTGAGTTATCTAATTAAAGTATTTCTTAAAAGGACCAGGGTGACCACCCTGGTACCTCTGTATTCTTATTCCTTCACTCCAGGTTGCCCTCCCCTTTCCAATGTTTATGTATTATATATATATATATATATATATATATATATATATATAGGGTGGTGTGCCTATATTGGTACCAGTTTTCATGACCCCCTCCAGGTCACCTGCACCCATTTCCATTATGTACATGGTGGCACCGGGTGCCCACCCTTGGCGCCGATGAACATTAGCCCAACACTGGGGTGCCCAGTCCTCGATATCAAGTCCCTGAAATAAAGAAACCACCCCTCACTGATTTTTTTTTTTTTTTTTAGCCTGTAAAAGAAAACGATCCCTCACCAGTCTGATCCCAACCCTAATCGGCACCCAACACTCCCTCCCTCACCTGAACATATCCCATGACATAGATCCACTAGAGGGTGGTCAAACTTACAGTGAGGATATTGCATTTATCCTCACTCTAGGTTTCCCATGCCAGAATTTATCCACGCCTAGGTGGGATTGGCTGAAGCTGGCAGTGTGAACAGTACGATTAGAACTCAGCTTTGTGCTGACTCCACTCTTAGTTTCATTATGCTGTTGGGTTCTTGACGCATTTTCACTTTTCCCTCTGAAGATTGTAATTTTCTCAACTATTTCTAGCACAAACACAATAAAACAGTTTATCCACCACCACAGTCCCCTTGCCTCATCGAACAGTACTGCCAAAATATTTTCACTTCTCTTGGTTCCCCCTCTCTGTATTCCTGCCATGTTGCTTACGCCTCAACTGGCACTGTCTTCCTCTCTTGCCCAGCATCATAGCGGTCACAAGGCACTCCGGAGGTTAGGGCTAGCCATGTTTCAAAATCCTTTCAGTATAATTTCTGAACAAAGTAATGATGAGGTTCTTAAAATGCTTTTCAGAACCTTGCTGTGGTAAATGGTAATGTGGTTGATTAACAAAAAGCACAGATGTTTCCGCTTTAACTGAAAAATGACATTTTATACAGGGTGGATCAAGAAAACAAACAGGAACTGTAAGCTATCAGCTTTTGTTTGCTGGCTCTGCAAACAAGGAGATATTAAGACTTGCTCACACCATACCTACTTGGGTCACTTGGGCTGAGAGAACAGAGAAATGCATACTTGCCTGTTTTTTTTTTATCTGACCAGACATATGGAAGGAAGTGGCAGTTTTTGTGCTTCCTGCCCAGAGTGTCATTTGTTGCCTCTAGAAGTATAACGCAGGCCCCATTGATCCGTATGCCCGTAAATGCATATTCAGTTTGAAAGAATTGGGGTTGATATGTTGGGACCCTGGTAAGAAGTTCAGTAGTGTGAGGACTATTACCTCTCAAGTTTTGGTGGTTAGAGGTTAATGGAAGAGACGCAGACAAATGGCATCAGTGAGTAATATTTTATTTTATTCATTTATTCAAGTCTCGGATTACAACCTTTGAGCTCACAGCTCATTTACAGAGGTTCCACGTCAATACAAAACTTATTCAAAAAATACAAGTAGTATTTTGGGAATTAAACATGAGTACATAAAATGGACAGTGAACATCAGGAGGAAGGGATTACTCAAGTAAAACTTACAGTTACAAATAGAATACTAGATAGGTGAGGGTCTATTACAAGGGAGTAATACCATCGGGGGTTCTGGGGACAAGGAAACCGTGAGGACGCGAGCTGAGGGTTTCTGTCCCCAGAACCTCGAGATGGTATTATATTCCTATGGACAGACCTCACCTATTTTTAATTTTTGTAATATATGGAGCCCAGTTTTGTTTGCAACAGTTCTGGTGAATGTGGTGCTGTGAAGCTGTGCTGCCGCTGCAGTGAGGATTCGCCTCACTCACTCTGTGTGTGTGTGTGTGTGTGTGTGTGTGTGTACTTTCTGTCAACCCATCACCACTACTTCACCCATTCACCCACAAACTCCAGTCTGTGTCCGTTTACTTAAAAAAAAAAAAAAAAAAAAAAAAAAAGTTTACCTTAGCTACTTTAAATCAGACCGTTGAGGATTTTAAAAATGCTGCCCGTAAGTGAAGGGACGATATTCTCTAGCTTAGCGAGAGATGGCATATGTTTTGAATTGTTCTGCCCACCTACAGGGAACCAGCTCAATCAGGGGCGCGGTTTGAGGACGCCAGCACGCAGGGCTAGGAGGTTGCCTTGGGGATGTCAGGAACTAGTGTATGCTACTGGAAGATCTTTGCGGTTGCTTGAGGTTTGGTGATAATACTATCTTGAGAGCTTGAATGATAGTATTATGAGCTCTGAACAATAGTATTATCACTTGCCAACCATAGTATTATCACTTTGGCTACTAGTGTATTACGGGATTTTTTGTATAGGATACTATTGTATTATTTAGGTATCTCCATATATTACAATCTGATAGTTTTAGCAGGAGGTAGGAAAATAACAAGAAAAGGAGTAATGGTGAAAAGCAGGAACAGGCAGAGCCAGTACCCATTGTCATGGAAGAAAAAGTAAAGGTATATTGTTATAAAGAGAATAGATACCCAAACTTGAGGAGGTGAGGGTGGTTAAGTAGGGAGGATAGGTGAATGAGGCAAAAACAGGGTTAAGACTAGGGTGGAGAGGGATGGTCAGGAGCTGGGGATTAGGGAGGGTGGTAGAAGGATTGAGAGGCTGGAACTTCCAGCCAACCCGTGAGGAGGGGTTTAAGTGCAGGTTGCAAATCTTAGGAGGATGTAAGTGCTAGATAGGATAGAGCAAGGTCTTGGTTTGCTAGGTTTTGCTACAAGGGCAAATGCAGCTTCATGTGGTAGGTAGATGGGGCGTGGTTGTGTTTTGAATGAGCCTATTTTGCTTTCAGTGAGAATGTCTCCAGGTAGGGAATTTACTAGGTTTGGTGCACGGTATCCAAAGGATCGCTGGCCTTGGGAGGTGTGGCAGAACAGTACCTTATAGAGATTGTTTTGTGTTCCATGAGTCTGTCTAGTTGGAGCAGCAGGTGCTAGCATGATCCGGACCCCAGGGGCGTCATACCTAGGGTAGCATTTTGGCCAGGAGACAGAGCTGATAACTAATTCTTTTATCTAGGTTCAACCAACCCGAGTGAGTATATTCACAAGTGTGGATGGAGAGGAACACCCAAGCATAGTCTACAGGCTTTGTTGAGTGTCAGGCTAACCTTTTAAGGCCGAGTCAGAGGCCACATTTATACAAATAATGCCATAGGCTATAACAGAGAGAACTGAGCTTGTTAAGGCGAGCTTGAGGGCACTTTCTGTAAGGTAGTGCCTGTGCCAATATAGTTGCCCGATCTTGTGTTAAACTTGGAGACTGTCGATATGGAGTAAGTGTGATAGGAGCTGTCCAGCGTGACCCTAGATATTTGAAATTATTGACCATTTCAAGAATATCATTTTGTTTTTACGCATGACTAGCTCAGCGAGTTGTATCTGCTGTGCGTTGGAGGCAAACAGCATGGTTTTGGTTTTCTTATAGTTAAGCAGTAGATGCGAGTTGATGACCCAGTTTTCTACTAGATTGAAGTAGATTTGCATAGTTTGTTCCAGAGTTTTGATGTCCAGATGATTTATGTATAATATGGCATCATCCATAGGAGGATCTGGCCTTGGCATACTTGCTGAAGGTGATTTAGGAAAAGACTAAACAAGTGGGCCGGAATGGACCCTAGAGGAACCCTTGTACTAACACTAGGCTATCGGAGAGGTGTTGCGATTTTTACTTGTTGAACACATCTAGATAGATGGCTCCAAAACCAGCAAAGTGATGTCTGATACTGTGGTTCCACCTAGTTGAGCTAGTAGAAGTTTGTGATTCACTGTATTAAAGGCCTTGGTGAGGTCAATAAATGTAGCCCCCACCAAGTGGCCCCGATCGAGGAATCATGTATGAACCAGTGAACTCTACCAGTGCTGTTGTGCTATGTTGTTTTCTGAACCCATGTTGCTCCCGACATTGTAGATAGTATTTGTCAAGGTGATTGATAAGCTGGTTGTAGACAATACATTCTAGGGCTTTGGAAATTGGTAGTAGTATGGAAATCGGTCGATAATTGGTGTGGATTATCTTTTCACCATTTTGAACACAGGGGTAGCAACTGCTGCTTTCCAAAGTTGAGGTGTCCGAAGATTAGGGAGGGTTAAGTATTCTAGTAAGGAGTCAAAATTGCGTCGATAGTAAGGGTAATAAGCTTCAGATCTAGGCTGTCCTACTATGTCTGGATTTACCTAGTGCTTTCAGGAGGTACCTTTTTGCTTCAGATTTTGAGATTATCCGAAGGTAGAAGGGGCAGTGTTAGCGGGGTGGGACTTCTTGTATTGCCTTGGGCATTACTAATTTGGTTTAGGTAGTGGGCGGGAGAACCCCACTAAGGTCTGTGAAGGCTTTGTTAAATGTATTTACAGTGATCTTAGGATCCTGATTTTAAAACCCCGTTAAGGTTAAGTATGATAGGTGATGGTTTATCCTGTTCACCTGTTAAGGCCTTTATATTTGCCCAGAATTTGTGGCTGTCCCAAGTTTATTACACAAAATCAGGCTAATGCCTACACAGAATCTTACCTAGGTAGATACTGAAGCCAGAGTTTTCCTATACCCGAGATATGAAGATGGACTCTGGGAGAAAATGTCTGACAGCAATTCTTATAGTGGAGATAATTACTATTGGTAACTTATCCTTCTTAGGAACATTAGTTGTACAGAACAAGCCCTATTGGCTAAATGTTAGGTGGATCCTCAGTATCTCTGATATACAGTTATTGTAAGGTCAGCTAAAAGTGTGAATACAAAGGATTCTCACCTGTAGTAGAAAAGAAGTGCGGTGTTGCATAAATCCGCATGATGATAGTGTAAGCATACATAAGACTTCTCAGAAGATCAGAACATGTGTTAGTCAGAACTCAGAAACACAGAATTAGTGCATTGGACATAGATATATATGTGCAAATCGTAACAATAATCTTGCGGTTTGTGCCTGACCCTTACTCTTATATGGTAGGTACCTGTGCCCTGTAGGTTAGTAATGATTGGGGCTCATATTGGAGCCATGATTAGATAATACTGTGGATGCTGTCAGGGTGTACTGTGGGTTTCCAGTATAGGTCAGGGGACCAAGTGTAACAGTAGGGTATCAATATATTATTGTGATAATGAATTACCGACCTGATGCTGTTCCCATGCGACTCCACTACAGCCCAGTCAGTAGTTAAGACTTGCTAAATGTATTTTCTTGAGTTAGACTACCAAAGAAAATCTTAACCGATCAGGGCAGCAACTTTATGTTAAAGCTTATGAGGGAGGTGTGATTTACTGAAGGTTGAGTCCATCCAGAAATTAGTGTACCACCCTCTTATTTGAAAAGATTTAACAAATCCTTAAAGGGTATTGCTATTTAAATTTATTTCAGCTGAGGTAGAAGACTGTAATAAATTGTTACTGTATTTAATTTTGCAATTCGGGAGGTGCCAAAATTGTCCATGGGTTTCTCGCCCTTTGAATTGTTGTACAGGTAACAGCCTCGAGGATGCTGGATCTTGTAAAAGAGATGTGGGAAGAACAGGCACATAGTCATGCTAACATACTGTAATATGTAATGCAAATGGAGAAAGATTAGACACGATTTGCAGACTTTGCCAGAGAAAATGTATTCAAAGCCCAGCAAACCCAGGCAGAACACTAACCAAGGGGCCAGGCTACAGGAGTTCAAACCTGGTGACAGAGTACTTCTTCTGCTTCCCAGCTCAAAAGTAAACTCCTGGCTAAATAGCATGGATGGTATGAGGCCCTGAGAAAGTGGGGCCAGTTGATTGAGATATTACAACTGAATGAAAAAGGAAAAACAAATTTATTATACTTAATTTGCTGAAACTCTGGCAAGACAAAGAGATTTTGCTAGTTGACCCAGAGGAACCTAAAAGGGCCCCTAGTAGGTGACGGATGAGGACCTTGAAAGTGGAATCCTGACGTGGGCCTCAAAATTTGAAAGAATCAAGCCCTGTCGTATTGGATGGATAGCTCAACCTGACCCACAAACACAAAGCCCTACAACAGGTAGGGAATTTTGGAGATGTGTTCTCCCCAAACTGGGATGAACTCATGTTATTCAGCATCACATAGACACAGATATCAGTTTCTGGATCCACCAACAGCTGTACAGGCTTTCAGAAGAAGTCTGAAAGACTGTACAGGAGAGATCCACTCCTTGTTGAAACAGGGAATCACTGAGGAATCTTAGTGACTGGTCTAGCCCTGTTGTACAAGTCTCAAAACGGATGAGTGCATTCGGTTTTGTATCAACTTCCATAGAAGTCGTGCAGTCTCAAGATTTGACACATATCCCATACCTAGGGTGGGTGGACTTCTGGACTGCCTGGGTAAGGCCAATACGTTGGTTCCATGGACCTGAGCAAGGGTATTGGCAAATCCTGCTAACTCTTGAATCCTGAGAGAAAATGGCCTTTGTCACCCCATTTGGTTTGTATCAGTTTACCATGCTTCCCTTTGAGTTGCATGGTGCCTAGCCACTTTTAGGAGAATGACGACTTGCATCCTCTGTCCTCACAGGCTGCATGCAGCTGCTTACCTGGACGATGTTATTTCGCTCTTCTTGAGACACTCGCTTGCTTGATGTGGCTGCGGTACTTCAGTTGCTCAGGAGGTAGGGCTCATGGCCATTGCTGTGAAATGTGCCATAGGGTGACAGGAAACAAAATACATGGGATACATGGTTGGAAATAGCCATGTACTCCCAGTTAGTAAAATAAAGCCCTTACTATGACTGCCCCTACTGACTACCAAAAAAGTAAGTGAGGTCCTTTATTAAGCAGCAGGGTATTATCATTGGTTCATTCAGGGTTTTCAACACTTCCTACCTCACTGACTGATGTGACTAAAATGGTTGCCCTAAATATGGTTCAGTGGTCCTCAAAGTGTCAGAGGGCCTTCTAAACTATCAAAAATGTGTTGTGCAAGGGACCTGTCATACAAAGTTGAGATTTCAATTGTCCATTCATTTTGTACCTGGATGCTTCAGAAGTAGGGTTGGGGACTGTCTTGACACAGAATTTGTCGGTGGATTCACCCATCCTCTACTTGTCAGAAATTGTTTCACAGGCAACAGTGTTTTGCCACGCTAGTGTGTGTCCGTCAGTGAAGTGGGCAGTAGTAGCCCTGCATTTTATTTTTTATTTAAATTTTCTTAACCAGGTGGGGACACTGGACAAAATCCTTTTCAGGTCCGACCCAACAAAAATTCAAATTTAACAAATACTACATAGTAAAGCATGTGAAACAGATTAAGAAGCATGTCCAAACATCCAGTAACTGTAAGTAGTTCTTAAAATTAATTTAAAAATGTTGCAATGAAGAGGAAGAACATAAATTGCCTGGTAGAGCATTCCATACAGGGTCAGCAATCAGAGAAGATTGAGATCCATATTTGGAATGATATGGAGCAGTTTTCAGAAGAACACCCTTGAAGGATCGTAAATGTAACATAGTGTACCCAATTGTAATTAAGTCCTTTAGTGAAAACACAGTTTTTAAATATTTGACAACCAAAAATAAATTTAGATTTCAGGGATAACCAGCCTAGTTCAGAATATAAACTGTGATGAAAGCGAGGATGAGAATCAAAAACAAAATGGCAAACATTGTAATAGGTAGTAACAAGAATATACTGCTTTTTTGTTAGGTAACTTAAAATATAGGCTGGCAACAAAATCAACATGAGGCAACAATGTCCCATTTGCAACAGATCTTCAAGTTTCAAAGGAAATGTTTTTAAATTTATACAAGAAGCCTAACTTTTGGTTAACTTTTCTTGTACTGCCTTTTCTCGGAAAAAGTCAGTCCTGGGTCTAGAAGACTCCAAGATAGTTGAACTCAAAAATGTTGTTCAATTTTTGCTCCTCAGTTATCATGAATCAAAATAATCTGTTTATCTTTAAAAAATAAGATGAAGCAAACATTATTTTACATTTTGTTAACATTTAAAATCAAACAATTATATATAAACCAATTACAAACACCTAGAAATTCCTGCTCAAGAAAGTCATCTGAGAAATGGATTTTGCTTAAAAATATAAAATCAGATCATCTGCGTACAATAAACATTCACAGGACTTGCAGAGTGTGGGTAGCTGATTAATAAACCATGACCATAATAAAGGGCCCAATATGAACCCTTGTGGAACCCCAAGATCCATAGATCTAATAGATGATGCAGCAGGACCTAAGCTGACACATTAAGATCTGTTAAAAAATAATCACTACATCATTCAACACGCATTCCTAAAACCCAAGTTGACCCAACTTTACACAAAGTAATGAATGACTAATAAGGTCAAATGCCTTGGTCAGGTCCATGAAAAATCACCCCGTTAAAAGGCCATATTCAGAACCCTGAGGACAATATTGTAAACCTGACCAAGGCAGTCTCTGTTCCATGATTTTTGAAAACCATGATGTTGGGAACACATCACATTATATGCATCAAGATATCCAGTTATTTGACTTGCAACAATTTTTTCAGGTAATTTTCTCAATTGATTTAATATTGAAATTGCCTAAAATCATCTGGACATTCTGCTTTTGTTTTCTTATGGATCTGAACCATCCTGGCGCATTTCCAGCTGAAGGAAACTGGCCAGAGATAAGACATAAATTAAAAATGGAAGAGACTACCACTCAGGAGATGATGTAGGGAAGTAGGACTTATCAAATCCACAGCCCACATTAAAGCAATAGGGAGGAAGACATAAGGGTTTCTTATTTTTATCAAAGCTAGCTACTGAGATGAATTATGTCATCAATTTTAAATGTTTCTTTTATGCAGACTGAATTATGCATATTTGTTTGGTTCAATATTTAATGTTAAAATCTATTTAGTGTAAAACACATAGATTGATGTCAGTATGATTGAGTTTCTTTTGGTCAATGATGTCAATATGGATTGCTAACACATGCTGATGGTGTGTGTATTGAATTCTTAATAAAGAGATTAAAACAAAAAAAATAGAACAAAGGGGCCAACAATGTAGGGAGCCACTAACCTTAAAAACATCCATCTAATCCCTCACCACAATCACTAAACCTATCTTGGATAGTTGGCGATAATTTAATACTTCAGCTTTGTAACTCTTCAAAAGTAGAATGTGGGACTGCAACTGGAGATTCAACAACACCATTAACACCATTTAACTGGGTTACTGAGTTTCAATAACTTGTCTGGTCAGAAAATTTAACATTAAGCAAGTCCGCAGTTTCAACAGGGTCAAATACTACAACCACTGAGGCGTTTAACTTCTCAATAACAAACTTTTCCTTGGTGATGATAAATTAACAGAGTCCCAAAATTTCTTTGGATTAGATCAGTTTTCACTAAATTGTTTCTTGGCACTTCTCACTAAGGCCCCATCCACACTACACCACTTGCGCCCGGTAGCGGATGCAATCCATTACAGTCACGAGTGGTGCAGTGGGTCCACACCTCGGCAGTGTCCGTTACGGGACCAATGCCCGGTCCACACATCTGGATCGGGCGACCGCTACAGTGGCGCCGATCCCACAATGCAGCTCGTAAGGCGCTTTGTGCCCTGCAGTGACCGTTACCAGCAGTCCACACTATCGCCGATAACGGTCCCAGGGCAGGACGGTTACGTAACCGTTGTGGAAACCACCTCAGGTGGTTTCCACAATGGTTACGAACACACCTCCTGTAACGCTACCAGTAAACGCACGGTGTTACCGGGATGCAGTTTACACCCTCTGTAACATTACAGAAGGGTTTTCGCCCTGCAGTGTGGACAGGGCCTAAGTTGCTCAATTTATTCCTCAGAATATATATATATATATCTAATAAGAAAACTGTGGGAGGCCGCTTATAGGCCATCCATGCAAGATTTCTCAAATTAATCCAATTTACATCCTTAAAGAACCATTTGTTATAAATACCCCAAACTCTAACCTTACACAAGTGGAAAAACATGTTCTGAATTGAAAGTAGCTGTTTACAAAAGTAATCAACTGCACAATTGGGATATGGAAGTAAATCAATTAATGACCGATTAAAATGAGAGTTGTTAGTGCAGCATCCTATAATCAACCTACCTAAAATTACAAGCTGAATTAAACCATGGGTAAACCTTAGGACGTTTAAAATTCAATACACAGTAGATAGCTTGGTGATCACTAACTGATCCAGCAAAGACCCCAACAGATGAAATTACATTTGATCTATATGTAACAACCCAATCTAAAATGGAATGATTTCTTGTTAGTGAGTTTAGCCTAAGCGGTTCATTAACTAATTAAAACAGATTGTACAAATGTAAGAAGGATTCTAATCCCAAACCATCAGACATCAACCAGTTTAGGTTAATGTCTCCAACTAAAACAAAATCAGAAGTAGACAAATAAGCAGAACTATTTTCCAAAACTTCCCTTAGTCCATTTAGGCCACTAGAAGAGGTTATAAAGATAGCCTATAGTAACATTTTTTCACCCATGATTAATCAAATAAGCAACCAATCATGTGAGGACTCAGTATCAGTACTTCTACCCAGAATACACAACTCAAGAGATTCTTTTAACAAAACTGCTACACCCCCTTTCTTTTGACAAGATCTATTGGCCTTGATAATATTGTATACTGGAATTTTACGTGCACCATGTGGAATAATTGGCTTCAGACATGATTCAGATATGACAGTTAAATCTGGATTATAAGAGTGGAGATATATTCCAGCTCAGCTAATTCATGTTGTAAACTCGAACATTTAAATGCATTATGTTCAGCCCATGAGAAGTATGCCAGAATTTATTATCAGAATAATATTGTTTGAAATATTGAATGGGCGGGTTTAACTCTACATCCCTGGATAATAAAATTAAATAAAGCAATAACCAACATTCTGGAGCACAAACAGACTTTACATAACCTTCTCAAAATAGAAACAGGAGATTGGCAAAAAAAAGACCCACGCTCTCTCACGGTTAATTTTCCAACAGTAATAAGCCGTGAGTTTCAATTAAGTTATGACCTCTCACTAGGAGATTAGACATGGAAAAATCATAAAGTGCATTATTCCCTTCCTCCTCTATAATAACATAACTGATAGAAACAAAGTTGCAAAGCAACAAGCATGAAGTAAAGCACAAGTTATTACGGACAAAACCATTTACATAATCCTGCAGACAGTTATAACAATCTAATCCCTTCAACTCACAGTCAAATATAATTCAGTTGCTCCAGTCTCCACAGATCCCTCCAACTTCCTTAGACTCCAGAATACTTATCCGCATTACTGTTTGTTGGAAGATGCTTCCCTGGTCACTGAACACGCACCCCTCAAATGGTTGCATGACATGCGGGACACTAATTGTTTGCAGCCATTTTCATTCCAGGTGCACCACTGGGTGGGTTCCTTAAATAATAAGGCTGACTTTTCTCCTGGGAGGACAGCTTTGTGGTAGCCAGTGCCAAGCATGCCATGGGCACAGCTCTGAGGGGAAGAGTGCGTGAAGGAGTCTATAAAGCCTTCACCTGGGACCCTCTCTCCACTAAGATACAAATAGGAGAACAGAGTGAATTGAAATCAGCTATGCTGACTGGCCCTTTAAAGGTCACATGCATTGGCTGTATGTAGGCCTGAAATCCCTGCAGAAGGGCACATGAGCCTCACCTGGGATACATAAAAGGAAACCAGACCAAGTATGATGGAGAATGAGGGGACTTGAGAAAGAGACAACTGCTGCTGTGAGCTGGAATGCTAAATCAAGCTAAACTGAGTCTTATCTTCTTTGTTCTACCAACATATCCTGCTTTTGAACCCTTGTTTTGTGCTAAAGTAAAGAAACTTCTTGTTTTGTTGAACTTTGTTTGCCTGGTCTCTTCTGGGGTTCCTAAAAGGCTTGGCTTGCTACAATGCTGTTACAATCTGCCACAGAAACCTGACAGTCTCCTGGTTTGATAGCCTTGGTGTTTGCCTTTGTGAGAAAAATGCCATTAGTCGAGTAGTAAAAAAGGCCTCTTCAGAGCATTACTGCAAACATTCGAAGCCTCGCTCCACTTGAGGTTACCACTGAATCATTGTGAAGGTAGGTCTCAAGCTGTTTAGTCTGTGCCACTGGTCTGACTGTTGTTCACATATCAAGGTTGGTACAGGCTATGTCTCGCCGCTGTTGGCAGCGTGCAGCCCATTCCAAGTGTGCTGTCTACAGGCACAGTCCTATCATCGCTTTTTGGTCAACTCTGCTGATTGGTACCGTTGATACTGGCATTATTTGATTACTCTCTGAATTATTGCCTACCCTGTCATCAATGATTACTCTATTGGCAGCGCAGCCTTTATCAACACTTTCATCAATGTCAACTCTGGGACTATGGTTACTGCCACTGTATCACCCTTCCACTGCCTCAGCAGCCTGAGACATGTGTGCTCCCTCCACCCCTTCCTCAGCCTGAGGATGCAGAAAATGAATACAGTCTAGACCTCCTGGATGTAGAAAAGTGATGAGGAGCAACCAGTTACGAGTTTGACTCTAGTTCCACTGTCTACTCTTTTAGTGAAGACACTGTGGTTGCTCCACCCAGGACTCTCTGAGGATGCCTCTTCAGCATTACTATGCCTCATGCAGGCAAGGCTTTGCTGCTGAAGAAGAAGACTCCCGCAAGAGATCATGTCCCAGACCTGACCCTCCTGTATGAATTCTGGAGGTCCCTCACATCTCCTTCCATAATCCTTCCCTGAATTTAGCCTGCTTTAGAGAACGCTACCATGGCTGCTGAGCGTAGACACAGTCAATTACTGGCTGTCACTCACAAGGCTCATAAACCATATCCCACCCGCTTTACAAAGGTTTATTTACCACCCAGTCTGACACTGACTCGGTGCGCATTATGCTGTAGCTGCTCACGATTGGTTCTGGGCTGCCCATCATACATGGATTTCATGAGCAAACAGATTTGGGCTTCTGCCTCAATGGACCTCCACATTGACATTTACCAGGGTAATATTATCAAATATCTTAATAGGCTGGGAAGTCTATCTACTTTGGTAGATAAACTGCCTGACTGCAGTACTACAATTGAAGTCCAGCAGTATATGGTGTACTGATTGAGGTCAGTAAGCATTTACCAGTTATGCATACAAAACTTCTGATAAACATGCAGCTGAATCTTGCATCTGCCTTCACCAGTCATTATGGATGGTTTTGCTATTTATATTTAACTGTCCGTCCTTAACTTGCCTTTTTGTGGCCAGGAACTGCTTGACCCATGGCATAGAGCTCTCTTTAAAGGAGTTAAAGTCTTCAAAACTGACTCTTAGCTCCTTGAAGTACTTCCTCTTCATCACTCTTGTGGGCGTGAGGGTTGTTGTAGGTCAGTCTGCCGCTGGAGCCTCTACCCCCAAGTAACAGTCCTTGGATGCCCATCTTTTTCCATATAGCTTTTTCCTCTCTGGCTCACTGCAGCATGCTCTCAACTGTGTTCCTGCCTCCTCTCGTACAGCAGCTCATCTCTCCTGTATCTCGGGCTTCAGAATCCCCATGGATTGCCCCTCATGGTGGGGCCAAGAAGGGAGGCTGCCCTCCCTCACCCAGAGAACACTTCCAGATTAGGCTGGAGACCGGACGACGGTGCAGAACAGAGGCAGGTGGGCAAGGCTTCAGGAAGCCAGAGCCAACCATTTTCTGTTTTCTCCCTTTTCCCATGCTTGGGATGTGGACATCAGCGTGTGTACTTGGAGGCATGTACACTCATGGAGTCCTGCAGCACCCTCCCTTTGTTGGCACCCCAGTCCTGCACTACACTCAGGCCTCCACCTGGTGGCAGTCATTCAGTTGGAACACCAGTCCACCCTCCCGGGAGAAGAGCTGTCCTCTGGATGGTTGATGCTCTCCCCCCCGACCAACCCCCAGCAACCTGCATTCACCATTGAAAATGGGTTGCTGGTGTGGCAGGAAGTAAGGTGCCACCACCTCAGTCCTCCATGCCACTGGCCCAGCTACTCGGATGCCCATCTTAAGTCCCCTAAATGGGTGCCAACAGTGCCCCACCTCACCTCCACCTCTGACTTTCTTCTGTGCCCCTCCAGTGGAGGGTCAGGTCTGGGACAGGATCTCCTGTTTCTGACAAAACAACAGGAAATCAAGTCATTTAGGTGGGTCTTTGTTATAACCTGAAGGGACGTAGCATGCATGTCTGGAATTAATAGCACCTACTCCGTGCATCCTCGCATCCATTTTCACTATCCTCTGGAGCACTTATGTGTCCTGCTGTTTGAAGTGTTTATCCTCATGGACAAGATGTTGAGTCAGCCTCTATATACCTGGCCAAATGGAACTTGGCTTTCTATTCAGTACATTTCCTAGTTCTGATGAAGACTAGTGATGTATGTCCCATCTTGGATATGAGAGGCCTGAACAAATACATTTGGTACAAAATGTTTCACATGGTCTCTCTTCAGTCCATCTTCCCTCTGTCTCACAAGAGGATTGGCTCTGCACTCTGAACTTACATGATGATTATCTGTACATCAGGGCACAGCCATTGACAGCACTTTGCTTCTTTTCTGAGGCAGGTACAACCAATGCGTGCCTTGCTTTTTGGCTTATCCTTGGTGCTGTGTGTCTTCACTTAAGTCCTTTGCTGTGGTGGCTGTAGCCTTACACTTAGAGAGACTGTGCATATTCCTTTTCCTGGATGACTGACTCAGTAGGTGGATTCCAGGAGACAATTATACAGATGTGCCTAATTCGCCAATTGTTTGACTAATTGGTTATCCTGGTCAACAAACCTAAGTCAGTTTTGATCTTGTCAGTGCCTTCAGTTTATCAGTACTTGGAGATGACTCGGGTGCTGGCATTCCTTACAGAATCCTGTGCAGACACTCTAGTGGCCCAGACATCACTGATTGCCTCCAGTACTTGGGTCCATGTGAGATCCATGCTTCAGCTGCAGGGCCTCACGATGGCTGCCACTGTGACTGTTCCCATGGCTGGCTTCACGTGCTAGTAATCCAGTGGATGCTTTGGCCAAGCTTCCTAGTCTCTGTATCATGTATTCCTTTCACAGGCACCTTCTGCAGAGCACTATGCTGGTGGCAAGGTCACATCCATCTGCTTCACGATGTCTCCTTTCTACATCCATCCCTAATTGAGGTCCTACTCACAAAGCCCCTAGGATGGGTTGAGGCCCATCTAAGTGCATTCAAGGCTTGGGGTTTGTGATCCACCTCAGACCACTCTCTTCACATCAGCAATCTGCAGAGGAAGACTCATCATCTTGGCCTACAAGCCCTTTTCCCCTTACATTCAGGATCATCCCCTGATGGTGCAAACAACTTTTGTTTCATGCACTACCTCAACAATAAGAGGTACTCCACTCCTACCCTCCCACCCAGCAAAGAAGCCATGTGAGTGTTGGAGTGGTCCCTGGCACATAACTCTTACATCCTCAGTACATTTCTATCCGTGGATCCTAGAATGTTGTCGATTTACGTCCAGTGCAAGACATGCCTACAATACAGGCTGTGTAGGGGAACCAGGCAACCTTTTCGAACCTGTGTGCACTCAGACAGGCATGCCCTAAAGGAGAAATAGACTGAAACCCGATGGGACAGCATTTCTCTCAATCTGATCACTCCATCTCTGACCTGGTTCTCAAAGAGCACTTCAAAATACAAAAGAAAGGCGAGCCTCTGAGCTCAAATGTATTAATATTCTAGATACTAAAAATAATGGACAGGATATAGGCCTCGGTTTCATGACCTGTTATGAATTTTAACTGACAACTGTATTTTTTTTGGTTCAGGTGCATGTGCATTCCCTGCATGTGTATTTATATACATTATTTCTTACATTTAATGTATTTTTAGTGTGCCTTATACATTAACATGGTTTTATTGATATATAGAATCATAGAAGTTTGTCGGCAGAAAAGGACTACCATCGTCCCATTTAGTCTGCCGTTGTTCCTCCCATAGGTAGCCCTGACTGTACCACGCTACATCTCAGTTCCATGTACTTTCTCTCCCCGGTAGATTCCTGCCCTTTTCCCGTCACTGTATCTATCCCATCCTCTCTTGTTTAAACCCATGTACTTATCCCATGCACTCTTGAATCCCTCACTTTTGATGCCTAAACCACCTTCTGGTAGCCTATTCCAGGGGCCCACTGCCCTATCAGTGTAGTAGTAGTGCCCTCTCTTATTACTTTGAATTGACCGACCTGCAGCTTCAAGTTTTGCCCCCTAGTTCCTGAATCGTCTTTCATCTTGAAGATACTCCCTTCCCTCACCTTGTAAATTCCTTCAGGTATTTAAAAGTTTCAACCGTTATCCCCTCTCCCCTGGTTACCTTTTTCGCTTGATCATACCTTTCTTCTCCTGTATTATTATGTGCATGTATGTTTATGCAGCATAGTCTTACATATATACACTTTTATCCCCCATTTCTTCTGTCTTCAGTATCCTGGTATGATTACTTTTCAAAAGGGCACTTTCAACTCCTGCTAAAGCCATCTTGTCTTTAGCTCTTAAAACTCTTTCTCTGTATGTTAACTGTTATCAGTAGAGTGCACTATCCACTGAGTACAAGCTTGATTTCTGTAGAAATTGTTACACCTGAAGAAGGGCTCTGTGTAGCCTGAAATCTTGTGTTCTGAAAATTTCTTGTTGGTCCAATGGAAGGTATCAAATCACTCACTTGATCAAGTACTCTGAACTTCCTGCCTGACTAACTGAGCAGGTCATTGTGAACTCATGGACAATGTGGTTGCAGACCTCTTTGCCCACTGGGGTTGTCAAGAGTTGGATCTTTTTATGTCCTTGCACATCACAAAACTGCTGTATTTCTGCTTGTTCATTCCAGGGCCTAGGGGTTTTAGATGAAAAGACTTGTCCCTCTCCTGGAAGGTTAGGATCTTCGAGGAGAACTCCTGCATTGGGTCACCCTTTGAACTGTAAGTCATTGGTGTCAGGACCAGTCAGAAACTTGCTAGCTGGTGGCTACCGATTTATAACTTGTTATATCAGCTTCTGTAAAACATGGAGGCCCTTGCTCCTCAGTTCTTCCACTGTCAACAGCTCGTTGGACCTGCAGAGAAACAGAGATCTAATTTTTCTTCAGTATTTTGTTTTATTTTCTAAGATTACTGTTGTAAACAACGTTCTTGTGTACCGCCGTCAAAAGAAACTTTCGTTTTGTACCTGTGAATTCAAGATCTTTAAGAACAATGCTCATGCCATGTGTGTTTGCTGTGTAGGCTTGTCCCACAACATGAGGGCCTGTATGATCTGCCAAGGATTTAACCATGGTACAAGGAGGTGCCAAAAGAAGGCTCTGAAACCTTTGTCACCATCAGGGCCATGTAAACCCAAGTGAAAGCCACAGGTTTCAAACTGGCTTCCCTACACTTGACCGCCACAGAAAAGGATACACCAAGTGGTTGGTAATCCTTTGCTGTCGAGGTCAGCAAGGGCAAGGGAGAAATCCAGAGAAGGAAAATTGGTGTCAAAACCCATCCTTTTCCAGCCACCATAAACATGGAGACAAACATGCCTCATCAGTGAGGTCTTGATCTCCACTGAAGGAGGGTAAGTCTTCAGTGCCCACTCAGGCAGCATTGACTACAGCAACCCCCCACCTGGACTGTCGCTGAGACACCTAGGTCAGTGTGTTGTTCTGGTGCTTGTCTACTGTTGTTGGATTGAGTAAGAGGGAATTGTTACCTTCTTTGAAGGTATGAGATTTGTGTGTTTGTCAGTTGGGAGCAAGATAATAACCTCATTTGTTCTGTGTTGAATCACTTCTAGTGTAAATTTTATTTTATTTATAAAATTTGGCAGTTTGTGTAGCCTTTGTGAGGTTGTTTTTGTGACTAGGATTTGCTGGCTTGTTGTGTGGCCTGTTAATTATGTGGGACGATTATCTTTTTGTCACTGTTTTAGTGGGGTTTCTGCGCTGCTTGTTCTTCTTGTTAAAACAAACAAGTAAAAAGCTTTTTCAAAGGCATTGTTTAGCCAGAATCTAACTGCTGCTTTGAAACCGCTTTCCTGGCATAGTGTTCTGGTCCCCTATAGGACAACAAGTTGCAACCCACTGATTTCTAGAATGTTGAGATTTCTCAACATTTGAATAATAATAAGATTTGATACAAGTAAAATAAATATATATATATAAATATATATATATTTTTGTGTGTGTGTATTTATGTAAGGTTAATAGAACAACGGAGGTGTTTGAAATACTCTGTATATTTTGGTTCTAGTCTAAGGGTACAAGGCAGATAGAGGAAAGAAACAGAAGTTGAGAATGCTGGAAGTTGTGCAGTTCAGTGGTTGTGGGGCTGCAGTTTTCATAGAGACCTGCTGGAGACTGTGGTACTGCCCCATCTGCCCACACCTCTCTGGGTTGAAGAAAGAGGTCGTTAGACCCCAAGCCAAATTGACTAGTATTCAGAGGATCTTTTCCCAACCCAGGGGCTACCAAGTCTGCCACTATTACCTCAGAGGATGCCAGAGAGGAGGAACAGCTAGACTGTGGTGGGCTGTGGAAGAGTGGGGTGGTGGGACAGAGGCACATTCTTCAGCTATTACCACTGCGAAATTCCTATGCTGCTCTAGCAGGGTGGGACTGCCAGGAGGAGGCACACATGGTGGTGACCAGGAACGATGTGGGGCCCCCATAGTGGAGACCCCAAGGAGGGTGGTAGAGGACACCAAAGGAGGTAGAAGCAACTCTGGTGTGGGACTCGATTTGGTGTAGGGGATAGGATCTGAGAATAGGAAAGGGAGGGAGTGGCAGGTTAGGTGCCTATTTGCACCACAGCCCAGAGGGATGGGAAGCAGATCCTAAGGATCAGTAAGGCTGCAGGACAGGAGGGAGCAATGGATTTTATTGTTCACCTGGGGACTAACGATCTGACTAGGGACAGGACTGGGATCGTGCAGAGGGAGTTTATGGAGCTGAGGGAGGGATCTTGGGTAGCTTGCTCTGTGGCTTTTGCTGAGGTGCTGCCTGTATATGACAGGGAAAGGAGGTGGATTTCTGCACAGAAACTTCAGCTCATGGCTGAAGGAATGGTGGTGAGAGGAAGAGTTTGGCTACAATGGGGACTGTGGACCTGCCTGGGAGGATAGGGCCTGTACAGGGAATGGCTTGCATCCACCCAGGAGGGGAACCACAGTCCCTTAGTAGGTGGTTTAATTATTTCGATGAAGAATTAAACTAGCTGAGGGGGTGGCGGAAGGAATAGGGGAGACAGAAAATGTCCCCCTCCCCCACAAGCTGAAGTAGAGTGTAAGGAGAACCCGAGTGGAGAGGAATCCTCATGGTGAAAATTAATAAAAGGAAACAGGGTGGTAGAGATAAAGGAGGAAGGAATGGGAGCATTAAAAGAAAGTGGGAAGGAGGAGGGCAAAAGGCAAGTGGGGCAACAAGCAGAGTAGAAACAAAATCTGGAAGGCCATGTGTGTGAATGTAAGAAATCTAGGAAATAAGATTCTGGATCTAGAGGAAATCATGGCACAGGCCAGCCTGCATATTGTGGCCATCACTGAATTATGGTACACTGAAAGCCATGACTGGGACATTGCCATACCATTCTGTACTCTGTTCAGGATGGACCCGGGGAATGTGGGTGTGTGGTGCTTTACACAAGGGAAAGCATAAAAGCGATGGAGATACAGGGAATATAGGGGAAGTAGAGACACTGTGGGTTGCTGTGGAGACTGGGAATGGAGCCACTGCTTGCACTGGAGTGATCTACAGACCACCACGGGAGGAATTGGAGGACTGGCAGTATAGCCTAGAGGTTATAGTAACAAGCTGTTAATGAGCTTGGTACATCCAGAAGACCTGTGTTTGATTCCCACACCTCCACTTGCATACTGTATGACTCTGAGCAAGTCACTTAACCACGCAATGCTCCCGGGTCGCCCCTGAAAATGGGCACTTGTGCCTAGTGGGCCTTACCGGTTACCAAAGAATAAAATAAAGATTAATACTGGTGGAAGCCGATGGCAGAAAAGGAGGAGGTGCTGCAGGTGGGGACTTCACCTTGCCACATGTTGATTGAAGCCTCCCAGCAGTGACTTCATCTAGATTCAGGGACATCCTGGACTCTCTGCAGGAGGTGTTCCTCAGGCAGCTAGTCAGTGAACCCATGCATAATGGGGCAATACTGGATCTGGTACTCACTGACAGGGACAGTATTGCAGACATCAAGGTGGGAGGCCACATGTAGACTGGTGACCACTGTATGTTGTGGTTCAATGTAAGGATGGCTGTGGAATTGAATCACACAGGCGAGGGTCTTGATTTCAGGAGGCCTTGGGGATGATGGTGGGGGATGGCCTGGGTTGGGTGAAGGAACAGTAGGCTAAGCTGAAAGAGAGCAAAGTAAAGGCATCAACCCTCTGAATCAAACAAATGTGCACAAGCAAGAGGAAAAAGAGACCACTGTGGTACATGAGAGGTGGCAAATAAGGTAAAGACTGAAGGGATGCAGAAGTAGGAGGATGGGGTGTATCAAGGCAACCAGAGATGCAAGGAAAGCTGTAAGGAACACAAAGGTGCAAACTGAAGCAGGAATAACCCAGGAGGTAACGAAGGACAAGACATTTTTGTAAATGGAAAGAGGAAGAGCAGGGTGGGATTATAAAGTTAAAAACGGAAGGTGGGGGCTGTGCAGAGGGAGACCATGAAGAGGCAGACATCCTAAACAAAGTCTTTATGTAGTGTTCACATAGGCAGGAAGGAGAGGAACCGCAAAAAAGTAACAGACACTTTGGAGGGAGAGAGGTGGGCACAGATCCTTCTTGGAGGAGAGAATCCTGAAGGGACTCCTAATCTGAAGGTGGACAAGGCAGTGGCGCCAGATGGAGTGCATCTAGGGATATTGAGGGAGCTCATGGAAATACTGGCTGCACCTCTGACAGTTCTGTTTAACAGCTCACTGGAAAAGGAGAGGTTCTGGAGGACTGGAGGAGGACAGATATAGTCCCACTACACAAAATTGGTAGAAGGGAGGAGTCTGGCAATTAGAGCAGTCAGCCTGACATCAGCGGTGAGAAAGTTAGTGGAAGCACGCTGAATGAAAGGCTTCTGGAATATCTTGAATCCAGTGGGTTACAAGAACTGAGGCGCATGGGTTCACAGGGGAGGTCATGTCAAATGAATATGGCAGATTTCTTTGGGTGACAAAGGATTTTGATCAGGATGGGGCAGTGGACATGGCCTACCTAGATTTCATTAAGGCTTTAGACACTGTTCCACATAGGAGACTAGTAAGCAAGCTGGATAGCTTAGGAGTGCATCCAAAGGTGGTAAAGTGTAAAAGAAACTGGTTGTGGGGTAAGCCTCAGAGGGTGGTGGTGGTAAATGGAGTTCACTCCCAAGGAAGGGAGGGTAACTAGTGGGTGCCTCAGGATCAGTGCCTGGACTGGTCCTCTTTAATGGCTTTATAAGTGACATTGAAGAGGAGTTGGGAGGTAAAGTCTGCCTATTTGTGGATGACACCAAAATCTGCAATAGGGTAGACATTCAAGTTCAAGTTTATTGCAGGAAAGACTCCATTGAGCAAGCTCTATTCACAAGGAGGTCCTGAGGCACATACAGATACAGTTCACAATTACATAGACAGGAGACATAAAATGTAGAACAACAAAGAAAAAAAATATATAATACAAGAGGTATACACAATAGAAGTCCTTATGCTATATATGCAGTCCATTCCAGCTTTAACCTTGCCCTAAATTATGCAACATATTTCAGCTTAATAAGTAGAGGGCCATTTGGTACCTAGGAAGTTGACTTGGCGTTGGGGGCCTAGTAGCACCTACATATGTCTTTTAATTTAGAGATAGCTAGTGTTTTGTAGGAGTTAATTGATACGATGCTGGTTAGCTTCAGCATGGCTTGTAGTTGGTTCCAAATGTTTGGGAGGGTGTATGAGACAGCTCTTTGGCCAGCTGTGGTATGTGTCCTTGGAACATCTAGTAGGATAAGGTCGGATTTCCTTAGGGAGTAGAGCTCATGAGATGTGTATGAGAGCGTTAAATAGACAGGAAGTTTGTGGAGTAGTAATTTGAGGGTCCAAATGCCAGCATGCAGGAGGTGTCTGGTGGCAAGAGAGGTCCACCCAACTGCTGCATAAAGATCACAGTGGTGGGTCCTGTACACAGAGTTAGTAATGAAGCGAAGAGCACGGTGATAGAGTACATCCAGTTTAGATAGGCTCAAGGTTGGGAAGAGATAAAGATAATGTCTCTGTAGTCAAGCAAGGAAGGAATGTTGCTTGGACAAGTCTTTATGGTCGTGAGAGAAAAGAGGGTCCTATTTCTAAAGAAGAAACCCAAGCGTGCTTTAAGCGTCTTTGATAGATCCTTGATGTGGTCATTGAAGGAAAGCTTGTTGTCTATCCACATACCTAGATATTTAAATTTAGGTATGACTTCCAAGGGTTCACCTAGGAGGTAACTATGAAGTTTTAGGTGGGGTAGGTAGAGTACCAGATAAGGCAAGTCTCGAGAAAATCATTGTCTTGGTTTTTGGGCATGTAAGAGAAGCTTGGCATTGATAAGGTTGCTTTCTAACTGGATAAACTCAGCTTGGGGTGCTTCCCAGACTTCAGTTAAGGATGAGCCTGATGCATACAAACCGTATCATCCAAAAAGAAATGTATGCTAGAGTTCTTATGTGGGAGTCAAGATTGTTGATGTACAGGAAAAAGGATTGGTCCTAGGATGGAACCTTGAGGGACTCCTCTGGCAATTGGAAGGGGGCAAATAGGCCATCAGCTTTGACTTTTGTATCCTTCCTGTGAGATAACTGTTAAACCTCTGTAAGGTAAGTGGAGTGGCACCTATGTAGGCAAGACAGGTGATTAGGAGGTGATGGTCTACAGTGTCAAAGGCCTTACTGAGGTCTAGAAAGACTGCACCAGTAACCTTCTTGGTGTCCATAGCATGGATTCAGTCATTAGAGACTTTAGCCAAGGCTGAGATGGTACTGTGCTTCACCTGAAGCCAGATTGGGCCGGGTTTAGGAGTGAGTGCGCTTTAGAGGTGATTTTTAGTTGGTTGTATATAAGTTTTCCAGCACTTTGGAGAGAATGGGCAAGATAGAGATAGGACGGTAGTTGTTTAAGTCACAAGGATCTCCTGATTTGAAAGAGGAAGAATATGGGCAGATTTCCAGCAGGATGGAACAGTGGCTGTGGTAATAGAGAGGTTGAGGATGTGAAGGATGGGGCTGTGAGCTGGGCATAGCTTAACCGCAAGAAAAATGATTCAAAACCATCGCCCCTGCACTTTTCTTGGTGTCAAGGCTAAGAATTATGTCTTCAACTTCTTTGTAGCTAAACAGGCACAACTGGAAGGGATGAGGTGGAGTAGCATGTGTAGTATCTGGGCTAGTGTTGCTATTCACTCGGCTAGCGTATGAGGAGGAGTCGAATGCCAACCCAGCAGTGGCAAAGTGAAGGTTAAGTTCTTCAGGATTCGCAGTTTATTTTCAACCATCCCGTCCTTGGCCAGAATCTCGGTGGGAAGGGAGGAAGCAGCAGGATGGCCTTCAATGGATCTCAGTGTCTTCCAGATTTTTGGGAGTTCCATTTGGCCTGCTCCAGAGTGGAGATATAGAAGTTTGCTTTAGTGCACGACACATTCCAGGGGTAGAAAGGATGATCAGAGCGCTTAGAAAACTAGAGGAGTGACCAGGGTATGGCAGCTGAATTCAATGTGAAAAAGTGCAACATTGCAAAATAATGCACTTAGAAATATAGAATGTGACAGCAGATAAGGACCACATGGCCCATCTAGATGGTCCATTTTTCTTCCCCGCACTTAGGGCACAGAAACTGAGGGCAGAGTACAAAATGGGAGGAGTGATATTGATGACCACCAATCAAGAAAGAGACCTGTGATAATCATACGGGATGACCTAAAGATGTCCACTCAGTGTGACAAGGCATTCCAGAGGGCTAATAGGATGCTGGGGTGCATAGGGAGATATCACTAGCAGAAGAGGGCAATGATGTTGCCTCTGTGTAGGTCACTGGTAAGACCCCACCTAGAGAGCTGTGTCCAGTTCTGGAGACCACATCTCCACAAAGACATAGATAGAGTGGAGGCGGTCCAGAGGAGGGCAACTAAATGTTGAAGAGTCTGCATCAAAAACCTTATGAGGAGATACTGAAGGACCTCAATATATACATCCTGGAACAGAGAAGGGATGGGAGGATATGATAGATACTTTTTAAATACCTTACGGAGTAAATAAGATACAGGAGGAAGAATTTTTCAGAAAAAAGGTAGTCGGGAACAAGAGAACATGCTGTGAAACTGAAGGGTAGATTCAGAAGAGATGTGAGGAAATACTTAACAGAAAGAATGGTGGATTCCTGAAATAGCCTTCCAGCGGAGGTGGTGGGTGTGAAAACAGTGGTGGAGTTCAAGAATGCATGTGACAAGCACAAGAAATCATAGTAGAAAGGAGGGAGTGGATAGAAAGTTGTAGCTCGGATATGGTCTGCCATAATGGTGTAGGTAGGGAGGAATGAGCAGATAGTATGGGCAAGCGTTCCTTATCTGCCATCAAATTCTATGCTTCTATGTTTCTGTTATGTATTACAGATGGTATGTCTCATCTGTTGGACTCGACTCTATCCCTGCGATGACTGCAGTTCAGAACCCACAATCAAGCATTGTCAACTCCAAGGCTAATGCTGATGTTGTGTTCAGAAATATTAATTCACCTGTTTCTGCTGCTGACAGCTTTGGTGCCAGTAGTCCTGTTGACAGGGCCTCCCCATATGCATTGTCACCGTTGACAGGACCAAAAAGCATGCCTCTATTTCTCCAGTACATCCATTGCCTCCAGCGATCACTCCTGGTCATGAAAGGATGACGGGTAGAATACAGTCCTAATCTCCTGGACATGGAGGAGGATGAAAGAGGGGAAGAAGATCCCTCTGAAGGGGAATTTCCTTCCAGCTCCATCCTCTTCTCTTGCAGTGAGAAGTATGTAGGTTATAACTCTGGGTTTTCAAAGGCTTGAATCACCTTTCCCTTCTTGTGCGTGAACCACCACCACCATGGAACTTTCTGATGGTGCTGGCTATGCTTATGGCAGGCCATTTGAGCCTGTTCATTGATGTGGGAGGTCTACCTGTCATGGATGATTACATTCTTGGTGGTCATCACATCAGCCAGAAGGATCGGTGAGCTTCAGGCACTATGATTGGAGTCTCTGTATCTGGTCTTTCCCAAGGACAAGGAGTGTCCTTCGCCTACCAGAGTTCCACCTGAAGGCAGTATTGGAGTTTCACCTTAACCAGGTGATTAACTTACTGATATACCTTATCAACCCTGCTTGGAGGCCGCACCGCAGACTCCATATTCGGACCTGCGGAGGGCAGTCTGTTATTGTAAGGCTTGCATGGCTGGAGTTCATGGTGAGTGCTGTTTGTAAGATATGCTGAAGCTGCACTCTAGAAGATGGTCAGCAAAGCAGATGATTGGCAGGTGGATTGCATCCTCCATTGACCTCTGCTATAGGCTGACCGGTAGGAAGCCTCCTGTAGGGCTTAGAGCGCTTCCACCAGACATACTGTTGCCTTGGTGGCTGCTTCCATGGTCATTCTATCCAGGAAGTCTGCAGGGCTGTTACGTGGAAGTCAACACACACCTCCATTTCCTACTACAGTATCGATCTTGAATCTCATCAGGATATTGCTTTTGGGATCTTGATTCTCCAGTCCGCTTGCTAAATAGGGGTGAATGCCATGCCCCCACCTCCTGAAGAAGTGCTAGGAGTCTGCCAGAGTGTGAATTGTGAACTGTGTCCACACCTGTAGAAAATGGGTCAGTCACCTGTAGCAAATCTTCCATGAAGTGGTCTCTTGCAGTAGATGATACTTTTGGTATCCAGCAGAGGTCGCTGTGGTGCATGGCAGCTCTTCTAGCACTTTTTTTTTTTTTACCAGGGACTGCCCACTCATGACATCAGCTTCCTGTTTCCTATATAATGTGGGCGGTCCCTGGTATCCTCAGTTCATTTTCCTCCGCCTTCAGCTCTCATGCAGCAGCTAGTACAACTTGTGTAGCAGTTATCGACGTAGAAACTTGGAGCTAAAACGAATGTCTACTGATTCTTCAACTAAACAAGCTTTATTTCGTCCTGTCTTTTCAGTAGGAAGATATACCGCTTTGACAATCACACACTTTATGTAAAGTGTCTGGGATCCACCACGACACCAGTTCCTGCAGCTTATGTCGGACTTCAGTCAGGCAACTCATTGACAACGGTTGCTTGAAATTCAGCGACTTTTGATGGAGCAGAAAATGTCTCTTGGAAAACCAGGGGCTCGTGCCAAGGGCTTCCCTTCTACTGTTCCCATTCCAGGCGGAAAAGGAGAAGGAGAAACCCTTCTCACACTCCTGTCTCAACGCTGCCAATGGCACTAGTTTCTGGTGTCCCTCCGTCGGATGTCCTTTAAGTGCTTCTTCGTCGACGAGGCTCATACTCTGTCATTGACGGCACTTTCCAACTCTTTGATTGCAGTCCAACTGGTGACTGCTCCGCCGACGGAGGCTTATACCCTCTCATCAACGACGCTCAACACTTTACACACAGCAAAATATATTGCTGCTCGGCCAATGGGGGTCCCCTCCCATTGGACGATGTCTAGCAATTTAAGTGGAGATGACTCCTGTTCCCCAGTGAGCTCATCAACGAGATCTCGCATTCCTCCGGAGAAGCCACGGCTTATGCCTTATTGACTGCCCTCCTCCTGCTTAGGTGGCTTCTTATAGGGGTCAGGTGGACAGAGATCAGCATCCTGGTCTTTACTACCCAGGGCAAGACCTGCTCAGGCTCTCCATCCCATTCCCCTTCTCACCCCTCCTTCCCAGGAAAGAGACCTCACCAATGTAGTCCAACATGTCTTGCATGCCATGTGGCATTCTCAGCCCTCTGAAGGGCTGGGTGATCTCACCCAGTCTCCTTCCCCACTTCTGCCTAAAAGATTCCATAGTAACAAGGATACCATACCACCCTGGTCTCCTCCATTTATAGAGGACTATTTGTCAGATGACCAAGAATTGCCACCTGATATCACCGGTGATCTTGAGGATGAAGAGTTTCAAAATTTGGATTTTCCTAACCAGAAATCTCCCTATTCGGAAATCTCTTTCCTGGATGAGGATCTGCTTTGACTGCAGGGGCCTCTTCCCCAAATGACTCTTCCTTTAGTGAAATGATGGTTCAAATGCAAAAAGTCATGGGATTCTCCACTACGGAACATGACAAGCAATGTAAGCATATGGCAGAATACTTTGAGTTACCTGAGGAGCCTGTTTTAGTGGTTCCCCACTAATACCAACTTACCAGAATGCAATGCTGGCTGTTGGTATCAACGTCAGCTGTTACAGCTGTTCCCCGAAAGCGGATCATCTATATCAGGCTCCTCTGGACAGCCCCTTTCTGTCTAGTATTCCAGAGGTAGATTCTGTGGTTATTACTGTCGCTGATGACTACCAAAAACCCAAACACATGAGGTCCTTACCTCCTGAGAAGGTATCTGGAACAATTGACAATCTGGGAAACGGTCTTTTCCACAGGTGCTATGAATATAAGAATGTTGAATTATATGGGTCATATGATTAAATATCAGCATACTTTGGGGTCCTCTGCCATTGAGCTTATCAATAAACTCCCCCTCACAGGAAAAGGATAAATTATTGGCTACAGTGACAACTAGTAATTCATTTTCCCATCACCTTCTCAAGTTGGGATATGATGCCGTTGATACCGGCCTGACTGTCAGCCACTGGTATCGCTTCTGCATCATGCTTGGCTTTATGCTTCAGGCTTTGCACCTGATAAATACATAAAGTAGCTTATCCCCTATAATGGGTCCAAACTGTTTGGATCAGGTACTCAAATTTACTGGATGACTTGCAGGCATCAGGCAGAACCCTCTGTACAGTTCATGGCAAGTATCCTACTCCAGCTACAACCTACCATACTCCACACACCTCTTATTCCAAAAGAGGTGGCTGATACAAAGTAATAACAAGGCAGCAGCTTCAGAGGTCGTGCTCTTCATCCAACAGAAGGCAAACCTCTACCGCCTGGGGTTCCCACTCCGCTCTTCAGGTGTGGACTGCAGCCCACCTCCCAGTGACCCACTAGAGCTTCTCCTGCCTCCTGACCAGGCCTTGGAGGCTGTGGAGGGTCATTTTGCCCTCTGTCTGGAGGCCTGGCAAACGATTACTTCTGACAGTTGGGTACTTCAGATTATACAGAAGGGTCATATATTGGAGTTTCTTCTCCATCCATGCCTTGCCCTCCATGCAAGATTCATTATCCTCCAGAGGATATACCATCCTACAGAAGGACTTAACAGCCCTTTTGTCCAAACAGGCCATTGTACCAGTGCCCCTTCTGGAACATCAAACTGGATTTTACTCCCATTCTTTCTGGTGCCCAAACATACAAGAGACCTCAGACCAATACTGGATCTCAGACAACTGAATCTTTACATTCGGTACATATGTTTCCGCATGGTCACCCTACCGGCCACATGCCGATTCTGAAACATGGTGATTGGCTTTGCGTCCTGGACATGAAAGGATGCCTGCTTTTTCATATTCCCATTCACTTTGCTCACCACAAATTTTTTCACGCTTCCACTTACTTACTGGGTTAAAATTACCAGTTTCAAATACCCCTTTGGCCTTTCATCAGCCCCCAGAGTGTTCACCAGTGCCTAGCGGTGGTGGTAGTAGCTGCAGAAGAGAAGGGCACTTCATCTTTCCATATCTAGGTGATCCGCTAATAAAAGCGGACTCACAGTAGCTCTGCTTGCTCCTAGATGCTACCCTTGAAAATGTTCACAGATCTGGAAATCACAGTAAACTGGGCCAAAGTCCAGTCCAAGCCCAACACAGTCTCTCCAGTACATCCGGAGCTGTTTTAGATACAGTTACAGCCAGGGCTTACCTCCTGCCTGCCTGGCGGGATACGCCTAGCTCTGGCATTACATATTCAGACTCAGAAGATAGTCACAGCCAGACAAATGCTTTGCTTTGGGTCACATATCCGCTGCCATCCCTGTGGTAGCCTTTGCCCGCTCCACATGAGACCTGTCCAGTAGATCCTCCAGAATCAATGGTCCCAAGAAACAGGACAGTTCAAAGACAAAATCAAGGTCACTCCCTCTGAAGTCCTCCTGACATGGTGGACAATCAGAATCAATCTGAATCAGGGAATGCCTTTCCGATCCCTCCTCCCATGCAAACTTTCATCCTATTAAGGTGCATACTAAGGAAAGCGAGAGCAAGGGACTAAAAGCTCATAGGTGCTCCTATACTAACCAATTAATAAATTAGTAGTACCTAAGCTGCCATCTGTCAGTAAAAAGAGAATCAAATTGTTTTTAAACTCATGTTTTGATTTACTAATAATATTTAATGGCAGTGTATCCAAGGATGTATAACCCGTAATGTAAAGAAAAATTTCCTATTATTACAATGAAAATGTTTATCAGCCAACTGTAATGGATGCACTCTGATGTTATATGTATTTGATTTCAATTGTAAACCTAATTCAGTCATCAAATGGGGTCATTTATAATATCAAATAGAAACAATAGATCACTCCTAATTGGTGTGTCTCTAATGACATTAAATTTAGATAATTTAATCTACTACTATATGAACTAGTGTGTAACCCTGCAATTGTTTTGTGAATTTTCTTGCACTTTTTCAAGTTGAGTACGATTATACTTCTTGTAAGGACCCCATAACTGGAAGTGTATTCTAAATGGGGTCTTACATAAGCTCTGTACAAAGACATCATAATATTTGGATTACGGACTTAATATTACATTGAATAGACCATATGACTTTGTTTATTTTACAGATGACCTGATTTACTTGATTTGAGGGATCCACGTTGTTAGAGATATTAATACCAAGATCGCTTTCATGGTGGTACTCAGTAAAGTTGTGTTTCCCAGTGTATATAAAGTGTTGGGGTTCTGATGTCCCGGTGCATTACCCTGCATTTTTATTGTTGAGTTACATACCCACTTAATTGTCCAGTCAGAGATCCTGTTTAAGTCTCACTGCAAGGTATCTGCCTGATCAGGGGTAGCACAGGGTCCACGATTTTTCAACCACGAATGCTTCCTGCTTGGCTGGGGAGCACATGAAGGTTCTTATCAGACCCAAGGCCAATTGCCTGCTTCTCTCCATCTGTCTCATATCAATTCTCCTAGAGATGCGAAGCAGTCCATCTAGCCCTCCAGGCATTCCGTCCTACCTCAAACCAGGATCATTACTAATCCAATCAGACAACACTGCAGTAGTGTTCTACCTCAACAAGCAAGGGGTATGAAGCCTTGCACCATATGCAGAGAGACCCTTGCTGTTTGGCATGAAGCCATATAGCAATACCTGATGCTAACAGTTGTCCACCTACTGGAACACTGCAACCAGTTAGCCGACCGCTGAGTCGCCAGTCCACAACTCACGAATGGACACTTCAGGGCAAGTGCTCCAAGAAATCTTCAACTTAGGGGCACTCCATAGATGGATCTGTTTGCTTCCCAGAGAATTACCATCTTCCCAGATATTTTCCATTATCCCGAACAGAAAGGGCCGATCTATAGATGCCCTGTCCCAACCCTGGACAGGTCTCTTCTTCTGTGCTTTCCTGCCATCCCTCTGCTGGATACCCAAAATATTGCTACTGCAAGAAACACTGCTCAAAGATCTACTGTTATGGTAAGTTTTACGTAACTGTACTTTCTAGGAGTAGATACAGTTCTATCCACACAACCCACCCGCCTCCCCGGGTAGACACACAGATCCCTGTTTCCTGTGTGCAAACATCTGACGCCATGAGGCGGGGTTGGGATATATACTACCTTGGTGGTAGAAGCTAGCTTAAGATGTCCTTTTCAGCACTTCCAGAGGAACCCAGAGTGTGAATGTGAACTGTATGCCACTCCTAGAACAACAGTTACTGAGCAAGTAACCTATTTTTACTCTCTGTAACAGTAGATCTTTGAGAAGAATCTCTCCATTGGGCCACAAAATACCCACCGTCCTTCCCCTTTCTGAGGTATTAGCTGGCAGTTTGTTCACTGCCTTATCTGGAGTTGTCAATCAGTGCCTTATGTATAGAATATTTCCTGTCCCTTGTCGCTTTTTGTGTGCTGGTACTGGTTTGTTCTCCTGGTTCCTCACGGTAAGAGGCATGCCACTCAAATTTGTTGTCCCTTTGGTATGTTTGTGTGTGTTCAGTTTTGTTCAGACTAGATATTAAATTATTGATGCTTGTCCACTGGGTAGAGGTGAGCAGGCCAGTTTTTTGTTTTGTTTGTTTTACCTAGAGCCAAGACAGAGTCGAGCCAGGGTCTGGCTTGACTCTGAGGCAAAATATGAGCCGAGCCCTGGCTACTGCAGGCTGTTTCTTGCATAGAAGTTGAATGTTTCAGGCACTATACTGACTGCTCAGGCTGACAAAATTGTTTACTTTGACCATAACTGGCTTGACTTGACCTAGGCTCCCAGTTGCTTATAGAGGTTAGGCCAAGCCAGGCCAGGCACTAAGTTGAGCCTGCTCTGGCTTGCCCAACTCTACCACTGGGTATCTACAGTGGTTCTAATCTGCTTATATCCCTGTTTCTTTCTTCCTCTGTAAATGTAAAAGGGGCTGCTGCTGCTTGAGGACCCTGTGGAACCCAATTCATAAAACATTCACAGAGTGTAGTTTTAGGATGTCCACCGCCTAACAAAGCTAAATAATCAGTAATGCAGTCCTTCTAGTAGCAGTCCAAAACTATCTAAAGGGGCAAGGAAAGGACTTAACTCTTAACGGTTATTAAACAGCATAAGTGTGGTTCTGGATTAGTCTGAACCACAAAATGTTGAGCAATCTGTGTGGTGGAAGAAATCAAATTCTCAAACTGACTTTTAAGGAGTTGAGTCCTTTCTTGCTCTTTTTTTTTTTTTTTGGGGGCCACTCTGTTATATACCCATTTATATCACCAAGAAAGTAGTCAACAGAACTTCTTTATGCAGTGCACTTTGCATTACACTGTCGCACCAATTAGTTGCATTTCTCCGTAAGTTGTGTAGCTGTTGTTCGATCCAGCACAAAGTCTTCTAAAACTGTGGTCTTGGGTTGCAGCTCGGGTTTATATCAATTGTGACACCCACAGACACATTCCAGCTGAGTTGCAAAGCATTTCCTAAGTTACTCTTGAACTGGTTAGATGTTGACAAGCAATATACAATGTGAGTTGCTAATGCATTGCCAACTTTAAGAAAATGATGCAAAACAAACTCATTGGCATGAAAGTTTAATATGAATTGTACTGTACCTTGCTGCTTATTCTCTTTATTATATCTCATCAGGTGTCTTCATTGGGCTGATACCTGGGGAAAAAGGTTTGTCTGTAATTAATTAACTCCTGTAGTATGTTTCACTGACAGTGTCCTGTGTACTGGTGCTTTCTGTAGGTTGAGACCTTTGAGCCACCATGTACTAACAAACCTGGTTCCGAATTTGAATGAAGTGAATCCAGATGTTGCATTCTCTTCTGTTCCATATGAAAAGGGATTTGCTTTGCTTTATCATCTGGAGGAGCTGCTTGGAGGACGAGGTATGTACAATAAAACAAACGAGACTGATTTTTATGTCCTGAGGACAGTTATTTTATTATTTTTTTTATGTCCCTGCACCCACCATAGTGCTTATAGAACACATTTTGACACTTGACCTGGGCTTCATAGAATCAAAGAAGCCTGACAGCAGAAAAGGACCATACTGGCCCATTTAGTTTGCCCTTTTCTCCTAAAGTGGGCTTAGAGGTTTGTCTTCCACAATTTCACCAAGTCCCCCTGTAACTACTCGCCCAGTAGATGTACTGGAGATTGATGCAATAATAGCATTGCATATCTCGACAAGTGCATCATATCCATGACTCGTTTTTATATATATATATATATATATATATATATAATGTGTGTGTGTATGTGTATGTATATTTATATACACACACACATACATACTGTAAAAACATTACATATTATATATAAAGAAATACATATATAAAAGAATAATAGATAGGTGAGGGTCTATTACAAGGAGTAATACCATCTCGGGGTTCTGGGGACAAGGAAACCTCGAGAGTGAAGCTGAGAGGTTTCCTGTCCCCAGACCCCGAGATGGTATTACTCAGTGATAGACCCTCACCTATTTTTAATTTTTGTAACATATGGAGCCCAGTTTTGTTTGCAGCAGTTCTGTGAATGTGGTGCTGTGAGCCGTGCTGCCACTGCAGTGAGATTCGCTCACCCACTCTGTGTGTGTGTGTGTGTGTGTGTGTGTGTGTGTATGTGTATACTTCCATCCACCCATCACCACTGCTCACCCATCCACCCACAAACTGTCTGTCTGTTTTACTTAAAAAAAAGTTTTACTTTGCTTCTTTAATCAGACTGTTGAGGGATTTAAAAAATGCTGCCCGTAAAGTGAAGGGACGATATTCTCTCGCTTGGCGACAGACCGCCCATGTTTTTGAATTGTTCTGCCCACCCACAGAGACCAGCTCCAATCAGGAGGCACGGTTTGGGAACATCAGCACGCAGTGCTAGGAGGTTACCTTGAGGGATGTCAGGAACTAGTGTATGCTACTGGAAGATCTTGCGGTTGTGCTCTTGAGGTTTGGTGATACTATCGTTCAGAGCTTGAACGATAGTATTATCACTTGCCAACCATAGTATTATCACTTTGGCTACTAGTGTATTACACGGGATTTTTTGTATGGGATACTACTGTATTATTTAGGTATCTCCATATATTACACATATATACATACACACACACAAAACCTACTGTGCAAGTGGTCTGCAGTCGCTCCATGGTTATGGTGTCTCAGGTCAGCCACTGGACTGGCCAACTTTGATTTGTATTTTGCCCTTTTCAAGTAAACTAATACAGATCTTTGTTTATTGCTAGATGTCTTCTTGGGATTTCTCAAGGCTTACATTCAGAGATTTGCCTTTAACAGCGTGACAACTGATGACTGGAAGACATTCCTATATTCCTATTTCAGTGATAAGGTAGGGAAAATGCAGGCTATGTGTTAACACAGGAAAATTAGTGATTCCAGCTGAGCCCCTAGGAGGATTGGGTAGATGACCACAAGGGTGAGTGGTGACAAGGAGTATTTGTCATCATCAGCAGGAACAGCTGCTGAAACTGCCAGGTACCATGAGTAGGGCTGTACTTTTGTCATGGAAATCATATTTATGTATTTATTGAGTAATTGGTAACTGGGAGAGGCATGCTGAGCCAAGGCTTGTTTCCAGGTGCACTCAGGTGAGTAGGCAGGAAAATGGGAAATATACTGTATGAATGAAGTAGGATATACGAATATATATACAATATATATACCTGTGATATGAATGGCAGGTAATGATTCTGCAACATTTGAGTATGTACAACGGGGAGGCCAATGTGCAACCAGGTAGTAGTAACAAGGGTGTATAACAATTGTAGAAGGTAATAGTGAGATATAAACAGAAGTAGGTACAGAAGCAGAGCAGGAGGTGGGAGGAGGAGTAGGATTCATGGGAAGGGAAAGAGATGGAAGGGACAGCTAGTTCAGGTGGAGGAAGGACAGGCAATCAGAGGAGAAAGATTGGGAAGAGTATGTTTTAGACTGTACAGAGATGAGAAGGCCAAGAGGGGGTAGGAAGAGAGTTCCAGAGTGAGGAGGCTGGAAGGAGAAGGCTGCCTGCCCAAGCAGGAGTGAGGCGGGAAGGAGAAGGTACAGGGATCTCTGGAGCAGAGCAGATGAGAGAAGGAAATGAGGGAGAGAGGAGATCTGAGAGATACGAGGGCAGAGATCCAACCAAAATTTGGAGATGAGGCTGGCGCGCATTTGGAAGGAGGGAAGAGAGAGGAGAAGTACAGTGGTGAGTATGTGGTGGGGACACTGGAGGTAAAGTGGCAGAAGGCATTAAAAGGGTGTCTAACCTTGCAAGGGAAGAAGCAGGTGTGAAGCCTAAGACTACATCAGTGTAATCAAACACTGGGAGGATCATTTGGTTTGTAATTTACGGCAAACCACTGGGAGAAGGCATCCTTATGCCTGTACATGGTACTGAGTTTTGACGAAGTTTGGAATGGATGGAGTCTATGTATGTTGGGAAGTCAAGTTGGTTGTCCAGTCAAACTCCCAACTACTTATAGGTGGGGACTGATTCTAGTGTGGCTCCATCAAGGGTGTAGAAGGGAGGGAGATTTGGCAAATTTCTGTGAAGTGTCAAAAGACATGGAGACTGTCTTCTTGAGTTAATGTTGAGCTGGTTATCTTGGAGCCAGCGTGAAGGGTGAAGTCGCACTGTAGCTTGAATTCAGCACTGGGGGGAGATACCAGTGGTGTAGAGAGGATGGTTTTATCTGCATGAGAAGGATCTGAGAGGAGAAACAGACAGATGAGAGGTCATTTAGAAAGACAGAGATGAGAATGGGGCCAAGGATAGAGCCTTGTGGAATGCCTGCCAGAATGGGGAGGGGAAGGAGTCCCTGCCTGGACACATTGAGTTTGCCTCGTCAGGTAGGACTGGAACCAATCCACAGTGAGGGTAGGCAGACCAGTGGGTGTAGCTTAGCAAGGAGAGAGGGTGGGAGACAGAGGCTTTAGCAAGGTCAATAAAGATGGCAGGAGGATGTAACTGTGGTCCATGCTTGTGAAGATGCATCATCACCCGGAGAAGGGAAGCAACAGTAGCGCATTTTTCCTGAACCCTGATTGGAAGGGGTACAGGAAGTCAGAGGAGGAAAGGAAATCAGATAGCCTAGAGAAAGCAAGGATTCCTGAAGTTTGGCCAGAGTGGGGAGAAGGAATATGGGATGCTAATTTCCGGAGAGGAAGGATCACCTCCTTTTATGCAGGGGTATGACTTTGGCAGTTTCCCAGTTACAGGGAGCAGCACAGAGAGTGAAGGAGAGGTTTAATAGGTCAGAGAGAAGAAGGGCTATAGCAGGGCAGAGAGCTGGAAAATGTAGGGGTCAAGACCATCTGGGCTAGATTTTTGAAGGTTTTGGGAGAGGAGGGCCTGGTGAACCTCGTGGGTAGAGACATGGAAGAAATTGAAACTTCCCGGGCAGGAAGAGCGATTGGGGGTCTGGGAGGGCAGTTACTGGACTGGATAGGAGGGCACAGCTTGTGAAGTAAGAGTTAATGACTGAAGCCACAGAGGAAGGATCCAGGACTGTCTGGCCGTCTACTAGCAGGGTAGGAGGGACATCTTGGTTTGGGGGATTAAAAGAAGCAAAGGGCCTGCCAAAATTAAGAAGAGTCAAAGATTTCCTCTTGGGGACGCCATATAATGACGTGCCTTAGCTGCTCTTATGGCCTTAGTGAAGGTATTTCTTAGAGTATGGTAATGCTGCAGATCAAGGGAGAGGAGGCTTTGTGACGCACCAGCCCTGAACACGGGCTTTACATAGTTGAGTAAATCTGCTGAGATCCAGGGTGGTGGGATTGTTTGACCCTACCCTTTTCTGGGAGGGATGTGGAAGTTCCATGCTTTAAGATGGTGGCCGAAAAGGGCAAGGCGGCACCAATATCTGGGGCAGAGTAGACTAGGGGCCAGTCATGTGAGAGGTGGTCATGGAGAAGGACATGAATGTTTAGTGGCCAGTAGGACTTGATCCTGTGGTAATTTGGAGGAGCATGCGGCATGTGTAGTATCTCTGAGAAAATCATGATATTGTCATAGTTTAAATTACAAAATCATGAAATTCTACTAAAAGTTATGAAAAGTCATGGATTCATTGTAGTACTACACAAATGACAGTGGATTCAGATGTATGTACAAGCTCGGGACAAGCCGTTTTGTGCATACTTCATATTGGCAATAATGGGCTATGAGAATTAGTGGTAAGTACTGTAGCTTGTCAGCATGTCAGAAGGATACTGGAGTGGGAAGTTTGCAAAATCGAGAGAGTACAGCATTTCTGATGATGGGAGATCAGGGTTTTATAAATTGAGCATTTACATATTTTCCAACAAAAATGGCTTATGTTGCCTTTTTAGTGAAAAAATATTTAGTTTGCTCTTTAAATCAGCATAGAAAACAAACAAAATTACTTATTATTACATGCATGCCACCATTGAAAGGCAATTTGTGTTGGATAACTCTGCCACTCATACTTTGTGTCTAGCATGTACAGTTATTGAGCTATTAGCATTTGTTTGCAACATGCTGGACTATGGCTTGATTTTGCTTAGAAAGGCCCAGGATTCACTGTTAAAAGTATACAGGAGATTCAGGAGGCAAGTGGTGTAATCTCAGAGTGAGCCTGTGGAGGCAATGAGTTAAGGGAGGTGAGGACTATACCTCCCATTTTCAATTTGTGAAACAGGTGGCTCAGTCCTGGACCACCCCACTCAGGAGTCAACCGATGAGGAGGAGGAACAGGATTATAGGGAGATGGTGGATGTTCAGGCTCCTAAAGAGTTTTACTGCTCATCCATAAGTCCCTGAAGAAGCAGGTTTTAAGATCCTGCTTACCCCAACTTCCATACCACCAGTTGACAGAAAGGTGGATAGGAAGTATTAGGTGGCTAGGGTGGAGCCGATTTCCTCTTTGATCACCTTAGCCATGAGGGGTGGTGCAGGCTGCAGTTCGTTATGAAGCTGGCATTCTCCTAGCATCACACCCTCCTGACAAAGACTCCAGAAAATGGATTCTGTTGCAAGAAGCAGTACCTGGGTTCCTCTCTGGCAATTAGGCAGGCTTCATACATGGCCTATGTTGCTAGGTATCAAAGGACCCTCTGGGATACTGTGCTGGAGATTACAAAATCTGTGCCAGCTGCTATGGCAGCAGATCTTGAAGAAGCTTCCAAGAGGGTATAGAGGCCTCTAAAGTTCAATTTAGGATGGCAGTGGATAGAAGTGACACTACAGCTAGACAAATGGCTTCCTCAGTGTATCTCAGGAGGTTTGGTTGGCTCAAGACTACCAACCTTACCCAGGACATCCAGTCCAAAGCCATGGATTTTCCATGCAAACACTCTTCCTGTTTGGTCAGCAGACAGAAGCTACACGAAGAAGTTGGATGAGTACAAGCAGCATACCAAAGTGCTGCTGCTAAGGACAAAACTCCTGCTCCCCAAAAGCAGCATGCCAGGGGTCATGGGGCAGATCATATAGATCATTTTCCCAGCCTCAAGCCTTTCCACAATACCAGCAGCAGATGGGCTACTTCAGAGGCAGGTGTGGAGAGGTATCAACCAAACCAGCCCGGCTCACTCCCAGCACTTCAAGCTAAGCAGACACCCTGAGGGGTCTGCTTGGGTCGCCTCCCAGTTCAAGTAGGGGGCAGGCTGACCTATTACCTTCTGGAATGGCAGTACATTACCATGGACAAGTGGGTCCTGGGTAGTAGGTCAAGGCCTGGCACTCAGTTTCAAACTCAGATCAAAACTGAGGGCAAGATTTTCGACCCTCCTCTCCATCAGAGACACTGCTGTTACAAAGGAGGTGTTAAATCTTCTTTCATTGGGAGCAGTGGAACCAGTTCCTCTTTCACTAAGAGGAAAGGGTCTCTACTTGAGATACTTCCTTACAACCAAGAAAACAGGGGAGTGGCGACCCATTCTGGATCTCAGACATTTAAACAGGCATTTACTGAAACCAAAATTCAAAATGGTCACCTTGTACACTATTCTGTCAACCTTAAGGCAGGGGACTGGCTGGCCTCTCTGGATTTAAAGGATGTATTTCCATGTCCTAATAAGGCAGTCACACAGAAAATTCCTCAGATTCAGACTGCCATCAGGCCATTACCAGTTCAGGGCAATGCCTTTTGGTCTTAATTCTGCTCCAAGGGTGTTCACAAAATGCTTGGCTGTGGTTGTGGCACATCTGCGGAGGCAAGGATTGGCAGTTTTCCATACCTGGACAACTGGCTTACTTGTGAGAGTCTCCCCAGCAGTTCAAACAGTCTCTAGAGGTGACACAAAGTCTGCTTCAGTCTTTGGGGTTCTTGGCAAACCAGAGAAAGTCAGTGCTGCAGCCATTGCAGCTCTTGGAGTTCATAGGAGTAGAACTGGATTCAGTCAGAGGAAGGGCTTTTCTTCCTCAGCAAAGGAAGAGACACTGATATAGCTGGCAGGTTCCTTCAAGCCTCACAGTCTCAGACTGGCCAGACACTTGCTTCAGTTGTTAGGCCACATGGCAGCCTCAACTGCCACGTAGTCATGGGCACGATTCCAAATGAGAGATGTTCAGTATCACCTCAGACACTACTGGCACCAGAAAAAGATTGGCTCTCAAAGCTGATTCCAGTCGCACAAATATTCATGCAAGCTGTGCAGTGCTGGCTGGATTGGGGAACCTCAAACAGGGGTTCCATTCCTTCAAGAGCAGCTATCCCTGGTACTCACCGCAGATGCATCCCTACTAGGGTGAGGGCACACCTAGGGAGCATACTGTCCATGGTACTTGGATCGCACAGGAATCATTGCTGCATATCAACCTGTTGGAGCTCAGGGCTGCACTCCTGGCACTTCAGGCATTCACCAGCTTGATCCAGGGAAAGGTGGTTCAGGTCAGAACAGACAACCGACATACTACAAGGTGGGTCCACAGCAGCGCTGGGGTGCGAGGAGGAGGCGATCCGAAGCCCCAATGGCTTGGAAGGACCTTCGGTGATTACGGCCTGGCAGCTCTAGGTACGTTAGCCGGCCCTGGTTCTGCTTCTGGGCATGAGCCGCCCCTGTCAACAGGCTTCCTGAAGGAGCAAGGCGCAGTCTTCGCTGGTTACCACTGGGCAAGCGGTTCCAAAGGCGGGTCCCTGAGGTTACAGAGGTGGGTCCACGGCAGCACTGGGATGCGAGGAGGACCACATGGAAACTTTGCAAGTAGTCTGCCAGGGGCTGCCCACGATGATGATGTTGACGTCAAAGTAATAAACGAGGTGGCCCCTTAGGAGGCCCCTACTTTTCTTAGTTCTTTTCCCGCCATTGATCTGAACTTGTCTGACTGCTAAGAAAACATCGCTGCTATAGCTGCCATTTTATTTCTTTTATTCCTACTAAGTAATCACTTTCAGAGTGATTTTGGCAACCTGTATGTCGTCGAAAGAACTGTCTAAACTTTTCCGGTACTGTGAGAGCAGAAGACATCTGACTACACGGAGACTCCCACAACATCTGTGCTTGCTGCCCAGGCCTAAGCCACAACATGAAAGCCTGCAAAACCTGCTGGGGGTTTAACTGTGCAACCAGGCAATACCGAAGGGGCTTTGGAGAAATGTTTGTTCCAAAAGACCGAGAGAGAATGGAGAAGGAACTCCAGCAGAGATCCATGTCACTGGCTCTGCCAGCTGAATCATGGTCATCTAAATCCCTTGAGAAAACATCAGGAGTCCAAGCACAAGCACTGGGACAAGGAAGACTTCCACAGCATGTTCCAGGTCACCCTACGTCCTACAGATATGACCTTCACTTTGATGCCATCTGCCTGGTGGCAGCCTCTACCGCTGACATGACACCAAGGTTGGGGCTGCATGAGCACTGTCGTGCCTGCTACAACTGGAACATCAGCATCGGGACTCAGCCTCCCTATCGACTCCTCCCAGTCGTGCCTGTCAACAACAGGGTGCAGACTCTCAAGCAGTCCTCATGTCTTTTTCAGACATGATACAACATTTACTGCCTGGCCTCCATGTTCCAGGAGGGCCCATCAACAGAGACTCCTACCAGTCTGGGCTGATGTGGGCAAACATTTTGCTCTGCACTGCCTATGTTTCTTTGGTAGCACCGTGTAGAGCAGTGATTGGCGCTGCACTATTGAGAGACTCAATAACAGCAGTCTGCAAGAGAGCGAGTGGTGCAATGCGGCATTATATCCTGTATAGCAAGTACAGCAAGGAGCTCTATTCACTATTGCAGGATATAGTATCGCTTGAGGCCAATTCCGCCAAGATGCTTCCATAGCGTAGTGGTGTACACCACCACTTGCAGTGCAAGCAGCCCCAGGTTTGGGTCCAGCTAGAGGCAGAACAATTTTTTTATTTGAAATCCAATAACCGCCCCATATAAAAAAAAAAAAAAAAAAAAATTGTTTGTGCTTTGGTTAAGTATTGTAGCGACCACGTCGCTTTTGCAATGGTGGGACAATATCCGTCATGCCTTTGATCACTGGCTCAAGTTTGTTCAGTCTGTGTGAGCAGTCTTTCAGACTGCCTTTATCACATAAAACCGTTTCTTTTCTTCTTTTCTCTTCTATTTTTGCCGCTTCTGGCTGCCAGGGTTCAGCCTGGTCATGGACCTCTGCACTTCCACCTCCAGTTCCCCGCACTCACCCAGCACCTGGCTTACCCCACAGGGGTGGGGTCACAACATCACATTAGTGCTGCAATCCTGGTAACTGTCCGGGAGAGCCGGCTAGGAGGCAAATTGAAGCCGGAGGCAGGCTTCATATAGATGGCCATCAGCATGATTTTTCCCTTGTTTTTCCAGGGAGGGACATGCAATGATGTCCAGTATCTGTCCCACCCTTGTACTGTTTCAGGCACCGATCCATTTGAGGTACCCCAGCCTCTGCCTGGGATCCCTGTGAATCAGTCACATGCCCACCCTCCCAAGAAGGAGGCACTCCATGGGATGTTTGATCCTTCTCTCCTGGCTAACCCTCCAGTTCCCGGGTCCGTTCCCAAACCGGGTCACCGGCATCTCATGCAGAAATCCAACTGCTACACTGGTGGGCGGCTTTGCCTATGATGTTTCTGATGCTTCTGCCGGGTTGCAGCATCTATCTCAGGAGATACTCATGGCTCAGGGTAGCAGGCATTGCCACAGATGTGCAACAAACAATTATGCCCCATTCAGAGGGCAAAAGTTTTTGGTCATGAGGTAGAAGAGTTTCTCAAAACCTCCAAGCCTCGGGCAGGATTTTCAAGTCTACACTCCCTCCACTGTTCTCTGCCAGGGTAGGAGCAGGGGTGCCTTTGCCCAGATGGTGTTGGGGACAGCACTCTGCCCTCAGACAACAGGGCAGGGACAAAGGCACTGGGGCCTTCAGGCCCGCACTGCCAGTACCTATTCAAAAGCTCCTAGGGTGGTGGAGACACCACCACCGCTCAACCTGACTCCTTGTATGCCCCAACCACTTTTACCTCCAGGGGTGGTGGTGGGGATCATCTCTCCTTCACTTAGACCAGTGGAGGAGATGATTACAGATGCATGGGGTCTGGAAATCATAGAAACGGGCATGCTCCTAAACTTCTGGGCAACCCTCCAGATCATGCCCACTTGTGACATGTTGTCCAGGTATCTACCTCCGTTGCTAGAGGAATTATGGACTCTGCTCCAGAAACAGGCCTGTAATCGAGGCATAGGTCAGGAAGCATAGGAAAACCAGGAGCAGTTATAAAATTTGCAAGTAGCATTTTAGTCTTAGAAATAACAGTAAAATAAAATAAAAATTGTTCAGTATAACTACTGTATTTACAAAGGCAGTACAAACAGAGAAACAAAAGTCCTTAGTCTGAGGGTATCTCTAATTCCAAGTTTGTCTCTTCTCCCAGCAAAAATATTGTTGCTCTTTTATAACAAGTCTTTGCCAGGTTGTTAACTTCTTCATCCTGAGCTGGTTAAGGAGATATCCTGTTTCTCACAAAATGTTCTTGTCAGTTTCTTTGCATGTCGACAAATAGAAGCTGGTGACCCACAGCTGACCTCTTGTTGACAGCTCTGCAAAGAGTTTGCAAACAAGCCTGAAAGGAGCTCAAACTGCAACCCCTAAATTCCAAATAGCTTTTGCAATCATTTCAACAGTGTGGATTTCAAATCAAGGGTGAGGCTTGAGTCTGGAGAACTTGGCATCCACTGCATTATAAGTAGCAAGATTGATATGGCAGAAATAAATGAAGTACTGGTTTTCACATGTAGTGAATGCAATACTATAAGGAATTAAAGAACAAGATCTTAACACTGGAAAAGCAAATTGTGACACGGCAACAAACAAATATCATGCATGAGTGTAGTGTTGAAAGCAGCACACAAGAAGAAAACTTGTAGTGTAGAAAATAGGAAAAACAAGAGAAACTGAGGAGGAAGGAAATTGGATGATAGAGAACAGAACATTTGAAAAGGTCAAAGAGCAGGGATGATTAGTATAGATACGACAAATAGGTTTGCCCCTGGTAAATTTAGAAAATAGCGATACAGTCGAGAACTCTCTGGAAGTGGAAAGGGAGAAAGAGGATGAAGCTGATGATTCATCTGTATGCACACACACACTCACAGAACACCCCAGTAGTGGAAGAATGACAAAAGGATACTAGTCGTAATGAGAAATTAGCAGGTAATAAAAACTTGTTAGTAACTGACATTTTCAGTGGTAACTTACAACCAGATGAGTGCTCTGTGGGTGATTCAACCAGTGGGAGGCAGATAACCAGCAATGAGAAGCTTGCAATAGTGACAATGCTAGAAAAGATCAGAGTAGAATAAACAAATATACATGCTAGGGATTCCATCCTAAAATATATGGATAGATACACAGCAAAGGGCAATAAAGAGCACATTACTACAAGTTACTTTCCAGGTACCAAAATAAGAGCTGTCCACCAGATGCTCCCAAATATCATTAAGGAAAGGAACCACGCCAGCTATTATTGTGCATTTAGGGACAAATAATATACAATAGTCTGTGACAGAGATAATGAAGGAATATAAAATATCAAACTGGAAGCAGATAATCTGAAGTGTAAAATCTTTTCTCTGAGATTCTACCAGTCCCGAGAGCTAATGATTTAAGAACAGAAAAAATAAAAAGATAAACAACTGGTTAAGGCTATGGACTTTGCAGGAAGGGACTGGATGCTTAACTCATAGGTTCATAAGAAGTATTTAGGTCCATAAGCCTAAAAGACCATATAAGGATCTGTTACCAGCTAATGTACATAGCTCCATTTTTTATCTCCCATGTACATGTCCAACCAGTATTTAAATGTCTGTAGGGTACTAGCACCCACCACTTCACTTGGGAGCCCATTCCAGATATTTACGATCCTCTGGCTAAACCATGTTCCTCTTTTATTAGTTCTGTACTTCTCTCCCTTCAGTTGTTTGTCATGTGTCCTTGCATGTTTTCTGTTCCTTCTTTCCAGGTCAAACCCAGATTTCACATATTAGTCCATCACTCAGTGCCCTATAGGCATAACAAGATCCCCCATTCTTCTATATTCCATAGAGTATAGACCTAGGTGTTTCAGTCTGACATCATATGCTTGGTTGTTTTCTAGATCCACTCTTTTGTGAATCTTCTCTGTACTCTTTCTGTTCTTTTTGTCCCACCTATGCTATGTACTGAGCTAAAGGGGCTCCATATTCAAGAGAGGCCTCACCAGAGATCTGTACAATGGAACAAGAACCTCACTCTTTCAGCTTTTGATGTTCTGGAACAGGTTACCAATAATTCTATTAGCTCTTGTAACACAGATCTTGTTATGTTTTTCAAAGCTCAGTTTTTCTGTGATTATCACCCTAGATCATTCTCTCACTTTCTGACGTTTCCAGAATGTATGAGTTCAGTGAGTATTGTGCTCTGAAGTTATGATTATGACCAAAGTGAATGACCTTACATTTGGCAATATTAAAGTCCAATTTATGCGACTTTGCCCAACCTCAAGATGGTATAGTTATTCCGTAATTTTGCAATAGCTTCACATTGTTCACTATTGCCCAATCTTGGAGTCGTCGCAGTATTTACATATCCAAACGCCACTGGATACTTGCATGCTGGAAACCAGGACATTAAACAGTCTTGGACGAGCACGGACCCTGGGGCACCCCACTACTCATCCCAGCTCGTAGAGAGGTATCCCCTAATCTGCACTCACTGCGTTGTCTATTGCACAACCATGCTTCAGCCCACTTTACCGAGGTAATGGTCTACTCCCAATTGTTTAAGGGTATTAAGTAATACTGTATGGGAGGCTGAATCGAAAGCCTTCCTGTAATCTAAATAAACAATGTCAACTGGAAATCGGGCATCCTGGGCCTGGCTTACTGGCTGAAAGAAATGTAATAAATTGGTTGTACATGATCTCCCACTTGAGAAACCATGCTGTGAAATGTCTGTATGATTCAGGGTTTTAAACTACAATCAAGAAACTCACCTATGAAGGATTCTATTACTTTACCTGTAATTGAGGTGGGGCTTATTAGGCGATGGTTCTCTGGTTTAGTCCTATGTCCTGATTTATATATGGGTGTTGTATATGTTTCTCTCCAGACATCTAAAACGCTACCTTGTTGTAGGATTTGTTAAATATGGCTGTGAGTGGGATGTCAATCTCATCTGCTGTTTGTCAGAAACACTGGGTGTAATTCGTCTGGTCCCCTTATTTGTACCTCTTTAATTTCTTTAGTTTAACTCTGACTTGTTCCTATGGTAATTAATGGAATATCAGGTTTCCACTATGTCTTGTGTCATATCTTCTCTACTAATCCCACTGTTGTCCCTAGAATACACACTTTGGAAGTATAAATTGAACACATTCGCTATACCCATCTCATCCTCAATTTGTGTCTCATGGCCTTTTAACATAGTAATCTGATTATTATTCTTACGAGACGGCCCACGTAATTATAGAATTTCTTTAAGTTATTACCTTTTGAGGTAGCTAGTGTTAACTCTGCTTTTACTCATTCTTTTTTATGGCCTGTTTACACTCTTTTTTACCAGAGACTTATATGCAGACAGTCTGTTAGTGGATGGATGCTTTTTAGTCTCTTATATGCCCTGTTTTTCTTGTTTATTAGTCTACGAATTGATTGGGTCATCCAGTACGGTATTCTTCCCCTGCTGTTATATTTTTTTGCTTAATGGTACATGATTTTGTATACATGAATTCAGTACCCGTTAACTATTTCCGTGACTGCTCTAAGATTTCCCTTTAGCACATCCCAGTTATATGATCTGATTATATTATTTATGGTTGTATAGGCTGCTTTGCTATAATTTCTTATCACTGACTTCCCAGGATGTGGTGGGGGTTCTCTTCAGTAAAGCTCTTACCTACTATGGTCGCTGCTTCCCAGTGGTTCTATCACTTCTACATTTGTTATAGCTTCCCCATGTTACTAAGAATTAGATCCAACAAACTCTGATCTCTAGTATTTTCTCTAACCATCTGGGTTAGGCAGTTAGTTTCGATATTTCCAGAAACCTGTCTTCGATTGATCCTTCCCCACTCAGGGACTCTCAACATATCCTGGGGAGATTAAAATCTCATAATAATAGTATTATCTGTAATCAGGTTATTTTCAAGGAAATCCATAAAAGCCTGGTTTTCTAGATCAGTCAGATTGGGTGATCTATAACATACTCCCAGTCTAATGCTTTTATTTCCTGATCAAAATTGAGCCATAGTTGTTCCACTTTAGTCCCTCATCTTTGTCTAGGTAAAGTATACTAGCTTTTAGATGTGAAGATATGTAACCCCAACTCCACCACCCACCTTCCTTGCTCTGGGTTTATGATGGAAGTCATAACCATCAATTTTATCTAATCATCTTCTCTAAGCTAGGTTTCTGTTATCCCACATATGTCTGTGTTGCCACGTGCACATACATACCTTAGCTTGTCAGTTTTTGTCTTCATGCTTCTAGCATTGACGAGCAGCAATTTTATTCCCTTGATCCTCCTGTGACACCCAGGTGTCTGACTTAAATCTTCCACTGGACCTCCTTGTATACCATTCATTATCGCCCAGAAGTTAGTTTAAATACCTGTCTATTTGTTTCCTAAATGCTAGTCCCAGTGCTTGTGATCCTGTCCTACTTAGGTGTCTATCATCCTGTCCAGAGTATTTTGCATGTAATTCAAAGTCTTCCCAGGAATTAATGCAGTTAATACCATTTGTAACACACCACCTTCTCATCCAGTTATTGACCCTTTTATTTTCTGGTTTATTTTAATTCCTGCTCTGATTACTGGTAAGATTTCTGAAAACACCACTTTTGCACTTATTTTCTGGACTGTTTTCTCAATACTCATAAGCTGTAAATACATCTTGTCTTCCCTGGTTCTGTAAAGGTCATTAGTTACCTCGCGTGAATTATAATGAGTGGAGTGTCCGCACCTTTTTTACCATCTTAGGGATCATGTTATTTATATCTGCTAATGTTGCACCAGGCAAGTAAGAATTGTTACCACTTCTTTCAAACCTTTTGTAGTATATGTATCCATAAATCTGACAATAGAATCTCCAATAATGTGCACCCTACTGTTCAGTGCACCTTCCTGCACCTCCATATCACTATCCCACCCTCTTTCCAAATTTTTATATGTAAACCAGAGTTATGAGATATCCTATCTTCTGTTGTTGTAATATGGTGTTCACCTTCGTATTTAGACAATCACCAATTGGGAAGAATTTGTGGACAACATGAACTACTATAGTGAGGATGGGTTACATCTTAATAAAGCTGACAGCAGGAAACTGGGAATAAAATAGAACAAACACCTGTTTAAACTGACTGAAAGGGGGAGGGTTTTAGAAAAGACTAATGAAAATGTCACTACATTTAATCAACCTGTAGAAGGCAAAAAAGAGGCAACCAGGATGTTAAATTGTGGTCACTTAATGCACGAGCTTAAATAATAAGTCTGAACTGGAAATATTATTAAAGAGAGTGTAGATGTTCACACAGTGACTGAACTGTGGGACACAAATTGCACATGGAATAAGGAGATTAAAGTTACACATTATATGCAAAGGATAGAGCAAATAAAAGGGGACGGGGGTGGCAATTTACATAAAAGATTCTATCAACAGTCAAATTTATGAGGACTTTAGTAATGCACAAGATGTCGAGTCACTAAGGATTTAAGTAGACAACATCAATGTAAATACAGTTTACATAGGTGTATAGGCTCCTAACACAAATTTTACATTGGACAAAGAAATTAACAAACAATTAGAGCACATGTCAGATAAAGGGGACATAGTGGTAACCGGTGACTTTAATTACCCATTCATCAAATGGGGAAAAATGACATCAAGTGTGGTGACAAAAAAGGTTCTTAGAAACCCTGACAGCAGCTGGATTAGATCAAATGGTGCATAAACCAACAAGAGGGAATAAAATACTAGATATGCTAATAACAAATGTAAGTAGTCTCATTAAGAACATAAATATTAGGAGAATTTAGGCAACAGTGATCATAGTACTATAGAATTTAGCTGTAAAAAAGATAGTTGAGAGAACTAAGGGGACAGCTGTGCTCAGAAACTACTATAGGACCAACTTTTTGAGAATTAAGGAGGAACTGTCCAACTAGGATTGGGAAAAATTGTTTGATAACGAAAGCATAGAAGAGATGTGGAACTTTTAAGAATACTTTTACACCTTGAAGATAGGTTCGTGCCAAGTAAAAGAAAGTATGATAAAAGAGGACGCATACTATTATGGTGTACTTACAGGGTTATAAAACAACGTGAAAAAGAAAAAGCTTGCCATGAAAACAGTTCGGTCAGAAGAATTGGTTGGAGTTTACAAAGGGAACTGAAAATGTTGAAAAAATGATTAGTCAGGAAAGAAATGGGTTAGAATTAATGATAATACATAGAAAGGACAATGGGAAAATTTTTATTCTTGTGTAAATGGTCATAAGCATGTCAACACACAGGTTGGCCTGATTAGTAGATAACAACCAGACTATCACATGCCTGACAGACATGGCTAACGCCTTTAATAAATACTATTGTTTGGTGTTCAACTGAAATTGTATCATAATGGATAATATAAGAGAAACTGTTCAGAAAGGCAAGAACATAAGTAGAATAAGTCCAAGTGAAACAGAGGCACTGCTGAGCATGATAAATGATAAAAAGAAATCGATAGGCCCAGACACTTGCACCCTGGACTTCTCAAAAGAAGTTGGATCCTATATATCAAAGCCCCTCTCACTTCTTGAATGCTTCCTTTCTACAGGTGAAGTATCGACTGATTGGACTACTGCTATTGTAGTACCAGTATTCAAAAAGGGATTAGAGCCCTGGTAGCTAATTATAGACCAATTAGCTTGTCGGCTGTATGTCGATAGCTAGCTGAAATGCACATCAAAGCTAAATTGAGAAGAATTTATAAGTTCTTGGGTACAAAGATACCAAACAACATGGTTTTCATCAAAACAGAGCCTGTATAACCAACCAGTTATGTTTCTATGAGAATGTTAACACTAGCCTTAACCAAAATATCCAATGAATGTTGTGTATTTAGACTTCCAAAAGGTGTTCGACAAAGTCCCACACACAAAGCTAATGGACAAGGTCAGCAAGTTGGAAATGAACCCAGTATTAGTCAGATGAATAAACAGCTGGTTTTATGGGAGAACATAGAGCGTGCTTGTGAGGGGATGTCATTCTGAAGTGGGGGTTGACCAGTAGGAGCCACAGGGCTCTGTGTTGGGGCCGCCACTGTTTGCTGTATTTATAGGTGACTTGCATCATAAGGTAAAAAGCTGTTTAGTAAAATTTGCAGATGATGATAAATTAGGTAGATAAGTGAACACAATATAAGATGTACTACAGCTTACCTTAGACTTAGAAATAATTGAAAATGGGCATTAGATAATGAGATGCAGTTCAACATTGAGAAATGCTCAGTAATGCATATGGGCAGGGACAACAGAAAGCAAGAGTATTATTTAAATGGCAAACTATTAGGCAAGGTAGAAGTCGAGAAGGATTTTGGAATCTGTGTAGATTAAAATTTTATTTTAAAAAGCACTGTATTAAGGTGATAAGAAGACAAACTATATGGTCAGAAATATAAAAGAACATTCATAAACCGCTCCTCCTTCTCCTGTATAATGCCCCTATACAGAGCATACATCAAACCCCACTTGGACTATGGATCCTCCACCTCTGGAGTCCTTATTTGAGGGGAGGTGGAGAAAGTGGAGCATGTGCAACGAAGAATGACAAAGATAAGGGGTATGGGGGAGTACAACTATGAAGGAGACGATAAAGCTTGGGATTGTTTAGTTTGGAACAGAGGAGGTTGAGGGAGACCTTATGACTATGTATAAGATTATCAAGGATGAAGATGAGAGAACTGAATCTGGAAATTCAAGGCAAACCAGTGGGCCTTAGAGGCCATAAACATCAGATCAAATTGGAAAACATTGCAAAAAACAATAGACACAACTTCTTTACACACTGTGCAGCCAGACAGTGTAATAGACTACCCAGTGATGTGGCATTTAGTGAGAATTTGAACATGTTTAAAAAGAGATTGGACGTATTGCTGTTACAAAATGGGAATATAGGGTCCCGCTAATGCAGGTGGATGGTAAATAATGGGCAAATTTGCCTCCTTCTGTCCACTGCTCCAGTATGATAATCCAAAATGATCTCAGTTTCACACAAAGACCCACATATATCTTTATAATCACAGATAAGCAAGGAGGAAGAAAAGATAGAAACAGCAAGTGAAGGCAGAGAGAGATGGTGAGTGGTGGAGAATCACAGGACCGCCAGAGTAATCAGTTCCTAGGTCTCACGAGAATGTCTGGCTGTGCAACCAGACAGACAAGATACAGAAAAGGAGAGACTAGAACAGATCCTTGCATTTAATTCTCTGTCTGTAACAGATGAGACGGGTGTTTTTCAACCCTGTCACAGAGCCATAGAACCTATGCCTCTAGAACAGAGGGACACAGGTTTATACGCCGGTACATCCTTGTCCCAAAGTGAACAGGAGACCTGAGGCATACCCTGGATCTAAGAGATCTAAACTTGTTCATGGACTACGATAAGTTCAGAATGGTCACTTTGCAGGGTCTCCTTCTGTTACTGCATACAGGGGACTGGATATGCTCACTGGATATAAAGAATGCATACCTCCATACCAAGATTCAGAAACCTCACAAAGTGCATGTGGTTCCTGTTTCAAGGAATATTACCAATTCAGAGTGCTGCCCTTTGGCTTATCTTCTGCACCACAGGTCCGTACTAAATGCTTTGCAGTGGTAGCAGCAGCCCTTGCAGGAAGGCCTGTATGTTTCCCTTACCTGGATGATGGGCTATTGAAAGCCCCTCCAGGGACCAGCTGTTGAAGACTTAAGTTCTAACCTGACAGTGGTTTGATGCTCTGTGTGTGACAGTCAACATACCATTATCAGTGTTGATGCCTTGTCAGAGACTGCAGCACATAGGAGCAGTCCTGGATGTACAGCCCAGTGCTTGACTATTTTGCCTTTGGATACGCCAACTGCCTGCTTGTCCAAGCACTCTTGGTACACAACGGCCGTTATGTCTCAGGAAGGATATTGCTATGCATTCTGGGACTCATGACAGTGGCCACTGTCACAGTACCACTGGCCAGTTGCACATGTGTATTCCCCAGTGGACCCTAAGAGTCAAGTGGGACCAGCTCTCAGATGATCTAGAACAGATGGTTCTAGTCATGTTCCCTGTGTTCAAAGTGCTCAAATCATGGATGGAACACAGCAGTCTGCTCAAGGGTTCTGTTCCTGATCCCCTTCCCACTTCAGATCCTCACCACGGATGCGTTAGGGCTGGAACTATCAGCAGTACATGTTCCAGAAGCCCAAATGTCTTGGCAGATCATCTAAGCTGGTCACAGTCAAGGATGCATGGGTGGGAACTGCTGACCTCAGTGGTAGATGATCTATTCAGAAGATGGAGTCATGCAGAGCTGGACCTTCCTGCGAATTCACATAATGCAAAACTGCCATTTTACAGCTGCATGGTGATGTCACCATGCTGATATATTGCTATGAGCAGGAGAGAGGAATGGAACTGTGGAAGCATGTGACTGGATAGCTCCACTGTGGTTTTCCGTAGTGGTGCAGTCAGTGTTGTGCCGCAGTTTCCATATGGCCTTCCCTCTGCAGATGCATCTAGTCCCTCCTTTCCCTCCGCTTGGCAGGTGCACTATTTTGTAGCCATCTGTCCATTTTGGAAGAGCCCACCATGCCCAAGATGACCAATGTGAGCTCAGTGCGATGCTTGAGTATCATGGTCACGATGCACACACGTGAAAGAGCCTGCCGTGCCTGAAATGGCTACCATAAGTTGAGTGCGCATGTGAGTTTCACAGGTGCAATGCGAAAGAACCTGCCATGCCCAAGATGGCTGACGGAGCACTGTGCGCGACTGAGAGTATTATAGTGGCAATGTGCATGCACGACTCATCGTGCACAGCTGCTGTTTCACTGCTGTTTTGTCTAACTGTGTGTCTGATCTGCAAGCTTCTTTATTTATATATTGTCTAAAAGGAGCTTGATTTATCCCCATCGGTCTTGAGTCAGACTTATAACCATCCCAAGATGGGATTTTGAGATGATCAAGTTCTTCAGTGTGAAACTAAGCTGGTGCTGTTTAAATTCAAGTTGGGACATTTTAAAAGTATTTTCTGTGTTTTATACTGTTTTAAACACAGCCATTTTTAGGGCTGTGGGGCGGATCTACAGCACTATTGCGTATCGCTTAGTAGCTCTAAAAATGGCCAATAATGGAATCTCCTGTTGGACATTTGGAAGTATCCGTCCGAAAGCCCAATGGAGCTTGAATCCCTCCGCCACAATCGGCCACTACGGAATAACATCTGCACTATTTTGGCTGATACTTCTGCATTCTGGTGTATGAATTGCACATGCGCAGGACTCATGCGTCAGAAGCAGTTCCGGCGGGTGCCGCCATGTTGCATGTGGTAAAATGCCAGTCACCGTAAAGATGTTCCTGACATCGGCCACCAGCTCCTCAGCATTCTGTGCCCCTCCACTAATCCTCATCTGGCACACTTGAGCCTCCAACCCAGTGTGCGCAAAGATTTTTCTGTGCCCCCAAGTCATACGGGATACTGGGGGCCCACCCCAGTGTGCCTAAAGATGCTCCCTTACATCGGGTGCCCAATTCCTGTGTCGGCATCCTGTACAACCCTCCCCATTTATGTAGTATAGTGGGAGCCCACCCCAGTGTGCCGTAATGTTTATTTTTTTGTTTTTCTGTAAAACAGAAAATGGCCCTTGTCATTGCTGTAGTCCCCCCCCTCCCTCCCACTGAGCACCCACCTCCCTCCCCACCTACCCCCATACTTACCTCTGAGGTTGCCGCTGTCATCTCCTGTGGACCAGGACACGCCTGCACCTTTCAAAGCCCAGCTGCAAACTGAAGAATCAAAGGTAAGCATGCTATTCTGCCATTCAGTGGGTTTTCAACTTATGCTGATATCTCTGCCATTTTTGAAATTTTGCCCAGATTTTCAACATGAGATTCTTGACACCCAGCTCATGAAAACGGTCACTGTCGCTTTGTTACTCGGTCTTGAAAGGTGATTTCACGGTCACTGTGCGGAATCACCTTTCGGACTGAGTTATGAAATGACAGTGCCACTGTTCATGAGGTGGGTCTGAAAAGCCCATGTTGCAAATTTGGTGAAACAGTTCAAAAAATGACTGCATTACTACGCAGCATTGCACAGTTTCTACGCACACTCCTAACGCCGCCAATTTTTAATATTTTCACTCCATTTTTATTGTTATTTTGCACACCTCCTTCAAAACAGTATAGCTGTCATGTTCCACAACCTGCCCAAAACGTGTTTTCGCACCTGTGGAGCAGAATAGCTGCTTGTCTCTGCTGAAATCACCTTCGGGACAAGTGAACAAAGTGAAACTGGCACTGTTCATGAGGAGGGTCCAAAAAGGCCATGTTGAAAATTTGGTGCAACACCTCCAAAAATGGTCAAGTTACTTCTGGGTGTTGAATAATTTCTACACATGTGTAACATTGGTCACTTGGTAGCTTTTCACAGTCCTTTCGGCTCTGGCTAGAGTTTGTTCTAAAAGTAACTGGTTTCTATAGTTTTACTTAGGATTTGATTTTGAACTTTGCTTAGTTTTATATAAATTCTGGCTTTTCCAAGGATCTTGGTGCAAGTAAGAATTTGTCCTGCACTTTACTCTGGAACCCCTAAAAGGAATAGAGACTTTGAACTTTATCAACATATTTGTACAAGCGTTCTCAATTGGACTGCAGTTTGTTATCCACTACCACTTTTTAGTAGATTATAGCTTGGCCGCTTGTTTTATTAAGTGTTGGTATTCCTTGTCTGTTAACTAGAATCTGAAAACTCAAGAATGGTGGATACAAGAAACAGGCTGATAACTACTCACCCAGGTTCTGGCAATGAAACTCTGCAAAAAAGAAAAAAGTAAAACAAGTAATAAAACAACATCTGTCAGTGTATCAACTCTAATTGAAATTCCCTCAATCATTAACAGTTCTTCAGTGATCCACTAGCCACATAATCTAATGATCTGGGTTCTTCTTATGTAAGAGTTCAGTCGTAAGAAATCCTACTAATAATTCAAGGTCAGATAACACTGTAAATGAAAGCTGTCTGTTTTCGATGTGTATTCATTTATTATCGGTAACTCCTTGTGCTAATGACCAGAATCTGTCAGTCAGCATAAGGAGTTTCTGATAATTAATGAACACATAGAAAACAGACAGCTCTTTTCATGGGAAAAGTTAAAGTCCTGGTTCCTAGCTTCTACATATGTGTGGCTCCCTAGTTAACAGTGGTTACCCGGATAACAGAGTTTGGCATGAATTTAGCTAATTACTATTGATACTGATGTATACAAGAGGCACCCTTCAGCGCTTCTGACAGCGGAAATCAGCGGTCCCAGCAGTGCACAGCAGTACTGAAAATAAGGTGAATAAATAAAACTATAATTTGCACTATATGTGATTATAAGAATAGTGCTTTGAATGCACGTAAGACACTACACTAAAAAGTGGGATGGGGGCTTATAAGCATGTGCATCCAAATTACTTCACTACAGTTGCAGTAGCAGTAATTGTGGCTCTGACCAAAGCTTGCTCTGCTTGCTCATTGTAGAGCCTGGAGTTTTCATAGTGAGGCGCATTGTCCAGCTCTTGGAAAAGGAGTTTCTGTATGCCTTCCCTCCCTTCCCTCTAATTCAGAGTGTGTTACTCAGGTTGCAAATGGAGGGGCAAATCTAATGCTCATTGCTGCCCTATGGCCTCGACAGATCTGGTTCCCCTACTGCAGCAACTTTCAGTGGGACCCCAGTACCTCTTCCTATGTGAGGGTCTACTGTCAGAGGAACAGGGAACCCCAGTCCATCTGGGCCTGAAGTCTCTTCATCTGCTCGCATTACTTCTGAAGACATTGCCATATCTTGTTTTGGAGTTTCCAAAAGGTGATGGATGTTCTGGTGGCTGCTACAAAGCCCTCCACTAGAACTGCTCTCCATGAAGTAGAAGCAGTTTTGCTTTATGAGCCACTTCACACCACCTTATCTGTTTACCTGTCCAGTTAATCAGGTTCTAGAGTATCTGATGTCCTTATCAGATTCAAGCCTGCAGTATTCTTCACTCAAAGTGCACCTGGCTACCATATCAGCTTTCCATGTGCCTATAGATGGCTGTATGGTTCCCCAGTTGGAGGTGGCCCTGGGGCATTCTGCATCTAAAACCTCCTATTCACAATCCAGTCCTGACTTGGGACCTGAATTTTACTTTGGAAAAGCTCATTTTGGCTCCTTTTGAGCCAGTTACAACTTGTGTCCTGTGCTTTCTCTCTTTGAAAGCATTATTTCTAGTTGCAATCACTTCTGCTCTAAGGATTTCAGAGCTACAGGCTTTAATGTGAGCCTCCTTATTTGATTTTCCACAAAGACAGGGTGTCATTGCATACTGATCCTAAGTTTCTTCCTAAGGTGGTGTCTGAGTTTACTTTTAATCAAACCATCCACCTACCAGTTTATTAGGCAGAGCATGCCAATTCAATGGAGGCATTGCTGCATACTTTAGATGTGCATAGAATACTCAGATTGTACATACATTGTACAAAGACTGCAGGAAGTCCTCACATCTTTTGTTTCGCTTTGCCCCTGGGAAGGAGGGGTGCCCCAGTTTCTAAACAATGCTTGTGCAAATGGCTAGCAAGCTATATTACTCTTTGTTACAGGAAGTATGATATGGGACATTGGTACATGGTCATTCTACAAGAGGCATGGCCACTTCTGTAGCTTGTTTTCAGAATGTCTTTGCTGCAAAGATCTGTGCAGCTAGCTCCCAGAAGGAGGTCGTCTGAACAGATCTCCGGCCAGGAGCTGTGAAGAGGAGGTGCTGCCCACATTTATATCTACACTGAGGTCTGATATCGCCGTGGTGGTCCCTGGCTAAATTACTTGCAAAATTATCCATGTGGTCCTACTGCCTGATTGCTATAAGTTTTAAGGGTGTGGCCTGATGAAAGAGATTCTCTCAAAGATCTACTGTTACAGTAAGTACATAGCTGTTCTAGCTCAAACAAACACACAAAAATACCCAGGTATGATTAAACAGACTTCACATATGCCCAAATTAACATTAACACATGTAAACAGGATGATGTGCCCATTAAACGGTTACAGATTTGCTAAACTGTGTCTATTTTGCTGTTAGGTTGATATTCTGAATAAAGTTGACTGGAAAGCATGGATGAATACTCCAGGCATGCCTCCAATATGTCCAAAGTAAGTAGCTTCCTATCGTTGAAATCTGTTGGGATTAGTCTCTTTGAACTGCAGATGCAGACCTAACTAGAAAACTATAGGCAAATAGGATAGGTTCAAAAAACATGAATATTAATACTAAAGTGCTGAATCAAGGGTTTTGCAAATTGCATTGGCAATAAAGCCAAGGTTTAAAAGAAATAAAAATTGTATGGGTATTCTAATGTAGAGCATTGTGGGTAATTATGCAAATCAACTTACAAGAACTGAATAGGACTCTATGGTGCCAGAAGGCTCGACACAGAAATGAGAAAAGAAAACCAGAACTTTCCACTTTGAGGGAGGGCACAGTAGCATAGAGACAAGGTAGTTGATTATTTTGCTTGTAAACAGAATTTATTTATTTAATTTTGATAATCAGTTATGACTGAGACCATTAGATTCCCTTTCTTATTGGTGACCCAGAATTCATTACAAATAACACATTGAGGCAACTTAGAACAATGGAGTAGCCATACAAAGACAATTGTGATTTACAATGGGAAAATGACATTTGTAGAACTATTCACGACAAGAAGGGATGTAATATGTTACAGTGGGTGCAGTGTCATCGTTTGGCAAGAAAAACATGGAGAATATTAGAGACAAAACACATTCTCTTTATTTTTGCCCAAAGTGCATTCAAATGGTACAGCAAATTAGCAGTTGTCCTTAGCAGCAGGACTGGCTCCCAGTGGTTTTCGCACGCAGGTGTTTTGTCAAGGGATATGGGCCAATGGTAGATCTGCCTTTAAATACTACAAACTTAAAGGTGTACACACTCATAAGTGAATAAATAACCAAGGTGTTGAAAGGTTTGAAATCAACACAGTAAGTACAAATTCCTATTATATGAAGCACTTAACACAGGAGACCAGTTCAGATAATGGTTCCATAATAAAATATGCTAAACTGCTATCTATGCTGTTAATGTGTGGTGAAAACATATAAGTGAAACCCGTGTAAAATAACATGTTCAAAGCCTGAAAATGGCAAACCACAGACTTATTTGAGACCTTTTGGCATCTTGCAGTCCAGGTTTTAAAATGGGCCTCTAATGCATGCAGTGATTTGAGTGGTATGATTGGCTAATGAGACTCCAGAAGGAGTATTTTAATCCCCAACAATCGCTCATTCAGGTTCATCTACATATGAATAGTCTTTAACTAATGTAAAGGCAGTGTTAACACCTCAGTATAGCTCTGCTGTACTTAGCATGACACAAATTCAAACTGAAAAAGTTGAACAAATAGGACAAACTAATTAAAGCGTTATTAATGTGCCTTTTTCCTGATTTAATTACTTACCTGCAAAAATATTATTGCTGGAGACCAGGTGAGAGGGAATATGAAAGAGGCCTTTAGTACCTGTTGGGAATAAACAAAGTCAACCGTGGGGACTATTTAACAGAGTCAAGAACCTGAGGTTGTGAGTGGCAGCTGGGGGTGTTTAAGAGGGATTTGATGAAGTTGTATTTTACGGAAAGGGTGGTGGAGCTGTGGAACACTCTGCCAGTGGAGGTGGTGGAGCCAAGACCATAAATGGTTTCAAACATGGCTGGGGACAAAGTGAAGGGTTGGATGGTTCAAGTTGGTAGCAGTAGGGAGGGAGCAGGAGGATGGATCGAGAGATAAAACCATGTATGGACAGTCCCATTACAGATAGGAACTCCAGGCAGACTAGGTGGACCTTGGTCTTTTTCTGCCATCATTGTTTATGTTTCTGTGTGTCATTGTAAAGTGGGTAAAGACAGTCTAGAATGTGCATTCATACTCTCAACCTCCTCACCACAAATCGGGGACAAGGCTTAAAATGATCAGGGACAAATTATCAAAATCAGGGACACATCTGAAAAATAATATTAGTTCCAGAAGCTGTGTACAACATGCTTCTTAGTGTGAATAGCACTTCTCAAAGAGAACTAGACTGTAACACCAATGGTTGGTATTATTTTGTGATTAAATCCCTACTCTTCAGTGACAGAAATGCCAAATTTAGGGAGACAGAAGACATTTCTTCTTTTTTTTTTTTTTTAAATCTTTTATTTGTATTTTAAACTTATTTACAAGTAGGTCCACTTTCATGACATTACAATCATATTTGCCTCTGGTCTTTTGCAACATAAATTATAAAGTTCAAGCACATCAAAATTCAATATTATAATCTTTGCCAAGATATTCAGTATAATCAACTGCCTCCCGCGCAAGTCTATTTTATTTAAATTCCATCTCCCAAGCTCATATTTTAAATTCAATGGAATATCTTTCCTCATTTTTCCTCAAGGTCATCCGAGCACCTCATTCTGGTCTAGGTTTAGTATCTCAGCCCCTGCCCTTATTAAGTTCCTAATGTTTTCTGTCTTTGGGAAAAGTAAGTTAAAAGGGAAAAGAGGAAAAAAACGGGGAGGGAGATGAGAGGCATGGGAATACCAAAAGTCCCACCGACTGAAAACTGCTTAGCTGAGCTGGAACATCAGTTGTCCCTGTGAGCGCACGAAGTAGGCACAAAGGTGGGTCTATCAGCATGTAGTATAGTTGCCATTTGACCTATCTCATATAAAACTGTTCCCTACGGTCATTTATACTGTATGTGATCTTTTCCATGTTATGAATTTGTATTGTAATCTTCCACCAGTCTTGTATTGTTGGTGACTGAGCTGTCGCCCAGAGTTTAGTTAGTACTTTTGGCTGCTGTATATTGCCAGCAGATATCTAGTATTCGGCCCCTGTAGCGCTTGGGGAGAAGTAGAACAAAAAATCTCCGTGTTAGCTGAAAAATGGGTCAATTAGTTGCTGTAATTGCTTTTCCAGTTGTTCTTTGAAACTCGATAACACTGGGCAGGACCACAGAATGTATGTCAGATTAGCCTCAGCTCACCGCACTTTCTCCAACAACTGGCTGAGCGATCCTGGGAATAGTGCCTAGTGACTTTAGGGGACCTGAAATATCTTAATTAGTGATTTCCGGCAAATTCCGCCATTGGTGTGAGCTTGTGACCCTAGAGGAATTATTACAGGCTAACCTCCAGTCTACCATATTTAACCAAATGCCTGATTCCTCCCTCCATTGCTCTCGGATGTTTTCAGTAGTCTCTTCACCTTGCAAATTTAAAGCTTGGTAGTATATTGAGACTAAATGCTCCTCTTCCTAGTTTCGCTCAGAGTTATCTGGCATTTTATTAGTGCCGGTGATTTTGTGGTCTCAGAACTCTGAGGGAGCCTGTCTATATAGTGCCTAGCTTGTAGAAACGGAAATGGTCCTTGCTTAGCAGGTGAAACCTCTCCTGAAGTTCCGCTGAATCCACCAGACCACCCCTGAGTCATTATATGTGGGATATATTGTAGGCCAAGATCCGCCATTCGCCAAATCTGGTGTCCAGGTCGCTCGGGGAATTGTGGGAGTGCCCATATCGGGTACAGAAAGGGTAAATAGGGTGTCAGGCCGTAAGATTTTTAATCATGTTCCAGTTTTGAATTGTGCCATCAACCAGGGCCCGATAGTTGGGGAGATCTTTCCCTGAGCATTCGGCTATAAGTTGTCCAGTAAAAGATAGCATCATTCATTAATACCCTTTCAATGTCAATCCAGTGTGGATGGACCGCTCTGTTCTGCTTCGCCATTACATGCATCATTGTTATCGCTGCTGATAGCGCTTCAAATCTGGGAGTGCTAGGCCCCTTCATTCCTTGCTAATGTTAACACCTTAATATTTATCCTGGGTTTCTTCCGCCCACACAAATCTCCGTAGCAATTGATTAATTTCTTTAAAGAAAGTTTGAGAGACAGCAAGAGGGATGTTTTGAAAAGGTACAATGCTCTGGGAGGGTTATCATCCTGAAAGTTTCTATTCTTTTCACCATATTCAATGGTATAACTGACCAGGCCTGAAGGTCTTGCTTAATTGTGTTATGAACGGGAATAGTTGTATTTACAGTAGTGAGTTTCTACACGGGAATATATACTCCCAGATATTTTAGTTTTACCAGATCCCACCTGCCTGGGAGGGCTTTATTTATTTTTTGAGTAGGGTGTAATTAAATGAGTAATTCCTTTTAGACAGATTTAGTTTGTAACCCGATAATTCCCCATATTCATCCAAGGTTTGTCTCACGCTAAGATTGATTGTTCTGGGTCTTGTAAGTACAATAAGATATCATCCGATATAGGGCAATTCTGTGCTCAATGTCCCCGAGTGTAATTCCTCTAATTTCAGGGTGCTCCTAATCTTCTGGCCAGCGGCTCTATGGTTAGCCGTGAACAGTAATGGTGACAGTGGGCAACCTGGTGGGTACCTCTTTGCAGTTGGAAATACTCTGAATGGCGACCATTGACTCTTACGCAGGCCCGAGGGTTGAATAAATGCCCAAGGATCTGCACAAGACCCGGAGGGAAACCAGCGCTGTAAGATAGAGTATAGAAAGACCAGGCTACTCTGTCAAAGGCCTTTTCCGCCAAGGCTGACCAGTACCGCGGGGTGTCAGGAGGTTCTCATCTGGTTGACCAGATGCAGGGTGTGCCTGATATTATCAGTAGTTGTGCGTGTTCTAACGAAGCCTCGCCTGGTCCCTATGTATCAACATAGGGAGCACTTGATCCATTCTATGAGCTATTATATCATGAATATTTTGTAATCCTGATTTAACACTGATATTGGCCTATATGAACTGCATTCTTGAGGGTTTTTCCCTGGCTTGGGATGACCGATATGGTCGATATGACCATGTGGTCAGGCTGCTCACCCTGTAGTATTGAGTTAAATCACCAGTTCAAGTATAGGGAGGACTTTGGTCTTAGCAGCTTTATTTTTTTTTTTTTTGAAATTTAAGTTTATTAATTTCAAAGGAAAACATGGTACATTCATAGCAAAACCGTCAATATATAAATCAGTAAACCATCCCTACCCCCATCCCCCATCCAAAGGTAAATACATAGGATATCTGGGAACCAAGGAAACAAAGAAAGAATCAAAATAAATAATATATTCCCCAACCAGAGTGTTACAGAAAAATGACCTTTCCCCACCCTCCTTATCATCCTTCCCCAAGGTGCACCCCATATAGCTTATTTAGCAGGAAACAGGAGTCTGGATATCTTCTTCTCATCACATATTGACCGGTATCCTGACTGACAGCAGATTAGTTGTAATGAGAAGTTAACAGGACCCACATCCATCACAATACACAGAACCATGAAATTAGTAGATAACACATGATGTAACATGAAGGTCAAGGATCAGGTCGCCAGGTCACCATTTAGGGTAGGCAAAGGAGTGAAGTTTACCCATCTTTTGTGAAATAAATCTAAGCTGTTTTTATAACTGGCAATCAGGTTCTCGGATTGAAAATATGACATCATCTCCTTTAACCAATCAGCATATGTTGGAACCAGTTGATCCCGCCAGTGTCTTAAAACCAGATTCTTGACTGCCATGGATATCAGGGCCATATAATACCCACGCTCCCATTATCTACTTGAGAAAGGTCCCGAGAACACAGATTGCAGGGCAAAAAACTCACTCAGACCCAGAAGGGATCCAGATTATCCCGAATCAGGGACCACAGAGGGCAACTTTAGAGCATTCCCAAAAATGTGAACTAAGTTGCCCTCACCTTGCAAACACCTGAAACAATCTGAGGCGGAAATTAAGTTACGTTTGAAAAGCTTAACAGGGGTATAATAAAGGTTATAAACAATATTGTACTGCACTAGCGAAATCTATCTTGTGTATGGTATCTGTGTAAGTTGGTCAGAAATTTCTCCAAAGTGGGCGTTCTCGGAGAGAGATCGTCCAAACCTGAGGACCCCTGACCTCTTCCTTTAAATTAAAAGTCAGGAGATAAGAATAAATCATGAGATTGAATGTGGTTGGGAGGCCAACGTAACAATATTCGAAAAAAGGTTGAACTACCGATTGTTTGTAGGGCCCACCGAACTTGTTGCTCACCAGGTGTCGAAGTTGAAGTATCTTGAAAATATCTCTGTTTGATATACCAAATCTAGCTAAAATTTCTCTGGAATCAAGGAGCAAGTGTGATCGAACAAATGCTCGACCCTAAGGTCTTTAAGTTGTGGAAGCCAGTTCGGTCCTATCCAGGAGTCTCTAACTTAATATTGGGATTAAGTGTTATCGGCTGCCCTAAGTCCATATGGTTAGAAATCGAAATATTTGAGACATTGAGCCCACACTTTAAGGAAACTGCCGTTGCATCATCTGAGATCAAATGGGAAAGTGATTTCGGGTTTGGTAAAGTAAAGCCGATATATCAATTTAAGTTCAGAAAGAGATGCCTTTTCCAGCTGAAGCCAGATTGGGTGAGAGCACTCAGTATTTGTGGAAACCACTTACCTAACTTGGACAGATGGGCCCAGTAGTATAGAGGAAGATTAGGAAGTTTCAGGCCCCTCTCTTTAGGAAGTGATAATGTACTGTAAGAACAACGCACCCTTTGCCCCGCCATATGAAAGCAGAAATCAGGCTATGAAGCTGCTGAAAAAGGAAAGGGGACCCAAAGATTAATAAGATTCAATGGATAGAAAATTCGGGAAGGACATTCATTTTAATAATATTGATCCTGCCCCATAAGGAGATAGGAGCACTGTCCAGCATTGCAAATCCTGGCTAATCGAATCTCTAATTTTAGTTAGGTTTAGTTTCTTAAGGAGAGAGATATCTGTAGAAAATGAATCCCCAGATACTTAATTGAACTGGAAGTCCACCTCATCCCAAAAACTTGAAAATTCCGCTTGAAAGTGTAGTTGTTTAAAGGGAAGATCTCACATTTAGAAATATTTAATTTATAACCAGAAAAGGAACTGAACTGCTTGATAATACCCAGAGCTGCATGTAGAGACGTTAGTGGATCTACTAGATGCAGCAAAACATCGTCTGCATATGCCGACAAAATTAGTTCCGATTATGGAGCGGATACCCTTCACCTGAGGAGAAGATTTGAGATTAATCAACAAAGGTTCCAAATATAAATTGAAAAGCAGGGGACAAGGGCATCCTTGTCTGGTACCAGCTAAAAGACGGAAGAGGGACAAGACCCCATTACAATAAATTTTAGCTGAGGACATTTATAGAATGTCTGTACTAGATTCAAAAGGAGTTGGAAAGCCCATTTCCTCCATTACTATCCATAAAAAGGACCAGTCAACCCGATCAAATGCTTTCTCAGCATCGAGAAACCAGGCGACTGGGCCAGGAGTAATCTGGGCATACTGAGAGATATGAGACAGGGTCCTCAGATGGTGTGGCCGACCCAGGGACGAACTGCCTGCTCAGGGCTCAAAAGACCCATCCAGATCGTCTTGATCCTTTCAGCAAGAATTTTAGCCAAAATTTTAATGTCATAATTCTGGAGGGAGATCGGAGGTAATTGGTTGGATCCGAGGGATCTTTGTCTATCTTGGGAATTAAAACTATAGTGGCCTCGAATAGAGCAGGGTCAAGGTCGGTGAGATCAGGAAATAATTATATAAACAAGAAGAATAGAGTGAGTCCTTGACAAAAACTTTGTAGAAATTTGCTGGAATCCGTCTGGGCCTGGTGCCTTGTCCGAGACCAATGAGGCTATAACACTTTTATTTCTTCAGCTGAGAGAGGAGTTAATAGGTCGCACTCTGAGATTCCGACATGCATGGGATTCCAGTTCCTTTAACATATTCTCTAACATCTTCTGTCGGATGGAGTGCTGGGAACAACTATAAAGGTTCGAATAATATTCCTTAAAACCTGGGCAATATCTCCATGAAGAAACAGTATTACCAGATGAGAAACCAGAGAAGGAATGATCCTCGAACTTTCAAGTGCTGTATGACGAAGAGCTAATAGTTTACTAGATTTCTCACCAAAATCCAGATATTTAGCTCGGGTTTTCATTAGATAGTATTCTGTTTTTTCTTTCAGAAGATCGGAGTATTCATTTTAGCCTGAAGAAGTTCCTTAAAATCTGACATCGATGAGGATGATGAGTACCGACAGTCTAGTTCCCTTATCCTGCCAACCAGCTCCAGCGACCTAGTTAACCGTGCCTTCCGCCTAAGGGAGGCCATTTTAATAAGGTCACCTCTGAGATAACACTTTAAGGCTCCCCATATCATATCCACCTTAGGGGTGGAGTTCATATTAGTCAGCCAGAAAAGAGATATCTTAGAGCTAATTTCTGAGACGACTGAGAGTCCTTTAATAATTGAGTGTTTCGACGCCACATAGAATCGCTGGAATAGTCGGGATCAAGGGACATTTAGTCCACACCATGGCATGGTCCGATACAATAATTGGTTCCATACCAGACGAAGGAATCTTTGGAAGAAGGGGAGACTGACTAAAATCATGTCTAATCTTGATTTGGTACCGTTTGGTTGAGACTGGAAAGTAAAAGCACGGCAGGAGGGGTTAGCCAGACCATGGATCTCCTAAACCTAGTAGTGAGACCATTTCACCTAGGGCTTTTTGAGCCGGGTAGACATACGTCTGTCTTGGGGTTCTTTATCTAACTTCAGGAGAAGGCACGTTCAATCCCCACCCAACACAAATTGAGTGGGTAGGAAACTGCTCAACTTATCCAATAATGCCATAAAAACTCAGGTTTCCTCCCACCAGTCCATAGACTGAACCAAGAACCGTATTTTCTCCATTTAGAGTACCTTTGACTAATACAAATCTCCCTTCTGGGTCTGAGAAAACTAAATCTTTAATAAACAACACATGTCTCTTAAAAGAATCCTACCCTTTACTGAAACTGGAGTTCCGGCTAAATAAAATTGGGAGAACCCAGACCGAGAGAGCAGTCTAACTTCATCATGACATAAGTGTGTTTCCTGTAGGAAAAGAATGTCGATATGGAGTAGGGAACAATGACTGAAGACCTGTAGGCGTTTAGCCCGATCCTCAACCCTCTGACATTCCAGGATGCTATTTTAACTGTGTTTCCAGCCATCCTTTAAAAATATCAAAACATTTAGATATCCAGACAGAGTATATGTTATCTAATAAAGCAGGGTGCACCTTAGATAAAGCAACTAGAAAACTTCCATATCCATCCCACCCACCTTCCCCACAAAGAGCCCTCCTCCAAAAAATTGAAGCGTACCAGATCGTAGAAAATCCCCCACCCCTCTTACCCCCAAAACCGTAACCACCCAACAGACATTTTACATATAGTTACCGAATGCCCAATAGTTGAGTGAATACCAACAAACCCGAAAAAACTATGTACAATGGGCGGTCCGGTTATATATATCAACAAAGTAGATTTAACCAGAAGTCGTGACCCCCAGTTCCCAAAGGCTAACCTCTGAATCCCTGGGATGGTATATAAAACCAACACCCAAAATATTTCACTGAGGCCCAATAATAATCTGTACTAACCAACAAACTGTATCACCTCCTACTATACCCAAACCCAGGAGAGGTTGGCAAACCCCCACCATTCGCTGTGATTCCACCCCAACGAGCAGCCATTTCTAGACCTGAGCCCCCAAGCCACCCCCAGCGCCCCCATCCCATAGGGGTAAGTAGATCAGACCAGGGAGAGTCCTGAAAGTCTGAAGTTTTACTGCCGTGGGGGCCCTACCTCAATACTTCACTCTGTACCCAGTCCGCCTTTATTCAACAGCTAAGAGAAAAGGCCCAGAAATTCAGTGCAAAGGAGGCTGAATCAAGAGCTGCTCCTAAAGTGATGTTCATTACCCCATAGTAATATTAATACTCAGGGTAAACCCTTCTACACAAATCTGGGCCCAGTGTAATTAATTTCACCTGGGACAGCTGCACTCAACACCGGTCCTCCCAGAGTCCCATCCTTGCAGTAAATCCCTGCAGGAAAACTCTGCAACTCAGAACAACATTGCAACCCAAACCAGAAGCAGGGCACATAAGTAGTAAAGCCTCCTTCTCTCAACCCCTTGTGACCACATAGGCCCTCGAGGATACACACAACATTGAATAATTAGCGACTTACTTGTCCAGTCGCTCATCAGAAGGACCAGCGGTGCCAAAGGAAAGGGCAGCAGGCAGTGTAGTTGAGGAGCGCCACTGACATCAAGTGTTTCAGGGGACCACTTGTTCGTGAACGAACCGGTCGGTCCCAGGAAGTTCCCCCTAGAAACCGCAACCCGCTAAGGGAGTTCCACTATGGGAAGGCCCAAGCCTCAGAGAGAACGAAGATCCTACGCCGAAAGCAGCAGAGAGACCCCCACCCCGATCTTGTCAGACCAAGTTCCCAGAGGAGACAAAAGAGCGAGAGACACCATCCTGGTCAGGGAGAGGCCAGAACCCAAGAAAGAGAGAGAAGGAAAAACGAGAGGGAGGAAAATCAGCAGAAGCAAAGAACGAGAGGTAAGAACCAAGCGAGAGCCCCTCAAACAAAAGAGCACCAACAATTACCACCTATTACTACAACAGTCAGGCAAAACAGAGGTATTATTATTATACTAGTGAGGAAAGGAAACCCCAGAGCCAGCATAATTATAGAAGTCTTATCAGCCAGAGGGTTTAAACAAGTCCGGGAGCCTGGTGGGTTAGTTCTTTAATAACCCGTCTCAGGGAGCTGAAGTCATAGCTGTGCCCCTCAGTGACCTTCAGGATGGCGGATACACCATTCTAAGGTATGGAGGCAGCGTGAGCTCTGAACCACTGGATGGTAGGCAGCCCTCTTTTCTCGAGTCTCTTTTGGTAGGTCCTGTGTTATTCTGATTCTGGCTGTGCCTACAGAATGTCTTTAAGCTCACGAGATTTCATGTATATATGTTGCCTTTCTATGTAGCTCAAGAACTTGGCAATAATTGACGCATCGGCCGCGGGTCTTGGTCTCAGAGAGCGGTGGGCCTCTCAATATGATATGAAGGACTGATCGGGGAAGGGCGACGATCTTGCAGAGGAGCTTCTGTAGAAAGACAAGCAGGTCTGGTCCCTCCTCCAGTTCAGGTAGGCCCAAAATTAAGTTGTTCCGGCGACACGCCTCCAGATCCTCTGATTTGAGCTGCTATTTTAATTTGTTGCTTAAGCTCCATAATTTCACTGTTAGCCTTTGTTTGCCATTGCTCCGTTGAGAACACTCGGGCCTCCACATCCGTGACTTTGAGAGAGACGGAGGATAGATCGAACGTAAGGACTTGAGCTCCCCAGACATTTCTCTCAAGATATCTTTTAATGGAGTAAGTTCCTGAAGGAATCTGTCTTCAGTAAGGGGTATGGCTTGTTGTATTTTATCCCCAGCTCGTTCCAACTTTGTAGAACCTTGGTTGCGTTCTTTTTGCAGCCTTCTCAGGAGAGGCAGGAGGTGTGTGCCTAACTAGGGCCTGTTTTCCATCCACCTCCATCCCGGCGTAGTAAAGCTGATTTCCTCCACCAAAGCTCGTTCAGGGATTGTAGATAGCCTTATCAGATAATCTCTAGCAAAATTCTTAGGTCCAATGCCCAAATTATACTGTAGAGAGGCAGGAAAGGTGGCTGCAGGGAGAGCTCTTGAATCCAGCTGCTGCCTAGCTAGCTGCCATCACGTGACCCGTCTTAGCAGCTTTATAAAATTCCGCTGCATACCCGTCAGGGCCTGGGGCTTTCTGCGATTTAGAGTTAGCGATAATTTGTGTTATTTCATCTACAGTTATGGGCGAGTAAGGGTCTTTTACTTTGTACCTCTAGTGTGGGCAGGGTAAGGGACTCGATATAGGCGGAGATGCTTTCTGGGGATGGAGTTGACTCCTGGGTGTACAAGTTTTTATAGTAGTCCCAAACGCCTCGCCACCTCGTGTGTTTTAGTAAGAGGTTGTCCTCCTATCGGTGCCTAATAGTACCCACTGTAGCAGCTTTTCTTCTTTAGGGCCTGATATGCCAGCAAACGTGTTGCCCGAGGTCCCACTTCGTAGTATTTTTGTTTCAGAAAGGCCAGGGCTATTTCGGTTTGTTGCATGACAAGTTTATCTAGTTCTTGCCTGGTATGTTTTATCAAAGGTAAAGGAGTCTTCTCCTTGTTTATGAGCTAACTGCAAGAAATGCAGGGTTTCGAGCGCACTCTACGTTCCTCTCGCTGCCTTTTTTCTGTGACGGTATTTGATTATATGCCCCTAAGAACCGCTTTTATTGTGTCCCAGTGGATAGCAGGACTCACGCTCCAGCTGGGTTGTCAGAGATAATCTTAGTGACCTGTCGGAGATAAACTCCTTAAATTCTTTCATGCGGAGATAGAAGGGGTTCAACCTCCACTGGGTGCTCTTGGGTTGTTCCACCCCAGTCCCAGATCATGTAAACTGGCATGGTCCGAAATAAGTATGTCCCCTATGAGTGCATCACTTACCAGTTGCAGATTTTCTACTTGCGTGTAAACATAGTCTATCCTAGAGTACGATGGTGTACTGCAGAAAATAGGTATAATCCCTAGTGTGTGGGTGTAATCGTCTCCAGACGAGCACCACCCGACCTCAGATGTAAATCTCTTAAATAATCTCTGTGTAGTGGTTAGCTTCTGTGGATTCACTTTTGTGGAATCTATATTTGGGTCAGTCAGTAAATTTAGATCCCCAGCCAGTAGCAAAACACCTTTAGTAAAGTTTACTACTCTATCTAGCAAGGGTTTCAGCTGAGTTGTAGTGGCCCTGGGAATATACATTTACAAAGTAACTTCCTTATCGCTTAGCTTCCCACTGGTTAGTACCATACGTGCCTCCGGTCTGACCAAGTTCGCTCTGGGAGGAATCTGGTTTGGGGGAATGATAATGGCGACACCTCTACTCCTGCCTCCTTTATTAGATGCACTGAAAACCTGGCCTCTACATAATTTGGCCAACTTAGCATGTTCCGACTAAATCATATGAGTCTCTTGCAAAACACTACATCTGATTTGGTTCTTTTAAGATACGCCAAAGTTCTAGCTCGCTTGATAGGAGACGCCAGCCCATTTACATTTAGTGAGAGCAGTTTCATTTTGAATTATTCATCATATCAGTGGGGTACTCTGGGTCCCTGTGCCCTCCTCCTCCCCAGAGGGCAACTTTGAACCTGGGTGTTATATAGTATTTGAGACCAGAATGAGGTTGAAGACCTGTTTCAAAACCTATATACAAAATATAAAAACATTCATAAATGTGAACAATCTAAAAGCCAACATGGCTGCATTTAACAGTACTTAACTAATGGTACTTCCACTGATCTAGGCTACACCTAGACCAACCGTAGGATCTACTAGTCCTACTAGTAAAGTCCTCTATTGTCTGAGGACATGGGTACCTGGTACCCAGGGAAAGGGTAGATGGGTTTTGGTGACTTACATCCCTATTAGGGTGCGGACCTTGGCCTCCTGGAGGCTGTTCATATGAGGGGAGAAAACCTCATAATTGGTAAATTCCTATATTTATGGGACCCCTGCTCCCCAGCAATAAGCTGGTGGTTGCCTCCCAACCAAACAATGTGGTTTTGAGTCAGATTCAGCTCCAGTACTGGAGATGTCAATTACTGTTCAGCGAAGCTGCCAAAGGGAGGGCTTCAGGAGACCGCAAGTGAACCCAGAGACTTCTTATCTAGGGCTCGCCACAGTGTCCAATTTCTTTTGGCCAAGGCTGATGGTCTGCACTAAGCGTGGTAAAGGGCACTCTCTAGCGTGCCATCTGACAGGAAGGGGACCAGGGTATATTTTAGGCACCCTCACCGCCAGACACCCGCCTCCATCGCAGCTATGTTTGCCTGTGATATTTCGGCATGGCTCCACTTATTATCTAATAAAACAAAAAGGGGGGATATGGGGCAATGCACCTTTGAAAGTCGTCCCCAACAGGTTCGACCCTGGGATTTTATAGTACCCGCAGCAGCCAGTCTTTGGATTGATGGCGGCTCCGATCCCTGGGACCTATAGGGTCCCAAAGGAGAAGCCCAAGAGCTGCTATTGGGAACCATACAAGCATTTTCAGAGGGTATATGTGGGCCATCCCTTGTGGTTTACAGCCCCAGGAGCGCTAGCCCTCCGCTCCGCCAATCCGACCCATTCCCCATACTCCCCGGAACCTGGGACAACTGCTCCCATTGTTTTTGACCAGACTATAGTTGAAGCAATCTCCTCCTTCCGAGCAGACCAATCTGCTAAAACAAACAAACAAAACCCATCTCTCCCAATTCCTGTCCAATAATCCATTAATTCTCCACCAATTGGTAGTGAACCCTGCCTCAGCAGTTGTTCGTTAGGCGAGGGCTAGAAGCTGTCTTGCAGACTCAATCTCTCCCCACTAATCCCAATCCCACCCATCAGTTAATCACTCCCCATTCACATCAAACAGTTCATAATAATGACCAGGGTCGCACCTGCCACTCCCAGATAGATCATTAGGGGCATCGGGTCGAGGAGTCCGTGGTAACTGGGCGACCTCTGGTTCCCCGACTCCCTCCCTTAGCTTTAATCTCCTCTTATTCCCAACCCCGCCTCTTCCCGTCTTACTAATTCAAAAAATACATACATACATAAATGCAAAAAAGGGGGAAGCTTCAAGGTTCAAATCCTCATCTGGGAGGCAAGAATCAGGCTCGCCAGGGTAGTATCTTCATAGTGTCCGGCTTTTCATAGTCCCAGGTTTCAAGTAGGCTCATCATTGGGTCTCTGTTCAGAGGCTGGGGGTTCCTGTGTTCGCTCCGAGTGCCTTCATGGCTAACCGTAAAGTCTCCGCTCCTTGTTTCTTCCTCGACTCCTCTGTTCTATTGACCATACCTTCTGCGCCAGCTTAGTTGCAAGGGGGTCCCATTCTTTACATCCAGCCCTGCGTACTCGATTTTCCTGGTAACCAGCTCCTTCTTCACCTCGACAGCACTTTCACAGATTACTGTACCCTCTTTGAAGTTAATCAGTAGCTTTGCTGGGTATAGAGATCGAAATCAGATTCCTGCCCTTTAAGAGCTCTCATTGTTGGGAAGAAGGTCTTGCGTCATCACCTCTGGGGCGTAAATCATTTTAAAAAGCCTGTTGTTGCCAAATAGGACCTTTCCTGCTTCCAGGCAGTGTGGAGCACTGTTTCTTTTCCTGCTATCGTAGGAACTTTATTAAATTGATCTTGGCCAAGCTCCCGGTGGTGGTTTTGGACCCAGAGTACGTGTACTCGCTTATCTCCAGCGTGATGCCATCGGGTAAGGTGAGGGATTCACGTAGTAAATTCTGCATGTAAGGGATAAATTCAGTTGGTTCGGCACCTCTGGGAGACCCGATAAACGAATGTTATTTTACGGCTTCTGCACTCTGCATCTTCCACTGTTGTTGTAGGGCCGAGACCTGGGAGTGGAGTTGGACCATAACCTCTCAGCTTCATCTAGCCTCCGTCTGTTACTGTGAGCTGTTCCTCAAAGGACTCTTGCTTTTGTCTAACTTATTTAGATCTGTCCTCAGCCCTGCTACTGTGCTCCGCATTTCTTTTCGAAAATCCCTGATTTCTGAAAGCATCTGGGTCATTGTTTTGCAGAATGGAATTTGGTACCTGGTCAGCCGCGTTGTACTGCTTCAAGGCGTTGAGGAGGCCAGAGTCCTCGCTGTCAGAGTCAGCTCCTCTTAATCCGTCGGGATCCGGCTGCGTCGGTGAACTCTTTTCTGTCTTTTTCCCTCCGCTTTGACATCTCTTCCCACTTTACTTTTAAATGTGGCTAAAATTTCAACTATAGCTCGCTTTATGGGAGTTTTGTTATAAATTGACAGCCTCACGCCCTATGCTGCTTACGGCTGTATGACGCCACCGAAGTCCAGAAGACATTTCTGAGGCAAAATCAGGGACATCCCTGAAAATCAGGGACAGTTGAGAGGTGTAAAGATTCATTCATATGTACACACTTGTCAGATGCTGGTGGCACTCTACCTTTGGCCTCATTCCATTGTACCCAAGGTATGTGTATATCTTAGTACAATCGCACCTTATGCGTGTCTTATCCTCACTTAAAGCATCTTTGTGTAATTTATTTTTTCTTTAAAAGCTTGGTGTCATTGCCAGTGTGATTTTTTTTTTTTTTTTTTTTTTTTTTGGGGGTTTATTTACTGTGCAGAATGTATTTGAATTAATGCTTTGTAGGCGTTTTGTGATGCATTACATGAAAAATGCCATTAAAACATTGTATTGTATCTTGTTTTATCTTGGAAAGGGTAGGCTAAAAGAGTCAATAGTTCTGTCATTTCCTGACTAACCAACATATCTCAAAATCTAACCTAACTATTCTGGTTATTACTTCTATAAACCTGGCTGACCTAGCAGTGCTGCTTTACGAAGAGGAATTTTGCATTTATAAATGTGTACTTGTAAGTGGCTATAAAATATGCCAGTGTAAAGCAGTTCCATGTTTTTTTTGTTTTTTTAGATGTTATTTCTTCAGGAACTCCGCTACACTTCCGCACTGCTGCTTCCTCCGGCGCCATCCCGGACATGAGACCCTCCTTCAGCACCCCACGACTTACCCTTCGGCAGGGAGGTGGGGAGCGACTCAACCCACCCAAACGGGTCCATGCCAGGGAGGCGCCTCCGGGAATGGTGACGGGAACGGCGTCGTGCTGCCAGGCTCCATTTTTCCCGAATTTTTTTCTCCCGGCGGGCATGGCGGCAATGACGCCAGCGACTGAGTGCGCAGCACTCCCGCGCGCACTAGTCAATCATCTGCCCGCCCCTCCCCCCTGTCTCTGCGGCTGCGTGCTGTCGATCCCCAGCCTCCGCTAGGGTCAGGCAAGCACCGCCGCAATCCCCACCCCAGAGATGGAAAGCAGTCCTCCGGACGCAGTCCATCTCCTCCCGCCGACTCCCGACAACCCGTGCTCATTCCCGAACACGGGTCACCGGCGTGGCAAGAGGTGTAGCGACCCAGCGCCAACCCTCAGCGCCACCGACAGTTCCTATGTTTTTGCTGAAAAACTATATTGGAGATATTTAGCCTTTTTTATTTTATTTTATTTTTTAAAGGACCCATACAAAGTCAGCAAGAAGCAAAAGGCCAAAATCTCGGCACTGACTACCCTTTAAAACAAAGGCACTTGAAAATAGTTAAAGTAAAATGTGCTTACTTTATTAAAATATAAGAATGGGACAAGCAAAAACAAGAGAGCTCCAGATGATGATCCAGTGTTTTGGGTCACTATCTCAGATGTTTCCTCAAGGGCCACGCACACAGCTCCTATAGGGATCAGTCCTGGGGCCAGTCCTCGTCAACATCTTCATTAGTGACCTTGCAGATGGACTAGAGGGTAAGGCTTGTCTGTTTGCAGATGACACCAAGATCTGCAACAGAGTAGATGATCCAGATGGGGTGGGCAGAATGAGAAGAGATCTGGATAAACTAGCAGAATGGTCAGAAGAGTGGCAACTGGGATTTAATGCAAAGAAGTGCAAAATCATGCACATAGGGAAGAGAAACCCTGAAGCCACCTATAGGCTGGGAGGAGTTGCTAGCAGTCACAAAGGAAGAAAGAGACTTGGGCATCATCATCACTGATGACCTAAAATCATCCAAGCAGACCTCTAAAGCAGTAGGTAAGGCTAGGGGTGTTAGGGTGTATTAGTAGGGGTATCACAAGTCGTAAGAGGGAGGTAATAATCTCTCTGTACAAGACACTGGTTAGGCCCCATCTGGAGTACTGCATGCAGTATTGGAGGCCACACCTTCCAAGGACATTAACCAAATTGAGGCAGTCCAGAGAAGGGCAACCAAAATGGTGCAGGGACTGCATCAGAAGACATATGAGGACAGATTAACGGAGCTCAATATGTATACCCTTGAGCAAAGGAGGGAGAGAGGTGATATGATCGAGGCATTCAAACACCTTAAGGGCATAAACAAGGTGAAAGAGTCTAACATGTTTAAATATAAGAATAATAGCAGGACAAGAGGACACAGCATGAGATTAGAGGGAGGCCGATTAAGGGGAATGTGAGGAAATTCTTTTCACAGAAAGGGTGGTGGATGCATGGAAATGGCTTACCACAAGAAGTGGTGGCTATGAATACAGTGCAGGGCTTCAAACAGGCATGGGATAGGCATAAGGGAGCAATACAAATGACTATGAATAGATAGGCCACTGACAGAGCAAAGGCCGATGGCACATTTATAAGGTAGAAAAGAAATGGGCAGACTAGATGGGCCTTGCGTCCTCATCTGCCGTCAACTTCTATGTTTCTATGGGTCCTATATATGCCCCATCTAAAAGCAACCTATGTACTGTATACAGAAATGGAACCAGCCAATGAGCATGTGCAGAGAAAGTGCAAGCAAGATGAAAGTGCAATTAAATACACAATATGTACAAATCATGCTATAGCACCAATAAAAGACAATAGCTACAATCTGGTAAACTTTAGTTTTTATCAGGATAATTAGATTCATCTGAAAGAAAATGCATATTAGAAGTCACAGGAAAAAAAATTTAGGGATATGGATATGCTGTTCATCCACTCTTCATGGCACTGTCCCTTTCCCCTTTAAATCTTCCGGAAGGTCTTTAGCTTGCTCCTCCCACCCACCCAGGTGGTATAATCCTCATCTCTGACCCATGACGCCAGATCTTCCTTTCCACTGGAAGATTCACTTTGCTTCATTCGTGCTCTCGCATTTGTAGGCCCAGGCTTCTCAACCTTAAGTTATTCTGAAAATTGATTTACTCGCGTCCAGCGGTACAACTGTTGCTTCTCAATTATGGAAGACAGGTCTTCCCAGATTTCACTGGTGCCTGTGTGGCCAGAAGATGTGTATGGACCCACATACCTCGTATGTCTACTGTCTTGGTGTCAACCATGACACCACAACCTGTAGTTCTGCCTCGCTTTCAGCCTAACATCCTAGATGACTGCCTCGACGCCTTAAATTGGGCAGGCCTGAAAACGGAACCGCCGGTGAAATCCAAAGAGGCCTGGTGGGTGGTTTCCACAGCCACAGGATCCGCCGAGCAGCTGGAGCGCATGCAGGCCTTTGAGGCGGAAGCGGCTTGCTCCGCAGAATCTTCCTCTTGGGGCTTTTCATTCAACTCAACTTGGGCTCCACTTTCTCTGGTTCCTTCTGAGAGTTGTGCCACTCTCTCCCGATTAAGGCGAGAGTCCTGCAGGCACGCATTCATCTTGGTCCCGGAAGCGGAGAAGGACCCGGGACCATCTTTGTCTCGATGGAGACGCTCTTGGGATCGAGAGATCTTGGTCCCAGGAGCCCGCCATTTCAACCTCTGTTAAGATTGCCTCTTCAGCCGCTGGCTTTGCTGTCGGGCCAGTTGACCAAAGTTTCAATTAACGGTTGAGATTGTTCTTGACCCGATTGACCCACTGTCGCAGACTCTGGTCACAGACTCCCTCAACTGGACTCCGGTCCTTTCCTTCCCCGAAGAGGAGACCCAGTCCGCTGGGAAACCTGCCAAGGAAGTGGTCCCTGACCCCAGAAGTCTCCAGTTTTACTGGTGTCTCCCGAGTGACTGAGTCAGCCTGCCTGATCTCGATCGAAGTCTCTGACCCCTTGACCAACAGGCCGAGGAAGGAGCACAAGCGTGCCAAAAGAGGCGACGCCACCGGTTGTCCTCCTTGGATGAGGAGAGGATTCAGCGGAAACTCTGATGCTACAAGGACCTCATGTGGCGGCAGCTGATTTTGTCTTGGCATAGGCCGACCCTGGCTCCTACCCCTACCATTACTTGGCTTTTTGCCTCCTAGGCGAAGCTAACTCCTCAGGAACCAGTAAAGTTGGTTTCCACCCACGGAGCCAGCTAAACCCTTCCTGTTCAGCCTAAGCCGGTCTCTCCACCGATTCTGGTGGAACCGCTGCCTAAGCAGCCTGTGGGAGGGGCTCCTTCTAAGGAGCTCGGGCCAGACACCGGCTCCCCCAATGTCTTTTGGTCACTTTAACTCTGACCACCCTAGGCAGGTCGAGGGTGATCTGAGCGCCCACCGCTGTATCCGGATACTGGATTCAGATGCCACTGGCCACCATTCTCATCCACATGATGACAAGTCGGCTGGTGATTTAGCAATGGAGGAAGGCCCTTCATCTTTTGAGGGCATTCTCCACCTCATCTCTGAGTCCACAGTGATGCCCTGGGACCTACCCAGAAAAAGGCAGTGTCCTCTCACAGATATCCTCAAGAGAGGGGATACCCGGCGGAATTTCCTGCCCGACCCCGAACTTTGGCAGCACCTTGCTTCCTATTCAGCTCCGTCTGCCCGGATGGCCTGCAAGTATGCAGTGCCCATTGGGTCCCTTAACGGGTTCACAGGAGCACTGGCTCGGCCGAGCCTTGTGACCACCTCTGTGTTCAGACATAAAGGCAGTTCTGCTGATACCGATAGATCTCCGGAGAAGGTCCAAGAAATTGGATCACTCTGCCCGGAAGGTCTATGCGGCTCTTCCTTAGACCTCCATCAGGCAAGTTTGGGCATGGGTCCTGACGAAGTCCTCCCACACCTCCCTGCGGACTTGCAGACCACGCTCAAGCAGGTCCGGATCAAGGCTATGCGTTGCTAAGCAGCAGTTCCAGATGGCTCTGGACATTGGGGACTCTGTACCCATTCGTTGGCAGCACGCAGTGCCTTCTGCCGCAGGGCTTGGCTGAGGCTCTCCTCCTTCCGGTGGATATCCAGCACAAACTGGATGATGTGCCTTTCTGGGCACCGATCTTTCATCGGTCACCTTCAGCGATCGAGCAGTCCAGTGCCACCTTGGATGCCACTTCTGCTCAGAGTTCTTCTGGTCCCAAGAAGCAGCAGAAGAATAAGCCATGTTGCAGTTCTTCCCCTGCGGTCCAGCAGCAGCCCTCCTTTCAGGAGATCAGCAGCAGGAGCAGGCTCAGGCTTGGCACCCCGCCCCAAGCCAGGACCTATCCAGGCCCATAAAGGAGGTCAGGGTTCAGGCCCTGAACCTCTTCCTCCAAGCCTACCCAGTGATGGGATAGGGGTGCCACCCCTGTTCCTGTCACACCAGCTCTGGGTCCTCCCGTGGGGGTCCGACTCCATTTTCTTTTCACCTGGTTTGCTGTTACCACAGACAGGTGGGTCTTAAACGTGGTCGGCCATTATCTGCCTCTGAAATTTGAGCAGTACTCTCCAGGTCGAGCCTGCACTCCACGGGAGCAGAGGGTATCTGCCCACACTCAGTCGGCTCTCGAACGACATTACTCAGCTTCTCCTCAAGGAGGCAGTAGCTTGAGTGGCAGATCCTGCACCAGACCCAGGGTTAGTTTCAGGTACTTCCTGGTTCCAAAGCGGATGGGAGCTGGCACCCATTCTAGATCTGCACGACCTGAATCAGTATCTCAGACCATGCACCTTCTGGATGGTAACTCTGTCCCAGATCATACCATCCCTGGAGCAAAACATGTGGTTCTGCTCACTGGATCTCCAGGATGTGTTCGTTCACGTCCCAATCCGCCTCCACCAGCGGTTCCTCCTCTTCAGAGCAGAGGGAACCCTATCGAGTTTCGAGGCATGCCATTCAGCCTGTCATCGGTCCCATGGGTCTTCACCAAATGCATTGCAGTGGTGGCAGCCCACCTCAGGCATCGGGGAGGGGAGACAGAATATACCCCAGCCTCAATGATTGACTCTAAGCAGGTTCCACCCAGCAGGAGGTGGAGAGGTCCAGGGACCTGGCCCTGCAGACCTGCTCCCAACTCAGCCTCCTGATCAACAAGGCCAAGTGTAACTCGTGCCTTCTCAGTTGATGTGTTTCATCTGGGCAGAGCTCGACTCACGTGCCAGAGCCTGGCTCCCATTGGACAGGGTGAAGGTTCTTTCCTCCTTTGCCCAATCATTTCTGGTTGGGCAATTGCGCCTGCCAGACTTTCTGCGTCTTCTGGGTTACATAGCGTCCTGTACCTCCATGGTCCGTTGAGGCGAGTGTCCTATCGTGCCGCTTCAATGGGAGCTGGCCGCCCAGTGGACTCAGTGCCTGGGTCATTTTGACCAACTGATCACTGTGACCCAGAAGATGTGGGACGCTCTCAGTGGTGGACCATCCTAGACCAGTTGCAGAAGGGACTGATTTGTTCACTTGCCGACGGTCATCCTCACGACCAGTGCCTCTCTCATGGGCTGGGAGCCCACATGGGGACAACAGGGCCGACAGGTTCTGGACCACCAAGAAGTCCCGTTACCAGATCAACCTGTTGGAGCTCAGAGCAGTCAGACTGATGCTGTCAGCTTCACTCCTTAGCTTCGGGTCAAGTGGTTCAAGTCCAGATGGACAACACCACCACCATGTACTACTTCAGCAAGCATGGTGGCACGCACTCGGCTGCTGTGCAGGGAAGCGCCACATCTGACACTCGTGAGCCGACTGGAGGCAGATCTCCAGCCATCCATGTGGCAGTAGCCTCGAATCAACTGGTGGATGCTCTCATCGCGCGCATGGCGACATCCCACAAGTGTCTCTCCATCCAGAGGTAGCTACAGCCTGTTTCTCCCACTGGGGCAAGCTGGTGGTGGACCTATTTGCCTCCAGGAAAACACTGACTGTTTCTGCCTTCTCGAGACCGTGGACCCCAGGCCTCTTCTATGCCTTCCTCCATTTCCCTTGGTCCACAGGGTGCTCCTCAAGGTGAGGAGGGACAAGACGCAGGTGATCCTGGTAGCCCCACACTGGCGATGCCAGTTCTGATACCCTGATCTCCTCCACCTCAGCAACAGGCCCCGAGGTGGCTTCAGCACGCCAGACCTGATCTCAGTCAATCGGGAAGATTCTCCATCGGACCTTCAGTCCTGCACCTGACAGCCTGGTACTTCAGTGGCTAGAGTTCCAGGCTTTGGGTCTCTCAAGGATGTACTCACAGTAGTGGAAGCATCCAGGAAGGAGTCGACCAGGAAGTGTTACGCCTTTAGTGGAAAAGGTTTTCCATTTGGTGTCCAGGCAGGGCCTGGACCTCTGTCTTGCCCAGTGGCTAACATTCTAGACTACCTTTGGTCACTCTCCAAAGCGGGTCTTCGGTCATCGCCTCTTAAGGTGCACCTGGCAGCCATCTCTGCTTACGGGACATGGGCCCAGTCAGCAGGCGTTGCAGGAGTCAGTAGTCTGGCGCTTTTTCAAGGCCTGGATCACGTATCCCTCCGGCTTGTGAACCTCCACCTCTGTGGGATCTACTGCTGGTCTTGACACAGCTCATGGGCAAGCCATTGAACCAATGCACAAGTGTGAGTTGTCACACTTCTCGTAGAAGCGGCCTTTCTGGTGGCTATCACATCTGCCAGAAGGACAGGGAGCTCTAGGCGCTCTCGTGGACTTCCCTTACTGGTCTTCCACAGGGACAAGGTTGTCTTGTGCCCCACCGAAAATTCCTTCCAAGGTGGTGTCAGAGTTTCATCTTAACCAGGTGTTGACTCTGCCGGTGTACTACAACAATTACACTTCAGAGGCTGAGTACAGGCTCCATACTTTGGACCTGAGACAAGCTCTCCTATTATAAGGAGAGGACAGCGAAATTGGGAGAGGTTTGCCAGCTATTTATCACCTATGCTGAAGCAGCTTCTGGCAGTCCTGAAGCAAAGCGGACGATCGCAAGATGGATTACATCTTGTATAAGTCTATGCTATGAGTTGCGGGCAAGGAGCCTCCCAGAGGGATAAGAGCTCATTCCACCCACCATACCGCTGCATCAGTGTCTGCTTCAGGGACATCCCCATACAGGAAATCTGTCGGGCTGCTACCTGAAGTCAGTGAGACACCTTCATCACCCATTACCACATCAACCTTGAGTCACGCCAGGATGCTGGTTATGGGGCCTCAGTTCTCCAGTCTCTGTTCCCCAAGTAAGTATAGAGGGTGTGCATTGCCTCCTCTTCCCGGAGAACTGCTAGGAGTCTGCCAAGAGTCTGGATGAACAACATATCCACGTCCCTACCAAAACAGGTTACTCGCCTGTAACAGTAGTTCTAGTACTGGTATATGATGTTCATCATCACGGATCCACCGTACCTCCCGGCTTTAGCCTTCACACCTGGCTTCCAGTAGGCTAAGATCTGGTGTCATGGGGTGGAGCTGAGGGTTATACTACCTAGCTGGTGGGAGGAGCCAGCTTAAAGACCTCCGGCAGATTTAAAGGGAAAGGACAGTGCCAAAGTGTATGAACAACATATACCACTCCTAGAACTACTGTTACGGTGAGTAACCTGTTTTCTAGGAGCGTGATATGTTGTTCATCCACACTGTCTGGACGTGCCTCCTTTCCTTTAAATCTTGCCAGAAGTCTTCAAACTGGCTCTCCCACCCACCCGGTGGTAACACTCAGCCCGCCCCATGACGCAGATCTTCCTTCCGCTGGAAGATACAGGTTTCTTTGTGCTACTGTGCAGTAACAGAGGCCCTGGAGTCAAATCGATGGTTTTGCTGCACTTACTTGCCTTAAAACTCGTAGAGTGTACGATTCAGATCCAACGCTCGGATATGGAGGACAAGTCGCCCGGGTTTCGCCGGTGTCCTTGTGGACAAAAATGTCTCTCACCGATCCCACCTCTCGTGCGTATACTGCCTCGGCGCGTGCATGATACTTCGCGTGCACCATCTGTTCAGCCATCCATCCCACTGTTCTGGAGGACCATAAGGCACGCCTTGGTTGGGAGACCAGAGCTTTACAATTCACGGTGAAATCGAAGAGGAGGCGGGTGGGCGGTTTCCGCAGGCTCGTGGATCCGCCGAGCAGTTCGAGCAGATGGTGGCCTTCAAAGAAGAAGCTTGCCCAAGCTCTGCCAACCAAAGCTTCTTCGTCACTCAACTTGGGCTCCACCTTCACGGGATCCTTCCGGGAGTTGTGCCAGTCTCTCCCTACTAAGGGTGAGGCGCCCACAGGCTTGCACTCTCCTGATCCAGGAAGAAGGATAAGGATCCTAAACCATCTTCTTCTACCCAAAGACGACGCTCCTGGGACCGAGAGCAGTCCAACTCTCAGGAGCAAGGGTCTCGACCACGGTCGAGATCGCCACCCGCTGCCGGCTGGACCTTCCATCAGGCCAGGGCACCAGGCTGAGGATACGAGCATAACCGCCAAGATTTCTCTCGACCTGATCGGGCTGTTTTACCGACGCCTGTCGACTCTCTGGAGAGGACTCGTAGTCTCTCCTTCCCGACGAGGAGACCTGTACTCGGGTCCCGATCGAGGGACAAGAGCTGGAACCCGGTTTCACCGAATCCGCTTCTCCCAACCGACAGAGCCAATGCCATCGGTCTCGATCGAGGAGTAGGACCTCATCGGTTGAAAAACCAGAAAGGCCACAAACACCCGGAAGAGGCGCCCACCATTCCTCATCCTCCTCGGACAAGGAGAGACTTAGACGAAGCTCCATCGATGTTATGAGGACCTCATGTGGCAGCAACTTCGTTTAACAGGTTAAGCGGCTGCCCGGCAGTACTGGCCATTACTTGGCCTCAGCCTCTTCGGCCGACACAGACTACCTCAGTGCCGAGGACTCCGGTTCTCCCTCCGGTGGGTCGGTGCGGATTTCGACATGGCCTGTTACAGGCTTCCACCATTTGGTGGAACCACCACCAAAACAGCCTCAGGAGGGGTTCCCTCTAAGGAGGACCGACTGACTATGGGCCTGCCCCATAGGTTGTCCATCACGGTCACTCCTGATTGCCCTAGGTGCATCGAGGGATTTAGGTGGAGACCCTTGTATCCGACTCCGGATTCGGATACTATTGGCCTTCACTCTCATGATGAGCTGTTGGTGTCGGGCATGGAGGAAGGGCCTTCCTCCTTCCAGGGCATCCTTCAACTCATTTCAGAGTCCACAGGTATGCCTCTGCAGCCCATTCAGAAGAAAGCAGAATATCCTCTCACAGATATTCTCAAGAGGGTTACCCGGACGGAGGCTTCCAGTGGCCGAAGCCATAGTTGGCCCGGCTCTGGAACTTTGGCAGCGTCCAACCCTTTGCCCGGCTCCTCTGCCCACATGGCCTGCAAGTATCACGGTGCCCATGGGGTCTTTGGCGGGCTTCACTGAGCATCCCTCGGCAGAAAGCCTTGTGACTGTCTCAGTGTTTAGGTGAATGGGCAGCTCTACAGATACTGACTGCCCTCTGGACAAGGAGTCAAAACTTATGGATCACTCGGCCCGAAGGTCTACGCGGCATCGTCCTTAGGGCCTTCGTCAGGCTAGTTCAGCAGTGATCATGGCACACTTCTCTCACGCCTTTTGGGGTCGGCTGATGAAGTTCTCCTCATCTCCCAGCAGACTTGCAGACCACAGTCAAGCAGGTCCGGGACCAGGGCAGGCTGTTGCTAAACAGCAGCTCCAGATGGCTCTGGACATTGGTGATTCCTGTGCCTGTTCACTCAGCTGCCGTGGTAGCCTCTCACTGCAGGGCTTGGCTGAAGTTATCCTCCTTTGCTGCGGATACTCAGCACAAGCTAGCTGACATGCCCTTCCTTAGCACCGACCTCTTGGTCCGGGGTGGCTGGTCATCTACAGCAATTGAGCAGTCTAATGCCACCTTAGATGCTACCTCTGCTAAAAGTTCTTGGGGAAGAACCAGCAGGAGCACAAGAAGAAGTCCTTTCGGCATTCCTCCCCTGCGGTCAGACAGCCTCCTTCCAGGGAGGTCAGCAACAGCAGCAGGCTCAAGCTTGGCACCCTAGGCCCAAGCAAGGTCCCCAACAGCCCCGAAAGGAGGCAGAGGTGCTGGTCCAGGTGCCTCCTCCTCCTCCAAGCCTGCACAGTGGCGGGTCAGGGGTGGCCTCCCTGCACCCGTCCACGCCAGTTCTGGAGTCCTGCCTTGGGGGCCGCCTCCACTTTCTTTCCACCTGGTCCGGTATCACTCGGACAGGTGGGTTCTGAAAGTGGTTGGGCAGGAACTGCCTCTAGAGTTCGAGCAGTACCCCCCAGCCGGGCCCGCACCCCACGGGAGAAAGGATCTCAGTTGGCGCTCAGTCGGCCCTTGGATGACATTGCTCAGCTCTCCTCAAGGAGGCGGTAGTTCCAGAGCCGGATCCTCCTTCAGACCCAGGCCGCCTCCAGGTACTTCCTGGTGCCCAAGCAGACGGGGGTTGGCGCCCATTCTAGATCTCCATGACCTGAATCGGTATCACAGGTCTCACACCTTCCGGATGGTAACTCGGAACCAGATTATACCATCCCTGGGTGAAACATGTGGTTCTGTACACTGGATCTTCAGAGCGCATTCTACCATGTCCCAATCCATCCGTCCCATCAGCGGTTCCTCTGCTTCAGGGTCGGAGGGACCCTATGAGTTTAGAACCATGCCGTTCGGCCTGTCACTCAGCCCCCAGGTCTTCATTAAATGCATCAGATGGTGGCAGCCATCTACAAGCGTCAAGGGGTTCGTATTTACCCCTATCTAGATGACTGGCTCCTGGGCGGTTCCTTCCTTCAGGAGGTGGAGAGGTCCAGGACCTGACCCTCCGAACCTGTTCCACCTGGGCCTCCTAATCAATGAGGCCAAGTCAGAACTCGTGCCTTCTCAGGTGATTGGCTTCATCGGGCAGAGCTCAACTCTTGTCAAGCCAGAGCTCGGCTCCGGCGGACAGAGGCGAGTTCTTTCCTCCTTTGCCCAATCATTTCTTGTTGGGCACTTAGCCTCTGCTCGGGACTTCCTGTGCCTCCTGGTTTACATGGCTGGCACCTCAGTGGTCCGCTGGGCCAGACTGCACATGCGCCCCTTCAATGGAGCTGGCTGCCCAGTGGTCTCAGCGTCAGGGTCTCTTCGACCAGCTGGTCACGGTCACCCAGAGGATGTGGGATGCTCTCAGTGGTGGACCGTCCCAGTCACTTGCAGGAAGGATCTCATTTATCCGCTTGAGCCGACAGTCGTCCTCGACCGACACCTCTCTCATGGGCTGGGAGCCCATGCGGGACAGCAGAGCTCACGGGTTCTGGACCCCGAGGTCCCGATGCCACATCAACCTGTTGGAGCTCAGAGCAGTCAGACTGGCCCTGTCAGCTTCGCTCCTCAGCTCCGGGGTCAAGTGGTTCAAGTCCAGATGGACAATACCACCACCGTGTACTACCTCAACAAACAGGGCGGCACGCACCCCGTCTGCTATGCAAGGAGGCGCCCGGATCTGGACCTTCGTCCAGCTGGCTGGAGGTGGATCTCTAGCCATCCATGTGGCAGAGTCTCGAACTAACTGGCGGATGCTCTCAGCCGCATAGGCCAGACATCCCATGAGTGGTCTCTCCATCCAGAGGTAGCTTACGATCTGTTCTCCTGTTGGGGCAAACCGTTGGTGGACCGGTTTGCCTCCAGGAGAACACCAGCTGAGGCTGTACCATGCCCGCCCCTCTCAGCAGGGCTCGCTGCAGGAGGATGCCTTCTGGAGGCCATGGACCCTAGGCCTCCTCCACGCCTTCCTTCCATTTCCCTTGATCCACAAGGTGTAACTCAAATTGAGGAGGGACAAGGCGAAGGTGATCCTGGTAGCCCCAGATTGGCCACACCAGTTCTGGTATCCAGATCTCCTCAGCCTCAGCTGCAGGGCCCCGGAGCGGCTTTGTACATGCCCGGACCTGATTTCATTGAACCAAGGAAGGTCTTCTACTCGGACCTTCAATCCTGCACCTCACAGCCTGGTTCCTGAGCGGCTAGAGTTCCAGGCTTTGGGTCTTTCTGAGGATGTCTACGGTGGTGGCAGCACCTCGAAAAGAATCGACCAGGAAATGTTGTGCCTTCAAATGGAAAGATTTTCCATTTGATGTCTCGAACCCTATCCTGCTCTGTGGCTAACATTCTAGACTACCTTTGGTCCCTCTCCAAGGGGGTCCTCGGTCATCGACCCTTGGGGTGCACCTGGCTGCCATCTCTGCTTACCAGGCGCAGGCTGGTCAGCCCGGCGTTAGCACAGGAGATGGTGATCGGGCGCTTTTTCAAAGGTCTGGATCACATATCCCCTCAGGTCGTGAACCTCCACCTCCATGGGATCTCTTTGGTTTTTGGCAAAGCTCATGGGCAAGCCATTGAACCCATTCACAAGTGTGAGCTCTCACCCTTGTCGTTGAAGACTGCCTTCCTGGTGGCTATCCATCAGCCAGAAGGACAGAGAGCTCAGGCGCTTCGGTGGACTCCCTTATCTGGTCTTTCACAGGGACAAAGCTGTCCCTGCTTCCCCACCGAAATTCCTTCCGAAGGTGGTGTCAGAGTTTCACTTCAACCAGGTGTTGACACTGCCAGTGTATTACCCTAACTACACCTCGGATGCAGTACAGGCTCCATACTCTGGACCTCTGCGTGCTCTCTTCTACTATAAGGAGAGGACGGCGGAAATTCGGGAGAGGTTCGCCAACTGTTTGTCACCTCGCTGAAGCCACTTCTGGCAGACCTGCAGCCAAGCGGACTATTGCAAGATGGATCACATCATGCATAAGTCTGTGTTATGAATTGGCGGGCAAGGAGCCTCCCAAGGGGATAAGAGTTCATTCTGTCCCCATACTGCTGTTTGGTGGCTGCTTCCAGGGACATCCCTATCCAGGAAATCTGTCGGGGCTGCTACCTGGAAGTCAGCGAACACTTTCATTACCCATTACCACATCGACCTTGAATCACCCACGTGATGCTGGTTTTGGGCCCTCGGGTTCTCCAATCTCTGTTTCCTAAGTAGGGGTGTGCGCCTTGCCCCTCCTCCCAGAGAACTGCTAGGAGTCTGCCAGACAGTGTGGATGAACAACATATCCATGCTCCTAGAAAAACAGGTTACTCACCTGTAACAGTAGTTCTAGGAGTGGCATATGTTGTTCATCCACACTGACCCACCCGACCTCCCCAGTTTTAGGCACACAACCTGGCTTCCAGCAGGCTAGAATCACGTCATGGGCTGACAAGGTATTTACCACTCAGGTGGGTGGGAGGAGCCAGCTTGAAGACTTCCGCAAGATTTAAAGGAAAGGGACAATGCCAGACAGTGTGGATGAACAACATATACCACTCCTAGAACCTACTGTTACAGGTGAGTAACCTGTTTTTCTGCACATAGACATTCAAGGCTGTAACATAGAACATAAATCAATAGCTTTGATAGCAGAATAGAAAGACAGTACTACTAAAATGGATTATAGCAGTAAGAATGTATTAGTATGTCCTACAGAATTGCATCATCCAAGTCTTGAGTTGATGCAGTTTTTGTAGAAAAAAGTAATACATTCTCTGGAAGAAATGTCATTACTACTGTAATTTTTTCTAATGTTCCCAACCATATAAAAGGTATACATATGGAACCAGATGTCTGTCTCTCTCTATCAATGTATACACACGTGTGTGTGTGTGTGTACATATATTATGGTGGCACATAGTTGGAGTTGAGTAGGCACTTTAATGTTGAACCCCAACTTTGCATGTTAATAACTTGCAACCATTCTACAGATTTGCACAGAATTTGGAATGCACGGTCTTGTATGGTAGATCTCTTGATTTGCCAAGTTGCATTTTGAGTGGAGTCATATGGTTTTGTGCAAAGTGCTGAGAAAACAAATTTTCACCACTTTTGACACTTTTTGCCCATCATTGTGACCACAATTATCGGTCTTTTGGTCTGCAAATTTCAGGGTAGAAAGGGTTTGGGTCAAGAACAATCCAATATTGGTTTGGTGAAAAAATATTAATCCTTTCCGAGAGTTATTTAATTTGTATTGTTTGGGTTCTGAGCATGTTCAGTTCACTCCAAGATGTATACGTATGTTTTGCAAAAGAGGATTGGGCTCACAATCATGGATTTTGTCAGCTCACGAAAGGGATTTAAAAATCCCCATCTGTCAGGAACAATTCCTTGTCCACGAGCCGCCATCTTGTTTTATTTTTCCCCAAAACAAAATGTCGTAGCTTCCTCCATGGGTGACTTCTTATTGCAGTAAGGCATGGGTTTTTGTTCAAGGTTGATGCCCTCTACAAACCTATACCTTTGGTTTGCTTCGTTTTGACCAAAAATGTCTGTTTCAGATTTTGAAATTCTTTGTCTGTGACTCGCTTTGAACCCCTTTCGTGAGCTGACAAAATCCCAGTCCACAAGCAATCCCTTTTGTGAGTTAGCAAATCCTTGACCGTCTACTTGGGACCAGATGGCCCTTCTTGTAGATGAGGGTTTGACTCATGGTTAAGGATTTTGCTACCTCAAGAAAGGGATCGACTTGTGGACTGGGATTTTGTCAACTCATGAAGGGGATTGGTTTTTGAATCACTTTTTGTGGCAGGCTGACAAAATCCAGTCCATGGCTGATCCTTTCACAAGGTATCAAAATTATTGACCCGTCACTAGGGGGCAAATGGCCAAAATCTCACGGTCAAGGATTTCTCGTTGATGGTGATTTTGACAGCCTGTGGTAATGGAGATTGACCGGGCATTTTTGCTACCTCGCAAACTAGGATTTAAAAACTTTGCCACTGCACTGTAAATTAACGGTTTAGTCTTTTGACTTAAAATTTGCAGGGTATTAGGGGATGCCCACAGATATCAGCTATGCTATTTAGGTGTTGAAAAGTTAATTGGTTCCATAGATATGCTATCAAAGTTTAGATTTTTCCCATATAACATTGCAGTGCCCATGGCTTTTAGGTAGTGGTCTGAAAGTTTCAGGGTAGAAAGCCTTTGACTCACTGATGTGTCTGTTGAAGGTCTGGTAAAAAATATTAATCCATTCAAAAGCTATTAAACTTTTAATTTCTCATTATTTCCTATGTCAGGCACGAAAGTTAGGAATTTGCATTGCGAAGATAGTGTTGCATCTTTTGCAAGCTGCATTTAACTTGCTGGAAGATACAACAGTATCTTTCGCAAATGATGTAACTTAGGAAATGCCTAACTTTCATGCCTGAAATATTAATTTTCCCCACAGGAAATAAAGCACACTGGGACACTGGGAGCTCACTCCCATTGTCACCAGTACCCCTCATGTTCCCACCCTCAGTAACTGGGACACTATGGAGCCTACTCCAGTGTCCCCAGATGGTTTTCTTTTTCACCTGTAAAAAGAAAACATCTCCTGACGCTTTTTTTTTTTTTTTAAGTTGAACAGTAGAAAACCGTACCTCGCCATCCCATGCCTTCTCCTCCTCCCACAACTCTGATCCTCCCACTGAGGACCTGCCACCCCACACCCCTTGTTCTATACTTGCCATCGGAGATCTTTGGCTGCAATCTCCTGTGGACCCCTGCACTCTTCAAAACTGAACCACAAACTGAAGAATCAAGGCAAGTGCCATATAATGGCTGTCTGTGGTGTTTTGAACTTATGTTGATGTCGTGGGCATTTTTCAAAATTTTTGCACTAAATTTTCAACATGGGCTTTTGGGACCCCCACCTCATGAACACTGCCACTGTCATCTTGTTACTTGGTCTCTAAAGGTGATTTCACAGTCGCCATGTGGAATCACCTTCGGGACCAATTACTGAAATGACAGTGCTAGTGTTTTTGGGGGGTCTTAAAAGCCCATGTTGAAAATCTGGTGCAAAAAGCTGTCAGCTAAGAGCGTGTATTGCGGAGTCTCTATACATGCTCATAACTTTTATGTTTGCTTAGCACGCTGCAGCGCAAGAAACATTATGTGGCACTTTAGGAGAGAAGGGTTGTCAGAGGCACGGCACTGTGTGAGCTAACAGAGGCATTGCATTTGGGGCTTGGCACTGGTGGACCAATGGAGGCACAGTCTGCTAATGATACTGGCTTCCAAATGTGCCACCAACTTGTAAGGTTTTTGCCACAGCAATCGGGGCCACCTGGTCCATTGCAGCTGCCTGATATTCTGCTGCAATGAGGAAGTGACCTGCATTGCGAGGGCAGTACCTTGTCTAGTGTATTATTGTTTAGGAATGCGCGCAAGCCGCCACCATGTTTACAAACACATATTATCTCCTCAATGTTGAGGGGTGCCAAGTCCCCTCAGCATCATTTGCCTGCCCCCAAAAAATACATCCTTTCTTTACTGATGGGGGCCCCAATCTCTGTCGGCTTCAGTCCCTGCCTTCCCAGTTTAGTTTGCCGATGGGGGCCACTCCCCATTGGCATTATGTCCCCTGCCCAAAACACTTTGTTTTGTTCTGAAGGGGTGCCCAATCCCCATCGTTCTTCTCCTTCGGTATGTGCTGACAGGGTGCCCATCCCCGTCAGCTACTGCCCCCAAAAAGAAAACACTAGGGTAGCACACTGGAGCCCACCCCAGCATGCCAAAATGTCCGTTTAAAAAAAAAAAAAACCAAATGTCCGTTTGTGTGTTTTTTTTAAACCTGTAAAACAGAAAATGTTCCCTCGCCGAGTCCAGCGGCACCTCCCCAACCTGCCCACCTTCACACCATGCCTATCCACACACCCCTCACCCCATACTTACCTCCAGAGCCTGGCGCGATGATGTTCTGTGGACCAGGAACACGCCTGCACTCTTCAAAGCCGACTTGAACTGAAGAAATGTTGGTAGCTGTATAATGGCATAAATAGGGTTTTTAACTTTGATGCATATCTCTGGCATTATTGGGACTTTTGGCACCACATTTTCAAAATGGGGTTATTGGGACACGCCCTCATGAATTCAGCCACTGTCATGGTGTGCCCGTCCTGAAAGGTGATTTCGCGTCACTGCATAGGAATCACCTTTCGGGACCGATTAATGAAACGATAGTGCCAGTGTTCATGAGATGGGCTCTCAAAAGACTGTTGCAAATTTGGTGGAAAAATTCAAAATGGCTGTTTTACGGCGTGCGTTGCTCAGTTGCTACGCACGCCATAACTTTTGGAATTTGCAGTATTTTTCACTCCAGATTTTCAACATTGCCATTTTCTCCACTCTATGGAACAGTACAGCTGTCATTTTTCACATCCCACGTAATGTGTTTTACCTCCGTCACAGAATGGCGGCTGGCTGTGGGAAATCCATGTCCGACACATTAAGAAAATCATAGTGACACTGTTCATGAGCAGAGGCCCTAAAATGCCTATGTTGAAAATCTTATGAAAGTCCATAAAATGAATGTGTTACCAGCATCGTTGCACAGTTTCTCACGTATGCTCGGAAGTGTGAACATTTTAATATTCCACTACAGATTTTTCAACATTTGCCATCTCTTCACACCTCCTATGGATGGTACAGCTGTCGTTCTTCACATCCTGCCCGATCTGTGTTTTTGTACATGTGGCGAGAATGGCACGGTCGCTGTTGGAACTCAAAGTTCAGGACACACTGACAAAATCACACTGCCAGTCTTCATGAGAGAGAGGTTCCAAATGCTTTCATGAGGTGGGGTCACAAAAAGGCCATGTTGAAAATTTGTGGTGCAAATACCAACAAATGTCTGGGGCATTAGGGTTTCTAACCATAACGTCCCCACCCTGTACAGACTGACAGGCAATGAGGTGTGCCTTTGGATTGCCGACTGAACTGCTCATGCCATCCCCCACCCCCAGCCAGTGACCGTTATTGAGGTGTACCTTGGACTCTTTGGCCCCAGAATTCACCCCATCCTCCATGTGTTGCACCCATTTCAGCGTATGTCCTTATGGGAATGGAGTGACTGTAGCTAAACACCAAGGCACACCTCCAACACATGTCGGTGTCTGCAGAATAGGTGAGGTGACACAGCATCAACGCCATGGGTGACAACCCAAACACTTACCCCAATGCTTGTCCATCTCTACAGGATGGAGGTGGGGTTGGCGTGAAGTTCAATATTTCACTGCCATTCCTGTTCTGCATCTGTCTAACTCCTGCATTTTCAGTGCTAATACCAGCAAGCAAACATTCAGCATTGACAAATGCTTGTTAATATTTCCACTCCAGATTGTCAACATTGCCATTTTTACACCCTCATGAACAGTACAGCTGTCATTTTCACATCCTGCCCAAATGTGTTTTCGCACCTGTAGTGCAGAATGGTGCAGTCGCTGTGCAAAATCAACTTTCAGGATAGATTAACAAAATCACAGTGCCAGTGTTCGAGGTGGGGTTCCCAAAAGACCATGTTGAAAATTTGCTGAAAATTCCTGAAAATGTCCGAGTACGTGTGTCCATTGAATTTATTCTACGACCATATAACTTTGGTACTTTTCAATATTTTGCTACAAATTTTCAACATAGTCATTTTATCACACCACCATGAACAGTATGGCTGTCATTTTTTATATCCTGCCTAAAATGTGTTTTTGCACCTGTGACGCAGAATGGCATTGCAGTTGCGCATAATTAAGTTTTGCCTTGCATTTCAATTTCTCTGTACTAGGCTATGTGAAGTGGGATAATAAGATGGCTGTGCTGACAATTGGGTCCTGCAGTTGGACACATGGAAGGAGCAGGGCCCAGAGGGCCATGCGCTTCACACCTATGTACATATGCACATCTACGGAGGAATTGAGCACAGGGTCCCACAGTAAACTAAGCATACTATTATACTGTCTCAAAAGAATGGAAATGTGTTACAAAAAACTCCATTAATGCATCAGTTAGGGTTTCTATTACAGTGACCAAAGACTGAAATTCATTGTTAGGAGTTACCAACCCTACCACCAGGCCCCCACCTTCCACACACCAGCAGGTATCTGCGTGCCTTTGGGGTCATTGACCCAACTCTCACCCCATTCTCCTATACTGTAACATCTCATCTTGTTTACACATGGAATGGGGTGAGAGGCCCATACTCAAAGCACACCCCAACACATGTTGAAGTGTGGAGGGTGTGGGGTGGGTGGTAGGGTTGGTAAACCTAACAATGAATTTCCAGTCTTTGTTGCTGTAATAGAAACCCTAACTGCTGCATGAACAGAGTTTTTTGCAGTGAATGTGTGTGTGTGTGTGTGTGTGTGTGTGTGTATATATATATATATATATATATATACACACACACACATATATCCACATATATGTGTGTGTGTGTGTGTGTGTGTGTGTGTGTGTGTGTGTGTATATATATATATACACACATACACACACATATGTGTATGTATATGTGTGTGTGTGTGTGTGTGTGTGTGTATATATATATATATATATATATATATATAATGTATATATATATATATATATATAAAATCTCCAAGGACACTGTATTCCATAGTAAAAGGATACAATTGTACTGTCTCCAAAAGTAAGCCACTAAATTGCAAAAAAACTTTGCTAATGCACCAGTTAAGGTCAAGCGACAAAAGTTGGGAAATGTGGCATTAGGGTTTACAACCCTAACACCTCTTGCTAGGCAGCCCCCAGTTACTGCTGTGGGAAAAAAAATCACAGACCGTCCAAAATCCCTAGGCCAAAAACATATGATTGGAGTATCTCACTTGGAATATAACACACAGTGATGCTGTCAATAAATCAGATGTTCAAATTGGGACACATTTCAAACTGAGCATTAAAGCAAGGCTAGAACCCTGCCCCAGTGACAAATATTCAGATTGCCCTATCTTTTTCAGAATGGAGGCTTCATAGTCATCGTCAGTCTTGTTTGGCAACAGTGTTTTGATTTGGTCTGAAAGACAAAATGTTGGTTATTCCATAAAGCAAGTACATGGTTTGCCAAAGCATTGTCTACACATCTGTTTCATTGTCTGCACACCAATTGCCTACTACACCTGATGGTCCCAGGCTATACCATGTTTAGACGGGATAGAGGAAAAGGTAAAGGAGGAGGCAAAGCCGTATACAGTGGTAGTCATAGAAAAGTCTCTGTACTGAGGTGTACCTGGGTATACAGAGGCAGAATCTCATTACAGTCAATGCAAATTGCCTCAGTGGTACCTCAAGGTAGGACATTTTTGGATAACTACCACTGTATGTTAGGGCATAGAGGCAGTGGAGGATGAAAACATCAGGGAAGTAACTAGGAACCAGGATCGCTGTAAGTTCAGCTTACTTATCCTTAGGCAAGAAACTACAGCTAGGGGTGATATATAGACCTCCAGAACAGGGAGAAGAAAGATGAGCTAGGGGCAGAACTAGAAAGGGTGTGGCAAAGGGGAGGGATGGTGGGAGATCAAAATCTGCCAGGTATTGATTGGGTCATTCCACTGCCAGGAGCTCAAAGTCGGGCCTCATAAATACATTGCAGGACTGTTCTGCTGGTGCAACTAGTTAAGGAACCCTAATAGGTAGGCTGCCATTCTCGATGTGGTGCTCACCAACTCAGAAGTGGTAGGAGGAGTAAGGTAGGGTAAAGAGCTCACGCTCAAAGGTCTTTTCCGAAATACTAATTAATCAAGTAAGCCCTCATCAAAGGCTGAGGTCATAGATTTCAGAAGGGCAAACATCCAGTTGAGGGAGCTGGTCCAGGGCAAGATAGTTGAGTGGACAGTGTGACGCTTGGCCAGCTGGTTATGATTATTGTATGATATTGGTATTATAAATAAATGATCATGTATGAAATGCCAGTCTGTGAGATTTAGCCCTTTTAAATTACAAGGTGTCAGCAGCTGAAATCACAGGATGTATTACACTGGCCAGGAGAGCTGTGTAATGTAATTAATTTCCTTGAGAAATTGCCTTTATGGCCTTTTAATGACCTCATGCTTTTGAACTTGGAAACTACATATACATTTTATTACATTGGGAAAGGACATAATTTAGCTGATTCCTGTTGGCTGACACCTGGGTGACAGACTGCAGGGTTGTAAACCTCAAAGGAACTGGTTGATCAAAGACTCATAATTTGGGAAAGGTTTTTTTTTTTGTGCTGATGTCATATTATTAACATACCTCCTGGTAGGAAATCATTTTTGTAATTTTATATTCTAAAGGGAGGAACTAGATGACTCGAAGGGTGTAGAGACACAGAGTTTAAACTGATACTTGTGTCTGAAATGCATGTCATATCATCTTGGGATGCTGAAGAGACAGCCTCTGACCTAACTTTAAACGCACCTCCAGAGGGTAATACCTTAGATAGAAAGGTCTACATGTATTGTGGTAGGAGTTTTGCTTTGTAATTTTCCTTGTTCTTTTATGCAGTTGTGAGCTCTTTGATATATTGTTCTGCATTTACATTTTTCATATTTATCATCTTTTAGTAAAGTGCCTTTTCTTTAAAAGACTGCCTGGGTGTCTGTCATTTTTTTTTTTTGCATGTGACATATAGGTAGGTGGTTAAGTCTGACAAAATGTTCAACAGCTTGATGGTGTTACAAAGCTTGGTAAAAGGTAAGAATATATCTAAGGTCTTTTACAGAGTTAAAAGGTTCATTTGGAAGCCTGGCTGGGTGCCTCTGGTGAAAGATTGTACCCCGCAGTCCCCAAAGAGGGTACGTTCTGAGCCTGTTCATTGGGTGTGCTAGCATAAGGCTCACAGTTTGAATCCCCTCAGAACTTGAGACTGAAGGTGATTCGGACCCAAAAGCAGACAGGAGGGTTACCCTGTCTGTTACCTGTTCACAGTGCTGCACTCTGAGGTTGGCAGTGTGGGAGCAGAGAGCCTGACCTGCTGAGTGCGTTTGTGATGGACAGTATCATGGATGTGGAGGAAAGATGGGGGCATTCAAAGGGGCCATTCACAAGGCAGCAAAGTCTTGAATGATAACAGTAATCAAAAGAAAAGGCACAAGAAACCAATATGGTTCTTTAGAAAAGTCAGGAAGTAGTAAGAGGCAAAAGAAGGCCTTCACTAGGTATAAGGAAAACAAGGGAAGAAAGACTGGGGACAGTACCAGAGGAGACTATGGGAAATCAAATGGGCTGTCAGAGAAGCAAAGGCAAATTCAGGGCTGCATATAATGGAGGGGGTCAAGGGTGGGAAAAAAACAGTTCTTTATATATATATATAACAGGAAAAAATAAAGAAGGAGGAGGATTTTTTAGACTAACAGAGGTTGGGAAATTGAAGACGACAGTGAGAAAGGAACCATTCTTAATGACTACTTTGCTTTGTATTCATAACGAAAAAGGCCTCTTCCAGAGAGTGACATTAAGGCAGCTGTAAGGCAGATCCCTGAGATGAGAGCAAGTATTTACCAGTGAAAAGGTTTGGAAAAGGGTTAGCAGCCCTAAAGATAAATAAGGCCCCAGTGCCAGAGTGGATGCATTTGAGAGTGCACAAGAAATTGGCAGTGGAACTAACTGAACCCATGATGGAGCTGTTCAGTAGCTCAGTTCAGACAGGCGGCATTCCAAAATCGAGGGCAGCAGACGAGTCCTGCTGCATAAGGTGGTGGGGCACAAGGAGTAACTTGGTAACCACAGACCTGTCAGTCTTACCTTTATTATGGCTAAACTGATGGAAACACTGACCAAAGATGACCTCGTGTACTGCCTGGAGAGCAGTGTACTCCAGGATAATAAACAGTATTTGTGGCAGGAACATCTTATCAGACCAACCTCATAGTTTTCTTTGACTTGGTAACGGGTAGTGGATGTGAGCCATGCTGTGGATTTAGTCTGCTGAAGACACGAGAGGGTCTGGGTACAGGGAAGGACACAGCTAGGTGAGAAACTGGTTGAAAGGGGACAGCAGAGAGTTGTGATTAATGGATTCAAAGCGGAAGAGAGGGAGGTCACTAATGGGTGCCACAAAGATTGGTTCCAGGGCCAGTCCTTTCAGTATGTTCATTCGGTGATGTGGGAGAAGGAATCTGGGGCAAGATGTCTCTTTGCAGATAACACTAAGCTGTATGGTAGGGTAGACAGCGAGGAAGTGATTGGTTAGATGCAGAGAGGCTTGCAAAAGCAGGGTCAAAGGTTTAGCAGTTGAAATCTAGTACAAAAAGTGCAGGGTGATGCAATAGGGAACAAGAACCCAAGGTCAGAGTACTGATGGTGGGGGAGGGGAAGCTGTCCATGGCTTCTGAGGAAAGGGACCTAGGGACATCATCAGTGGCTCCTAAAACAATCAAATCAGTGTAGCAAGACCTACCTAAGTAAGAAAACAGAATGCTGAGTTGTATAGGAAGGGATATTAACAGAAGAAGGAAGGAGATATTACTACTCTCTATACATCACTGGTGAGGCCCCACCTGAGTACTGTGCCAGTTCTGGAGTCCTCAACTAAGGAAAGATAAGGACAGGCTGGAAAGAGTGCAGTGTAGGGTGAATAAAATGATTTAGGCCAGCAGGGCAAATCTTATCAGGTTTGGCTCAGGGCACTGAAAATGTACACCCTGGAGGACAGGCGAGAGAAGGGGATATATTAGAGAGCTTCAGGTTCTGGGAAGGAATAAATAAGATAAACTGTGAGGAACTATTTAGTATAAGTAGCAGATATAGAACATGGGGACGCAAGTAAAAACTGATGGGGAGATACAAGAGGAAGTGAAAACGTTTTGTTTGTTTTTTGTTGTTTTTTCTTTTTCAGAAAAAGTGGTAGAGCGAGGAACAATCTACAGCTGATATGGGTGCCAAAACTATCAATGGTGTTAAACATGGCTTGGGCAGAGTGAAGGGCTTAGTGGTTGCTCATGGTGATAGTGATAGGGCAAGGAGCATGAGGGCAGATATTATGGATTAGAACTGTATATAGACAGTAGGTCTGTGGTTTGTTAGGGTTTATGGGCAGATTAGATGGACCAGGAGTCATTTCAGCCATCATTGTCTATGTTTCTCTATTTATATTGCCCTTGGATGTTCACCAGTCCTGCTGTGGAATTTTGTAGCTGTCTTAGGGATGTAGAATGCCCCACACAGGCTTGTGTATATATGTTTTCTGTATATATTATAGTGGCACTATAGCACCACTATAATTAGGTTTAGTAGGCAGTCTGTCAAACCCCTAACTTTGTGCTTTAGTAGCTTTCCTTCTATTCTGTGGATTTGCATGAAATTTTCATGTGCAGTTTGGGGCACAAGGTCTCTATGCCACATTTCATTCCAGTCAGGTATGCAGTTTCCAAGATCAGGATAGTGAAAAAGTCAAAAAAAAAAATAAAGGATTTTGGCTGTTCTGTCATCGCACCCAGATGATTTAGAATTTTGTTCTGAAATTTTAGAGTAGAAAGGGCTTGCCCAAAATGGTACCTTTCATTGGTTTGGTGAATATTAATTCATTTCAGAGTTAAGGATTTGAAATTCTGCTCTGAGCTTGCTCAGTATGGTCTTTTGGATACGCTTTCATACAAAATAAGAATTTGGCCATATGAAAGAGGATTCTATTTCTGAGGGTGTAATCCTGTTTCATAACAAAAAAATATTCTCTTGTATCGCAGCCATCTTGTTTCCATTTCTTTTAAAACTCATAAAATCATATCCTGGAGAGACAGGAACATATGTATCTTGCTGAACAGGACTTCATTAACTGGATTCTGCAGTTAGTTTTTGGAAAAAGGACCCAGAAATGTGTTTTAAACATTTTAAAATGAGACGATGTTCTTTCATATGGCCTTACAAAAGATGGGCAGGGCCATCGAAAGAAGATTGGGTTCATATGAAAGAAGAATTGATTTACAGTGGTCATTACAGAAAAGTTGCCTGGTATCCCGTATGATGTGGTAGGATCGTTAGTGGTGACTGTATGTGGTACTCCTGTAGGCTGCAGGTGGTATGCAGCCTGTGGTGTGAGCCGAAAATAATCTGACCAGATTTTTTTTGTAAAATTCTCAAATGTACCAAGAGCTGCTGTTTCCATGTAAATCTAAGTGCTAAGTTTCACTTTGACTATAGGTGTCTCCTTGTTTGTAAATTACCTCTGTCCGTCCCTCCCTTTACTGTGTACTGGCTGAAAAAAGTAAAGTTTACCCATTCCCTCGCATAATAGCCAGAAGGCTGTGCATTATATCCTGCCACTGATTGAAGAAATATTTATTGCTAATAGTTTGATTATTGATTTGTCATTCAGAGTAGTTTAATTGATCCGAGGAAACAAACCGGTTGTATTGTAAATTTGTTTTTATTTTCAATATTTGGACCTGCTGTTCAATTTCACCCTCCCCGTTTGTACCTTTCTTATTTATATTATTTTCCCAAAGGTCCAACTGGAATGTATGTTATAATATTAAAACACTCTTCTTGTTTCTCTTAATGGCTGGGAAGACAAAATATGTGTCCTAAGCACTGTGAAAATATGGAAACATTTAGAGGGCCTAAAAGAGGGACAGCATCCTTGATGGCAGCTGCAACCAGTAATTTGGAATTTGTAACTCTCAATGTACTGGAAAACTTGCCTAAAATATATAGATGGGGTCCCTCAGTTTTACTGTGCATTACCAGACCAGCTCCAAGTTCTCGGGCAACATTCACAGCTGCCATCACAGATGCCATTCCCTTTTGACCTCCTAATATGTTCATGGTAACACATTTCGGTGACAAAAGTTGAGTGGTGTGTTCTGTGAGAGAAGCATCCCATACATAACACACAATCAGTTTATCACCATTTACAATGTAATGCATAAGATTCCCAGGCACTTTTAATTTAGGTTAATGCAAGCTTACAGTTTTATTGCTTGGCTTATTTTGCAAGTACAGTAGTCATCTTTGCCACATATCTACCAATTCCCAGATTTTATTATTTTTTGTTGTAATAACTACAGTATGTTCTGGCAAGGGACCTGTTCCTACAAAGGAAATAAAAGGGCAATTTATCTTTGTCCGTGGCATCCGTGATGGCAGCTACGGAGGTTGCAACCAGTAATTTGGAATGTGCAACTCAGAATGTACTGAAAAACTTACTTGCCCAAAAATATATAAATGGGGCTGTGCACTACCAGACCAGCTCCAAGTTCTCAGGCAAACATCCACAGCTGCCTTCATGAATGCCGTTCCTCTTTGGACCTCCTAATATTTTCTATTATTTTCATATTTTGACAAGTGCTCAGGACACATTTTCTGTTTTCCAAACCAAGGTGTCGAGCTAGGTAAATGGATGTAGCTATAACAGTGCGTTCTCCTTTGCCAGTTCTGCAAGAACCAACTAAAGCAGTGGATGCACCAAGTATTTGGGTCAGGCTGGTCAAGAACTCTGTGTATTTCTGACCAAGAACAAGGCAGTTTGTGCAGATCAACCCTCCCACATGCAGACACTTTGGAGTAAAAAGTACTTTCATCACAATTAAATCCTGCACAAGAAAGTCTCATCAGAACCCTGCTGACCTAGTTCTGTAGCCATCCTAACTACCATTAGGATGACTCTTCCCCCAAAAAACACACAAACGCACTTCCTTATCTATCAGTAATTGAGGGGAGGGGTTGTCTCCTTCCACTTTGATCTTTTCTTTGGACAGCTTTTGTGTTTATATATGTTTACTGATGACTCCAGGTTGCCGCCAAACCACACAAACACATGTCTTAAAGCATGGGTCTGTTACAGTCATCTTAAAACCAACATCAGTCACTAGTTTTAGTAAATTATATTAAAGTTAGCATGATACATTCTCACAAAACATTAGTGAGGCAAAAAGCAAGAGATTAAAATATTGCTAATTAGAGGATTGTTTTAATATATACAGTATATACACATGCTGTTCATAAGAAAACCCATTTGAATTACTACACACAGATGTGTGATACTTTAATATACTGTATATAGATTTAATTCTATAGGGACCTGTAAATTTGGATTGCTGGTATGTTTTCAGGTATCAAGTGAATAATTACCATAACTGTTCTATTCTACTCCTCCCGTTTATGTCAGTGAGGCATTTGATGTCCAGTGTCGATTTGAAATTATAAAGAACTGGTTAATTATGGTGACAGCACTCTCTGAGTTCAAATTTGGCTGCAAGATGCTGAGCTTTGGTCTCTGACTTGTGTGGTGAACTGACCATTAGAAACAAATTCCAATGTATTAATTAATGTTTATAAGGCAATTTGGTGAGCCACTGTGTTTTGGCAAATATATTTCATTCAATTCTTATATTTATAAACCATGAGAAACATCTGTCTGTTCTGAAATAAATGTATTTATATTGCAATAAAGCAGAAGTAGTGGCAATAAATGTAAAGTTATTCAACTTATTCTCCTAAACCAGGTCATAATCTGTCACTTCTGTTTGATAAACGGCTTTTTTTATTATTAACCTCATCCCACTTATTCTTTAGTTTCACAGTCTGCCTCTGGGGAGTGCCAGAATTAATTCTGCAAATGCATTAAATTACTCTAATATTCCATGGAATAGGTAAACATGACACTGAAGTGACCGGAGACACAAATAACCTGTGAGGTGTTATTCAACTCAGTAGTTTACAATAGGGAAACAGACTGTGTCAGAAAACAAACAAAACAAAACTGGCCATCTAGATGACCCATTGGCAGCTGAACACTGGGCTGGTTTAACTTCAAATAGCGGCTGTTCACCACCTCCTTCACTGGGTTTGCTGCTGTTATTTTTATGGGGCTAAACGACGGAATGCATGAATGGGAATAGGGAAGTGGAGCTGGTAATCAAAGTAATCAACTGCAAACACTGAAATATGTCTATCACCTGGAATAGGGGTTAAACCGCACCAAACCTGTATACTGCCTCTATTGTTACCACATTATTTGAGTTATTTAAATCCCTGGTGAAATATCTAGAAGCTGCAGATAAATAAGACTTTCTTCAGTGCTCTAGAAATCCTTAAAATTTAAATTAATATTTTGCTTGAGATTTATTTCCAAACGCCTGTCTAGCCTATCCGTCCATTGCCGTATTTCTTTAAACCTAAACAGAATGGACAAACCTTTACCAAAACAAAACTCCTAGAATTGTTACATATAGACAGATACCGACACACTTGAAAGACAGAGTTCCAAAAACAATGCTTAAATGTCAGTTTACTCTTTCTGATTAATGTGTTAAAAGGTGGGATGGGATGGGACAGGGTCATGGTCGCATAATTTAGGAACAGGTGCTAATATTAATTATAATACTGTAATATTAAAGAGCAGCTCTGCACTTCAGTATGTGCTTTCAAGGAAGGTGTGTGCAAATTATTGTTATTCTATTAGTATTATCTAATATCTCTTGATAGGGCCCAAGCATTTTGCTTGACTTGTATGTTTAATTAGTGCAGAGGTTGTAGCAATTCTGTAAATTTACAGCTGCACTCCTACACTGATAGCCTTCTGGTCTCTGCCACTTCAAACCCCAGATATACTGTTAATTCAGGGTTGCTCCTGCCATATGTAAAAGGAGATGATTGATTCACAGTGATTCTTTACTAGCTTTACTAGGAAAGTTAACAATTAGCAGGATCAAACATATGTGACTGTTGCTGATGGAGAAAAAGATATTTAAAGACCTCAGAATTTACAACTGAACAAAAAGCACTGACTTGACATTAGTTAGCAGTCCATTTCAAAACTATTTTACAGCTGATGGAGAGGAGCCAGACAAATCACTAGTATGAAGAAATGAATTCTTTGCCAGAGTATTTATTTGTTAGTTTATTTTAGTCAGTCAAGCATAGCTTGAAGACAAGATTCATTATCTACAGCAGCCATATAACAATCGATGCTTACAAAGGAACAGCTTTAGTTAAATATGAGGGGAGAAGCTTGGATGTACGTTACAGTATGTGACCTCATTAATCAGCAGAGGTTCTACACGTATTGTTTGTAGAGCTCAAACATTCAACAGCACAGGTTCATATCTTTGAGCCCTCTTGCAACCCCCTATTTCAGCCATGCCAGGGCAGATGCCCATGGTACTGTACCTTGAGGGGTGATGGACACAAAGGATGTACTGAACACCCTATCATAATAATACAAAATCAAATGGGTTAACAACCAGTTATTTCCACTAATAGCAGTAAACTTGCTCTTTAAATCAAGGTGATCTTATAATCTCGCTTTAAGTGGGCTGCATAAAACCATATCATTACAGTTAATTATTGCCCGAGTTAGTTATTTTTGATAATGCACTTGAAAATTGCAAGCAGCCTACTGTATGCCACATCAAAATAATGAGTACTGCTATGAATTGAAAAATGATATCAAACAGCAACTGTTCATATTACTGCATTTAGAACTTAAGCAGTGATTTGGAAAATGTAAGCTACTATAATAGTTGCATAAATGTTACTTCCTGCTGTGCATTCTGGACACATGCCCAACTAAAAGCACACTGTCTGATTCGATTTTTTTTTTTTTGCATATTATTGTTTTGTTTCTCCATTCTACTTTGTAGTTATCACTGATACAAGGTTTATATTAAGCAGACATTTCTGGATGATTTGTCACAATTTGTTACAATATGTGCAACATGTTGATACATTGTTTACAAGCTTTTAAGTCTATAAACAATGTTGCAATACAGTATGTAGCACAGTGTAACAAATCATACAAACACACAATATAAACATTGCATCAGTGATGCATACCTCTCACACACAGCTCATCACCTGACTTATCAGAGATTCTCTTAATTTAATCACAGTATCTTCTAACTGGAAATATAGTATGTATATCACAAAAGCTGGCAGTCTATAAAGCATCAAGGCAGTGCACAGAAATACTTCAGGATGAATAAATAGAATCAAACTGTGTTCTGTGCTCATAATCTGTAATTTTATCTAACTGCTTTGACTGACCCAAGGGAGAGAGGACTTTACTAGGTTTAGGTTTGAGTTATATGCAGCTAATTATATAGTTCATGCTCCAAAACGTCCTGGAATAATGACCCCTGAATGTAATTGTTTATTAGGTTTCCAGGATGATCTTATGCACATAGTTTTGCATTGTCCACAGTTTGAGACTCCTAGGAAGAAATGGTTGGCCCCAATATTGACCACCCTTGGTCTCCTTCCAACAACTTATTGTCTTCTTGTTTAATGCAAGTGATAGGAATGTATTGTCATCCCTTGTCAATTTTTTTAAGAATTACTCATTTGTAATTATATATTTATGTATTTATGATACTGTAGAAAGAATTTTGTACTGAATTATATGATACTAATTTAATCTGTAATAGAAATTTAATTATTTTCTTGTTAAATATTTTGTAAAATTTCTACCTACCTATGCACTAAAGGTTTGGATTCCAAGACATCCCAGCCACCTGTCATCTGCATAGCACAGTGCAATACATTTCAGACCCATCAAAGTATCTAATCTTAAGGGTTTTTAGGGTTTAGAAAGATAAATCTTACCTCAATATATATTACATATTATATTTATGAGTGCTAGTGCATGTTTTTGACATTCAAATTCTTGATAAAAGATCTTCCATTTCAGAGTTTTAGTATAGGAAGTAAGCACGCACGCATGAGGTGTTCAGCTTGCATAGTCACTACACTTTTTCTTTTATGAGGTGGTGGGGCAACACAGTATGTCAGCGAGACTGTACTTCAGTCCCTTTCCCTGCCACTGCTGTGGTGTGGTGTGTTTTTAGAGTTATAAAACTGGATCAAGAATCTAGCCGCCTGATTGACACGGTCCCATAAGACTACTATATAAGTATCTACAGGGGCCATGCATGCCATGCCTTTCTCTGATGCAAGTGTGCATGCACTAAACTGGCAATGAGTTATTTTATATTTTAAAACACTGTAATCAAACCAAAACAGCATCCATAACAGGTTACAATAGTAAGGCGATGGGGAGTTACTGTGGGTATTTCAATTTGAAGCAATCCACACTTATTTTGGCCGCTGACATTTTATGTATGGTGCATGAAATTAGCTAATGGTATAACCACCACACACCACCACCACTGTTTAGACTTCATCCCAGCCTACTACTATGTAATGCTAATATAAAATACCGTAATTTTTCCTTTAAAAGTCTTCTTCTCCATTAAATTGGTGATTTTGCTGAGTGATTTCTGTCATCTCCAACAGTGGCCCTACAGGGTGCTGTGCTATTATCAAAAAAAAAAATTGGGATCTTTTTTCTTGTTGTTGGCCTCTGTCCTCTATATCTGATTGTCACTAGTCCCCATACAGGAGTGTTGTTCCTGACAGATTAATACCCAATCACATATTGAGCATTATTTCTAATAAAACATGGCCACTGACTTCCTTTCCTCTTTTTCTACATGTACTTTTAATGTTGGTATCAAAACTGCCTGGGTGCTGTGTCTATTCAGATCCTTTTTTTTTTAATAAATCTTTTTTTTGGGGGATGAGTTAATTACAATGATTGCAACAGTGTAGAAAAGAAAAAATTCTGACAACATAAGTGGGTCTTTATAAAGTCTCAGTACATTTTCTTCCCCTTGCCTATGAGTACTCAAGTTATGATCAGTTCTATCCGACTTTTTGTTGTGATTCTATACAGCCTTGTTTTGTTTATTGACATGCACTGTCAAATGAATTTGATTTATTAATGCCCTCAGTTAGCCTACAGTATCACTAATCTTGCTTATTTATACTATAAATGTAAATGTATACCATATGGTACTAGTTTGAAGTAGCGGCAATTTATATTTGCATCATTAGCACTTCAAATATTTATGTTCCAAAGCATCAAAAACATTAACTAGTGAAATTACATGTTAGTATTCAAGTCTGCCTCAAGAGAAGCTGTAAAAGTTCATCATACTGATGCAGTGAACATCATACAATACAGTACTTTGCAAAATCAAATGGTCATTTCACTTGGAGCTTTTTAAACTTACTTCAGAGTTGCAGTTTGTAAACACATTGGGAAAATAGAGCTATGTTTTAATGCAAACATAAAATTAATCTTCGTGGAAGCTTTTATATTTTTATAATTCATTTTAGTCATTTGTTTGATAATACTGGGAGAAATTGATTGAGAGGGTTCATTCTTTTACACACCCATGGGCAAAATGATAATAGCTAGTACATCATTTCTCCAATGACGGTAATGTCTGGTGATGAACTGATATAATGTACTGTAGTACATTGGCTTTGTTTCGATTTATACTTGGATACTGTAACTGTAAACACACAGAATTACTGGGTTACAGACTTGTAGTCTGCGCTTCCGATTTCCTTTGGCTCCTTGACACAGGCAATCACCCTTCTCTTCTGCATCAAGGCAAAAGGACTCAACAAATCAACACCTTTCTCCCAACTAACTTGTTGCCTTTGTGAAGTCAAACATCCATTGTCATGGTGATTAATCTCTTGAGTAATTTTAATTTCAATGCAGTCAAGCTCCAGCCAAACCTATAGCAGTTCATTAGTATGTGCCCATTCTGCAGTTCTCTTCCCCCTTCTTTTCCAAGCTGAAGAGTGAATCTTTCATGTCCAGGGTGAACAGGAATCTAAAAGGGAGTGGAATACTACAAAAGTACCAATCACCACTAGACATAACAGAACTCCATAATGCAGGTCTCCCACTCTATAGGAGGTACTGTATTTTACAGTGATTTGGAGCCATCTCCAGATAACTTCTCCCATAGACTTGCATTGGTTACACTGGAAAACAGATCAATGTACACTATATGGGCTGGAGGGATGGCATCGTTGCTATGAGGGTATGAGACAGGTTAATACTATTTTACGCACTGGTATAACTGGATGGGAGGTGGGTAGGATAGGATATCGTTTCATGGTCAGACTACACAGTACTACTTGTGGTTGTTCTGTTACTGCCCAAACATTCTTTTAGTTACATAGACACTGTCATCAGATAAGGGCCTATGGCCCACCTAGTCTGCCCATTTGAGCTTGTAGTTCACTTTGTTTTTTCTAGAAGTCTGTTGTCCCTTACCCCTGACCTCCAGAATTCTCTTATGTATGTCCCATGCATTCTTAAATCCTGTGATTGTTTCAGCCCTCACCACTTCCTCTGACGGGTGTTCCACTTGTCCACCACCCTTTCTGTGAAGAAATTCTTCCTCATGTTTCCTCTGAATTGCCCTTCCTCCAACTTCATCCCATGCCCTCTAATCCTGGAGCATCTTTTTCGCTGGAGAATAGTGTATTCCTGCACCCTGTTCCTCCCTTTAAGGTATTTGTTTGTCTCTATCATATCCCCTCTCCCTCCTCTCCTCCAGGGAGTACATATTCAGGTCCTTCAGCCTGTCCTTATAGGACTTGTGATGCAATCCCTGTACCATCTTTGTTGCCCTCCTATGAACCTTCTCTACCCTATCTATGTCCTTACGTAGGTATGGTCTCCGGAACTGTACACTGTACTCCAGGTGGGGCTACACTGGTGTCTTGCATAGTGGAATTATGACCTTCCTTTTCCTGCTGGTGATGCTCCTGCTTACCATTCCAGCATCATATTTGCTTTTACCAACTGCCTTGTCGCGACTGTTTCCCTACCTTGAGGTAATCAGAGATGATAACCCCAAGATCCCTTTCCTGCTTGGTGCATGCTATATCCTGATCCCCCAACTGATATTTCTGCTCCAGGGTTTTTGTGCCCATATGCATTATCTTGCACTTCTTGCAAAGATACAAGTTACAACACCAGACAATGCAGAGATACAAAAAGAAAAGAATTGTATATATTTTGATGTGAAATGCACCTGTAATGCACATTATATCTTAAATATCTCAATCAGCTTATGACAGAGGCAACTGTTTATTCGTGAATAGCATGATTTAAGGAGGCAGCGAAGTAAAATAAAAGCTCAGTGAAGTTCAGCATAATGGAGAATGGTAGTGAATCACAGGATACCTAAGAAACTTGTTCAAGAATGTGCACTGAGTTGGTGGTGATGGGATTTAAGCAAGGGTCTCAACTTCACAGCTATGTACTCTAGTAACCAAACTTAAAATACTTTATTTTTGATTTAACTTATGCATGGCCTTTGAGTCTAATGTTGTGCATCTTTTCTGCTAGAGAAAGTCCATGTTGCACACAACTGGATGCCCATAAAAGACAACTACCCAAATCCACAAATAAAGCAAAGCACAAATAATTTTTGGAAGGACATTATAAGATCACATCTCCCTGAAACCACAAATAAAGGATTAAAAGTCAAACTCATAATTTTTAAGGAACTTGGCAATTTACATGGTGCGCATATACAGCAAGCATGTACTGTATGTGAATTTGGAAGTAATTGGGCACAATATTACTAAAACAATGGGAGCATTGAAAAGGCACCCAAGTAAATTAAATAACCCCCAAAATTCTAAAAAGTCACATTATTTCTGATGTGGTGTACTTTTCCATGAGTTATACTGGCAAATGATAATATATGACATCCGCTTGTTGTTTGTGTACAGATTGTGTACAGATTTAAATCTTACTTTGGATGATTATCGTAAATGTTTTATAAATTAATTTCAAGAGCGGTCTGTTCTTCTTGTCGCAGACATATGTTTATGAAAATGCATTCCTGTGCACACTTTAACTTTTTTTTTTTTTTTTTTTTTTAGTTGTGTGTGCTAATCTATTGTTACTTTCATAAAACTTTAGCTATAATATCCATAGTCATATGGGGGACAGAGACTACTGGACAGGACACACAATATGTGTGGGCTTTTCAGGTCCATGCAATAACTTTTAACTCCTGTGTTGCAAATACACTGGCAGTATTGCAGTCCCATTCCCACTTTGACAAGGCAATACTGCAGCACACATGCACCAGCTTGCATAGACAGCAGCTGCCTGCTAGGAGTAGGTATGTGCTGTGCATGACACATTACTGAGTGGCTGCACTTTGGCACACAAAGGTACTGTATAGGGCAAGTGTCTCCGTGTAATGCTGTGTGTCATTGGTGTCCAGTGTGCATTACAGCAATTACAGTAGTAACCAGCCACTGGAAATGTTCATGTCCTGGGAGGCAGGACTGACCTGACAATAGTACACACTGTACAGCAGCGCTACACTAGCACTTACAACTACACTACAGTGCAGACCAGCAGAATGAACCCCAGCACACTGTAGTAAAATGTGAGACAACAGCCCTAACAGAGTGTGTGTGTGTGTGTGTGTGTGTGTGTGTGTGTGGAGCTTAATAAAAAAAAAAAAAAAAAGAGGACATCAAACATTCAAGTAGTCTGACTGACAGAAGTGTTGCCATGCCAGGATCATGGGTAAAATGGAGCCATGTACAACTCTTACAGTCATCTGTAGGGAGACAAGATGACCATTCCCCACATCGGGCTGTGACTAGACAGTCAAGATCTGAAACCTGTGGAAGAGAACTGAGCTCCTAGCAAAGGCATTTCTGAGATGGTATGTAAACATAACAACCACTAGATATTATTACTGCTTTTCAAATCTGACAGTGATCGCTTGTAACTGGAGAGAAACAGCCATTTTCTCACTCTGCATGCTGCTTTCAGGGCAAATTAGAGCAGTTTGTTTCAGTCATTACATATAGCAAATAGTGTGATGTGACCTATGCGATGTGGATTAAAGTACATTCACAGCATGCACAGAATTTATTGCTGACCACGGTGAAGGAGACAAAGTATTTGGGGCCACTTAAGATATGTGAAATGCAATACAGAATAGATTTTGGATTGCATTTCACAGCTCACAGTGACAGTCTGGTGACAAAATAGAAACCGCGATTCGCCAGCATTATGGAGCATTTGCACAAAAACCAGGAAGACTGAAACCTGATGCAATCTGCGTTAAATCTGGAGGAGAAAATCTATTAAGATTTCTGGCACACCTTATTGCTGTGACGGCTCATGGTAGCCATCCTTTGGGCAACTAAGAAACTGCATTTATATAACTGTTGCAGTCCACCATGTAACAGGCTACCACTTCTCTACTGCACCGCAGGGAGTGGGTAATGAGCAGTATACCTTGTTACCGGCTACTTTTCTGTAACGACCACTGTAGGTGTTTTTTTGTACATTTGAACTTTAATGCTCAAACTCCCATCAGTATTTGGAGTTTAGGGACAATCTGCATATCACAACAAAGGTCTCGATAATACCACAACACTAATACATAATATCCTCCAATAAAATTTAGGGGCCATGTAAGAAACATAAAATGTAAAAATTTGAATTCTATAGGATAATGTTGGAACTTTGGGGACAATCTATATATCAAAAGAAAGGTCTCAATGTGTACTACAAGACCAAGCTCTTAAGAAATACCAACTGAAAATAGACGATGAAAATCATTAAAATAAAAAAAAGAAAATTCTATAGGATAACATTGCAGCTTTAACAAACCATGACTCCATCCCCACCAAAAAAAATTACAATGAAGCTGATACATTGCTTTTCTGGAGGAATGGAAATACACAGAAAAATTTCACATCCACCCAAAAATGTGGTTTTAGCATTGACCACAAAATCAGCTTTCGGATAAATTTGCATAATTTCACTGCTCTTGTTTATGAGATAGGGGTGCAGAAAGATCATGTTTAAATTGGGTGTAAACTTTTCAAAAATTACAAAGTTATGAATAAAAGTTCAGACCCTACTGAAGTACATTAAACTGCACTTATGTTGTCATTTTGCAGTTGTCGGTTCCAGCAGCAAGATGCGTCTTCAATCAGAGTGTGGATCGGCATTGTGAAACATGTTCAGATGCGTGTGCATTTATGTAGGGTGGTGGGTGCTAGGTAGAAGTAGGGAAGGATGCTGGGGGGTCAGATCACTGATGGACCATTTTGTTTTTTGGCTCACAAAATAAGCCAAAGTGAGGATTTTCAGGATGCCCCAAAATCATATTTCTGGACTGTTTTTTTGAAAACAGACTCCAGAATCTATCTAAATGGGTCCCGTTTAGCTATATTCATGGTTTGTTTCTCCAGGCTTTATTTTTATTGATTTTGAAAATTTCTTTTGGGGGGCTGAAACAGGATGGTGGCATATGAGCGAAGATTTCTAAATAATAAAAGAAGAAATTTGGTTTTCTTGAACTGAAAATTCTTCTTTCATATCAAACATATAAATGGAATACCCTACTGAGGCGTGTTTAGAACTAAAATTGTATATCCTTATAAATCGAACGATTTTTTTTTTATCAAACTAATGAAAGGCACCATTCTGTGGCAAGCCCTTCTACTCTGAAATTTCAGAACAAAATTTCAACCTGTCTGGGTTGTAGGTGAGAGCAAACAAACACCCCCCAACATTTCCACTTTTGCCTTATCTGGATCTTGGAATCTGGACATCTGACCATCACAAAACTTGACAAATCAAGAGACCTTCCTCTCAGACAGTGCATGCAAACTTGTATAATGCTGTTGAAAGGGAGTGAAGCTATTAAGGTATAAAGTTAGGAATTAATATTAAACATTCTTCTCAGCCCTAACTATAGAGGTGCTGCCATTCTCCTATTTATTCACTGCTCAAGCTTGCATCCCAAACACCGCCACCACGAAATGTTCTGTTTACTGCAATGCAGCCGCATCCACAACAGTCACGTTTCTAGACACACCAAATGCAGGATCAACCAGATAAGTAAATTTTAAAATAAAAAAAAGGCAGAGAATAGCCACAGTTGAGCAGGCCTTCGATTTTCACTATGTGAAACGGTGCCGCCATGTTTTTTCCAGACTGCTTAACACCTCCTTCATGCATTTAATAGCAAATGAAAAGTCACACTACCAACGTGGCAATGTGCCGCCCTTACCACTGTCAAATGCTTTCTTAGCAACCTAATCGACACTGCGTACTTGCTCACAACCGACAAACAATTCTGCTTATTCTTCATTAAAAAACAAAGCCATTCTTAAAACAAAACAAAAAACTAAACAGAAGCCATATTAAAAAACGACCTGCCTATTGGATAAATGGAACATGTAGGGGACCTGTGGAATAAATGATCTACACTAAAGCAGTTTGACCTCAGCACATTGCCACTCATGAGGTTACCTGAGACCAAACTTTTCTTGTGCAGATAAACAGTTTATCCAACAGGTACCCCATTGCATAACATACATTTAGAAAATGGGCTTAAAACTAAAGCATGCTGATTGGCTAAAGCCATGCTCAGCATGCATTTATTTTTCAATAGAGCCCGCTAAATAAGAAGTGCCAATTGCCGCATTACTCAGTCTGTTATTGGGCACCTTGAATTTTCAAACTGTCCGATCGCTATTTTTATCTCCGCTTAGGGAGACTGAGAGTGCAGCCCTGCCCCCAGAGAACTCCCTCCACATCACACTACAGAGTCAAACCATGACTTTAAAAAATAAGTTCTTAAGAAAACATAAGCTTTTGTGTGTCACAGCACTCTGTTATCTCTGTACAGACAGATGTACTTGCGGCAGCTCCTGCTTCCACAAAGCCATCCAATGAAGTACTTCCAGCAAGCTGGCAACAGGTCTCGTGCTGGGGAGTCGAGCAAATTGGTAGGGGTTACTAACTAAGCGTCCTGTTTCATCACTGTAGAACAAATATACCTGTTTTGGATGTTCTTTATTCAATCTCTGCCACGGTCCACCACACTTGGTAATGCAGTTCTCACAGAGAGACAGTTTCAAAATGAAATATACCAATCCACAAATGTTCCCGACCATACCTCCATGCTTCCTGCATCAACCCCACTAGGAGGTAGTGCTGCTCACACAGAAGGACACAGGCAGGTTTAAAGTAAAGTTACTAAGCCACAAGGTCTCTTAGTAAACAAGCCCCCATCAGTACTCTTGCACGCTTTAACTGCATTCAACCACTTTTTTTTTTTGTAAACTACTGAGTCTCCACTAAGACAAAAGTCCTTCACTCTCAAAGAAACACACACAATTCCTAAGCAGGTAGGGGAACTATTTTGTTACAAAACTAATTTCAAAGTAATTTTTTTTATTAAAACTGTTTTGTTAAAATTATTTTTTAGAGCCCATTTTCTAAGTGCAATAATATTTTCCAGGGTGGGCTTTATTGAAATACCGGACCTTCCAGGGCTATAAGGCCCTCCGCCTACGACAGCGGGCCTCATTACACCCCTGGGTGGTCCAGTATTCCCAATAAAACCCACCCTGTTAGGTATTATTGCCACGTAGATTTGTGTGTGTGTGTTGCAGTTAACAAAGTGCCTTAGAATTTCTCAATCCTGTCTGTTCTGGGGTTATACATCATTAGCAACCTTCATCTCATGACATAATTTATAGGCATGGCATCTAAAACAGTCATTTGTCAGAGGTGGAAAGCAGTTTGGTATCTGGATTTTGATTTTGACCTGATTGAAGGCTAAGAACAAGTTTGTCCCTCAGATTGTGGCTCTTCCACACACCAACACAGGTGTCCTACAGATCTCTCAAACAGGGTTCAATTTGTAAAATATTTCAATGTTTCATAACTATTTCTCTGACCCTCTGCAGCTGGACATTGCAAGTTGTGATGAAATTCAAAGGATCTTTTTCACTACCGCTTTTCTGTTTCAATGCTGAAGTCTCACATATTTTAACCTCCTTGATAAGTGTCAATGAGATTGAACTGCAACCCTGCACAAAAGATTTCAGTTTAGTCTTTTGACAACAATTTACAAAATCCATTTCCTCACTGCATATTATTATTGTTTTTCTCAACCTCAGAAATTGATTTATTATGTTATTAACCGCATGCCTTGGATGGCATGAGCTTGGATGCAAAATTATTGAAACAGATTTGGTGGGATGAGCCGATCACTGTTCTCATGGATCTTTAAATCCAAAAGTCAGCCTCTCATGTGTTTACAGATACAGAAACCGCAAATTGTAATTTATAATTTCAAGGTATTCCAAAGAAAAAAACTGATTCCTCACTGTTCCACACAATAAATACATTCTATGAAATGTTTATAACCATCACACTTATTCCAAAAGGTTTGACAGCTCCATTGCAGATGCCTTTATTTTTGCACAGACTAAGGTACAGATTAGCATAACCAGGAGCAAAAGTAGCCCTATCGCTGTACCAATGACCTGCAGGTGTAACTTGCTGTATTTGAAGGTGAAAGCACTCTAGTAGTAGCAAGTCATAAATTAACTCTGCTCACTGTTTTCAACCTTTGGGATTATAATCGGGTAACCAATTTATCTGGAATTTTATTGTGAAAGAACGAAGAAAGGGACATCAGTATGGAGCTATTATAATAATGTTACTTTTGATTCTTTTCAGATATGATCGACCTTGGCAGATGCTTGTATTGCTTTGTGCCAAAGATGGAGCAAAGTAAGTTTTATTTCAGGGATACATTGATAGGTTGAATTTTGTAGTCATTTTCATAAGAATGCTGTTTGAGTGGAATCGTTTTTATGTACGTAATGTGGTCTTTAAAGGGACACTGTCAATCTCATTAGGCCTCAAATTGTCCTTGGTTTACAGAACAGATTTATTGATTGTTCACATTCTATAGAGACTGTTGCTGCGGCTGGTAGTTTGATTAAGATCCTTTTTCTTTTAAAAATGAAAACTGACTGCTTCACCATATTGGTGTTACCACACCAGAACATGTTTGTTACATTTCTTGAGCAGCTCCCACTGCATCTCTCTTGATTCAGGAATATCCTCAACACAGTTTAGTCACTCATGATGCAATGGGGGTACTGAAGACTATTGTATTATGAGTGACTGCACTGCTTGAGGATGTTTCTAATGTTCAGAAGGATGTTTCTAATGTTCAGAAAGTGTGCACCAAGAGTATTTTAATGATTTGAAGCAAAACAAAGCCAGGCATAGCTATACATTGCCTTGCATTTTGGTCCTAATATGCAAGGAGGCATATAAAACAACCAGCAACCACAATCAATTTTAGAGCATGCATACCATCATAAAATGTGGGGTTTTACCTAAAAATAATATGATGCAAAAAGGTTGACGGGTGTCCTTTAAATTCTAATGGCAGAAAATAGTAATTCAAGGGTTTATTTACAGTATTAGGGTTATTTTCTATATAGGTTTTATCCCTCATTGGGCACGTGACCTCCACCCCAACGCAGCAGTTGTTGTACTGACCACCATGGTTGGTCTTTTGACCCGCTTTTCTGCCTACCCTCTCATCTCTCAGTGGTGCTGTAACAACACAACCTTATCAGCACATCTCTCAACCTCTGCCTTGTAAATCAGGGAAAGGGCTTTAAAAAGTTAGGGACAAATGACCAAAACCAGAACACAGCATACAAAATGGAAATATCAGATTGCAGATCCTTCTGTATGGTGGGGCTTAGTATAAAAAGAATTTTCTGAAGGAGACCTAGACTATAGCTTGAATGTCTAGCAATATTTCATGCTTGAAATTCCTACTCTTCAGTGACAAAATGTTGGACTTAGAAGAGACTTAGGAATGTTTTGAGGCAAAATCAGGGATGTCCCTGAAAATCGGATTCAGTTGAGAGGTATGTTCTGCAAAGTCCCTGTGAAGTAGGTGGAGCTGTTTGGCTTACCACGGGTTGCTGTTGCAGTGGAATATGGTGCCACCCTCCCTTGGTCAGAAAGCTGTTTCTGCAGTATACCTCGACCATAGAGCGCCAAACTATGGAGGACCCTAGCTTGTTCCTGAACCTGTAGCATCCACATAAAAGCACTACACAAGTGGTTCCAGCAAACGTTATGGACTTTGGCACACTTCCTGACCCCTCACCACTTTTTACTCTACTGTGTCTGCCTCTATCTAGTCACACCCTTCCCCACTTTTTCCCCTGCTAAGCCAGATTTTCTACAGTTTCCTGCTGTAAATTTCCATGATTTTTAGGGCTGGTGTGCATAGCAGACAAGTTCCTGTTGTGATCAGGGTCAGGAAGTATTTTAAAACTGTCCCATTGAAATGCATTAGAGAACTTGGATGTGCCTTTTGTGGCTTTTGTTGAGTGAGTGTCTCCCTTGCTATTGCTCATTGCAGTGTCTGTAACCATTGCTATTTCCTATGGTTACAGTGAGGACAGTGCCTGAGAGCTGGAGGACCGTGCATGACCACTGCAAAAAGCAAGCAGTGTCCATCATGGGAACACGCACCTTACTGTAGTGCCATCATTGAGGTCTGCTGAGAGTGTCCACCTGATGTATATTGCATTGCCCTCCCCAAACAGGATGCAACACTGGGGTGCCCATCCATCCCCAGTACCACCAAACAGTGTCCCCTCCCATCTTGGGATGAGTCAGCGGTGATTTCCCTCCCCCTTCCCAGTGGCACCAGTCAACAACATTTCCTCCCATCTTTGAGAGCACTGCGGTGTGCAGCCCAGTGGCACATCCTTACAGCATCTCCCTCCCATCTTAGGATGAAACACTAATGTCCCCACCCCAGGTGCCACCATACCCCTCCATCCCTCATGCCGATCCATGTTGTGCCCCCAAACAGGTTGTGACACAGGGGTGCCTACCCACAGTACCACAAAACAACAAACCAGCACTGCAGTACCGGTCCCTAGTTCACAGATTTTTATCACAATTCAGTGGGTAGAATTACCCTTTATGGACTTGCCTCCAAATAGTCATTGGTGGAATTCAAACTTAAATTCACCCATATGTAGGTCTAAATTTGTTTTAAAGAGTCCAAAGTGGTACTTTGTACTACATTCACAGGTAAATTGTTCCAAATATTAACCACTCTTTGTGGTACACTTGTTTCTCTTTAAAGTTTTATTTAGGGTGCCTTTTAATTTTTAGTATGTGATCTAGTATTAACCAGTGACTGATTCCTAATTAGGCCTGTTGATTCCAGAATGGCATCACTATTCAGGGCTTTATAAGTCAGACATCGTCTCCTCACAATCTTCTATATTCCATAGAGTAAAGACCACATGTTTTAATCTAGTCATTTAATCAATTCTTTTTAGTTTATAAATCTTTTTCGTAGCTTTTCATTGTACCTTTTCTATAAGTAGTCTTTTCTGTACCACCCTCTGGCTCCCCACCCCAACCACCCTCTCATCACCCTCTACCCACTCCCTCTCCATCCCTCCCTACCAAATGGGTCCAGTGTTGCCTTTCGAACATACTTCTGCTCCAGTGCTGAACTGAAAATAGAGTATGTTTGGTTAATGGCTTTGAAGATGTTACTCATAACTTGGTCATTTTGATATTTTTGTCCCCAGATTTCAACGTCTGTTTTTTTGTTTTTTTTGTTTGTTTTTACCCCACCTTATGAACTGGGTAAGTGACATTTTGTCAAATCATGTTTTGGATGGCATTTAAAAAATCACCAGTCTTGATCATAAGATGGGGGCAAAAATGCTGTGTTGAAACTTTGGGGTCAAAAACAAAACAATAAAGTTATGAAGAAGCAAATTCAGCATTTACTAGTAACTTTGTGATATTTGAATCACGTTGGCCCCAAATTTTCAACATAGCTCTTTTTACCCCAACTCTTGAACATGACAGGTGTCATTTTCATATACCTCTGAAACATGTTTTCACAGTCACATTGCAAAATCACTTTTCAGATGGGATATAAAAAATTCTGCCTGTCCTGATCTTAAGCTGGGGTCATAAAAAGACTAGGTTGGAAATTTGGGCTTGAAATGTTGAATCCTACTGAAAATTAGATCATGTTTCTTGGCTGTCGATCCTAGGTAAATATATTGTAAAAATGGGTAAAAACAAGACACCCTGAAACTGAGATATTGCATCTCCTCTGGGCTATCCTACTGTAGGTAAATATATAGCAACAATGTAAAAGGCACTGACTGAGCGTGAGAATCTTCTTCAGGGGGTATCTCAGTCATCAGGTCACGCTGTAGGAAATTTGCTGTGAACAGGATCCACACGGAAGAGTTTTCCAGCAGTACAACTGTGGCTACCCATGCCAACGCCATCAACACTATAAAGGTGTGAACAGCCCCACTCCCTCCTCAGTTCTTTCCTGCTGTGGATTCCTCTCACATGGGTCTCCATGGAAGCTCTGTTGCAGTTAAAGCCGTTTTTTGCCTACTCTTTTTACTTTAGGGTCTAATTTTGGAATCTCTTTTTAATAAAGATATTCTTTTACCTTGTTTATGTTAGAGTCAGTCCCTTTGCTTCTCTCTCTTCCATCACTGCTGCTGCAGAAAGAAGATTGCCTCTTCAGATAACCACGACCTCTGCATTTGCTGTCTAGGACCTGACCACGACGTTCCTGCCTGTGTCCTGTGCCAAACGCTTAATCTCAGAACCCAAAGCGTCGGAAAAGGCTCTTAAGAAATTCCTATTGGAGCAGCAGGTAGCCAGTTCTGGGCAGGGGTCCTCAGTGGTCTCCTTCCCAATCTCCAGTGGGTTGAGTCAAGCTCCCAAGCCTCGAAGGCCTGAGACAAGTCCTGAGGGGGGATCACAAGAAGGACCATGACTGCTCCCGAGCGCTTTCTTCCTGACAGTTTCTTTCTCTTCCTCTGGGGACACTTCGTCAGCTGCTGCTGCACCAATGACCTCTGCTGACCAGGCCTCTGCTTCTACCAGACCCATAACGACAGTTTCTACTCCTTCTTCATGAGGCCGGCTTCAACTCTTGGGTCATCGACCCTTGTGTCATCAACCGTGGTCTCCATCGAGGCCAGACACTTCTCCAGGCCTGCAGACACCGGGGCCATCAGGCTCTCAAGACCCGATGGATGATTCATCATGCCCTGATGTGATGATATCACTACATTTGATGCAGCCTTCAACTGCTGTCAATATCAATACTATTTTAACTTATCCGATGACGGCACTTGTGCACCAGCTTGGTGGTCATAGACTGGTAGGTATTTCCAGTGCTGTTGGGTGCACTGTTATCATCGACACCTATTAGACCTTTTCAGGCTGTGCCATTTAGGGAGCCCTTGGTCCTCATTTGTTGGACCCTCATTTAGAGCGGGTCGACGTGAAAAGGAGTACCATCTCTGACCTTCTCCTCCCTGAGGAGGAGGACATGTTTTCTTCGGACAGGTCTATGGCCTACTTAGTGAGCAAGAACTCTGTGAAACACACTCCCAAGTCCCCTCCTGAAGACCCCATTTTCTTCAACATTATGAAGCAGCTGTCTACTGCAAAGGGTTTCCCACTGAGGAAGAGGACACCACCAGAAGGGACTTGGTAGACTTTTTGGAGATCCCATAATCTCCACCACTGGTCATTCCTCCCATTTCCCAGCTCTGAGGGCTGTCACCGCTGCTGTGTGGCAATGCCCAGACATGGTCCCAGCCATGCCCAGGAGGGAAGACAAACTCTGTCATGTCCCCAGGGTCTGTCCTATTATGCTGCTCAGCCTGAGATGGATTCTATGATCATCAAAGCAGTGCATGATAGGTACATGGTGCCAGAACACCTCAGCTCCCTTCCCTTGACAGGAATTTAGGAGGATCAACCTTGGAGGTAAGAGGATTTATGCCTCCTCTACTCTGGGACTCTGGATTGCAAATTACTTGTCAATATGGTCACGGTAAAATACCATGGAAGAAAGGCATGGTGGCTGCTGAAGCCCTCCTGAAGGTCCCCAGAAACAGGAGGTCCTTGTGTCCCTTCAGGCCGCTGAGGGCATCAGTAAAGACCTCCCAGGGCCTTTATGATATGTCTCACTGTGGCCTTCACAAAGTGGGACCTAGACAGAAGCAGGAAACTACAGACCTGTCAGTTTGACCTCTGTGGTAGGGAAAGTGATGGAATTGCTTCTGAAGGAAAGAATTGTTGAGTACCTAGAGACCAGTGGGGCATAGGACCCAAGGCAGCATGGGTTCACAGCAGGAAGGTAATGTCAGACAAATCCAATTGATTTCTTTGACTAGGTGACCAAACTAGTAGACCAGGAGGAGCTGTGGACATGGCCTACCTAGACTTTAGCAAGGCGTTTGACACAGTCCCACACAAAAGATTAATAGTAAAACTAACCAGCCTGGGAGTGGGTCCCAAGGTGGTAGCCTGAGTAAAACACTGGCTGAACACAGAAGGTGATTGTAAATGGAGTCCACTCTGAAGAAAGGGGGTTACTAGTGGGTACCGCAGGGTTCAGTACTGGTTCCAGTCCTTTTAATGTTTTGTAAGTGACCTTGCAGAGGGACTGGAAGGAAAATCATGCCTCTTTGCAGATGACACAAATATCTGCAACAGGGTTGATACCCAAGGAGGAGTGGAAGGGATGAGAAGGGATTTGTCAAGGTTGGAGGAATGGTCAAAAGTATGGCAACTTGGATTCAATGCAAACAAGTGCAAAATAATGCACCTGGAAAAATAAAACCCAGGGAAGATTACACAATGGGGTGGGGGGAATAGTAATCAACAAAAATGGAAATGGACCTGGGGTAATCATATCAGATGACATTAAGGTTAGCAAGCAATGTGAGAAGGCAGTAGGGAGGGCTGGGGGTACTGGGATGTATAGCGAGACATCACCAGCAGAAAACAGGAAGTTGTTATCCTCTGTACTGTGTCCAGTTCTGGAGACCTCATCTCTGCAAGGATATGAACAGGATAGAGGCAGTCCAGAGGAGGGCAACTAAAATGGTGCAGAGTCTGCAAGAGAAGCAATACAAGGAGAGACTAAAGGAGGTTTAATATGTGTACCTTGAGGAAAGGAGGGGGAGAGGGGGACATGATAGAAACTTTAAATGCCTCTGGACTCAACAAAGTCCAAGAGTGTAGCATCTTTCAGAAAAGAGATGTGCAAGAACAAGGGGACACAATTTGAAGGTAGAGGGGAGTCAGTTCACGGGCAATGTGAGAAGTATTGTTTCACAGAGGGTGGTGGACTTGATGGAACAGCCTTCCTGAGGAGGTTGTGGGTCTAACACTGTGGGAGAATTCAAGAATGCATGGGACAGACATAAGGCAATTCTTGTGGGGGTGGGTAGGAAGAAGTAGGCTGTTGGTTAACTAGTATCTGCAGCTTATCCTGTAGGTAGGAAATGGGCAGACTAGGTGGGCCAAGCGGTCCTTATCTGCCATGAAAGTCTAGTTTCTATGGCCAGGGCTGCTGCCAAGGGTATTTGACTTTGTAGGCATGCCTGGTTGAAGTATCCAGCTTTTGCGGTGGATTCCCAGCAAAAAGGTACTTAATGCCTCATTCAGTGGCTCCAAGTTGTTCAGGTCTGATGTCCAAGACATCAGTGATTTTCAGGCTTCTGGCAGGGCCCTTAGATCTTTCCACTTGCTCTAACACACCAGCCTCAGAGCAGGCGGAGGCTGCCCTTTGTAAAGTGTCCCAAAAGTCCAGACCGGCTCTAAATTCCAAGGCGAAAGGGAAAACTTTTCCTCTTTGCCTACCCTTCCTCCACTCGTGTCGTTCTTCCACAAAGTCCCAGAGGCATCTGACCAGCCCATACTTGGGTCTGCTGCTGCCTGACTCCTTGCCAGACCCCCCTTCCGTCCCCAACAAGAGGTGGTGGTCTGAGTGTGGTTCTTCATCCATTTCAATCAGTGGAGAACATAACTTGAGATGCTTGGATTCTTCAGATTATAGAAATGGATCGACCTCTGAGCTTTTGGAACAACCCCAGTGACTCCTCCAGTACCTTCCACCTGCCCTCCAGACCATACAGAGGTCCTTCAGGAGGAGGTCTGCCCTTCATGAAAACGGTGATCGAGCCAATGCCCAGGAGGCAGAACAGCAGAGGTTTTATTCCAGGTTTTTCCTGGTCCCCAAAACCAGAGAGCTGAGGCCTGTTTTAGATCTCAAAGACCGCAACCTCTACATTCAGTACAAAAGTTTCTCATGAGTCATTTACAGGTCTGTTGGCCCTGCTTAAACAGGGCAACTGACTGTGATCCTCTATGTACAAGATGCCTACCTGCATATTCTGGAGTGCCCACCGCATGGAGGTTCCTCCAGTTTTTTTTTTTTTGTTTTTTTCCAAGGCAAACATTACCAGTTCAGAGTCTTACCCTTTAGCTTGTCCTCTGTGCTGCGGGTTTTACAAAATGCTTAGCAGCGGTAGCCCCCACCCTTTCGGCCAGAAAGCCTATATGTCTTCCCTGCCTGGACAACTGACTGCCCAAGGCCCCATCCAGGTCAGCTTCTCAGAACAAGGACATTCCAGTTGTTCCACCCCTGGGCATCACTGTCAACCTGCTCAGAGACTGCAGTACATAGGGGCGACCCTGGACTCTGCACAGGGTGAGGCCTTCCTGCCACTGAACTGAGTGGAGTGCCTTACATCACAGGCTCAGATTGTGGCTCAGAATCTCTGTGTTTCCGTGAGGGTTTACCTGTGGCTTTGGGCCTCATGGCCACAGCCATTGCCACTGTCCCCATGGCGAGACTGCACATGCGGGATGCTCCAGAACCCTTTGAGTGTAGTGGGACCAACGATCACCGACCAGGAGCAATCTGTGCTGGTCTCCTCTGGTCTGTAAAGTCCTCTGGTGGTGGATGGAACCCCGCAATCTCTTAAGAGGGATCCCATTCCTGGTCTTGTCTCCCCAGCAGATTCTCACTACGGATTCCTCCAGCTTGACTGGGGACTCACCTGGGTCCCATCCAGACTCTGGGTCCCTGGTCGAGATGTCCCTCCATATAAACATCCTCGAGATGAGGAGGTACTGTATATAATGCATTCCTTCCAGAACCACCTCTCTGCAGTCCAGTTGTTGATTTAGTCGGACAATCTGTGTGTCTACTATATTAACAAATGGGGCGATTTGCACCCCTTTGCAGGGATGCAGTGAGAGTCTGGTACTGGGCACTGGACTAAGGGCTGGAGTTCTCCACGGTCTATGTCCTAGGCATACTGAACACCCTGGTGGACAGCCTCAGCTGGACCCACTGCAGGGTGCATGAATGGGAGCTTCTGTCATCTGTTGCGGAAGACCTGTTCGACAGGTGGGGTCATCCAGAGTTGGACCTTTTTGTCTCCAACTCAACGTAGAACTGCCCAATTTCTGCTCGCTAGATCCAGGGCCGAAGTTTTCTGGTGAGATGCATTGTCCCTCTCTTGGAGTCGGAGATTCCTTTATGCCCTCCCTCCTTTTCCTCTGATTCAGAGGGTGCTAGTCAAGCTGCAGATGGAGAGGGCCAGCATGATCCTGGTAGCACCCTACTGGCCATGACAGATAAGGTTTCCATTACTGCAACAGTTAGCAGCGAACCTCCAGTTCCTCTGCCGCCTGCAGGATCTACTGACACAGGCTCAGGGGACCCTGGTCCATCCACACCACAAGTCCCTTCGACTTCATGCCTGGCTACTGAGGATGTAGTCATTGCCTGGTTTGGGGTCGTAGAAGGTGACGGATGTCCTGGTGGTGGCTAGAAAGCCCTCCACTAGGGCCACTTATGCCATGAAGTGGAAAAGGTTCACCATCTGGGCTGCCAAGCACCGTCTTGACCCTTTCACCTGTCTAATGAGCCAAATCCTGGACTACCTGATATCTCTCTTGGACTCAGGCCTCCAGTATTCCTCTCTCAAGGTGCAGCTTTCAACAGTCTCTGCCTTCCATGAGCACATGGATGGTCATACTCGGGGCTCAGCTAGATGTGACCCATACTTTTCTCAGGGCATCCTGCATCTGGAGTCCCAATTCATAACCCTGTCCTGGTTTAGGATTTGAATTTTATTTTGGAAAAATTGACACTGTCTCCGCTTGAGCCAGCCACGACTTGTGGGCTACGCTTCCTTTCATAGAAAGCATTGCTTCTAGGGATGTAGATGTGGTGTTCTATCCACACTTCTGTCAGTGTCCTTTCCGTTTAAGATGTGCCGAAAGCCTTCAAGCTGGCTCCTCCCACCCACCCAGGTGTTATATGCCTCGGCGTGCCCATAATGCCATATCTTCCTTTCTGCTGGAAGAAACAGGTTCCCTCCTTACCACTCCCGCATTGAGTAGGCCCTGGCATTCAGATCTTCGGATTTTCTTCCAAAACTTACTCATTAGAGGACCGTCTTCTCCGTGATTTCTCATTGCAACCATGATGGAGGACAAGTCCAAGCCGAATTCTGCTGGTACCCTTTTGGGGCAGAAGATGTGGCGCACCAACCCCACATGGCATGTCACGTTTACTGCCTGGGTCTTGAGCATGACACCCAGGCCTGTAGTTTTGTTGTTCATTTCACTGCAGTTCTCAATGATCATCTTGCGCACTTGCAGTTGGGTCACCTGGAGAAACGGAATCCACTGGTCAAATCCAAGTAAGCTCGTTGGGTGGTCTCCATGGCTGCGGGGTCTGCCGAGCAGTTGGAAGCAGCTAAGGCCTTTGAGGAGGAGGAGGTGGTGGCTCAGCCAGTCATCTTCAGCTTCTGCCTTTGTTCTGCTGAGATTGTGCTCACATTTTCAGGCTCCTTCAAGGAGCTGTGCCAGTCTCTCCCAACTAGGGGAGAGGGCCCTGCGGTTCACCAGGTCGCGTCCGAAAGAAGTCGAAAGATAAAGCGAGGACTCGCCGTTGTCGTTCTTGGGATTGAGAGTATTCTTGTTCTCAGGACTCTCCGGTTTAGACTTTGGTCGAAACAGGGCTTTAGCCACTGGCTCACGGTTCCCCCATCAGACCAGCTGGCGAGACATGGGCTGATGATCCGCTGAGCTCTTTCTCAACCCAGTCGACACATTGTCACTCGATGAGGCCGACCATTCTCTGTTCAGGTCTCTGGTCTTAACGGTGCCCACTGAAGGGGGGAACTCAGCCCACTGAGCCCAACCCTTTGGTTCCTGACCAAGACCAGGAGGACTCATGCACTCCCGGCTCCCTCTGAAAACCCCTTGGCACCCTCAGTGATCAGGGTCAAAGTCTCAGTCTTCCTCATCCAGTAGGTTGAATAAATTCTGCTGATGTTGGAGGTCGAACTTCCCGCGCCATGGGAAGCAGTGCCGCTGTCGTTCATTGTCCTCCTTGGCTGAGGAGAGGCCGCGCAAGTTGCATCGATGCTATAAGAACCATATGTGGCAACAGTTAGTGTTGGCTGGTCTCGAAGCCGTCCCTGGCTCCACATTGGCCATCACATGGCTGTCACCTGCCAGGCCAACGCCGTTCCTCGGGCGGTCGACACCGCCCTCTGCCTGCGAAGTCAAGACCATCTCGGCTCAGCCAAAATCCAGCGCCTCTGCCGATTATGGTAGAGCCACTACCCCTGCTGCCACCGACTGGGGGCTCAGACTAAAGAGTCTCAGTCAGCTAAGGGCCCCCATAGGCTGTTTCACTCTCCGCCTGACCTTTCCCGTGATGGTGGGTCGAGGGAGGCTCGGGTGGTCAGCTGCTTTACATGGACTCTTGAGTCTGAGTACTCGTGCACTCCCGTCCGGTCAACAAGGAGTCTATGGGGTCTCCTGATGGAGGAAGGACCCATGTCTTCATGGGCATCCTCTGTCTTATCTCCGAATCTATGTGGATGCGTCTGGAGCCTGTTCAGAAGAAGGCTCACTACCCTCTAACAAACATTCTGGATAAGGGGATTCTTCAACATAGGCCTTCCTCTTGGTTGAACCCATTGCCGGCCCGGCCCTTGAGCTCTGGCAGCACTCCGCCTCCTGCCCTGCAACTCGGCCTGGATGGCCCGCTAATGCACGTGCCCATCAGTTCCTCCTCAGAATTCACGGAACACCCCTCGGCCAAGGGGTTGGTGACCAAGTCCAGGTTTAGTACCTGCAATAAAGGAGACATCAATAGGCTGCTGGACAAGGGAGTCCAGGAAATATGACCACATGGCCAAGAAGGTCTGTGCTGCCTGGTCACTTGGTCTCTGCCAGGCAAGCTCGGCCATCATTATGGCACACGCCTCCTATGCCCTCTTGGGCTTTCTGGTTGAGGTGCTTCCTCACCTTCCTTCAGACCTCCAGACCACAGTCAAACAGGCCAAGGATCAGGCTTGAGCTGTGGCAAACAGCAACTCAGATGGCTCTGGATATTGGGGACTCATGCCCACTTGGTGGCGGCTACAGTCGCTATGCGTCGTAGGGCTTGGCTGAGGATCTAGCCTTCATGGCAGATACTCTGACAAACTGGCGGTTACCCTTCTTGGGCGCCGACTGTTCAGGTCCGTGGACGGGTCACCTAACATATTGAGAAGTGAGTGCCACCTTGTACTCCATTACAGCTGTCCAGAAGGATCCTAAGTGCTCCGAGCAGCAGAAGCACAAGTCCTTTCCACCTCCTGCAGCCAACACAGCCCAGCACCAATCTGGGCAGCAGGTTCTGTCTTGGTACCCTTGGTCCAAGTCGGCAGCCTCAGTGCCCCAAATGTCTGGAGGAAGGGATCCAGTAGCTCTTCCACTGGGTCCTCCTCCTCCAAGCATGCCCAGTGATGGGATGAGGGCTGCCAACCCCATGCTCGCTACTTCTGCCTTGGGTCCTCCAATGGGGGCCAGCTCTACATTTCCTTTCCACCTGGTCCACTATTACCATGGACAGGTGGGTTCTGGAGGTGGTCGGTCAGGGTCTGCCCCTAGAATCTGAGCAGTACCCTCCCAGCCAAGCCAAGCCCCATGGGAGGGTTTGCTATCAGCAGTCAGTTGGCTCTTCGAGATGACATAGCCCAACTCCTCCGCAAGGAGGTGTTGGTCAGGGTAGCGGATCCTTCATGTTCTTAGAGTTTGTCTCCAGGTACTTCCTGGTGCCAAACGGATTGGGGGATGGCTCCCATTCTAGATTTGCACCACCTGAACAAATTCCTCCAGTCTCATGCCTTCAGGATGGTAACTGTGTCCCAGGTAATACCATTCCTGGAGCAGGACATGTAGTTTGCTTTCTGGATCTACAGGATGAGTTCTTTCATATCCCGATCCATCCATCCCACTGAAGATTCCTCTGCTTCCGAGCTGAGGGAACCCTTACGAGTTCCAGTGCATGCCATTTGGCCTCCCAGGCCCCTAGGGTCTTCACCAAATGCATAGCAGTGATGGTGGCCTACCTGATGCATTGAGGGTCTGGCTGTACCCCTGCCTGGACAACTGACTGATAGCAGGTCCCTCCAGGCAGGAGATGGAGTGGTCCAGAGACCTTGACCTCCAGACCTGCATCCACCTGGGCCTCCTAGTCAATGAAGCCAAGTTGGAACTCGTGCCTTTGCAGGTGGTCAGCTTATCAGGGCAGAGATTGACTCTTCCAGAGCCAGAGCCCGGCTCCCACCGGACAGGGTGGAAGTTCTCTCCTCCTTTGCCTGATTATTTCTGGTTGGGCATTTGTGCCTGCCCTGCAGGACTTCCTGCACATTCTGGGCCACCTGGCGGCCTGCACCACCATGGTTCAGTGGGCCAGGTGGCATATGCGCTCCCTGTCACTTGACCAGCTGGTCACTGTGACCCAGAGGATGTGAGATGATCTCTGTAGGTGACTAGTCCCAGACCATAAGCAGGAAGGATCCCGCTTGTCCGCCCCGAGCCGATGATCATCCTGATGACCGATGCCTCTCTCACAGGCTGGGTGCTCATCTGGGGAACACACAGTCCACGTGTTCTGGACCCCCAGGAGTCTCAGTGCCACATCTACCTGCTGGAACCCAAGCGGTTCTGCTGGCACTGACTGCATTCGCTTCATTTGTTTGGGTCAAGTGGTTCAAGTCCAAATGAACAACACCACAACCATGTACTACCTCAACAAGGAAGGCAGGACGCACTCCCTGCCCCTGTGCAGGAAGCTCTCAGCATCTGGACTCTCCTGCATAGCCTGGAGGTGGATCTCCTAGCCATCCATGTGGCAGGAGCCTTCAGTCAGCTGGCGGACACCCTCAGCTGGGTGGGTAAAGGTCTCACGAGTGGTCCCTTCATCCGGAGGTGTCCTCAGTCTGTTCTCCCAGTGGGACACCCCTCAGGTGGACCTGTTCACCTCAGGAGAGTGCAAAGCTGAGGCTGTTCCATGCCTGCCCCAGCAGGGCTTGCTGCGAGGGGGTGCCTTTCAAGGCTGTGGACCCCAGGCCTCTTTTGTGCCTTCCCTCCATTTCCCTTGATCCACAGTGCTGCTCAAGGTCAGGAGGGAAAAGGCGTTGAGTGATCCTGGTGGCTCCAGACTGGCCCATAAGTTCGGTACCCAGATCTCCTCAGCCTCAGCAACAGGCTCCTGAGGTGTCTTCCAGGATGCCCAGACCTGCTGTCCATCAATCAGGGAAGGTACCCACCCAGACCTTCAGTCCCTGCACCTGACAGCCTTGTTCGTGAGCTGCTAGAATTCCACGCTTGGGTCACTCCAAAGACGCCTTCACTGTAGTGGAGGCATCTAGGAAGGAATCTACCAGAAAGTACTGTGCCTTCAAATGGAAGAGATTCTCTATCTGGTGTCAGTGCAAGGGACTGGACCCCTGACCTGTCCAGTGGCTAGCACTTTGGACTACCTATGATCTCTCCTCAAAGGGGACTTTGGTACATGACTCTTAAGGTGCACCTGGCAGCCATTTCTGCTTACCGGGCGCAAGATGGTCAGTGGTTGTGGCGAAGGAGACAGTGCTCTGGCGCTTCTTCAAAGGCTTAGATCGCATATCCCTCCGGTGCGTGAACCACCACCATCATGGGATCTGTTGCTGGTTTTGCCAAAGCTCATGGGCAAACTATTCGAACTGATGCACAGGTGTGAGATGTCACACCTGTCATGGAAGACGCCTTAGTGGCTATCACATCCACCAGAAGGATTGGGGAGCCCCAGGCTCTTTTCAGTCGAATCTCCTTACCTGGTCTTCCATAGGGACAAGGTTGTGGTGATGACTCTTCCGGTTTTCTTCCCGGATCACACCTCAGAGGCTGAACATAGGCTCCATACTTTGGACCTGAGGCAAGTGCTTACTTATTACAAAGAGTGCATTGCTAGAGTTTCAGGAGAGGTTCACCAGATGTTTGTCACCTAAAGCTGCACCTGGCAGACCTGCAGCCAAGCGGATGATTGGCAGGTGGATCACTTCCTGCATTGATCACTGTTGTAGGTTGGTGGGTAGAGAGCCTCCCGGAGGCTCAGGGCTCATTCCACTCACCACACTGCTGCATCAGTAGCTTCTTCTAGGGACATTCCTATCCAGGAAATCTATAGGGTTACTACCTAGAAGTCGGCACACACCTTCATTTCCCATTACCACATTGACTTAGCGTCACACGGGATGTTGGTTTTGGCGGTCAGTTCTCCAGTCTCTTTTTCTAAGTAGGGGTGTCGCCTTGCCTCCCTCCTCCCAGAGAACTACTAGTAGTCTGCCAGAAGTGTGGATGGAACAACATTTCCCGTCCATAGAAAAACAGGTTACTCACCTGTAACAGTAGTTCTAGGAGTGGTGTATATTGTTCATCCACACTGACCCACCTGACTTCCCAGTTTTTGGCACACAGTGCTGCTTCCAGCGGATAAAGATCTGATGTCGTGGGGTGGATCCTAAAACTACTGTTACAGGTGAGTAACTTGTTTTTTTAGTTGCTATTACTTCTGCTTGAAGAATTTCCAAGCTTCAGGCTCTCTGGTGTGAGGAGCCTTATTTGATTTTCACTAAAACAGGGTGTCTTTGCACATGAATCCTAAGTTTCTTCCTAAAGTTGTGTCTGAGTTTACCCTGAGCCAGTCCATCCACTTCCTTGTGTAGTTTCTGGAGCGTGCCAATCCAGGGGAAGCACTACTCCATACTTTAGATGTGCACAGAATTCTAAAATATTATGTGCTGTGAACTAAGCACTACAGAACATCAAAGCAGCTTTTGTTTCTTTCGCCCAGATAGAGAAGGCATTTAGGTTTCCAAATGATGCTTGTCCAAATCGTTGGCCAGTTGTATTGTGTTTTGTTACAGTAGACATGGCAAGGAGTTGACGAGGTGGTGAAAGTCCACTCCATGAGGTCATAGTTACCTCTTTGGCTTGTTTCAGGGGTCTCAGCAGCTGACATCTGTGCTGCTGCCACCTGAGTACTGTCCATATATTCACCAAGCACTTCAGTCTGGACATTGGCTCTAGAGCCCGCAGGCTTTGGTTGGGCTGTACTTCAAGGCCTTCTGTCTTGAGCCTTGGTCTGCTTGCCTCCCAGACTGCCCTGTCATGCCTGTAACTGCTTGGGACTTGTTCCTATGGTGGAATCTGATGACTGAGATACCCCCAAAGAAGATAAAACAGTTAACTTAAGAACTTATCATAACAGTAGATCTTCAAGGAGATCTCAGTCATCAGGTCTGCTTTCCCTCCACCATCCCTATTTGGGTACCTCTTTTCAGACTGGCTGTTTGGTGGCTTAGCCTTTTATTTCAGCCTGGCTACCTCCTCTCCTCAGTCGCCCATGGCAGAGTTTGCTCGTTTGTCTCTGTGGGAAAGAACTAAGGAGGGAGCATGGCAGCTCATGCCTTTATATGATAGCGTCAGCAGGTGACGGGTGGGTGGCACCAGTTGTACTGCTGGAAAAGTCTTCCATGTGGATCATGCTTCACTGACAGTGAAGTTCCTGTGGTGTGACCTGGATGACTGAGATTCCCTCAAATATCTACTGTTACCGTAAGTTCTTAGTGAACTCTTCTTTCCATCTCTTCTGCTCCATCCTGGGTAAATATATAGTAAAATGTGTAAACTAGGACCCCAGTACAGCAGAACTCCACTGAAATGTTCATCTATGCTGCTTTCTTGGGGAAAATACTGGACCCCACTGAAAATGAGAAATTGTCTCTCCACTGTGTTATCCTGGTAATTACAGTGTAAAAATGGGTAAAAGCAGGACCCCACTGAGAGAGAGATCTTTGAGGATATCTCTTCCGTTAGGTCACACCTTTGGAACTATACTTGCATAAGTACTAGGACCACATGGAAACTTTACTAGCCAGAGCTGGCCACAACAACATCATGCATCAACATCTATATAAATGTGGGTGGCCCCATCTCTCCTCCGTTCTTCTCATGCTGTTGATCATCCTTGTTGGTCCTCTGAAGGACGCCAACTAGCCATTGCTGTTTATCATTTATTGTATAGTTACGTGAATTTTGTCATCTCTGCATGCTGTCAAAGGTTTATTTCAGTATTGTAAGTACAGAGATAAATTTATAAGGAACACACCCATGAAATCTGTGTGTGTGTTTGAGCCTGTTTCACAACATGAGGACTTGTGAGATTTGCCAGAGCTTCAGTCAGGCTAAAAGGAGATGCTGCAAGAAAGTTCTAGAAAATGTCCTTCTCCTTAAAACATTAACTGCCATGGAGAAGGATCAGGTGCCCAGCATTGATGTCTTGCTTTATGTTGGCTGGAGAAACAGCCACCGAAATTTAAGGACTGGGACAAAGAATGATCGATATTGAGGCCATCCTCATTGTCTGGATATAAACACAGGCACAGGGATAAAGAAAGGTCTTATTTACCGATGAGTCCAGATCACCAGTAAGAGAAGGTAAACCCGTTGTGTCATTGCCAGCTTCACAGGGGTTGACGCAGCCCCCCACCCCCGACCATCAGTGAGACACCAAGGTTGGGGCTTGTCTTGGCACCGTCATACCTTCTATGGAGAGTACAGTGCCATTGTTGTACGGGTCCAATGCCCATCATTGACACAAGTAGTCATGGCCGCTGTCCAGGGCATCGTCGACTCTCAAGCAATGTCGCCATTGTTTTCAGAAATGATGCAACGCGCACTGCCTGGATTACCTATATAGGCTGTACCATTTACGGGCATGCCAAAACTCAACCCCTGTCGATGCCAGCTACAAGCACATCGTGGTTCCTGCCTCTCAGCCTCCACCAATGTTGCCAGTGCATTCTGTGACTCCAGTCATCGATGGAGACTCAACGATGCAACATCATACAATGCTGAGCTCATGGTTTTAGAGGAGGAAATGAGGAAAACAATATGTGGTGTCCCATTCTAGCTCTGCCTCTCATCCTGCAGAAGAGGACTCTGAGATCTTCTGAGGATCCCACTTTTCAAGCCTTGGTGTAGCAATTGCAAGCTACCATGGACTTTGCTATGGAAGAAGATACCAGAGAGAAGAACCTGATGAAATTCCTGGAGATCCCAATCTCCTTTTATAATCATTCCAACTATATATCCTGCACACTGCCTGCAGTATTTGGAAGGGCTAATAAGCAGTATCATCCATCTGCTAAGCCTTAGTATGCTAAGCAGCCAGAAACTGACTCATCATTGCAGCTCTTGATAGATCTAGGGCACCTAGACATAAAAGTACCCCACCTCCAGATAAAGAATCTAGGTGTCTGGACATATTGGGCAAGCAAACGTATGCCTGTGCCTTACTGTGCTTTAGGATTGCAACTTACCAGGCCCGTCGATTAAGTATCAGAATATCCTATGGTAAGCTGCCAAGACTTCAGCTCAGGCTTTGCCTGAAAGCTTTGCTAAGAATGAGTTGTTTAAACCTTAACTTCAGGTGCTGAGGCTGACAAACATTTGCTCCACTCAGTATATGATGTCTCGGATACCTCTGCCAGGGCTGCGCTTCTGGCATTTGTATGAAAAGGTATTCTTGGCTCAGAGTAGCAGGATTTGCCATGGATGTGCAGTAGACTATTTTGAATGCCCTTTTAGAGGGACGAAACCTTTTGGCTATGATGCTGATGAAGCCTTAGAGGCCTTCAGGCATTCATGATGACTCTGAGATCTGTAAAATCCCTGTATCCAACTCCTGCTAGAGGACATGGGGAGGAGATCATTTCATCAGCTTGCTGCCAGAGGTACCTTGGTTTCACTCCCACAAGGCCCGGTAAGGAGCTGGTCTCCTACTGGGTCCCCTCCCGGTCCATACAGAAGCACCCATAGCAGGTGCCAGTAGCAGTGCCCTCATTGACTCAGCCTGACTGACTTGAGACCCACCCCTACTTCCACGAATGCCTCCAGGCTGGTTGTGGGAAAGACTGTCCTTCGTCTGAACAGTGGTGGAGATTACAACAGATGAGTCAGGTCCTGTAGATAACTGCAAGGTCGCATGCTCTGGAACCACAGGCTGCAGATCATACTCTACCTCCTTCCTGTTATTTCCAGGACATCTGCCCTTCTGAAGGAAGAAGTGGAGGCATTACTCAAAAAGTTGCTATAGAACTAATTCCTCCATGGCAGAAGAACATAGGGTTCTATTCCAGATACTTCTGAATCCTAAAGTAGACAGGGATCTAGTCCCTGCTAGATCTCTGGGACCTCAACTCCTATGTAAAATAAATGAAGTTTTGAATGGTATCCCTGTAAGCAGTCATTTCTGTTCTATAACAGGGCAACTGGCTTTGTTCTCTGAATATGAAGGATGCATGCCTTCATATAAAGATAAGGAACGCTCACAGGAAATGCCTCTACTTTGTGCTGGAGGGGAATATTACCAGTTCACAGCAGGGCTTCAGTTAACTCCATTTTGGGAGTATTTGACTTCCAAAAATAAGGCAAAACTTCCAAAATAAAGAGGAGGAAGTCACTGACTTCAGATGTGAAACTAAAATTAGATGACTTCCAAAATTGCAAGCATGGAAGTCAGAAATTATGGATTTTTCTAAAATAAATTGTATTTTACCACTAATTTATTATGTTAACCATACCTCTCAAGTGTCCCTGATTTTCAGGGATGTCCCTGATTTTGCCTCAAAATTTTACTTTGTCCCTCCTAAAATTTGTGTGTTTTGTGGCTAAACAGTGGGACTGTAAGCACAAAACAATGTCAAGCATTAAAGTTAGACTTATTCTTCTTTAGGAAATGCATTTTGCACTAAGCCCCATATTCTACCAGCTTTCTGGGTAGATAGCTCAAATTTGAAGATGTGTCCCTGATTTTGGTCCTTTGTCCCTGATTTTTATGCCTTGTCCCTGATTTATGAGGCAGGAGGTTGAGAGGTATGATGTTAACATCCATAAATTTGTCCATCCTAGAATACTGACTTCCAAAAGAGGGATCCTGGAAGTATTTTGACTTCAAAAATTGGAATGACTTCCAGATTTGAACTCCTGGAAGTTTTAGACTTCCATTAAAAATAAATTAACTGAACCCCTGGTTCACAGTATTGCCCTTGGCTCATCCTCACGCATCATGGTTCTTTACCAAATGCTTGGCAGCAGTCCTTCGTGAGGATGACCTGGCTACTGAAGGCAAGCTCCAGGCAAGTTCTCAACATGCCCTATCTTGGACGCATGTCAGTTGTTTGACATGGGGATCACAGTGAATGTGCCGAGAACTCCCAGTGGACACTCGAGGTCCAATGGGATCAGTTGATGGATGAACTAGGCCTAATGTTTCTCATCATGTCCCCCACTTGCAGGAGAGCACTATTGTGGATGGATTGCAACAATCTGTTAAAAGGCGTTCCATTCTTGTACCAGCTCCTGTACAGATCTTCACCACAGAAGGAAGCTACATTTAAAGACTGCCTTAGAAAGATTTTGCTAGTAGCTTGCAGAAGACACCAGGAGAAAGGACTGCAGTGTGACTGGACTTCTACTGGGCCTAAAGAAGTAGAACTCTGTACTTGGACCTTTAATTTAGGGTAAAAAAAACAAAACAAACAAAAAAAAGAAGTGTGTGTTTGTCTGAGTTAACTGAACTGAATGGTTATCTGAACAGTTATCTAGGTGTAAATCTCAGGTAATTGAAAGGACTTGATAGCTGTAAGGTTTAAATTACTTGTAGAAAGATCTAGTAAGTAGGGGGAGTGGCTTAGCTAGAAGGAAGCTACATTTAAAGACTGCCTTAGAAAGATTTTGCTAGTAACTTGGCAGAAGACACCAGGAGAAAGGACTGCTATGTGACTGGACTTCTCTACTGGGACCCCACAGGGAAGGAAAGAACTCCTGGTGGGGACTCCATTGTTAGGAAGGTAGAACTGGGGAGGAGGGGAGAGGGAGGTAAGGTGCCTGCCTGGCGCCATGGCTTGAGGGACAGGGAGCGAATGCTCAGGATTGCCGGAGCAGCTGCACAGGAGGGAGCTGGATGTCATTGTCCACCTAGGGACAAATGACCTTGCTAAGAAAGGGATTAGAGAAGTGCAGGAAGAGTTTGTGGAATTGGGGAGGGCCTTAGACAAGTAGCACGCACAGTAACCTTCTCGGAGGTGCTGACCATCTATGGCGAGGGAGAGGCTAGGGGTTCCAAGACCATGGGATTCAATCAGTGGTTGAAAAACTGATGTGGAGCTCAGGATTTGGCTTCACTGGGGACTGGGGTTCACCTGGAGTGATGCAAGCCTATACTGGCATGATGGGCTGCATCTGTCCAAGAGCGGAACCAGGGTCCTAGGTGATAGGTTTAATGCTTCATTGGCAAGCATTTAAACTAGCCAAGGGGAGGCACTGGAAAGGAGCAGGAAATCCTAGCCCCCCAAAAAAAATAATGGTAGTAAGTGTGGCAAACACCAACATAGAGGTGTCGATAGGGAGAAGGGCAGGGTAAATGGAGAAAGTGACAAAGGCAAGAAGGACAGGGATGGGGCAAAAGAAGTAAGGCCATCAGGAAATGGAGGTAATGAGTACCAATGCTCGTAGTCTGGGCAACAAGCTCCCTGAGCTGGTGGCCTTGATGGAAGAGGGATGCCTGGATATCGTAGGAGTCACAGAAACATGGTACACAGAGAACCATGACTGGGATGTTAACATACCAGGGTACATAACCTGCAGGGGAGAAGAGGCAGAGGAGTAGCTCTCTGTGGAAAGGAAGGGATAAAGCAACTGAACAAAAGAGTAAACAGGGTGGAGAGGAGGCACTGTGGGTCACCTTGGAGACTGGAAAGGCATCACAATCCGCACAGGGTTGTGTACAGACCCCATGTCAGGGGAGGAATGGACAAGGATATGATAGAAGGCATTCTTAGAATGGCAGAGAAAGGAGATACTGTTGATGGGAGACCTGAATATGCCAGATGTTAACTGGAGCACATTTGCTGCAGCCACATCCAAGAGCAGGGCCATTCTTGATGCCCTACAAGTGTCAGGCCTTGGACAGCTAGTTTCGAACCCGCTGTGAGGGAGCAATCTTAGACCTTGTACTCTCAAACGGGGCAGTGAGATGATCTCAGATCTAGAAGTGGGTTGCCATCTGGGAACAAGTGACCATCAAACAGTGTGGTTCACGGTAAACCTGCCAGAGTCAAGCCACAAAAGTGAGGGTACTGGACTTCAGGAGGGCTAACTTTGCAAGATGGGAGAGTGCCTCAGAAAAGCACTAGCAAACAGGCTAGAAGGAGGTGTGAGCAACAATGGGGAATCATCAAAACTGCCATCACAGAGGCAACAAGCCTTTGTGTGAAGCAAATAAATCAAAAAAAGAAAAAGCTACTATAGTTCTCAAAAGAGGTGGCTGTGAAAGTCGGGAAGAAAGATAGCATTCCAGAAGTATAAGAAAACACAGAAGGAGCAGAACAGAGAGCTGTACCAGTTAAGGCAGAAGGAAGCAGGGAGGAAGTCAGAATAGCAAAGGCCCAAACTGAGGAAAAGATAGCCAACTTGGTTAAGAAGGGGTAAAACCTTTATAGGTACATCAGCGAACGTAGAAAGACAAAGGAGGGATAGTGAGGCTGAATAGAATGAACGGTGGTTGGGCAGAGGGGACAGTGAAAAGCAGGAATACTGAACAAATATTTCTGCTCAGTATTCACAAAAGAGGAGGGGAAGTGCCCAATCCAATTAACAGAAGCACTCTTGATGGGGGTCGATCCCAGTCCTTTCACAGAAGAAAAGGTTCTGCAAGAACCCTAAACTGAAGGTGGACAAAGCAATGGGCCAGATGGAATTCACCCCAGAATTCTAAAAGAATTAAGGGGAACTAGTGAAACCACTGGCTACTCTTTTAATAAATCATTGAGGTTGGTGTGGTATCCGAGGACTGGAGGAAGGCGGATGTAATTCCCTTCACAAAGTGGGACCAAGACAGAGGCAGAAAACTACAGACCTGTCAGTTTGACCTCTGTGGTAGAGAAAGTGATGGAGTCACTTCTGAAGGAAAGAAAAGATGAGTACCTAGAGGCCAGTGGGGCACAGGACCCAAGGCAGCATGGATTCACAGGAGGAAGGTCATGTCAGACGAATCTAATAGATTTCTTTGACTGGGTGACCAAAGTAGCAGACCAGGGAGGGACTGTGGATATGGCCTACCTAGACTTTAGCAAGGAATTTGACACAGTTCCACACAAAGATTAATAGTCAAATTAACCAGCCTGGGGGTCCCAGGGTGGTAGCCTGGAAACATTGGCTGGACAACAGGACACAGAAGGTAATTGTAAATGGAGTCCACTCTGAAGAAAGAGGGTAACTAGTGGGGTACCGTAGGGTTCAGTATTGGGTCCAGTCCTTTTAATGTTTTGTAAGTGACATTGCAGAGGGACTGGAAGGAAAGTATGCCTCTTTGCAGATGACACAAAGATCTGCAACAGAGTTGATGCACAAGGAGGCGTGGAAAGGATGAGAAGGGACTTGGCAAGGTTGGAGGAATGGCTGAAGTATGGCAGCTAGGATTCAATGCAAAGAAGTGCAAATAATGCACCTGGGAAACAAGAACCCAGGGGAGAATACACAATGGGAGGGAAGTAGTAACAATGACAAAATGGAAAGGGATCTGGGGTAATCATATCAGATGACCTTAAGGTTAGCAAGCAATGGAGAAGGCAGTAAGGAGGGCTGGGGTATACTGGGATGCACAGGGAGAGGCATCAGCAGCAGAAAACAGGAAGTTGCTATCCTCTGTACAGACAGTTGGTGGGACCCCATCTGAGTACTGCGTCCAGTTCTGGAGACCCCATCTCTGCAAGAACATAGACAGGATAGAGGCAGTCCAGAGGAGGGCAACTAAAATGGTGCAGGGTCTGCAAAAGAAGCTGTATGAGGAGAGACTAAAGGAGCTTAATATGTATACCCTTGAGGAAAGAAGGGAGAGGGGGACATGATAGAAACTTTAGTACCTCAGTGGAATCAGCAAAGTCCAAGAGGGTAGCATCTTTCAGAAAAAGAGACGGCAAGAACAAGGGACACAATTTAAAGATAGAGGGGCGGTTCAAGGGCAATGAGGAAGTATTATTTCACAGAGGGTAGGGATGCATGGAACAGCCTTCCTGAGGAGGTTGTCGGTCTAAAACTGGGGAGAATTCAAGAATGCATGGGACAGACATAAGGCAATTCTTGTGGGGGTTGGAAGAAATAGGCTGTTGGTTAACTAGGATCTGCGCCCTATCCTGTAGGTAGGAAATGGGCAGACTAGATGGGCCAAGCGGTCCTTATCTGCCGTTAAAGTCTATGTTTCTATGTAAATGCCTCAGGCTGCAGCTGGGGAGCTTATTTTGCTCTTAGCCAGACTCTTTTGGGGGTGTTAGGACCAAGGTAGAGGCCAAGTTGCACATAAATGTCCTGGAGATGAGAGCTGTCCTCTACAGCCTCCAGGCCTTCCGGAGCATATGTGCCCTGGTCCTCTGTTGACACAGATGGTCAATGCCTGTGTAATGTATTACATCAACAAACAAGGGGAGTCCATTCCTACCCACTGTGTAGGGACGCAATAAGAGCATGGTGCTAGGCTCTGTCTCACGACTTCACAGCTGTTAGCTTTGCATCTCCCAGGGTTTCCAAAACAGCTTTGCAGACAAGCAAAGCAGATCACAGTCCAAAATGCATGAATGGGAACTGACAACCTCTTTCAAGATGGAGTCATCCAGTGTTGGACCTTTTGTGTCCCCACACAACACAAACCTGCTGTACTTCTGCTCACTTGATCCAGAGCCTGGGGGTTTCTGAAATGTTAAACAACAGGTTCTACGCTCAAACATGAACAAGGTTTTGAAAACACCAGAAAACAGGCTTACACTATATTGTAGTTCATGTGTCCCATGATCTACTCTCCATTCCATTTTTATGCATCACACCATTCTGTTGGCTTTTCTGACAGCTACTAAACATTGACCCAATATCTTGAGTGATCTGTGTATTATTACCCCAAGATCCTGTTCATTATCCAGCAGGGTTAATATCATCCTATCTGACAGACAGCCCCACTGCTCCTCTGTAGTCCCTAAATGCAGTACTTTATATTTGTCCACAAAACTGCATCTGCAGTTTTCAGTCTATGTTCTTAGCCCATCTAAACCTTCCTGTTAAACGCTCACCGTGAACATAGATGTAGGTAGCCAAGAAGAGTGTTCCATTTAAGTAGCGTGACTACCCCAAAACCTCTGTTCCCGAAGGTTTTAAAATAAAGAATACTTAAGGTCCTTGCACGCAGATGATATTCTGATCACAGTTGCTAACACCAAAGAATCTATCCCAAAATCCTGGAAATAATTAAATAATTTTGTAGCACTTCTGGATATAAATTAAATATGACAAAACTTTCTTTTGCCACTAAATTATATGGGTTTGTCTCAGGGAAAAAAGAAAGTGCTGACCAAGAAACATATTTAAAACTCCTCAAGACTATAAACAAAAAATGAACGCCTTAAAAATAGGATACAAGAAAGCATGCATAAATGGAACTGTCTCCCAGTAGGATTATGGGATAGGATAGAAGTTGTTAAATGAACTGTTTGTCAAGAGCCCTATACTTAATGTATGGTGCTTCGACAAGCATTCCAAAAATGGTTTATGTAACATCCACAGCTATATAACAAATTTTTATGGGCCAATAAAAGAAGTAGGCTAGCACATAATATAATGGTATGCTTTACAGAAAATGGTGGCTTAAAATGCCTGACCATTTTATTACTTGGCTTGTTGGATGTTTCAAATATCAAAGCGTATGATGCATCTAAAAATGAATAAATAAAACAGAGTGGTTGACAATAGAACTACTGTATATGTATGTATGTGTGTGTGTGTGTGTTCTATATGTGAACGCATAAAGTATTGGCCTCAGTTCACTGATATTTGCAAAACCAAAAAGGCCTTCCAACTTTGATCAGGCAACTAACACAGTATACCTCGCTGTTAAGGATTGAACCCGAACAAATTCATCACTGTGATCCCATCTGGTGCAACCAGTTTTCATAACGATGTATAATTATTCACAGAAGATAATAGGGAAAGAAAAGGTATACTTAAAATAAGGGCCTGCATGCATAATAATGATTTCTTAGACTTTATAAATTAGAACAAATATTCAGTATTCCCATGTGAAACATAGATTTTTATAGTAAATTAACAGCCTTATGCAGGCACTAAAATTAAACAATATAATAAACACAAATAAGAGCTTTATGGTCTGCATACAGGTAAAACCTAGAATATCCTGCTTTTACAGTATGCTTATAGATCAAGTAAAGGAGAGCAGAAAAGAATATAAGATGGTGGTCACAAGCTGTTGACAAAAATTGTGATGGTGGCACTCTCAGTGGACTCCTTATCTGGTCTTCCACAGGGACAAGGTTGTCTTGTGCCCTCACCGAAATTCCTTCTGAAGGTAGTGTCAGAGTTTCACCTTAATCAGGTGTTGACTCTGCCAGTGTACTACCCCAGTTACACCTCAGACGCTGAATACAGGCTCCATACTTTGGACCTGAGACAAGCTCTCCCTATTATAAGGAGAGGACAGTGGAGATTGGGGAGAGGTTCGCCAGCTGTTTGTCACCCACGCTAAAGCCGCTTCTGGCAGACTCCAGCAAAGCAGACGATGGAAAGATGGATTACATCTTGAATAAGTCTATGCTATGAGTTGGCTGGCAAGAGCCTCCCAAAGGGATAAGAGATCATTCTACCCTGCCATACTGCATCAGTGGCTGCTAACAGGGACATCCATATTCAGGAAATCTGTCAGGCTTGCTACCTGAAGACCCTCATTACCCACTACCACATCGACCTTGAGTCACGCCAGGATGACCCACCTGACCTCCCTGGCTGCGGACGCACAAATCTGTCTTCCGGTGGGCTGAGATCTGGCATCATGGGGCAGAACCAAGGGTTATACCACCTGGGTGGGTGGGAGGAGCCAGCTTGAACACTTTCCGGACTTCTTAAAGCGGCAAGGTACCTGCCAGTAAGTGTGGATGAACAATTTATACCACTCCTAGAACTACTGTTGCAGGTGAGTAACCTGTTTTTTCAGTTGTTATTACTTCTGTTCTAAGGATTTCAGAGCTACAGGCTCTTATGTATGAGCATCCTCATCTGATTTTCCACAAAGACAGGGTCTCTCATGTACTAATCTTAAGCTTTCTCCTAAGGTGGTGTCTAAGTTTACCCTCAATTAATCCATCGTCCCTGCTTGTTTATTATCCAGAGCATGCCAGTTCAGGGAAGCACTGGATTGGCATGCAAACTGCCACTCCTCCTGCCCTGTCTCAACTCCTTAAACCTGTCCAACCCACATACCTACTTAGGTCTACTGACTCGAGTTCTTCCTTGTCCCCAAGTCCGCACCATGACAGGTGACTGAGCCTTTGCTGTTTGTACCCCAGATTCTGGAACTCTCTTCCAGTTCCCACTAGGTGCTCTGCCACCCACCACATTTTTAAGATCCTGCGTGGTTTCTTGGCCTCTGTGTAGAACTAAGAGTGATGTCCAACATTTTGGCAGCACTTTGCACTTAAGCAATTATTGTCTAGAAAGACACTGTACCCTGTTTTGCCTCAACGCATGTATGTTCTCTCACATATTGTCTATAGCATTTTACTGTATTATAGCCTCAACCATTGTGTTCATGTCTTCTGATTACTGCCTGTTCATTCCTTCTTTATTATACTGTTTGTATATTTTTTCTTTGTAATCTTCCGGTCGTACTCTGAAAATAGGCATTTTTGTTTAGTGTGCTACCTGGTCAGCAAAAGCTAAATAAATAACTAAAGCATTGCTCCATAATTTGGATATGCATAGAAGTTTGCATTGCTATACACACTGTACAGAGGGGCTGCAGGAAGTCCTCAGTTGTTTGCCTCTGGCAGAGAGGTTACTCCAGTATCTAAACAGTGCTCATCCAAATTATTGGCCAACTATATTATTTTTGTTACAGAAATTACAGTAAGTAACTTCCTGGTATTGTTAAGGGCTGTGACATGCAAAAGATCAGACTGATCTGTTCTTTTTTTGTTAGTGTAGATATTTTCCTTTCATAAATTCTGTTATTTGAAAATGAATGAAAACATGGCTTCTAAGTCACATGTCCAGGCAGGTCTTGTGGGAAATATTGGTTAACTGTTCAGTGTAACTTTCCCACAAGTTCATTTAAGCTGTACATCCTTGGAGATGTGAGGGTGCAATGTCAAACATCTCAGACATCCTGAAAAACAAGATCGTAAGCTGGACAGAGGATATCTATGTGTAAAGGAGTCCTGTTGGCCCGGATGATTTCATCCACACACCCCTTTGGGTGAGGTAACAGTGGAGGACTGCCACTCAAAGGTGTGAGACCACTCACCACAGTGAGAAACGGAATAAACTTGGGTGCTGAAAGCCAGCTCTTCCTCTTTCTCTGGGACATTCAACATCCAAAGACAGGAAAGGCCCTGCCACAGAAAAGCTAGCTGAACGGTGAGTATAGAAACAGTTTAGAGAAAGTGTCTCTGTAGTTAGTGGGCAGGTATAGGGTTTTTAGAGTGAGGAGAGCTCAGTTTTTTTCTGTCTGTCAGCTGTCTAACTTCATTTATTTTCCATTCTGAGTAAACTCATAAGCCTTTTGTCTGACTGTAAATATATCCTGTGTGTAAATACTGTAGTTCTCTAGTAAAAGAGTCTATTTTTGATAAGTCAAAGTGACTGCCTGTTTATTTTAAAAGGTGATTTTAATTATTTCTGCTGGACTCTGTTTGCAGTCGGTCTCTGAAGGGCATTCCACCAATAACTATTGTGGTGACCTTCCTGACCTTAGTAGAAGGCAAAGGTAGGCTTTCCTGGTTCTTAGTAAAAATCAGGTGGCAGCAAAAATTAGAAGTCCCCGAGAAAGAACTGTCCTGTAGCTAGATACCCAAAGGTCAGTCATGTCACAACTGGTAATGGTGAGGCATCTGTCACAACTGGTGGCAGTGGTGGGATCAGTGCACAGATTTAAAGCCACAGTCCATGCACAGTATGCTTTCCTTTAGAGGCAGGTACTCTGTGAGAGGTAAGAGCTTTACCTAGCACACGGGGACAGACAGCCAGGTAGAAATATACTTTAGCACAAAACAGTATGTACAAAAGGTTACGTTGTTGGCTATTGTTTTTCCCTAAAAACAGCTTAGTGCAGGATAGTTTGAATTAAATGAGCTCTTCAACCTATGGTAGATTTAATGTGCAGCAGCTTGCAGCTGTGCACAGGCAGGGAGTCTGGCTATGAGGGCCTGACGAAGAATGGACTCAGGGAAGCCTTGTCGGTGCATGACCCAATACAAAGGGAGTAGACAGTCTTAAAGGTGCATGACCAAACATCTTTGCAGCAGATCTCTCCCCAGATGTCATATATATTGGCCCAGATATTCAAAGGTTGCGTCATGTGCAACCCACTGATTCACCCGCAGGATATTCAAAAGGAAAAGTCGCTGCACAAATCGATCGTAAGGCGCATCAGTAAATGTCTGAGCACAGGTAGGGGGGCGTTCCCATGCATAACTGCACAGCCCGATATTCAGCCCGGGATGTGCAGAGCCATGCATGCAAGCCCTATTTCGCCAGCACAAAGTTAAGCCAAAACAAAGGAATAACTGATGGCCACCCACAGGTGAGCTGCCGCATTGCAGGCGCAACATGGCAGCTGCCACCTCTGGGTGGCCACCCAAGTTCGGCTGCACCTGGTGGCACTCATGCCCGATCGCGGGCATTCATAAAAAATAGTCCTATATCCCTGGTGGTCCAGTGGACTGCTATGTGCCTGATCGCGGGCATCTGTGTTAATAATAAGAAAACCCGTCCAATATCCCTGGTGGTCCAGTGGACCGCTTTCTCGATCGTGGGCATCTGTTTTAATAAGGAAAACCATCGCCCTATATTCCTGGTGGTCCAGTGGATCGCACTCTGCCCGATCGCGGTATCTGTTGTAAGAAAAGACACCCCAAGATCCTGCTGTCTGCCTGATCACGGGCATCTGCTGTAAGAAAGAACCCCCCTCCAGTTCCCACTGTCTGCCCGATCTGGCTTCAGTTGTAAGAAGAGACACACCCCGTCCAATATCCCTGGTGGTCTAGTGGTACCCCTCCCTCACTTGGCCCACTGAGCCTCACTACTTCGCCTCCCAGGGTCAGCCAGTAGCACTACCCGCCTGCCGCCTCATCGATCGACAGCCAGGTTGCACGCTACTGGTTCACTGTGAACCATCGGGGGCAGCCCACCGAGCTGTCAGTCGGCCGCGGCAGGCGGTGGGGTGCTGCCGGCTGACCGGGGGAGGGTGGGGGGCCTGTGGGGGAGGGGGGGTACCAGAGACCACCAGGGATATTGACGGGGTGTCTTTACAACAGATGCTCATCGGGCAGACAGCGGATCCTGGAGGGCTGTCTTTTCATAACAGATGCCCGCGATCAGCAGAAAGCGTCCGCTGGACCACCAGGGATATTGGACTGGTTTTCTTTATTAGTAACACAGATGCCCACTTATCGCAATATAGTGGTCCACTGGACCACTAGGGATATAGACGGTTTTCTGCTTTTACACAGATGCCGCAGTAGGGCTGCAGGGCGCCGGTCCTCAACGGCAGCTGCTCTGGCAGGGCACCAGGCACAAGTCGGCCGATCGGCGACTGCATGCAATGGGATGCAATGGAGCTATAATGACATGCAATGGCCCCATGTCACTTGCATAAATTATGGCCCCATTTGCATGTTTCATTTTGAATATTGCGGGTGCTGTGAATGGCGCAATGGCACTGCACTAGCTCATCCATGCTCCACTCTGGCCACTTGCGCTGGCACAGTGCCACTGCGCCATGCACAGTGGGGTTGGCCAGGGTGTGATATTCAAAGCTGCTGAGCCATGGCGCAGCTCTTTTGAATATCGCCCAGGCTACTCCCCGCGCAGCCGTTGAGCCACGCCTAGCTTGCCCACAGCCCAATGCAGTTGGAATATCCGGGCCATTGTATACACTTGCATGTAAGTTGACCTCACCCCCATTTTCCATGTACTTTACATGTAGGTCAAATCCCCTTTACCATGATGCCCCCCCACCAGCCTCATAGAAAACAGCCCTCCTCACTCCCCACAGAGGCAACCAGCTTCCTCGACTTCAGTGTTCATTCCCAATTAATGAATGAATGGATGGATGGATGACATGGTAGTAGTAACAGCTGATTGGCTGACCATAGTAACCAATCAGCTGTTATGTTCTAGCACGTCATCCGTTAATTTATTGGGAACGCGTGTCGATGTTGCTGAGAAGTGCTGTTCACCAACGGGAAATTACACTGGGTGTGTGGGAGTGGGGGTGCAGTTTGTAGGAGACCAGGGTGGGAGTCATAAATTGAGATACATAATCTGAGTGTCACTGATCATGCAGCAGGAAATAGTTACTATTTTAGTCATAAGTTATTGTACTTAAACAACATAGTTGGGATTGGGGGTTGCAGGAGCTGGCTGCTACAAGGGTGGGAGTGAAGGTACTGCAGTAATTCAGCTGGTGGTGTGGGAGGTGTTAGTACCATAATACCGATCTGTTGCATGTTTTTTTTTCTGGTAACAAAATTGCTTTATTTTCTTTTTGTTGTCTGGAAAAACTTTGCATAAATTGACTGGAGCTCTATTATGGCTACAGAAACCCTACATATATGTTGACCTTGCATACAAGTTGAGTCCCTATTCTTTAGTGCCTGTTTCTGGCACTAAAACCTCAACTTATACATGAACACATATACAGTAGCACATTCGGAGGTTTCAGATACTTTTTGGTATTTAATATTTATAAAGTAGATTACTTGCACCACAGTTTGATGTATTTCAGAGTTCCTCAATGGATGTGTTGGAGAAGGGGATAGTTCTGGATACGCTGTTTAGCTAAGGATTGGTTTTGAAGTTATAATTTTCGCATGCCAGTTTTCCGTTTTCTTTTTTAGATTAAAGAGCTGGGGACCTGGTGCAAGGTAAATAAGATGAGTAAAATTGTGTTAAGGACAACCAGACATGAGGGAAGGTAAGGGTCAGTGGTAAAGAAATAGACATGGGGAATGTAGGGGTCAAGGGTGGGAGGATGGTAAGGATGGGAGGAGTGGGGAGGGAGGCAGGGATAGTAGCTCAAGCTGTGGACCCTGCAGTATGAGCAGACTAGATAGACCAAATGGCCACCTTCTGCTGGCTTCTTCACATGTTTATATGAGACATAGAATTTGTTGGCAGATAAGGACCACTTGGCCCACCCAGTCTGCCCAGTTTGTCTCTGCCTGTTCTGTCACTGCAGACTCTGTGATCTCTGGGTACCCTCCACCCCGCTTTTCTACTAAGATTCCTTTGTGCCTATCCATGTGTGCTTGAAGCCCACCACTCTTCGCTCCCACCACCTTCACTGGTAGATTGTTCCAGGCATCCTCCACCTTTACAGTGAAGAAATACTGCCTCACATCCCTCCTAACCCTCCTCTCTCCGCTCCAGCTTCGTTGAATGGCCTCTTGTCCTGGTGCACCTTCTCGCCTGATAGATACTCCCTCCTGTGCATTATTCACCTCTGTGAGGTACTTGAAGTCTTATGTCTCCCTCTCTCTCCCTCTCTACAGGGTGTACATGTTGAGATCCCTGAGTCACCCTCATAGGGCTTTTGATGCAACCCCTGCACCATTTTGTTGCCCTCCTTTGAACAGCCTCTTCCTGTCTATATCCTTTCTGAGATGTGGTTTCCAGAACTGACACAGTACTCCAGGTGCAGTCTCACCAGCGATCCATACAGTGGCAACACCACCTCTCTCCTTCTGCTGGTGATTCCTCTCCTATGCACTCCAGCATCCCATTGGCCCTGCCTACTGCCTTTTCACACCATCCTGCCACCTTGAGGTCATCATACATGCTAAGCTAAGGTCTTTTCCAGCTTTATCACCATCAGTACCCCCACCCACCCACTTGTATTAGTCCTTGTTTTTTTTTTTTTTTAACCCTAGGGCATGATTTTGCAATTTTTTACATTGAAACTCAGCTGCCATACCTCGCCTCCTCAAGTTTTCTCAGGTCTCTTCTCATTCTCTCCACTCCTCTGGAGTATCTACCCTATTACAGATTTTGGTGTCATTTACAAGGAGGCATACCTTCCTTCCAACTCTTCTAAAGTGTCACTTATGAAAACATTGAAGCGGAATGGTCTCAGCACTGAGCTCTGAGGTACCCTGCTGGTAACTCTCCTCATTAAAGTGAGTGGCATCTACCACCTCGCCTTGTCACTGTCTGTCAACCAGTTCCTTCCTCCATTTACCACCTTGTGTCCTTCCCTAAACTGCCCTGCTTCCTTATAAGGCTCCTTTGTGGTATGGGTGTCGAAGGCTTTGCTGAAGTCTGAGTTGGCCTACATTCACTGCCCCACCCTGATCTATTTCAAGGAACTCCACTAGCCTTTCTTTTAATGGTTTTACATTAACTTCCCACCATTTACAGTAGATTGACTGGCCTATAGTTACCAGCCCTCCTCCCTGTTGCTATTTTATGGAGCCAGACTACATCTGCCCTCCTCCAGTCCTTTGGAACCACTCCTGTTTCCATTGATTTGTTGAATAGGTCAGAGGTGTAGCCAGTACCTTCCTGAGTTCCCCGCACCCTTGGATGCATCCCATCCAGCCCCATAGCCTTTTTCACATTCAGATTTGCAAGTCCTCTTAGAGCTTTTTCCTCTGTGAATGGACTTGTGTCCACCCTCCCCAGCAGCAGAAGATGCAAGGTGATTATGCTACTGTACATGTCCCTGGTGCGTCCTCACCTGGAGTAGTGTGTGCAGTTCTGGAGCCCACACTTGAAGACAGTGGGGATGGGGTGGACGTATGGCTCAAAGTGCATAACCAGAATGGTTCAGGGCAGCAAGACTTGTACATAGGTTGTCATATCTCAACATGAAGGTGTTGTAGGCAAGAATGGAGGGGGACTTGACAGAGATGTACAGTACATTTACCTCCACAGTATTAATTAAGTAGACCGTGGAGTGGGGAATTGCTTATGCTGAGTGGGAACACAAGCACCACGTGAACCTCAATGAAGCAGGGGAGGGTTAAGAGGGACATAGGAAAACATTGGTCACAGAAAGGGTGAAGAAGGATGAAACGGGCTACCAAAGGAGGTAGTCTGTGTGAAATCAGTGGGATGGGGAGCTTAAAATGGGTGTGATAGGCATATGGGGCTGTTGAAAACAAGTGTCAAAAGGGGAGGGAAGAAGAGGTGAAGGGCTTCTGGAGCCTTCACAAAAACAGTAGATATTGGCTGGCTATCCTCCTATCTGTACGCTATGACACAGGAAATTACTACATTTTTAGTGGTGGAGAACACAGCAGAATCTATAATATAAGCTTACAGTGCTAAAACAGTGAAGTAGTGTCTGAGTCATCTGATACAGCAAGAAATGGCATAGAAACACAATGTAAAGCGATCAGAAAGCTAGAAATATACCAGTACTGTCCCAGATCATCCACTTTATGTAAATTTCTGAACTAAAAACAAAATAGCTGGTATGAAAAAAGTATAGCATTGAGTTTTGCATATTGAAGCATAATTCTGCATCATTTTAGAATATATTGCACTGAACTGTAGCAGGTAGTGTGCAAATTTTTTTTTAATATGGCACAAAAACTGGCATGTGTAATTATTGGATCTTCTTGGCTTTGAGTTTAAATTTCTGTCTGTATTAAATTACTTTTTTGGTTCTGTACAGTGCTGAAATATGTTGTTTTTTCCTTGGTTTATGCAGTATAGTGGTAATCGGGTGAGGAGGTACTTGAAAGGAAGTGTCTCTCGGGAAATCAGAGTTAGCGTTTATCTTCTGTGGAGCTTGCTTTGGTGGAGCCTTGAAGTGTATCTGAGGGGTGGGCTGCTCTTCACCAACAGAAGGTCACTGCACCATAAATGCTCCTTACTGTCAGTTTATTAATTTAACAATACCAACGGTTCACCTGTTTGGCTTTTGTGGAGGAACTGTAACCCCACCCAACAAAAATTAAAAGTAAAACTAAAAAGCCATTCTTATTTACATACATCTCTAATTATTGGGCCTCATTTTTAAGTCTCGATAACTAGACTTTTTAGTCGCTACAACCGAGCAGTTGATATTTTCCGTTACAGCTGGGCAGTTTTAATCAATGTCTGGTAATTACATTCGTGCTTCACAAACTCATTGGCTGTTAGTCTTTGTAGTGGCTGACATCTTCCTCCATTATTGAGCACCTGCACTCATCATTTTCCTCCACTGTCAGACTAATAACAGGTAATTTTAAATATTTTTTCATATCTGTCTGGTTGATCCTACCTTCCCAACATTTAAAATCAATCTGGTTGATCCTGCCGTTCCTACCTGTTGAGCGGAGCTCCAGTGCACAGCAGCTACATGATTAACTTCTCACGGTTCACACTGTACTTAATAATAATAATAAAAAAATGTAAAAAAAAAATCAATATCTGTACTGGAAAGAGAGAGACAGACAGAGTGAGTGTGTGTCTCTTTTCAGCCTTAAAAATGAGAGCCAGTAATTAAATTAAATAATTCATGGTGGGTGTGAAAACCAAGAATTTTACACACCCTCGGTGTGGGATGCTTTTGTAAACCCTTGGACTTCACCTCAGGTTTATGTAGCATCCCACATTCAGGATTCGTACAATTCTAGTTACACCCATCCACCTATGTAGAAGAATCATCAGCATTTATATAGTGATTTTCGTACACCGATCCTAAAGTGCTTTACAAGCAATGCTAGACTGGTAATGAGACAATGTGTAGTGGCAGTCAGACACATCAGCACTCACACACAACCTGGACAATTGCATGAACCAGTTTTATGAGAAGGGAATGTTGGCCAGGTCACGAGAATCCGCGGATCTGCGCTTAACATGCGCCTGAAGATTAAAAGACATAGAGTTCTGTTATTAGGGCGATCCCTCATTATGTCCGCATCAGCACGGATACGCTTTGTGCTGTTTCACAGTGTTCAGTGAGCTTAATCCCAGGCAGAGGCGTCCAGTTGGGAAGGGGGTATTTTCTGTGCTCTGTTTGAACTCCTGCAGGCAGAGGCAGGCAGATGCTTCCAGTCGGGTGGTGGAGGGGTTAGCAGGAGTCTTATTTATTTTACTTGCACATTGTTGATTCTAGGGACATGGATATGTTGTTCATCCACACTCATTGGCAGGTATCCTTGCCGCTTAAATCTTGCCGAAGGTCTTCAAGCTTGCTCCTCCACCCACCCGGTGGTATAACTCTCGGCTCGCCTCTATGACGCCAGATCTTCCTTACCGCTTGGAAGCTCAGGTTCCCTCCTTAACGCCTCGCGCTTGAGACTGGTTCCTATTTCTCCGCTTGCAGATTTAAAAATAAATTTTGCAAAAGACTTCAGTCTTCTATCCTCGCGGGCTGCGATGGACAATCGACCGGATTTCGAGATGCCCATGCGGGCAGAAGATGTCTCGACGGATCCACACTCCACGCGGTGTCTACTGCTTAGGCCTTGAGCACGACCCGCAGGCTTGACGACCTGTGCTCATCTTTCTCGCCTACGCCCCCGAAGACCATGCTGCCCGATTGCAACTGGGCTGTCCCGAGAGCGCTTCTCCGTGAAGTCCAAGGAGGCCCGGTTGTGCAGTGTCCGCGCGGCGGCTCGGGCGGATCAGTCGAGCGGATGGTCGCCTCGAAGAGGAGGCGGCGCGGGTCGTAGATCTTTCCTCGGCCGCGGCATTTATCCCGCCTCTCTGGGCTCTTCTTACACGACTTTTAAGGAGTTGTCTGTCCCTCCACTAAAGGAGAAGGGCTCACGTTGGCGGGACCTTATTCTCGGTCCAAAAAGAGGGACAAGGGTAAGTCCCTCCGTCGACGCTCTTGGGAGCGGGAAAGGTCCCTCTCCGGGCCTGATCACCGGCTTCGGTCGACCGCTCGGCTTCGCCACTGGCCTCACGGTGTCCCTGCCAGGTCAGTTGACCGAGACTCCCACCGATGAAGTCGAGATTTTTCTCGACCATTGGACGGCTGTCGCCTTTAGCAGCCGAGATTCCCTCTCCTGTTCCCCGGGAGGAGTTGAGGATCCCGTGGCTCACCTAGCCTCCGTTCCGAGCCCCGGATGCACCATCCGAGCCGAAGGGAGTGCCGGTTCCGCCGACACCTCCCCGCACCGACCTCGGAAATTCCGGGACTCGGGTTCGACCTCTTCAGCGGTCCAGCCGATCCCACGGCCATAGGCGGTCTCGGTCTCGCATCATGTAAGCGGCGTTGCTGGCCGTCTCTCGCCCCTCCTCCTCGGATGAGGGGAGGCTTCGGGCGAATTACGCCGACGGTACGAGGACCTTATGTTGCAACAGCTCCTCCTGGCCGGGAATAAGCCGACCCCGCCGCCTTCCCCGCCATTATGGCTGTCACCGGAACGGCCGACACAACCCCTCGACTTATCCGAGGAGCCTATACCCAGGCCGGTTGTTCGCCAAACCAGTTGCTCCACTGATTCCGTGGAACCTCCGCCTCCACAGCCACCATTGGGGCTCCACCAAGGATTCTCGGCCGGCAAGGGTCTACCCCATCGGCTGTCAGTTACCCTCACTCCCGATCGACCTCGGCAGGTGAAGGGTGGCTCAGGCCAGAGGCAGCTTCGAGGACTCTTCCGAGTCCGAAGATGATTCCTTCTTTTCTCCAAGCGACTGGACTTGGAGTCTTCAGGAGGTCAGTCAATGGACGATAGCCCGTCGTCCTTCCTAGGACTACTTCGGCTCATCTCGAGTCCACCGGATGGAGCTCAACCCGCTTCCAAACGGGCCAGGTATCCCTCACGGAGATTCTGGACCGAGGGGATTCTCCACGAGGCTCTTCCGTGGTCGGGCCATAGTGGTCCGCACTGGAGCTTTGGCAGCGCCTGCTTCCTGCCCTGCGCCTCGGCCAGGATGCCAGGAAGAGCGCGGTCCCTACTGGTTCCTTGTCCGTTTTTTCGAACACCCCTCTGCTGAGGGGTTGGTTACCGACAGCGCTTTCCGCGCCGCCAGCAACGCCAGGGATGTGGACAAACCTCCTGACAAGGAGTCCAAGAAATTGGACTATGTCGGGGCGAAGTCTCACGCTATGCCCTCTCTCGCCTTCGCCAGGCCAGTTCGGCCGCCCCTCATGGCACATTTTTCTCATGCCCTGTTGGGCTCCTGGATGAGGTCATCCTCATCTTCCGCCCGATCTGCAGACTACGGTTAAGCAGGTGCGGACCAGGGCAGGGCAGTGGCCAAACAGCAGCTCCAGACTGCTTTGGATATAGGGGACTCATGTGCCAGATCGGGTGGCGGCCGTAGTGGCTATAAGGCGTAGGCTTGGCTGAGGATATCCACCTTTACTCGGATACCCAGCACAAGTTGGCGGATGTCCCTTTTGGGACTGACCTCTTCAGCCCTGGGGTGGAAGGTCACCTGCAGAGGATCGAGAGTCCAATGCTACCTTGGACTCGGTCTCTTCCGCTCAGAAGGACAAAGGCCGCAAACCACAGCCTAAGCCCTTCTGGTCCTTCTGTGCCCTCGGCGCGCCCGGCCCAGCAACGCCAGGGCCAGCAGGCTCGGCCTTGGCATCCCAAACCCAAGCCGCCGGCTTCCTCTAACAGGGAGGCAGGAGGAAAAGGCCCAGGAGGTCCCTCGCCGGTCCCTCCTCCAAGCCTGCCCAGTGACGGGCTGAGGGGTGTCGCCCCATCCCCGCCACCTTATCCCTGGGTCCCCCGTGGGGACGGCCCGCATTCTGTTCCGCCTGGTCCGCTGTTTCCACGGACAGGTGGGTCTTGGAGGTGGTGGGAAGAGGCCTGCCTCTGGAATTCGAGCAGGCACCACCCTTCAGAGCCGCCGCCTCGGGGCTTCGGGATCCCCAGCTCACTGGCGGCTCGTCGAGCCGACATCGCTTCTCCTCCTCCAGAAGGAGGTGATAAGAGAGGTGGTGGACCCTCCTTCAGACCCAGGGTTTGTGTCCAGGTACTTCCTGGTTCCGAGAGGACGGGGCTGGCGCCCATTCTCACCTACACGACCTAAACAAGTTCCTAAGGTCTCGAACCTTCAGGATGGTCACTCTGGCTCAGATAATACCATCCTTGGAACAGGCGTGTGGTTCTGCTCTGGATTTGCAGGACGCGTTTTTCACATCCCTATCCGTCCGTCTCACCAGAGATTCCTTCGCTTCCGAGCGGAAGGATCCTCTTCGAGTTCCAAGCCATGCCCTTCGGCTTGTCTCCAGCTCCCAGGGTCTTCACCAAATGCATGGCAGTGGTGACAGCATTTCCTGCGGGCGCCGAGGGTCCGGTGTACCCTTACCTGGACGACTGGCTGATAGCAGCTCCTCCAGGAAGGAGGCAGAGTGGTCCAGAGATCTGGCCCTCCAGGTCTGCTCTCAACTGGGCCTCCTTATCAACGAGGCCAAGTCGAACTCGAGCCGAGCAGGTGATTCTATTTATCGGGCGCAGCTCGACTCTCTTCGAGCCAGAGCGCTGCTCCCGCGGACAGGGCCGAGGTTCTTTCCTCCTTGCCCGATCATTTCTGGTTGGGCAATTCGCGCCTGCCCGGGACTTCCTGCGCCTCCTGGGTCTCATGGCGGCCTGCACCAGCGTGGTCCGTTGGGCCCGCTGGAACATGCGCCCCTTCAGTGGGGACTGGCCAGCCAGTGGTCACAACGCTGCGATCCTTGGACCAGCTTAGTCGGTGACACAGGGGTGTGGAACGCCTCCAGTGGTGGACCGCTCCAGATCATTTGCAGGAGGGCATCCTGTCTCGTCCGCCCGAGCCGACGGTCTCTCTATCGACCGATGCCTCTCTGATGGGTTGGGGTGCCCATCTGGGGAACACCGGGCTCATGGCCTCTGGTCCCCAGGGAGTCCCGATGCCACATCAACCTGCTGGAGCTCCGAGCGGTCCGCCAGCTCTCACCGCCTTTGCTCCGCTCCTCCGGGTCAAGTGGTCCGAGTCCAGACGGACAATACCACGACCATGTACTATCGAAACCGCCAGGGCGGGACGCGCCCATGCTTCTATGCAAGGAAGCTCTCCGCATTTGGTCACTCATGCGCAGCCTGGAGGCGGATCTCTAGCCATTCACGTGGCAGGAGCCTCCAACACCCTGGCCGATGCCCTGAGCCGGATAGGGGCTGCATCCCACGAGTGGTCTCTCCTGCCGGAGGTAGTACAGCATCTGTTCTCCCATTGGGGCACACCTCAGGTGGACCTGTTTGCCTCCAGGGAGAACGCGAGCTGAGTCTGTTCCATGCCCGCCTCAGCAGGGCTCGCTGCAGGGGATGCCTCTCGAGGCAGTGGACCCCGGCCTCTTTACGCCTTTCCCCATTTCCCTTGATCCACAAGGTGCTTCTCAAGGCGAGGAGGGACAAGGCGAGGTGATTCTGATAGCCCCAGACTGGCCTCGCCAGTTCTGGTACCCAGATCTCCTCAGTCTCAGCTCCAGGACTCCGCGGCAGCTTCCAGCTCACCCGGACCTGCTCTCAGTCAATCAGGGAAGGTGTTCCATCCGGACCTTCAATCCCTGCACCTGACGGCCTGGTTCCTGAGCGGCTAGAGTTCCAGGCCTTGGGTCTTTCCGACGAGGTCCTCAATGTAGTTGAGGCGCCCCGTAGGAGTCGACTCAGAAAATGCTATGCCTTCAAATGGAAAAGGTTTTCCATTCGGTGTCAGGGCAAGGGCTTGGACCCTTCCTCCTGTTCCTTGGCAAGCATCTTGGACTATTTATGGTCCCTTTCTAGTCAAGGCTTAGGTCGGCGACCTAAGGTGCACCTGGCAATATCTCTGCTTGCAGGCGCGGCAGGAAGCAGTCGAGTCGCGCAGGAGAAGGATGGTCTGGCTTTTTCAAAGGCCTTGATCACATTTTCCTCCAGTGCGGGAACCCCACCTCCGTGGGATCTACTGCTGGTACTGGCAAAGCTCATGGGCAAGCTTTATCGAACCTATGCACAGGTGTGCTCTCTCACCTGTCGTGGAAGACCGCCTTCTTGGTGGCTATCACGTCAGCCAGAAGGATGGGAGAGCTCCAGGCGCTCATCGGTCTCCTTACCTGGTCTTCCCACAGGGACAGGTTGTCCTGCGCCCCACCAAATTCCTTCAAGGTGGTGTCGGAGTTTCACCTTAACCAGGTGTTGACTCTGCCGGTGTTCTACCCCAATCACACCTCGAGGCCTAATATAGGCTCCATACTCTGGACCCTAGAAGGGCGCCGCTTATTATAAGGAGCGACGGCTGAAATTGGGAGAGGTTCGCCAGCTGTTTGTCACCTACGCTGAAGCCGCATCTGGCAGACCTGCAGCCAAGCGGACGATAAGCAGGTGGGTAACCTCCTGCATAGATCTCTGCTATAAGTTAGCGGGCATGGAGCCTCCCAGAGGATAAGAGCTCATTCACCCGCCATACTGCTGGTGAACGGTGGCTGCTTCCAGGGACGTCCCTATCCAGGAAATCTGCAGGGCTGCTACCTGGAAGTCAGCAAACACCTTATTACCCATTACCACATCGACCTTGAGTCACGCCGGATGCTGGTTTTGGGGCCTCGGTTCTCCCAGTCTCTCTTTCCCAAGTACATTGGGGTGTGCCTTTGCCTCCTCCTCCCGGAGAATCTGCTAGGGAGTCTGCCAGTGAGTGTGGATGAACAACATATCCATGTCCTAGAAATACAGGTTACTCACCTGTAACAGGAGTTCTAGGAATGGTTATGTTGTTCATCCACACGACCCACCGACCTCCCCGGCTTCGACGCGACAACCTGAGCTTTCCAGCGGGCCAGATCTGGCATCATGGGGCGGAGTCGAGAGTTATACCACCCGGTGGGTGGGAGGAGCAAGCTGAAGACCTTCCGCAAGATTTAAAGCGGCAAGGATACCTGCCAATGAGTGTGGATGAACAACATATACCATTCCTAGAACTCCTGTTACAGGTGAGTAACCTGTATTTTTCGCCCATCCCCACCAGCATAGGTGCAGGAATTGTTGGTGCTTCACTGTCCTTTTAATCTAAGTGTCCTGGTTCAGCCAGTTTCACGAAACAAAAGAGCAGGTGCTGCCTAATTCAAACAAACAGTCCAGAAAAGAAGTGTGAGGAACTAGTAGCTTAAGAATCATCATGTTGCGGCTTAAGGGCAGGGCCGGTAGACAGCTATTTCCGAAGTGTTATTAATGCCTACCGCCCTGCCATTAAGCAGCCCCAATACTAATGATTCCTAAACTGCCTTTGTTCACACTCCTCCTTAGAGCACTTTTGTCAGTGTTTTGAAGTTTTAAGTGTCCAGCATTGGTGCCTCGCCTGCTGCAGATGAAGACAATGGGCACAGTAGCCAGGCTAGCAAGGTATGCATAAAAGGACTTGGTCCATGCGACAGCAGCCCATTTCTTCTTGCTAGCGGACTGACTTTCGTTTCATTACTGCGGCTGTATGGTTTTTCTGTTTGCTGCTGCCTTTAAGCCATGTGTCCATGGTCACGTTGACCATCATCAGACTTGTTCTCTTCCTTCTGGTGGTTTTGTCAGTCCATAGGGTAAATCATTGCTACCTGCTGAACTGTCTGCCTGTTCATTCAGATTCTGGGACTGGGGATCATTGAGCTCACCGAGGCAAGTCTAAGTATGCCTGGGCTTCCAGCGTGTTAGTGTGGTATGGCTGTGCAGTAATAAATGAAGTTCTGTCATCCCCACCACGCACACGCAGCAAAGGAATGGCAAAATAAATAGGTAAAATAAGTGTTTGAAATAGTCCTGTCCAGCAAAGGGAATGTTTGAGAGGGTTGGTGCTGCCCCCAAAGCACACACAGAAAATAGCGGCAGAAATAAATGGCCAAAATAAGTTTTTGAAAGAGTCCTAGCCAGCAGAGCGAATGTTTACATTTGGTTGGTGATGGGAAACATGGCTGAGCCTGAGATTGCTGTGCTGTGACAGTACCAGTTGCAGGGAAGGAAAGGAGGAGGAGGGAGGGGCTCTGCTAACTTACTAGCATAAGATGGCTGCTGGCAGGAGTGAGTCACTCCTGAGACTGCACCCTGTGTTCACATGCAGCCCTGTATCACTGGTGCTGCACAGAACAGGGGTAGAAGAGGTGCCAACTGTGGCTTGCAAGCAGAACTGTCACTGGCTGAACAGGATGCCCTGTCAGGTGCCAGTCTGTGGCTTGCTAACAGTACTGTCATTGTCTAGCTGAGCAGGATGCCCTTTGGGTGCCAGACTCATGGCTTGGGAACAATATTGTGTCACTGGCTGAACAGGATTCTCTGTCAGGTGGCAAACGTGGCTTGTGACCAGTACTGTGTCACTATCTGGCTGAGCAGGATGGCCTGTCGGGTGCCAATCTGTGGCTTCAGCAAGCAGTACTGTCACCGTCTGGCTGAAAAGGATGCCCTGTCTGGTGCCAAACTGGAGTTTGGGAACAGTACTGTCACTGGCTGAGCAGGATGATCCATCGGTGCCAATCTGTGGCTTGGGAACAGTACCGTCACTGGCTGACCAGGCTGCCCTTTTAGGTGCCAACCTGTGGCTTCAGCAAGCAGTACTGTGTCACTGACTGAGCATGATGCCTTGTCTGGTGCCAAACTGGGGCTTGGGGAACAGTACTGTTACTGGCTGAGCAGGATGCCCTGTCAGGTGCCAAACTGGGGCTTGTGACCAGTACCATACCACTGTCTGGCTGAGCAGGATGCCCTGTCAGGTGCCAGTCTGTGGCTTGTGACCAGTACCATGCCACTGTCTAGCTGGAGCAGGATGCCCTGTCAGGTGCCAAACCGTGGCTTGTGACCAGTACAATGCCACCTGTCTGGCTGAGCAGGATGCCCTGTCAGGTGCCAAACCATGGCTTGTGACCAGTACCATGCCACTGTCTGGCTGAGCAGGATGCCCTGTCAGGTGCCAGTCTGTGGCTTGTGAATAGTACTGTGTCACTGTCTGGCTGAGCAGGATGCCCTCTCAGGTGCCAGTCTGTGGCTTGCGAACAATACTGTGTCACTGTCTGGCTGAGCAGGATGCCCTGTCAGGAAGTAATGCCCATTGAGTCAGTAGGTTTGCAATCACTGCCAATTGCCAAAGCCAGCCAGGACAGAGGCACATTATCCTCTCATGTGAGACATTTTGAACAAGATGTTTTCAAGGTGATCACAGTTCCAAATGCTGGAATCAGTCTTTGTTGGTGCAGCTGTGTTGAGGGTAACAAATTGTGTTTGTCGGGGTCTCACTATAAGGAGAGAGTTGGGATGTCTGGCTGGGAGTTATTAGGACATCTGTAAAGAGGGCAGTGTGGTCTACTCTACCCAGCACACAATTAATCTGGTCAGGACAAATCTATGGATTCCTGGGTAATCGGGCCCCACCTACCTACTACACACACTGACTAGTGGCAGAGGTCTTCTACATTCAGCCATCTTGGTTACCTGTGCACTCTCCATTCCTCCCCCTTCTGTACCTTTAAGGAGAGAATAAGGAGATCCTAGAAAACATTCACCTGTCCTATGCTTGGAATGAGAGTGAGTGCATCTTAATAAATGACACAGGAAGTATGTATGTTTGCATTCTGTTTATTGTTCTGTTAACAGTAATGTTTGCCTTTTATAAGGGTTCATCTTAAATGAGTTTAATAATTATTTTTCTGTTGTTAAGCTATGTTTATTTAATTTAAACTTTGGTAACTGGAAAATGCACACTAAGCCAGGGCTCATTTACAGGTGTGACCCGGGAGAGGAAAAAATTGGAAACTCTATACAAAATGAATTTTTACACAATAAGCTAACAAACAAAAATATAGTCAGAGTAGAGTACTACTATTATGATCCTGAGACTAATGATATTCTTTATTTCCATGAGGTGTTGGTTATCTGTGTCTTTCTCTGCATTTTCTTGTCTAAGCATAGCTGAGCAACTGTAATGAGTACCTAATTGGAGGGGACTGGTGTATGGTCTGGAAAATGTCAAAATATCAATATTTTTCATAGCTGACAGTTGTAAAGTGCTTTAAATACTGTATTATTCACATACACATAATGTTACGGCATTTAGGCAGTATTTTGAGTGTTTTCCTATTTTGGACCAACAAATTTGTTTTGGACCCATATTTTTGATAGTGGCGGGTCCAACTGGACCCATGCCTCTGGTCCCCACCGCTGTCACTGCCAGGAATGTCCCCTACTCTTTGTGAAGAATGCCCTGGGTTCTTTTACTTCCACCTGGACACCTATCAGGACAGCACCAGGGTGGGTAGAAGGATCTCGTTTAACTTCTCATCCAAAGGATGGCACACCCCAGCAGTACAACACCCCTCAGTACTGTACTCTGGTGCCAGCGTTTAGGTACGAGTCCAGTCCCGTATGGGACGAGAACCCACGACCTTCTAAAGCATTATGCTGTATTTAATTAATGTTGTTAGATAACATGATAACATACCATTTAATCTTTTAAATCTTATTGTCATTACCCATGGCTTGTATAAGTTCTTCAAAGGAATATGTAAATGCATTCAATATATTTAATTTACCTATGTCCTGGAATGTATCTTGGTTCCAGAGTCAGATTTTCAATCTGTGCAGCTGTGTCCCACATAGCAGTAGTAATTCCTCACATTAAAATGTTTGTTTATGCCAGCCTTTGGGTTTTTTTTTGCATGCACAGCTCCATTTTACTCCATGTTAAGCAGTGGTGACGTCACTTGATGGGCTGTGCTGTCGGTTGCAGTATTGTAAGTCATGGTATCTAAATGTATGTGGGTCTATACATGTAGCAGTCCTTGGTTTGTAATAAACATTTTCTCGCTGTTTTAAATGTTTCATGTTGTTCTGAAGTGTTCCACGATGTGCCCCACGCAGAGATATAGTGTTAGAAGTGATTCTTCCCTGATGACTTTTGGCTTCATTGTCACTCAGTGAAGCCGGACTGTCAGCGACAGAGTAAACCAGTGCTTCTCAAGCTCCTCAACACATATAGTAAATAATACTGTTGGGAAGAGGTTGCTATGTGGGTGCTTTGACCACAGTTTGCATTTTACTGGTAATGCCAAAACAAAAGATCAGTTGAGGATGAAGGGGTTATTGCTGTCACCAGGTAGTACTGAATACTACCATGATTCCAAGTTGAACGGGCGTGTGTGTTTTTTGACTGCATTCAGTATTTTCATGTATACTTTTGATGCCTGTAAAATTATTTATATTATTGACTACCCTCGCAGGTGCACACACACACACACACACACACACACACACACACACACACACACGCCTGACGCACACACACACAGTGGCAAGACTGCTGAACACATACTACAACCCTTATTTGCTGCTCAGAATATGCATAATTTCCTTCTGTCTTGCTCTGATGATCTGTATGGCTAATGAACTTTCCACAGGCCGGATGGCGCCTTTGGTGTCTTTGTTTGCCACAAATACTTCACTTTATATAATACTATTAGGCCCACATTCAAGATTTACTGCCCAAAATAAAGATGTGCATGCGTCTCAGAAAATCTTGGCGGAAGCGTTATTCAAATGGGAGAGATGCGTTGCACATTTCTGAATTCGTGTTTGCACAGAAATAATGTTTATGGCACAAAAAGGGGCATGTGTGCATGAATATGCCGGCATCCATATAGTCAACCTAAATGTGTGGTGCATCTGCCTGCATCTCAGAAGTGTGCTGGCGCAGTTAGGCAGACAAAAGGATGGCCTAATCGCCAGCTACGCACAGGAAGGCCACAGAACTGCAGACAGGCCATCCTGAGACAGCCCTGGGAGGTGCACCAGGACGTGCCTCAGGCATCTATACACAGCAGTCATGCCAGGACAGAAGTACCCAAAGTCATAGGTGCCGCACACCACGGACACCGCCCAGAGAGCCATCCACCACACCGCACTCCAGAATGTAGACCCCCATCTGCCACTTGCCATGCTGTCAGGTGCCCCCAGCACACCAGCAGAGCAGATGGCCACACTGCAGCACATGGACCAGGGACCATGGCCTACACCTGTGTGGCGTGCAGGGCACTACCCGTGGTGGCATGCATCTATGGTGACATCTGGGGCAACGGTGCCCGGATAGCCTGGTGATATGAGTGGCAGCCTGGCATGGGCCAGGGACTGACCTGTGGCACACACCCACAGTGGTACACTATAGGTGCACACACACTGGTACCTGGTCACCCTCTGCACACTGCCATTCCTTGCGCTTATCACCATATTCCTCTCATACAGGGATGTGAGGGGCACTGATGGTGACTGTATGTTGCATACCGAGCTGGTGTATCACATGCATGTATCACCCTGTACCCTCCCTGTTGCTTGTCCAGGTGGGCCCCTGTACCTCAGTCCGACCCTGTACATGACTATGGGAAATAGCACTGTACCCATGCCAATGCAGTCCACCCACCTGCACACAAACATTCCATCACACCTGCCTGCTAGGCTGCAGTACCTCCTGTTCACCTTTGTGGAGTGGTGGGCAGCCTTGCAAAGCTGGAACCGCGTATGCCTAGGGTATGCAAATTGCCTGAATACATTCCATTAATGAACCACGCATGTGTGGAATGGGCTTGAAAGTGCAGTGAGTCCATTTGCATATCCCAGCTGAATATTGCAGTTTTGCACACCACGCATGTGGTCACCTATTGCGCATTTCCTATGCTCCGCATAGGGCTCAGGTCACCCGCCACACCACACATCTCCACCGCGTAATCAAGATGTTCGGATATTCAGCCAGACATGCGCGATCGCATCTCACGGCGCATCTTCAATATGCCATTATTTTATGCGGTGCATCTCAGTTGCGTGACGCAGGCACTTGCATGATGCAGCCTGGTTTCAGTCTCTAACCTGAGTTGTCAACATGTACAGGGGTGTTCTCGTATGTGATTGGTAATTATATTATAGTACCACTCCTACCTGCTGGGTATAATGAAAGGCAAACTTGCAATACTGGGGCTATACCAGATAAGTGTTTGTGTTCAAAGCTGTGTATAATATTACAGACTGGGTAATTAGCAGCTGTATTATACCATGCAATGAAGAAACATCCTATAATGCACAATGTAATCATAACTACAAGTTGTGTGAGAATCCATAAACAGTGGCGTGTTTTTCAGCTGGTTTGGGAGATCACCTTGCTTGAGTGAACAGTCCCATCCTGATAAAATGTTAACAGTAAATGAATACATCTGTGCCCTTCCTGGGAATTTTAGGCTTGCATTATGCAACTGAAAGTACTTTCCCAAATTCTCCATGCATGCAGTCTGCTCTTTTTTTTTTCTGTTCTGTGATCAGGCAACTGCATGTTTTACTGATCAGGAATACAGTTCTGCAATTTGGGTACAAACCAAAACAAAGGTTGCTACAGGATGCACCAAACTCTTGCATCTACAGTACAGCATAACGCACAGTAGCTAAAATCAGCTGAGTAGTACTCCTACAGATCTGCGATTTGGGCATCATTGCTCTCCAGTATTCGCTGAACAGTGAGCTCGTGGTATCTTCTGTGTCAGTGACATACTATGCTTGTACTTTTCCAGTTCCATATCATTTATTTTTATTATCTCATAACACACATCAATGCATACTGGTGAGGAACAGCCTGCTTTATGAGGACATTGACTGATGTTTATATTGTTACTCTACAACACAAACGTGTGTCAGCTGAGAGAGGAAGGGGTCATCGTAGTCAGTAGGTAATACTGTATACAGTACCATGAGTGCAGGATTACTTGACTTCTGTAAAGGAGTTGTAATCAGCATCTACCTAGCAGCTGTCAGTGCTGTGTGTCTGAATTTGTCTCATGAACTAGCGAATCGCCATCCATCCCCAGTGGGGTGGGGGCAGTAACTCTGATTGTGATGACTATGGTGAGGGAAAAATTACCAGTTCATTGTTGGTTTCACTGCATAGGCTGCTAATATGATGGTACTCCTATATGTAAATGCTTCTGGTAGCTGCAAACTTGATCATCACAACCGTATTTTTGATCCACGACTTACATGCTCTACTGCAAAGTTCATCAGTGCTCCTGCATAGTAAGTGTTCACTGCACTTACGATCGCAGCTGATTCCCAACAAGTGAGGCATTTGAGATACTACTACTAATAATAATCTTTATTTGCATCAAGCGCAATTCAGCATGTATCAAATTGCTTTTACAGAATTTAAAAGCCTTAAAACTATAACTATTGAAAAAATCCAGCATAACCAACAGACATTCATAGATTAGTTGTGAGAAAGGCTAAGCGAGAATAAGTAAGTTTTCAGTGCTGATTTAAAAGTTCTCCATGGCCAGGCACCACCTTACTCGATGAGGTAGAGAATTCCACAGAGTCAGAGCTGCAAATGCAAATGCTTAAGCTCCAGAATTCTTCAAACAGACCCTGGGATTCTCCAGCAATCCCTCATCGGCAGAGTGGTCAGATTGGGTAATAGGGTGCAGACGCTCTTGCAGGTAACTCTGTCCCAGTCTATATAGGGCTTTATAGGTCAGCAAGCCGACTTTGAAGGAGATCTGCCACTGAACTGGCAGCCAGTGCAGCCAGCGCAACACAGGTGTGACATGGCTAGATTGAGAGAGTCCAATCAACAACCTGGTCACAGTCCTGCACCAGCTACAGGCGGTAGATATCAACCTCAGTAGCCCTAGGTACAGGGCATTGCAGTAATCAAGGCGGGAGGTCACAAGGCGTGACCAATGTTGAAGGTCACTGGCGGAACCAGCTGCTTAATCCGGGCGATATTCCTCAGATGGTAAAAGAGGTCTTGACAATGGATGACACCTGAGATTTCAGTCTCAACCTCTTCAGAAATAACGCCCAGACTCGCAGACTCCATTCAGAGTCATTAGCTGGTTACCGCCAAGCAAAGCCCAGAGGCCTGTCTAGCTGAAGCCCCTCTATCCGACAACCCAGGCCCACCACCAAAACCTCAGTTTTGTCAGGATTCAACTTCAACAAATTGGCACTCACCCAGTCATGGGTCTCGGAGATGCAATTGCTAAACACAGAGACCGTGATCATCCTGGTTGGTTACAAAGGACATGTATATCTGAGTGTCATCCTTGTTGCAGTGAAATCTCAGACCATACCACCTTACAGTGTCTCCCAACGGCAGCATATATACCACGAATAACAAAGACGAAAACACAGAGCCCTGGGAACCCCACATAGCAGGAGAATGTGTCAGAGGAATACATTCCCGACACTACCTCTGAAACCTACCAGTGGGGAAGAATGGAACTATCTGAGGACTGTCCCCAGCAGTCCACAGATTACCGCAGGCATCGTCAGCAATACACCGTGATCCACGGTGTTAAATGCCGAGAGTGATCAAGGAGGACTGAGATGGAACTACTCCTCCAATCTCTCGCTATCCGTACATCACTGAGCACCTGAACCAGGGCAGTCTCAGTGCTGCGCCTTCCTAAATCCCGACTGGAGAGGGTCATAGATGTCATAGATGGTAAGATGGTCATCCAGCTGCAGCGCAACCACCTTCTCAATTACCTTACCTACAAAGGGCAGGTTAGAGAACAAGTCTGTAGTTGGCGAGACAGTCCGGGTCAAGAGAAGATTTCTTAGGGAGAGTCACCAGTGCCTCCTTCAGGAGTCTGGAACCTTGCCTGTCTCAAGCGAATACTGGATTTTCTCCGCCAGGACCGGCCGATAACCCTCAACCCACCCCACCTTGAGGCGAGTTGGGCCTGGATCCAAACTAAGGTGGGTCGACTCGATACCTGGATGATCCTCATGACATCCACAATCGCTACCTGATCAAAAATAAACCAACCAAACCAAGGCTCTGCAACCTGCCACCGATCACCACCCCACCCATTGAAACTGGCTGTATGCATCTCTGACCTAATGTCTGCAACCTTACCTGCAGAGACACGAGCAGGCTCATCACATTTATCCTGTGACAAGGTTCTCTGAACTTGCAGACAGGCTGGATTGCAGAGTCTATCCATAGTTTGGAAGAGCTGAGCTGGCAGTTCTGTTAGCAGTAATCTCCCAGACAGGAACTCTCCTTCTTATGGAGATCACCATTGATAGCCCATGTAATGAGCAATCAATCAAACCCGGTCGGCCTCCGAGTCTCATTCTACCTGGGCAGTGCTGTGCAGTGCCAGGTCCATTGAAAACAATACAGCATCAGATGGGAGACCCCATCTGTACTCGAGCAAGAGAGTCTATGTGCTTGGTGGCTGATCATTTGAACTTGGCAAGTACGAGACTGATATAATGAGGGAAGTAAATGATAGAGCTTCACATGGAAAGACTCGATGTACTGTGTGGATTCAGCAGCAGCCATATGATGGTGAGATTTATTACTGAGAATTTGGGGGGAGATGCCAGAATGAAATGGACGAGACTGTCTTCATTTGGAAATGCACTCATTACTTTTAGGGTATAATCTGCGGCAGCAATTTGGGGGTTGGGGAGGAATTCAGGGATGAATCAAGGGTGCATCAGAGGAGAATTTTGTAATTGCAAAACCCTCAGCTTCGTTTGGCAGTCAGCTACAGCCATAACTGGGGGTTGGGGGCTAGGCAATACATGTACAGGAAGAAACTGGCAGGGGATATGTAAATACCAGTATAAACCCAAAAGGTCACAGAATAACACACTAATGAAGTTCACAGGTACTGGAGGCAGTTATACACATGAATACCATTCCATTTGAAGACTGCACCTTTACCATTACTTATTTTCTTCTGCCTGTAAGCGTATCATATCATATATAAGAACACAAAAATCATGACCGAGACGCCACTTATTTGTCTTTTTTTCCCATTTCAAATGCATCTGTTTACTTGGTACTGAGCAGCAGTGGTAAGTGAGCTGTAGAGGTTCTGTGCATGAGCACTAACAAATTTAAAAGGAGGCTTGTAAAATCTGAAGCGAACAAAGGAAAGCTGCCTATTTTAGTCAAAACATATACAATCTCTAAAAAAAAAATTAGCCCCTCCCAAGTTGTCTTTAATCAAGTTAGCAGCTATGGAGCAGTCATGCTAATCCATTTAGCAGCTATGAGAGGCATTGTGTGTAACAATGCCATCAACTTTGCTGACTGTTCAGTGAAACCAGCAAAGGACCAATACTTCCCCATGATATCATATAAAAAGTAAAACGAAAGATAGAAACCACACTTGATTTTAGAAGTCCCAACAACCCCACTAAATTGTAATTGCATTATACTACCCATGCACCTGTTACAAGAAAAGTCACAGCTCTGAATAGCGGCAAGCATATACTTTGAGAAGTTATAGTCAAGGCCCCTGGAATTCTGCGGTTGTGGAATTTGCGCAGAATTTGCATCATGCCGCAGAATATATATAGTGCCACAGAATGCATTGTTTTGGTGAATTTTCATATAAATATACTGTTTTTCCATAGTGTCAGGCTTTCTTTCCCACCTTGTTTATCCTGAAGCCCTCCTCTATGCTCAGCATATGATGTCATCGATGACATCACACCATATTTAGCCAATGACAGGACTGCATTCTGCCAGAGAAATGAATAAATCATGCTGAGAAATCAGAAAATGCTGCCACAGAAGTCAAGGAGCCCTGCCGCAGAAATCAGAAAATTCTGCCGCAGAACACCAGGAGCCCTGGTTATAGTCAAGAAACCATAAAGGACTGCATTACAGGTGATGGGAGTGTATGCTTGTAATTCACAGACTCTCACATCGGACAGGGTACTGACCAGCATGTCTGTTAAAGAAACCAGCACTGCACGCATTAACAAAGACAGCTGTATAGGCGTCCGGTCAGGTTTAAAAAAATATATATATATATATATATATAGACTGTTGCAAACCTGAAACATTGCAAAACTGACACCTTAGGGACTTACACATGTATACAGTTAAAGCCAAATAAAAATGTATTAGCGCTCTGAATGTTGCAGTTTTAATGACAGCAGTGTGCTTCGTCATTCCTCTTCAAGCACTCAATGATAACTCCAGTAAAGCAGGTGAAACAAAAAGCACATACAGAAAACCACAATACGAAGCAACACTGACATGTAAATCACAGAACATTGACACTTGCAGAAAAATCTGGTACTGTTAATACACGTATGTCTGAAATCATGAGCATGCTGCCATAAGTTTACAATGAAGGTAAATGGACAGACAAAGACTAGAGCCCATTGATGACGTCAGTTCGATCAGGACGGTCATTCAAAGTCAGAAAATGGAGGAGAGGTGTGGCGACTTGAAATAAACTAATTTTTTCATGACTTTGCAATTTTGGGGCACAAAGACTCGTGATTTGCCTTTAGGAAGAACAAGTGACACCGATGGAGATGCACACATTGCTGACAGTTCCCCTTTAAATATCATTTTTAACTCATTTTATCAACTTCTCATCACCATACCAGCATGTTGTGCTTGTATGTGCCACAAAATAGCTACTTCTGTTACCCACCCTGTAGCTTGTCTTGCTAAGCGTAAATCAAATAATGAATGTATTTAGATTTATTTTGAAGACCTAAGCGGTCCACACTTTAAATGTCAGTTAACTACACTGTAACTACATTGCAACTGCAGTGTAGTTGCATGCAGTAAACATCTTAACTTCATAGTAATTACCCTGTTGTGTGTAATTAATGATTAGTTACATTGAAATGGAAAATAAAATGTAACCAAAGTATCATAAGCCAGGGTAATGGCAATAAGATTTCAAAAAGATTAAATGGTATGACAAATGCGCTGGCTGCCTTGTTACAATGCTACCCTTGAACTGTATTAATCTGTACTCTGTTTGCAATGTCCACATTGTTGTAATGCCTGTCTTGATGTTCCCGTAATTTGTATTTCTAGGGACATGGATATGTTGTTCATCCACACTCATTGGCAGGTATCCTTGCCGCTTTAAATCTTGCCGGAAGGTCTTCAAGCTTGCTCCTCCCACCCACCGGGTGGTTAACTCGACTCCGCCCCATGACGCAGATCTTCCCTTACACGCTTGGGCGCGGGTTCCCTCCTTAGCGCTCTGCGTTTGAGACTGGTTCCTATTTTCTCCGTTTGCGGATTTAAAATAAATTTTGCGAATAAGACTTCTGTCTTGATCCCGCGGCTGCGATGGACAAATCGACTCCGGTTCGGAGATGCCCATGCGGGCTTGAAGATGTCTCGGACGGATCCACACTCCATGTGTCTACTGCCTAGGCCTTGACACACCGCGGGCTTGCGACCTGTGCTAATCTTTCGACCTCGTCCTCGAAGGACCGTGCTGCCCGATTGCAACTGGGCGTCCGAAGCGTTCCCTCCGGTGAAGTCAAGGAGGCCGGTTGGCGGTGTCCGGCGGCGGGCTCGGTGGATCGGCTCGGCGGATGTTCGTCAAGAGGAGGCGGCGCGGTCAGATCTTCCTCGGCCGCTGCATTTATCCCGCCTCTGGGTTCTTCCACACGGCTTCTTTTAAGGAGCTTTGTCTGTCCCTCTCCACTAAGGGAGAAGGGCCTCGTCTGCTGGACCTTATTCTCGGTCCAAAGAAGGACAAGGGTGAAGTCCCTCCGTCGGCTCTTGGGGCGGAAGGTCCCTCTCCCGAGTAAATGCGACCATCGACGATTGCGACCGCTCGACTTCAGCCACTGGCCTCATGGTGTCCCGTCAGGTCAGTTGACCGAGACTCCCACCGACGAAGTCGAGATTTTTCTCGACCGTTGGATGGGCTGTGCGCTTTAGCAGCCGAGATTCCCTCTCCCGGTTCCCCGGGAGGAGTTGAGGATCCAGCGGGCTCGCCCGTCCCTCCGGTTCGAGCCCCCGGATGAACCATCCGAGGGCGAGAGAGTGCGGTTCCGCCGACACCTCCCCACCCGACCTCGAAATTCCGGGACTCTCGGTCTCGGTCTCCTGACCTCTTCGGCGGTCCAGCCGATCCCACGTCATAGAGCGATCTCGGTCTCGGCACCGCGGTAAGCGGCGTCACGCGCGGGTCTCGTCCCTCCTCCTCGGACGAGGGGAGGCTTCGCGAAATTACGCCGACGGCACGAGGACCTTATGTTGCAACAGCTCCTCCTGGCCAGGAAGTAAGCCGACCCCGTCGCCTTCCCGGCCATTAAGTGGCTGTCACGGGACCGGCCGACACAACCCCTCGACTTATCCGAGGGCCTATACCCAGGCGGTTGTTGCAACAACCAGCTGCTCCACCGATTCGGTGGAACCTCCGCCTCCACAGCCACCAATTGGGGCTCCGACCAAGGATTCTCGGTCGGCTAAGGGTCTACCCCATCGGCTGTCAGTTACCCTCACTCCCGACCGACCTCGGCAGGTGAAGGGTGGCTCAGGCCAGAGGCAGCTCTTGAGGACTCTTCCGAGTCGAAGATGATTCCTCCTTTTTCTCAGCGACTGGACTTGGAGTCTTCAGGAAGGTCAGTAAATGGACGATAGCCCGTCGTCCTTCCTAGGACTGCCGGCTCATCTCGGAGTCCACGGGATGGAGCTCGAACCCGTTTCAAACGGGCCAGGTATCCCCTCACGGAGATTCTGGACCGAGGGATTCTCCGGCGGAGGCCTTTCCGGTGGCGAGGCCATAGTGGGTCGGCACTGGAGCTTTGGCAGCGCCCTGCTTCCTGCCCTGCGCCTTGGCCAGGATGGCCAGGAAGTATGCGGTCCCTACGGTTCCTTGTCCGGTTTGGAACACCCTCTGCTGAGGGTTGGTTACCGACAGCGTTTTCCAGCACGCCGGCAGCGCCAGGGATGTGGACAAACCTCCTGACAAGAGTCAAGAAATTGGACTATGTCGGCGAAAAGTCTACTGCGTCCTCTCTCGACGCCCGTCAGGCCAGTTCGGCCGTCCTCATGGCACATTTTTTCTCATGCCCTGTTGGGCTCCCTGGATGAGGTCATCCCTCATCTTCCGCCCGATCTGCAGACTACGGTTAAGCAGGTGCGGGACCAGGGCAGTGGCCAAACAGCATCTCCAGACTACTTTGGATATAGGGGACTCATGTGCCAGATCGGTGGCGGCGCGGTGGCTGTCGTCGGCAGGGCTTGGCTGAGGATATCCACCTTTACTCGGATACCCAGCACAAGTTGGCGGATGTTCCCTTTTGGGGACTGACCTCTTCGCCCTGAGGTGGAAGGTCACCTGCAGAGGATCGAGAAGTCCAATGCTACCTTGGACTCTTTCTCTTCCCTCAAGAAGGACAAAGGCCGCAAACCACAGCCTAAGCCCTTTAGGTCCTTCTGTGCCCCAGCGCGCCCGGCCCAGCAACGTCAGGGCCAGCAGGCTCGGCCTTGGCATCCCAAACCCAACCGCCCGGCTTCCTCTAACAGGAGGCAGGGAGGAAAGGCCCAGGAGGTCCTTGGCGGTCCCTCCTCCAAGCCTGCCCAGTGGACGGGCTGGGGGTGTCGCCCCATTCCCGTCACCCCCCCTGGGTCCCCGTGGGGGCGGCTCCGCACTTCCATTCCGCCTGGTCCGCTGTTTCCACGGACAGGTGGGTCTTGAGGTGGTGGGAAGAGAGCCTGCCTCTGGAATTCGAGCAGAGCACCACCCTTCCAGAGCCGGTGCGCCCCTCGGGGCCGGGATCCCCAGTCTCACTGGCGGCTCGTCGAGCCGACATCGCTCCTCCTCCAGAAGGAGGTGATAAGAGAGTGGTGGACCCTCCTTCAGACCCAGGGTTTGTGTCCAGGTACTTCCTGGTTCCGAAGCGGACGGGGCTGGCGCCCATTCTCGACCTACATGACCTAAACAAGTTCCTAAGGTCTCGAACCTTCAGGATGGTCACTCTGGCTCAGATAATACCATCCTTGGAGCAGCGTGTGGTTCTGCTCTCTGGACTTGCAGGGCCCGCGTTTTTCACGTCCCTATCCGTCCGTCTCACCAGAGATTCCTCCGCTTCGGCGGAAGGATCCCTCTTCGAGTTCAAGCCATGCCCTTCGGCTTGTCTCCAGCTCCCAGGGTCTTCACCAAATGCATGGCAGTGGTGACAGCATTCCCTCGTGGCGCCGAGAGGTCCGGGTGTACCCTTACCTGGACGACTGGCTGATAGCAGCTCCTCCAGGAAGGAGGCGGAGTGGTCCAGAGATCTGGCCCTCCAGGTCTGCTCTCAACTGGGCCTCCTTATCACGAGGCCAAGTCGAACTCGACAGGAAGCAGGTGATTCTATTCATCGGGCGCAGCTCGACTCTCTTCGAGCCAGAGCGCTCCCGGCGGACAGGGCCAGGTTCTTTCCTCCTTTGCCCGATCATTTCTGGTTGGGCAATTGCGCCTGCCGGGACTTCGCGCCTCCTGGGTCTCATGGTGGCCTGCACCAGCGTGGTCCGTTGGGCCCGCTGGAACATCGTCCCTTCAGTGGGGACTGGCCAGCCAGTGGTCCAGCGCTGCGATCCTTTGGACCAGCTTGTGTCGGTGACACAGGGGATGTGGGCGCTCTCCAGTGGTGGACCATTCCAGATCATTTGCGGAGGGCATCCCGTTCGTCCGCCCGAGCCGGCGGTCTCTATCGACCGATGCCTCTCTGATGGGTTGGGGTGCCCATCTGGGGAACACCGGGCTCATGGCCTCCTGGTCCCCAGGAGTCCCGATGCCATCAACCTGCTGGAGCTCCGGCGGTCCGCCTAGCTCTCACCGCCTTTGCTCCGTTCCTCCGGGGTCAAGTGGTCCGAGTCCAGACGGACAATACCACGACCATGTACTATCTAAACCGCCAGGGCGGGACACGCTCCATGCTTCTATGCAAGGAAGCTCTCGCATTTGGTCACTCGTGCGCAGCCTGGAGGTGGATCTCTAGCCATTCACGTGGCAGAGCCTCCAACACCCTGGCCGATGCCCTGAGCCGGATAGGGCTGCATCCCACGGTGGTCTCTCCTGCGGAGGTAGTACAGCATCTGTTCTCCCATTGGGGCACACCTCAGGTGGACCTGTTTGCCTCCAGGGAGAGCAGCGAAGCTGGAGTCTGTTCCATGCCGCCCCCTCAGCAGGGGCTCGCTGCAGGGGATGCCTTCTCGAGGCAGTGGACCCGGGCCTCTTTTACGCCTTTCCCCATTTCCCTTGATCCACAAGGTGCTTCTCAAGGCGAGGAGGGACAAGGCGCAGGTGATTCTGATAGCCCAGACTGGCCTCGCCAGTTCTGGTACCCAGATCTCCTCAGTCTCAGCTCCAGGACTCCGGCTTCCAGCTCGCCGGACCTGCTCTCAGTCAATCAGGGAAGGTGTTCCATCGGACCTTCAATCCCTGCACCTGACGGCCTGGTTCCTGAGCGGCTAGAGTTCCAGGCCTTGGGTCTTTCCGGCGAGGTCCTCAATGTAGTTGAGGCGTCCCGTAGAAGTCGACCAGAAAATGTTATGCCTTCAAATGGAAAAGTTTTCCATTTGGTGTCAGAGCAAGGGCTTGGACCCTTCCTCCTGTTCCTTGGCAAGCATCTTGGACTATTTATGGTCCCTTTCTAGTCAAGGGCTTGGTCAGCTGACCCTAAAGGGTGCACCTGGCAGCCATCTCTTACCGGTAGCGGGCCGGGAAGCGGTCGATGGCGCAGGAGAAGGTGGTCTGGCGCTTTTCAAGGCCTTGATCACATTTCCCTCCAGTGCGGGAAACCCTCACCTCCGTGGGATCTACTGCTGGTACTGGCAAAAGCTCATGGGCAAGCCATTCGAACCTATGCACAGGGTGTGCTCTCTCTCACCTGTCGTGGAAGACCGCCTTCTTGGTGTCTATCACGTCAGCCAGAAGGATGGGAGAGCTCCAGGCGCTTCCATCGAGTCTCCTTACCTGGTCTTCCACAGGGACAAGGTTGTCCTGCGCCCCACCAAATTCCTTCCCAAGGTGGTGTCGGAGTTTCACCTTAACCAGGTGTTGACTCTGCCAGTGTTCTACCCAATCCACCTCGGAGGCGAATATAGGCTCCATACTCTGGACCCTAGAGGGCGCTCGCTTATTATAAGGAGCCTCGGCTGAAATTGGGAGAGGTTCGCCAGCTGTTTGTCACCTCACGCTGAAGCCGCATCTGGCAGACCTGCAGCCAAGCGGACGATAAGCAGGTGGGTAACCTCCTGCATAGATCTCTGCTATAAGTTGGCGGGCATGGAGCCTCCCAGAGGATGAGCTCATTCTACCCGCCATACTGCTGCAACAGTGGCTGCTTCCAGGGGCGTCCCTATCCAGAAATCTGCAGGTGCTACCTGGAAGTCAGCAAACACCTTCGTTACCCATTACCACATGGGCCTGGTCACGCCGGGATGCTGGTTTTGGGGCCTCGGTTCTCCAGTCTCTCTTTCCCAAGTAAGTATTGGGGTGTGCGTCTTGCCTCCCTCCTCCCGGAGAACTGCTAGGAGTCTGCCAATGAGTGTGGATGAACAACATATCCATGTCCCTAAGAAATACAGGTTACTCACCTGTAACAGGGTTCTAGGAATGGTGGTATGTATTGTTCATCCACATTTCTAACCTCCGGCCCGGCCTGACAACCTGAGCTTCCAGCGGCCAGATCTGGCGTCATGGGGCGAGCCGAGTTATACCACCCGGTGGGTGGGAGGAGCAAGCTTGAAGACCTTCCGGCAAGATTTAAAGCGGCAAGGATACCTGCCAATGAGTGTGGATGAACAACATATACCATTCCTAGAACTCCTGTTACAGGTGAGTAACCTGTATTTCTCTGACATGGAACCTTTGTAAAAGAGCCATGGCTCAAAGGTATTTGTAATCCTAGACTTGATAAATAAATAAATAAATAAAAATAATCATGTAAGCTAACAACATTAATTAAGTAGAGATGTATGTAAATAAGAATGGCTTTTAGTTTTACTTTACATTTTTGTACAGTTCCTTCAGAAGCCAAACAAGCAAAATGTTGGGGCTGTTAAATGAATAAACTGACTGTGAGGAACATGTAGTGGTCTTTGTTAGTCCAGAGTAGCCCACTCCCTCAAATACACTGAGATGACCACCCCATTGTCAGACCTGACCCAGAGAGGATACAAAATGAGAATGCATAAAAGCAATATATGTAGTAAATTAAAAAATATATATCACATAGCCCATGGAAGTTGATGATTAATTAAAGCATGAACAATGATATAGGTTACTCATGAATTTTTTTCTTATTTTAAGAGGTGGCTAGAAGAGAACAAATGACACAAAAAGGAAATTGTAGAAAGGCTCTTTTCATATTTGCTTCGTTTTTGTTTTAGGCCAAAGAATCGGATCTGGGATCCTTCAGTGCAGCAGACATCAAGGAACTGTCATCCCATCAGCTGATAGAGTTTGTGGCACTGCTATTGCTGGAGGTAGGCCTGTGGTTAATTTACTTGCCTAATGTTCTGATTGCTAGTTGTGAACTTGTGTAGTGTGTATTACAGCAGCAAGGTGACTTAGCGACTTTATTTCCCCTCAAATGCGGTCTACAGAGTGCCAACACAAGAGTCCGTTGCCAAATCTTGCTTAACAGGCACATTCTTTGTGGTGTTTGCATCCTCTCGCTGTTAAATGTTCCCTTTTTCCAGCTTTTGTGATGCAATTTCTAAGCAGCTGAAGTCTTGTGGACAGAAGTTGCATGTGAAACAAAGTTTTATGTATTAGACTTTCTTTGCGTTTACTGTACTTCTCTTTAGTATTACAGTAGTTGTGTAGTGAAGAACATACAGTGTGGAACTGTATGTGTACAAAGCACTAACTTGGAACTTTCAAACCCAACACAAACATGCATGAGAAAGCACATATGCCCTCCTCTCCTAATCTCATATACAATAGGATATACATCCATGGGCCTGCTCCTGCCCTCACTGTCTTAGGAGATGAAAAGAGAGGGGATCAATGCCAGATTTCTCCTGTTCCCTTTGATTGTGGGTGGTCATGTCCAGAGTAATCCAGGGATCAGAACCTAGTTTTCCATGTTTTCTAAATCGAATGCATCAGTTGTTCTTCCAGGGTGGCCATTGAGTATTAAAGAAATAGTGTACTGCCTAAAAACTAATATTAGTTTTTAAAGTTATCAACCATTACCTTTTGTATCTGAGGTGCTTTTTCTTTTCCCTTTGGTTAATTACAAGATTGTTTACCTGGTTTTAGTAGATGAGCAATGGAATGTTCAGACTTCTGCAAGTGCCACTGGAGGGAATAGGTTTTAATTCTTAACCCAGAGACCATGTGTCTTCCAAATTACAGATGAGTGAGTATTCATCATGTACAGTTGGACCCTTGGACCAGAGAAGCCTAACACTCTCCCATTAGCTGCATCCTATCAGGTCTACTGATTTCCGGTGACTGAAAAGTTAAATTCCATTTTCATGTGCTTGAAAAGAGGTACCGTTCCGGTGTTTGGAGTTCATTTTCTGGGTTTTACCAGCCACCGGGGAGGGGATGTTTTATTTTCTTTTTGTCATTTTCAAATAAGATACTGGTGTATGAATTGATATTTGATACATTGGTACACCATTCTGCATTTAAAATAGCATTTTATGCCCTCTGTCATGTATGCAGCATTCCATACATACTGTACAGACACTGTTCCTTTGTATGGCTTTTGTCTGTCCTGACCCAGATCTAATCCAACAGTGACCTCCCAGGGCCTCTAAGAGCACTGTTATTAACATCATACTGTAGTTGCCATTTTCTGTGTAGTACTTTTTGTCCCACCTTGTTTGTTTCTAATCCTCCTGATCCTCCCATCGAGTACTGTCTCTGTGTAGAAGCAAGTTTCCTCGGGCACTGCAGTTGCAGAACTCCACACCAGCTCCCTGGGCAGCGATGAGAAGCTAGTGGATGCTAGTGCACATCCTCCCTGAACTGGGGTCACTGCCACAGCAGCCCACTTGGGGCCCCCATACTGATATTTACAAAACAAATACCCATGTACTGTATGTTAAAACATATGTACGTTTCAGCACATGTGTAATATAAATAGAACTCTAATAAAAGGGTGATTTCTTTGTGTTCAGTAATAGTGGGGAAAATGGTAGAGATTTGAAATCTCAGTGTGCGAAAATGAACATCCTAAAGATAAGTGAATTTTACAAAAGCAATTGTATACTCTGGTGAGAGGAAAATTGATTTATAAAGTAAAAACTTAACTTCCATGAGTTAGCTGTCACATAACCATAAAAAAATCTTTGTGCACTGAAAATACTATCTTCATAGAGTACCTTAACTACTGAAACCAGTAAACAAAAAGGAAAAAATATTGTATAGGTCAAACAGAGTTAATAGTATTGCGTAGGGTACACAAAAGGATATACCAGATATACATATTACCAGGGCCCTGGTGTTCTGCAGCAGGAGCTCCTTGACTTCATGCAGCATTTTCTGATTTCTCGGCATGATTTATTCATTTCTGTGGCAGAATGCAGTCCCGTCATTGGCTAAATATGATGTGATGTCATCAATGACATCATGTGCTGAGCATAGAGGAGGGGTTCAGGATAAATGAGGTGGAAAAGAAAGCCTGACACTATGGAAAGACAGTATATTTATATGAAAATTCACCAAAAGCGATGCATTCTGTGGCACTATATATATATTCTGCGGCATGATGCAAATTCTGTGCAAATTCATAACCATGGGAACACTCAGAATTCAGGGCCTTGCATATTACACAGGTTTAACAAAGAGAAATTACAGCATCTTACTTATTGAACATCAACAGGTAAAACAGTTTTAGGTTGTCCACTGTCAAACTTCTCGTTGGTCTGTTAAAGCTCGTCCATGTGCAGAAAAGATCAATCTTACTTTGAGGTATCTTTGCAGCAGGCCATAACCGATGGGACTTGGCCATCTGGCGCCAGGACCACGGAAACCTTTCTACCTAGCAGTCTACAAGAGGCCACCCACCTCCGTCAGTGACTGACATCAGCCTATCAATATAAGGCTTGCAGCTGCCACACCCTTCTCAGTTCTTTCCCTGTCAACCAGCGCACGTCAGACCACTGACACTGCCACAGGTACAGTCCACTGCCATTTCCACGTTTATGCACTTTATTATTTTCTCATTTATCCAGTTAAACATCAAATTTTGGGGGTTCTGGATGGTCATCCTTCAGGGACCACTGCCCTGCTTCACCAGGGGACTGGCTCTGCTCCTTGGACATAGCCATATCCAGATTCGGGGTTTTCCCCAGAGTGGCTGATGTTTTGATTGCTGCCGGAAGCCCTCCACCAGGGTCACCTACTCTGTGAAATGAGGCGCTTCGCTCTGTGGGCTACTCCGCACCAGTTAGATCCCTTCACTTGTCCAGTGGATCAGGTTTTGGAGTACCTTCTGTCTCTCTGACTGGGGTTTATGGTACTCCTCTGTTAAGGTACATCTCTCTGCCATCTCTGCATATCATGTACCTGTGGAGGGCGCCAGGTGCTCAACTCGACGTGTCCCACACATTCTTGCAGAGCATTGTCCTGCCATGGGACCTTAATTTTGTGTTGGAAAAGCTTACACTGGCTCCTTTTGAACTGGCTATGTCTTGCGAGCTACACTTTCTGTCATGGAAAGCGTTATTTTAGTTGCTATTACACTCTGCCGAAGGATTTCAGAGCTTTAGGCCCTCAGGTGTAAGGAGCCTTATTTAGCTTTTCACGAAGACAGGTGTGTCTGCATACAAATCCTAAGTTTCTTCCTAAGGTGGTGTCGGTTTTACTTTGACCCAATCCATCCACTGCCTGTTTATTTTCTGGAGCATTCCAATCAAGGAGGCATTGCTCCATACCTTGTATGTGCAAAGAATCCTGAGGTACTGTACACACTGGACTAAGGACTCTCGAAAGTCCAATCAGTTGTTTGTTTCTTTTTGCCCCTGAGAAAGGGGTTCCCCAGTGTCCAAACAGTATTTGTCTAAGTGGTTAGCAAATTGCATTTTTATTGTTACCAGAAATGCGTGAGGAACTTCCTGGTGGGGTTAAGGCTATTCCACAAGAAGTATGTCTGCTTCAGTGGCTTGCTTCCATAATGTGTCAGCCGCTGACATCTGCACTGCTGCCACCTGGAGTACTAGCCACACCTTTACCAAGCATTACAGTCTGTACATTGCCTCTAGGCATCAAGCCAACTCGGTCTAGCTGTTCTCCAAGGCCTCTTCTCTTAGGCTGTTATTTTCAGTCTTCTGCCCAGTCTGCCTGTCTGTAGTACCAGAACTGCTTGGGACTCATTCCTACCAGTTATGGCCTGCTGCAAGGATGCCCTCAAGTAAGATAGTACAGTTACATAAGAAGTTACCATAACTGTAGACCTTGAGACAATCTCTTGCAGCAGGCCCCACCTTCATCCCTCCTTCCCCTTTTTCCTGTATCCTCTCCCCTTCCATGGGGGCAAGCCTTCTGCTTTTACTCCTCTTTGTTACAGGGTTACCTCAGAGTCCTCTGGGTCTCCTCCCTTCCAGTATCCTGCTGATGGTCTCCAGCGGAGAACTGAGGCGGTGTGTGGTCTGCCAGCCTTATATAGGATAGGCTGATGTCAGAGGTGAGTGGCCCCTCTGGTAGACTGCTAGCTAGAAAGGTTTCCATGTGGTCCTGGTGCCTGACAGCTAAGTCCTACCAGTTATGGCCTGCTTCAAGAGATCCTCTCAAAGATCTACTGTTATGGTAAGTTCTTTTTTTTTTATTCAATAAATGTTACAATTTTGAACAACATCACTTGGTAAGATAGTACAAAAGTAATGTCAGACAAACAGTATCACTACTTCTCCCACCCCATATCTCCCCGCCTGAGCGATCAGTTACTTCTCAAAACAGAACGCTTCAGATTGGTCCGGGGCTCGAAGAAAGTAGGGTGACCTAATTCAAATAGAGAGCGTATAATTTACCCCACCTTTATCAAAAGCCACTGGATTATTATGTAAGCTGGCAATAATTTTTCCACCCTAAGATAGAAGGACATCTCATGTAGCCATTCTGTATATGATATAATGGTCTGATCCTGCCAGTGTTTGAGAACTAATTTCTTAACCGCCATTGATATTAGAGAGATATGAAATTTGCTTTCTTTGACCGATATCGAAGATAAATCCCCAATATACAAACCATCGGAGTAAAACAAGGTTCTAATCCTAGTAAGGGGTTAATTTGGGATTTGATTCTTAACCACAATGGTGAGACTTTTACACAAGACCAGAAAATATGCAGTATTATCCTTGTTTTTGGCCACATCTGGCTATAGATGATTGGACCTGACCCATTTTAACTAACTTACATGGAGTATAGTACATATTATTTAGTATTTGGAATTGAGTGACCCTAGCCTGTCTTGTGTGATATACATATGCATGTCCTCAAATGTCTGACCAGTTAACGTTCTGGTTAGGGATAAGCAAATCCCACACCGCTGAGCCTGGCATGGTTGGATAAAGATATCTATTAGGGCACCTTATATTAATGAGATACCATGCGGTTGCCCACTAAGTCTTTAATTTGCCCGATTATGCTACTTAATCTTGAGGGCATATATACTTCCCAAATCTCTGTTGGAGCAGATGTCTCAGCTGGTAGATCTTAAAATAAATCTGGACGGGTTTGAAGCTTGTTTAACATGCCAGTAGGTGACAAAAGACCATTAGGCTGATAAAAAAAAAAAAAATCACACACTTGCATACCCTGTAATTGGGAATCCAATTCGGGTGATAGGGAGTTCCACGATTCTAATGTTCGATTGCCAACAATCTCTTGCATTGTATCCTTACTAGGACAGATATGTAAGAGAGGCACAAACCTAGGCAAAAATTTTGATGGACACACCTATCACAGACCGTTTAATTATATCTGGAAGTATCTGACGGCGTAAATAATGAAGTTAGCGAGGACACCCCAGCTGTAGCCAGTTATCCCTCTCAGTTTGTAACCAGATGGGAACATAAGGGTCCCTCCACTACTAAGAGGGATGACATCCACTTCCCCATTTTATATAGGTGACTAGCCCAGTGACAGTATAGTAAATTAAGAAGCTTAAGACCTCCCTTGTTCTTGGGTAGGGTAAGTTTACTGTATGCCCTTCTAGGATTCTTGTTTAATCACAGGAATTCTGAAATATGGGCCGCATCTTCTGGAAAAGGAAATAGGCAACCATACATTGCTCGATGTTAACGGAAATAATATCCTAGGAAGCGTTCATTTTAATAAGATTAATTCTTCCCCACAACGAAATGGGCAGGGATTTCCATCTAGAAAGGTCATGTTGAAGGTTCTGAACCAAATCCTCTAAATTTAACTTTTGTACTATATGGGTCTGGCGTTAAGTGTATACCTAAATACTTCATTGATAATGGAGACCATTGCATTCCAAATTGGTGAAAATCTTGCCAGAATGTATGGTGATTGAGAGGAAGAATTTCAGTTTTATTACAATTCAAATTATAATCAGAGTATTTACTAAACTCACCTATGATTGTTAATACCTCTCCATTGAGGCTACTGGATCTGCTAGGTGAAGCAAAATATCATCTGCGTATACAGATAACTTTAGATTATTTGTGCCTACTAAAATCCCTTGTACCCTGTTTGAGGAATTAATTTTCCTTATCAGGGGCTCCAAATATAAATTGAATAGTAATGGGGAAAAGGGGCATCCTGCCAAGTACTCAAAAACAGAGGAAGCCAGCAGAAAATACTTTATTGCAGAAAATCCTAGCTGTAGGAGTTGAATAAATCTTTTGAATCCAGTGAATGAAATCTTCCGTATATTCATATATTTCAATGTTAACTCAAAAAAGCTCCAATCCACCCTATCGAAAGCTTTTTCAGCATCCAGAGATATTAACACCATAGGATGTAGGGTGGACTGAGCTGTGTGGAATATATGATTTAGCTTATGAAATGGTCTGCTGCCGACCTCTCCCTGGGACGAATCTCTACCTGCTCTGGGCTGAGAGAGGGTACACCATATTTTGAATTCTATTAGCCAAAATTTTAGTAAGGATTTTAAGGTCACAGTTCAGCAACAAGATGGGATGATAGCTGGAGGGACATTCTGGTGATTTGCCAGGTTTTAGAAGCAAAATAATAGTCGCTTCAAAACATGGAGGATCCAGACCTCACTAAGCGAAGATATAATGGTAAACCTTGAGTAATATAGGGGACAGCTCTTTTCAAACACCTTGAAAAATTTGAGGAAAGCCATAAGGACCTGGGGCTTTATCTAAAGCCAAGGCCCTTATGGCCTGTATTACTTCTGTTGAGGTAATAGGGACTGTTAAAATGGCCTGATTCCCCACCTGCAACCTGGGCAGCAAAATGCTAGCCAGATATGCTTCAGTATCCTCCTTTGAGGAGGGCTGAGCCGACGGCCATAAAGATCCGCATAAAATCTCTCAAACACAGAGACTATATCCCTGGGAAGAGTTTTCAAAGTGCCATCTACATCCCGAATTACTTGAATAGTCCTAGAACTTCTAACTGTTTCATCACGAAGTGCCAGAAGCCTTCTGGCTTTTTCCCTTGATCAATGTAGGTTGCTTTCGTTCTAAGAATAGCAAACCCGCTCTCTCTTTAAGAGATCCGAATATGCATTTCTTAGAGTCAAAGATCCGTAAGCACCCTTGTACAGAGTGGAGGCTGAATTTTGTTCAAGTTCCTGATCTGTTCCCATATCTTCCGGGCTTGTTCCTCCTGACCCTTTTCCACTTTGTTGCCAGCCTAATGAATTCGCCCTTATATAACACTTCAGTGACACCAAATTTGGTCCATCCTGGGGATGGAATCAGCATTATTTTCAACAAATTGCTCGATTAAAATACAGATTTTACTAACTATAAACTTATCCTTCAGCAGTTGCGTATTTAGCTTCCAGTGAATATCTTTCTGCTGCTGTCCAATGTCTGGGAAATATGGAGCCACCACTGCATGATCCAATATCACTATCAGTTCAATCCCTACATCTAAAGTCCTGATAACAGGGCTGAGCTTATCAGAAAGTAATCCAACCTGGAAGCCGTTTGGTGCACCTGCGAGTAGAACGAGTAAACCCGAGCAGTCGGGTTTAGAATCCTCCAGCGGTCACATAATCCAAGGAGGTCCATCATCTCATTAAGCGCCTTCTGGGATGAGGTCCCAGCCCTCTGGGTCGGGTTAGATTTATCCAACAGCTAAGACTGAGTTAGGTTCCAATCCCTCCCAATATAATGGGGATTGGGATAAAAGTGGCCAGCTTATCTGCCAGCCCCATCAGAAAATCTGGATCACCTCCCACCGGCCTGTAATACTCCCAAAATTAATGGTTTACTTGCCAGTAGACCACTAACTAAAATATATTTACCCTGTGGGTCCTGAATAATATTTTCGATTGGAGTGAGACTTCTTTCATAATGAGTATCCCCACCCCACCTCTACTAGTAGAGTTTCCGCAGCAAAAACCTGCTGTATTCTTTGCCTTTAAAGTAGCCAACTCGGATGCCAAGAGATGTGTCTCTTGTAAAAATTGTATTAGCTTCAGAATAGAGCTATATGTTTAAGGATAGCAATCCTTTTGTAGCTTGATCTCGAGCACCCTTTAATATTCCACAAGCAATCTTAACTACAGTGTCTAACGTTAACTAAAACTGTTTGTGTATTCCCGCTACTACCCTTCTCTACCCTGATCGCTCCAACCCCATCCCCACCCCTCTCTCATCCCCATAACTAATACCCACCCGTATCCTCTACTACCAAAACTTCCTCCTTTACCCACTAAACTATATACAAAGCTCCCCTTTAAAAGGAAAGCGAGTTCCCCAGATCCTCTTTAGTACGTACCTTTTTAATTGAAAATGAGTTCGCTAAACCCCATTTGCTCTTTAACAGACCTACTAATCCCCATAATACTAAAATAATAGGCCCAAAAGCAAACCCCCCACTACTCGGGTTGTGACACAATGCACCCATTTGCGCCCGATGCCGCCCCACCCGCCCATTTGACGCCAATTATTTTGAACTCAAAGCCCGAACGCCTGGCATATCCAGTTTTAAAACTGTCTTGCCTCCACCCATCTCCTCTACTAGGCTCCGTAACTTGTTGAACCAGCTAACTAGATTGACCTCCCTGATTTTTAATTTGAGCCATTTAACATTTAGGACATTTCCTGCACATGAAGAAAGAAAAGAAACAAAAGACCTGTTACATCAAAGCTAACTTTAAACTATAATTTAGTGCATATGAATCTTTGTTTCTCAGGGGAATCCTTTATGATGCACTGTGCATCACAAATGTCCTCCCTAGGAACCGCTGCCTTCTTTTCCAGTTCCATTCTGTGCCTGGGAGACCCCATCGCTGGTACATGCAGAGGCCCGCAGGCCTGATTACCATCCTCAGCACGGGTTTACTCTTCCTCCACCGCCCAACCTCGGAGTCCACCACTCTGCAGACCCTCCCACAACCCACTAACAAGCCACCCATCGAAGCACAGGTCAGTGCCACATTTACTCTATCATAATAAAACCAAACTACTGCCTAACAAACAAAACATGTTCATTAGCAGTCCTCCTTTCCAAGCTGCCCGTTGTCTGTAACTTCAACTCTTGCTGAATAGCTCGGGAAGCTTGACAGCTAGGTCTTCCATTGCTTGTGGGATTCTCATAAGCAATCCAGGTATCTGTAATCTTGACTGAGGCGTGAGGGATACTGCATTTTAAATCGAATATCTGCTGCTATCAGCTTTTTCACTACAGGGTGATAGGTAGCGCGTTCTGCCTTATCTCATAAGGCAGGTCCTGTGAGATCTGGATTTTCACTCCCTCCGTAAAATATCTTGTGCTTCGTGCCTTGTTTAACATGTGCTGCTTTCTCTCGAAGCTAAGAAACTTTATTATCAATGGCCTGGAGGGGCTCGATGGCGGTCAGGGCAGCAGAACACGATGCGCCTCTCTATTTGGTAAGAAGCCCCCATTGGCGATGGGCCAGCAATCTTAAAGAAATTTCTGCAGAAAGACCTGATATGCTGCCCTTCCTCCGCTTCAGGTAAACCAATTAGGATGTTATTCCTCGGCTCCTTCCTCCAAGTCCTCTGTTTTCATTTGTAACTTCTGCTCTTGCTGCCTCAGTGTCACTAGCTCTGGTTCCCATTTCTCTTTCCATCTTTCTGTAGATGCGATGTGGGCCTCGGAGTCAGTGACCCTCCTTGATAGATCCGAAAAATTCCCCTGCAAGGACTTTAAATCACTGGCAGTCTCACCAGCGTTTCTCTAAAAGGCTGTAATTCTTGCAGGAAGCGATCCTCTGTCAAAGGGATCGGGATATAGATTGAAGAGCCTTTTTTCCCCGAGTTACCACTTTGGGCCTTGGATTTCTTGGATTCTTTTCTGGCGGCGTTGGTGGAGTATGGCGGATAGTGGCTGAGTTCATTTCTGATTCCATCTTATCGCCAGATCGCCAACTGCTGCTTAAATCCGGTATTTCAGATGCTGCCGCAATGACCTACTAACAGGAGAGGCTTTCAAAACTCTTAATCGGGCTATGAGTAGTCGAAAACTACCAGGTATAGGCAGGAGCTCGGTACCACTGCTGCTATCAGGGCGCTCGCATCACGTGACCGTCAGTAAGTTCTTATATAACTGTACTTTCTGCATCTGCATTTGAAACAGGGATCCATATGGCCTGAATAACGACCTTGGATAGGACTTGGACCTGCAAAGCCATTGAATCCAGTACTGATGCAAGTCAGATGAGGCCACATATGGCAGTTCATGCACGCCCCTGTCTGATATAAATTTTCCCAGTTCATGCACATCCTGTCTGATATAAATTTTCCCAGTCTTTGAGGAGGGCAGACTGGTTGTGAGATTAAAATGGGCATACTGGGTGAAATCGAATGAAAGTCTTGTGTTTGGGGAGATTAAAAGGATTAAAGAGCCTGCAAGCTTTCAAATGTAAATGATGGGTTGATACCCAGATGCTTAGCCAATTTCTCTAAGCTGACCTTAAAGCAGATTCATTTTCTCACCAAAACCAGAAGATCTTACTTAGAAACAGCTCTTGCAGTAGGTTACACCATTAGGACTGAACCCAGCAGGCCAGGACCCCACAGAAAAATTCTAGCTAGCAGTATCCAGCGGGGACAGCCCCTGATGTCAGGCATCATATAAAGAGGGTGGTCCCCAGTATCCCCAGATCTTACTTCAGAGGGTTCCTGCAGTAGGTCTTCATTTATAGGACTGCGCCTCTGGCGCCAGGTCTGCACGGCAAACTTGTAGATAGCGATCATCAGCGGGACTGCCCCATTGGGTGTCGTGATGTCAGCCAGACTACAAAGGGCAGTCCCTGCCCACTTTCCAGTTCTTTTGCCGTCGCCTCAGTAACGTTCGCTCATGTTTGAACAGCAATCCAATGTCCGCATTGTATTTTGTCGAAGTTGTCTTCGCCTCTTACTAATATTTCTCTCAAGTTTTTCTTCAAAGTCACGTCTTCTACACAAAAGAAAAGTGCTCTAAGTGCAGCCATAAATCCCAGGGGACGACCATTCCTGCTGCCCCTTTGCCTGGGTTCTAAACACAATGTCCAGGAGTGTTCCATCTGCCAAGCCTTAAACCACGTCCACAAGTCCAAGTCCTCCTCCAAACAAGGTTCTGGGACATCAGGCCGACCCTGAGGATTCCGACCACCAGTCGGTCTTCCAACCGCTAAAAGACTGTATGCCCTGTCAGGAAGCGTAGACTGGCGTCCCCAAGCGGACCTCGGGCGAAGCGGGCAACTGACCCGATGCCCGCTAAACAGGCTAGGGAACCGACACCTGCCCCACAGACGCCGGCTGACAACGGTCGACAGGGGTCCTCTGAAGAGGAGGTTACGATGTTGCCTGACAACCAGACAGGCGACACAATGGATGCCGGACTGCTCGGAACAGTCACTGGACCCAGTAGTTCACCAAGGTCTGGCCAGATCCTGTCGATATACCAACTCCGAAACCGGGCCGTCGTCTGGTATGAACTTCAAGAGGTTAAGGATCTTTTACCTTTTGGTGGGACACCATCAAAAAGATAGGGTGCCCGTGAAACCAACCCCACCATCCCTTCAGACGGAGTGAACAGAAGACCCCAGCCCCAAGGAGCCTACTCCACCTCCTAGGGGCAGATCACATGAAAGGAGAAGATCCCCATCTAAGGGTCCCCTGCCCTAAAGGCCCAGAGACAGACTGTCCTCTCCGGGAATGACTCAAGGCTGAATTCATCCGACACTTCTAGATCTGCTTCTCCTATCAGTCTCCCATTGCCTGACCCACGAGGACCTCCCCAGGTCACCACGGATGATCCCTCTTTCTCAGAAATTGAGTCACATCCAAGAGAACATGGGTGGAGACAGAGGACTTGGATCCCGAGAGACAATGCCTTGCCAGATATCTCAGGCAAAAGACCTGAAGCCTGTGGTGGTCCCACCGTTGGTAGACACCTTCTAGGACGTCACCAAGGCTGCTTTGAAATGTCCACACTATACTCTGGCAGTTCCAAAGAAGGCTGACCATCTCTACAGGGCTCCACTGGAGGATCCGTACTTGGCACAACAACCCCTGGCTGATTCTGTGGTCATAATAGCGTCTCATGATCTGTCCCAGCAGCCTCAACACCTGAGTACCCAGCCACGAACCAGGAATCTAAGCAATTAGATTCACTGTGAAGACGCATGTCACGCAGCTGCTCGTGCTCTGTAAGGTCTTGAACTACTTAACACACATGGTGCAGTTTTAGAACCCTATGGGGCAGGGTCAAGACCTCATGAAAGAGTTCCCGGATGGCGAAAAAAGATAAACTTCTTAATCTCCTTCAAACTGGGTCAGACGTGGGACCCAGGTTCTTCAAGCCGCTTATGATTCAGTGGACTTGACAACCAGGGGAGCAGCCACAGGCGTTTGTCTCTGGAGGCACTCTTGGCAGAGAGTCTCGGTTTTACCCTGAGCGTCCAAAAGAACATCTTGGACATCCCCTATAATGGAGCGGTCCTGTTCGGTGAGGAATCTGAAAAGTTACCACTAGGCTACAGGGCGCCAGGAAGGCAGTTAGGACTGTACAGGCCCAAATCTAGTTCCTTTCATAGGAACCAGACACTTTCATGGCCAGCAACAAAAGCAACAGCCACGCTCCGGCCAGCAACCAAGGGGCAATTTTGGTTGAAAAGGTCAAGCTAGGTTTCCATGGGCCAGGAACAGAAGCATCAAAAGTCCGCCCAGCCCGAGGGACAAACACCACCACAGCATGACTCCTTCCTAGCCTCTGCCTCTCCTCTGGATCTAAGGAAGAGAAGGTCAAGGGTTGCATATCTCATCACCTTCTGGGATGGCAGAATAACTTCCAACGGTGGGTGCTACAGCTGGTACGTCAAGGGCACTCTATCGAGTTCCTCAACCACCCACCTTCAAGGCCTCCCTGCTTTCCCATTATTCGGTCAGCATGCCCTGCTCATTTGGCAGGAGATCTTGGCACTCTTGGACAAGTAGGCCATAGAGTCTGTACCACCAGGTCAGAGAGGAAGAGGGTGGTATTCTCATTTCTTCCTGGCTCCAAAGAAGACAGGGGACTTGCGCCCGGTCTTAGACCTCAGTGATCTCAACACCTTAGTGTTGTACAAATGTTTCGCATGGTAACCCTTCCGGTCTCCTTCCGATGCTCAAAGAGGGCACATGGCTCATGTCGCTGGACATGCAGGATGCTGACCTTCATCTCCCGATCACTTGAGCGCATTGAACATTTTGCACTTCGAGTTTTTGGGTTGCCACTACCAGTTCTGAGCCTTCCTTCAGACTGTCATCAGCACCTCGAGTGTTCACAAAGTGTTTGGCAGTCGTGCAGCTACTCTCAGGAGACTGGACCACTGTGTGTTTCTGTACCTAGATGACTGGCTCCTCATGGCTCCCTCTCAAGAAGCCCTGATGTCCATGATCCGTGACACCGTTCCTCTTCAAATCGCTGGCATCACCATCAGTCAGGAGAAAGTCACCTCTTCTTCCATCTCAGAACTTGCAATTCATAGGTGCAAGTCTAGACACGACTCAAGGTAGGACATTCCTGCCTTGGGACAGGCGAACGCATCAGGTCCCTCATAAGGACATAATGGGGAAGAAAGTGGTACCAGCCAGGACCATTCTTTGCCAGCTCGGGCTCATGGCGGCTGCCATTGCAACGGGTTCCCCTAGCCTCGACTCCATATGCGGTAACTTAGTGATGTTACAAGCCCAATGGGACCAAAAGCAAGATCAACTGCAGCATCCAGTCCGGATTACGAATGCGGTCATCCGAGACTGGCAATGGTGGGTCGTCCCAGAGCACCTTTTCTACAGGAGTCCCCTTCGTGGCGCCACCTCCAACTGTGACTCTTTCCATGGATGCCTTGGGGTCCGGATAGGGAGGCCACCTGAATGGAGTCAGGACCCAAGGTTCTTGGTTGTCTCTGGAATCTCATCTTCACATAAATATTCTAGAGATGAGGCGGTTCTGTACAAACTGCTACAAACAGACAACACCTCAGTGACGACTATCTCAACAAACAAGGACGCACTCATTCCTACCCCTTTGCAGGGAGACCAAGAGGGTATGGGATTGGGTATTACAGCACGGGCGCAGAAATCATTGCAGTGCATGTTCCCAGAGTGGACAACACCATTGTGGGACAGTTTGAGCCGATCAGTAGGCCAAAGTCCACGAATGGGAACTGCTACAGGAAGACACAGAGGACCTGTTTCACAGATGAGGGACACCAGAATTAGACACCTTCACGTCCCCATCCAGCAAAACTGCCCAATATCTGCTCACTAGATCCAGGGCCTGGTGTTTTCTGGCGAGATGCATTGTCCCTCTCATGGACAGACAGGTTCCTCTACACTTTCCCTCCCTTCCTTTTGTTCCAGAGGATTCTCTTGAAGCTCGACAAGGCGGGCATCTCTCATTCTGGTAGCGCCCTTTTGCCCAGGCAAATATAGTTCCCTCTGTTGCACAAACTGGCCCAGGAACCTCCAGTGCCTCTGCCATTCAGCTCTCACCTACTGTCCCAAGAGGCAGGCTCTTTGGTCCACCGGATCTTCAGTCACTGAACCTGCATGCCTGGCTTCTAAGGACATAGCAGTCATGCGATACGGGTCTCACATGATTTTGCAGACGTATTGGTGGTGGCAAGTAAGACATCCACTTACACTGTGAAGTAGTGCAGATTTTGCATTTGTGCTCAAGCTCGTGGACTGACCCCATTGGACTGCTCAGAGGAGTCAGTCTTGGATTACCTGCTATCCCTCTGTGAAGCAGGGCTTGCGTGCTGCTCTATCAGGTACACCTCTGTGCCATTCGGCGTACCATTCACCGGTGGGTCACAGGTCCCCAGCACAGCTAGAGGCTTCCCGTGCTTTCTTACGCGATGACCTCCCATCAAAGTCCCAATTCCACCTTGGGATCTTCCTTTGTCCTAGAGCAGCTTATGCTGCCCCTTTTGAACCAACCGCAGATTGCGAGCTTGTCTCTTTGCTTGAAGACCCTGTTTTTGGTTGCTGTTACTTCAGCCAGAAGAATTTCTTGAGCTTCATGCACTTAAGTTCTTTTGGATAATCGGTTAGCCTGTGATATTGTCTTTATTGATTTTAGTAAATTTTGATTCCATACCACACTGGGCTCTTATTCAAAACATTCTAGTCTCAGTATTAATACTTATATAATTAAATGGATTCATAACTGGCTTTCAGATAGAACTCAGAGTGATGATTAGGATCATTTTCTGATTCGGGAAGAGTTCTTAGCTGTGTGCCTAAGGGCTCGGTTCTCGGCCCTGTCTTTTTCAGGCTTTCATTTTGATTTAACTAATTCTTGCTTTCACACTATTAAATATGCGGATGATGTAAGATCGGTGGTCCTAGTTCCAATATTGATCAATTATCTTGTATTCAGCATGACCTTGATGTTATCAGTATCTGGTCTAATAAATGGGGTATGAAGTTAAACTCTGCAAAATGCAAGGTTATGCATTTGGGTACTAATAACTTAAATTTCCAGTATATTCTGGATGAGTTACCACTGTGTACCCTGTTGATGAGAAGGATTTAAGCATAACAATATCAGATAATGTAACCTATTCTAAACATATGCTTTCAGTTATTAATACATCTAATAAAATTGTATGGTCTGTCTTGTAACATTAGATCTTGTGATTGGGAAGTGTTGTTACCTTTGTTTTGATCCTATGTTCGACCCCATCTTGAATATGCCTCACAATTGTGGTGTCCTTTCAAAAATCAGAAAATTATTCTCTTGAAAGGGTACAGCGTAAATATACTAAAAAATCTCTGGACTCGAATTTTTATCTTATGAGTCTAGGTTGAATACATTCAAATTAATGCCTCTTACTATTAGGGCATATTCGAGGAGATCTTCTCCTTTTACATGACATCATTCATGACCCTTATATTATGTCTGAATTAGGTTTTTCTTTTAAAAATCAGTACACAATACTAGAGGTCATATCCTTCAGTTAACTGGAAAATCCTTCAAACATGATAACAGTTAAGTATTTTTCACTGTAAGAATTATTGGGCCTTGAATGACTCCATCCTCAAGTAGCTACTAGTAATACTAAAGAGGTTTTCAAACATCATCTCGACAATTTAATTATGTCAGGTGTGACTTATCATTCTATTCTGTGGTTCAGTATGGGCCTTTGGCCTACTAGCTCTTCATCCTACCTTAGTATGAACCTTAGCATGTGCAAAGATCCTTATTTGTTTTTTCATAAGGACAGGGTGTCCTTAAGGACAAATCCTAAGTTTCTTCCCAAAGTGGTCTCAGCTGTCCCACAACCAGGATATAGACCTTCCAGTGTACTACCCCAACCATTCTAACAGAGGAGAGGCCCTGCTGCACACCTTGGATGTACATGGAGCCTCAGATACTGTCTGGCTGGAACCAGATCCCATCATAAGTCAGACCAGCTCTTTGTATAATTTGCGCACAGGATGCAAGTGCACCAGTATCCAAACAGTCACTGTCCAGATGGCTTGTTAAATGCATTTCATTCTGTTATCAGAAGTGCAACAAACCTTTATCGGGACCAGTTAAAGGACACACCACGAGGGTGGCTACCTCCTTTGCAGCATAGAGCGTTTCTCGTCAGCTATCTGTGCAGCAGTGACTTGGAGCACTGTACACACCTTTATCAGACATTACAGTTTGGATATTGCCTCTAAGTGCCGAGCAGGTTTTGGCAGCCTGGCGGTCGTCAGGACTCCTGTCATAATTCGGTTCACACCAGGATCTCTCCATCCTCCTCCCGATCTGGGGTAGTTCCCTAACTGCTTGGGAATCAGTCCTAATGGTGTAACCTGTTGCAAGAGCTGTTCTCATGAAGATAGTACAGTTACGCAAGAACTTACCGTGAACAGTAGATCTTCGAGAACCGCTTCTGCAGCAGATAGTTTCCGTCCCACCTTCCCCTCAAGAGGTTGAGTCTTCTTACCTAGCCTTTAGGCTGCAGCGCCTGACAGCATCCAGTAACTAAGTTATCAATCCTTCCTTAGGAAGTGGATCCTCGGTCTCCCTTCAGATGTCACCTTTGGGCCGGAGTCTCCAGCGGAGAACTGGGGATGCTGGGGACCGCCCCTTTTATATGATGCCTGGACGCGGGGTCGAGTCGGGGCCAACATCGGTGGGGGCCCTGCTGGATACTGCTAGCTAGAATTTTTCCTTAGTCCTGGCGCCTGCCGCTTCAGTCCTAATGGTGTAATCTGCTGCAAGAGCTGTTCTCAAAGATCTACTGTTATGGTAAGTTCTATGTAACTGTACTTTTGGTTGCCCATGCCTCAAAGCAGTTCCTGATTGACATGAAGGTATCATATATGTGTACTGCCAGAGGTCTGTCCTTACACTGGAGGAGTTCTGTCGCTGTATTGATGTCAAATGGATCTTCTGCAATAAAAGACAGTTGTGTTTGAAGCTCTGAAAACCAGTCACTAAAGTCCATAGGTTGTTCATGCATGTGGTATCACTGGAATTTTCAGAGAAAAAGTCTTTGAGGTACTGCAGATGCTATGCATGGTATCTCACAGCAGAACACCATGTGTTCAATCCTGTCCGAACTGGTACTAATGGCAACACAATCTGCTCCTTCTGAAGTCCTGTATCTTTCAAAAGTATAATGTATTCAGGGTTTATGTTTTGGAGACTGGCAGAAGACATACTCACAAGAGAAACATGTTTGTTCACAGCCTTAAAGTGATATACCCATGTATCACCAACAAGGGACAAGACACAAGCCCAGCAAGCAGCATAAACAATGTGATCTCCGATTACTGTACGAAGTGCGTCATTATAGCTTTTAGCAAATAGCATGCACTGTCACTTATGAAGGCAATCACATTTTGCAGTTCAACATTGCAGTGTTCAGGCATCTTCAGGACAGCTTAAGACACTGTTCAGTGATTCATAGCTGGAAGCTGTACTGTGGGCAGTATAGGTCTTTCTTCTCTCTAGTACAGAAATCCCCTTAAGTGTGCAGCGTGCCTTTGCATCTGACTTTCAGCCCACAAAGCTGCCACTACCTTTCCTTAGTATAATGCTGGGAAGCTGTCCCATCTATTCTTGTAGCTTAGGTGGGTAGAGGTACTGCAGAGTGTCTGACTGTTACAGTGCTCCAGTCCCTTTCACATACTTCCCAGCCAGTCCTGAAGATGAGGAAGATCCAGCTATTCTACTGGGATATTTGCAGCACACCATGCCCTCACTGTATCCATAACAGTCACTCTCCTGGCAGTTATTGCTTCTGCAGCTGCTTTAAGAGCTAGTGTACTGCCTTAAATTAATATTAGTTTTCAGAAGTAGTCAACCATTACCTGTTTTATCTGAGGCGCTCTATTTTCCTTTGGTTAATTAGAATATTGATTACCTGATGTTAGTAGGTGTGATGTGAGGAAAAGCACTCTGCCTGTCAGCTGACATATCTAGCTCTGATCCTCCCATTACATACTCAGCATTGTGACCTCATGTACTGTGACATCATTGCTGCCAGGAACACCCACTCAGTAGTTGCCAGGTTAGTCGGCTGTGATGTCACTGTCAATGAGATCATAGTGCTGCTGATGTAATGTGGGGACTACAGACAGATATGTCAGCTGCCAGGCTGAGAGCTGCTCCACTCATCCAGCACAATATTATCACATAGAAAACTTCATAAAGAGCAAAATGAAAAGAAAAATGCTTAAATAAAAGTTACAACTGATTTTTTATTAAAATTTGTATCACTTTCCTGTCTGCTTGTTTTGGTTCCACTAGTCTTTAAACTGTGCAGTGTCATCTGTCTGGTAGGCTTATCCTTATTCTCATTATTTTCCTTCCTTTTCAATTACTAAGTGGTCCTAATAGCATTCTTCCTGGTGTGGCCCAGACAGCAGTTGTATACAGGAAAAAATGTTTCCTCCATCTTCATATAGGTCATACGATTTGAGCTGATAGACACTCCATAGCAGTTTTGGCAGTTCTTGGACCTCTTGCTAGCTGCAGCTGATGGGATGAAGACTCACAAGGAATGGATGTTCAAAGAAGAAAGTACTAAATCCAAAACCACAAAATTATGTAACTACAGAAACAAATGAAATAAACTGAACAAAATAAGCTGTGAACTGTTTTTTGAGTTTTGGTCTTCACCACCCTCACCCTCAGAGGAGCATTTGGAAAATTGCAGAATAGGGGTGGGGTGGAGGGATAGCACACTGACACTGCCACTGCCATACGACTTACTCTGAAACAGATCAGATGCTGTTGAGCCAAAGCACGAGAGGATGAGGATGATGGAGAAATTGGCCAATATAGCCATTACATAGACTAGATAAAATATTAAATCAATCACCTAAATTCTGTTGATCCAAAACATAGAGGATGATGGTAGAGAAGTTGCCCAGCATAGCTGACACACAGCATAGACGAAATATTCAACCAAACACTTGGACACCATTGTTGAAAACATACAGAGGATGATGACGGCAACAGGAAATTTCCCAGTATAGCTGACACACAGCAGAGATGAAATGTTTAATTAAACATATGGATGTGTTTTTTCCAAAACACACAGAGGATGATGAAACATGAATTGCTCAGTACAGCTGACAGACAGCATAGATGAAATATTCAATTAAAACGTGGATGCAGTTATTCTGAAACATACAGAGGATGACGACGAGAGAAATTGCCCAGTGGAGCTGACATACAGTATAGCATAGATTAAATATTCAGTTAAAACGTGAATACAGCTGTTCTGAAACATACAGAGGACTATGATGGCAGAGAAATTGCCCAGTAGAGCTGACACACAGCACAGAAGAAATATTCAGTCAGACATATTAAGTGTCACTGGGTGTACAGTAGCAGACCCTCTTCTGCAAAGGTTCTGTGGCATGCTGTGGTATTCACCCTTCCTCACCCCATCCCAGATTCTGTCTCTGGCATCCATTTAAGAACAGTGGCAACGTTCACCCTCCCCACCCCAGTGACAGGCTTGGGCATGGCCCTGCATTCACCTGTTCAGCTGGTCAACATCTAATGTTGTCACAAACAGCATTACCTTCTTGCGGCTGTGCTCACTTGTTCGTATATGTGAACTCAATACTCAAAATGATCTGAAAAAGGCACATAACATACGATTACCTGGGCATGCATTTAAATTGTTATTTAGTTGTTCCCAGCTGTGATGGGCCAGCTTTTTTTTGCTATGTAATGGCCACATGACTCTAACAGTTACTTTTGTGTACAATTATTTTGTGTACAATTACTGTCATTGTTCATGATGTCTGTAATACTTGCCTGCTACACTTTGTAATGACATGGAGCCTTTGAAAAGAGTCCTGACTCAAAGGGTTGTAATTCCTAGATGTGTCAGTGGCTCAGTAGGTAGCACATTAGCCTCTGAGGCCGGAGATCAGAGGGCTGTGGGTTCAGTTCCCACATCTGGCACTTGGGTTAATATCCCAGTACTGACACTGTAGTGCAGCATGAGAGGGTGCTACACTTGAGGTGCCGGCTTTCAGATGAGACGTTAAACCGAGGTCCCATCTGCCTGGACTGGTGGTAGTTCAGGTGGATGTTAAAGATCCCTTGGCATTTATCGAAAAGTGTAGAGGAATTTCCCGGTGTCCTGGCCAAATTTCCCTCATTCACTGAAAATACCACCAACAGCTTAATCTGGTTCAACGTCAGTTGGCATTCATCTGTATCCCCTCCACGGGTCGTGCCTGAAAATAGGCAGGATTTGTCTAGTGCACTATCTGGTCAACAGAAACTAAATAAACAAACAAACATCAATCAATAAATAAATAAAATAAATACAAAGTCATCGTGTCCCACAGTAGTTTGGAACAGCTAAAACAAAAGACAGCACACTCAGAAAGCCACAGATAAATTGAAATAACCACATAAGGACATCTGTTATACCTGGGCATGCATTTAAACGCTTTATATAATTGTTCCCAGCTGTAGTTGGCTAGCAGAGTTTTTTTGTTTTGTTTTGTTTTTGCCAGTGTAATGGCTGCATGGCAAAACTCTTGTTACCCACAATGGTCTTGAACAGCTAAAAGAAACCCTGTTTGTGTTACAGCAAATTGCAAAAAAATGTTTTTATTGTTTTAAAGCATTTCCTATCTGCATGGACCAGCCTGTGCAGTACCCTCACAAACCTACTCCATGTGGTCACAGCATCTTAGGAAAACACACAAACTTTTCAGCATGCAGCGCCAAATAAACCAGTACATGCAGAAGTGGAGGAGTGCGGCTGATGCGATTCTGAATACAGTATGAGTTGACGAAGCAGTAGCAAAAGCAACGTAAACTGGAGTCCAGCTGATCTATGAAGTGGCTGATTAATACTGGATTTAGAACAGAAGAAGGCTACCACAGCCGATTGTTACCGTCCCCACATTAGTGGGTCCATATGTGCCTATTCTGTGTCAACCACATATCAACACCTGCCTTAAAGCTTTCAGGTGAATCACTGTTCACTAAGTCACTCGGAGTGCATTCCATATTCAACCGTTTCTTTCATAAATGTAAATGCCTGCTGTTATTCCTAGCAGTCTCTATTTTTATTTGCTTTTTATGCCCTCTGAGACTTAAGGGTTTGTTCTGAAGGATAATTCCATTCTAGGATCGTGGATATGTTGTTCATTCACACTTATTGGCATGTTCCTTTCTTTTAAATCTTGCCGGAAGTCTTTAGCTGGCTCCTCCTACCCACCCGGTGGTATATACCTAGGCTCCGCCCGTGACACAGATCTTCCTTTCCACTGGAAGATGCAGGTTGCCTCTCTAGTGCTCACGCATTTTGTAGGCCCTGGCTTTCAATATTTCAGTTTTACCAAAATTAAAATTCATCTGAGTTAGCGATTGCACTTTGCATCCTCAATCATGCAAGAGAAGTCTTTTCAGGATTTCACCAGTGTCCTTGCGGCCAGAAGATGTTGTGCATCGATCCCCATCTCACGTCGTCTACTGCCTAGATGTCGGCCGTGATACCTCGTCCTGTAACTTTTGCTTGGCCTTCCATCGCAACATTCTGGAGGACCACCTGGAAGGTGGGCGGTTTCTCTGCCACGGGTTCCGCTGAGCAGCTGGAACGCATGAAGGCATTCGGAAGCCGCCTGCTGCTCGGACAATTGAAGCTTTATCGCTCCACTCAACCTGGGCTCCACCCTCTTGGTTCCTTTTAATGAGTTGTGCAGGTCTCTCCTCATCCAGGAGAGGCGCCTCAGGCTCACACTCCTCCCGATCTCATAAAAGAGATAAGGAACTGAGTATGTCTTCGTCTCGGCAAAGACGCTTTGTGACCGAGAGAGGTCTCAGTCACTGGAGCATGCGGTCTCGACCTCGATCGAGATATCGCTTCCTGGGCCATAGGTTTCATAGATCTTTCGCCGGGCCACGACCGAGGATTTGGCAAATGAGGTAGAGATTGTCCCTGACCCCATCTACCCACTGTCACCGCCCTGTTGACGACTTCTTGACAAAGGACTCGGTCCGTGTCTTCCCGATGAGGAGACCCAGACTGCTGGTGTCCCCATCGAGGACCCAATTCCGGATCCCGGGTATCATAAGTCCTGCCTGTGTCTCCAAAGTGACAGTCAGCCCGTCCGATCAAGTTCTGAAACCCCACGGCCGAGGAAGAGCCACAAGTGCTCCAAAAGAGGTGGCACCACTGGTTGTCCTTGTCCTCCTCAGATGAGGAGAGGCTCCGACGGAAACTCTGTTGGTACTCGAGGACCTCATGTGGCAACAGCTGATTTTGTCCAGGCACAAGCCAACTTCAACTGCTACCCCAGCCATTGGTTGCTTCGCCTTCTAGGCAAAGCCAACCCCTCAGAACCGAAGCCTTTGGTTCCTCTGCTCATGGACTGCCCGCTCCTCCGTTCGGCCCATACGTCTCTCCACTCGATAGTTGTGGAGCCGCCACCTAAGCAGCCTGTGGAGGGGCTCCTTTCAAAGAGGACCAACTAGATACTGGGCTTCCCTGACGTCTGTTATTCACGGTCACCCCAGACCACACTCGGAGTGGTCGAGGGTGATTTGGGCAGCAGGCTGCTGTACCCTGACTCTTCGGACTTGGATGTCACCAGGCTCCACTCTCATCCTGGGGATGATGGGTCATCTGTTGGCACAGGGATGGAGGAAGGTCCTTCCTCCTTCCAAGGATCCTTCATCTCATCTCTGATTCCACAGGAATGCCCCTGGAACCTATCCAGAAAAGGCGGAGTACCTCTCATGGACATCCTCAAGAGAGGGGATACCCCAACTGAGGCCTTTCCTGTGGCTGAGGCCATTGTTGGTCCAGCACTCGAACTGTGGCAGCGCCTGCCTCATGTCCAGCACTGTCTGCCCACATGGCCCATAAGTATGCGGTGCCCATGGGGTCCCTTGCGGGTTCACAGAGCATCCTTCGACTGAAAGCCTGGTGGCCACCTCTGTGTTCAGGTGTACTGGCAGTTCTACTGACACGACCAACCTCCGACAAGGAGTTCAAGCATTTGGACCATTTAGGCAGAAGGTCTATGCGGCGCCTCCTTGGGCCTTCATCAGGCAAGTTTGGCGTGTCATGGCACACTTCTCCCATGCCCTTCTCAGGTCGTTAGATGAAGTTCTCCACATTTCCTGTGGACATGCAGACCGAGGTTAAGCAGGTTTGAGATTAGGGCCATGCTGTTGCCAGACAGCAGCTCCAGATAGCCCTAGACATAACGGATTCTTGTGCCCGCTCAATGGCACAGTTGCCTCTTGCTGCTGGGCTTGGCAGAGGCTCTCCTTCCGGTGGATCCTCAGCATGAGTTAGCGTGTGCCTTTCCTTGGGACCAACTTGTTCAGCCCAGGAGTGGCCAGTCACCTACAGTGCATAGAGCAGTCCAGTGCCACCCTGGACGCCACTTCTGCTAAGAATTCTTCAGGCAGAACCAGCAGAAGAAAAGAAGCCCTTCGGCACTCTTCCCTGTGGTTCAGCAGTCCTCCTTCCAGGGAGGACAGCAGCATCGCATCATCATCAGCAAGCTCAAGCTTGGCACCTCGGCCCAAACCTGGACCCCAACATGTCCGCAGAGGAGGCAGAGGCTCAGATCCTGGAGCTTCTCCTCCTCCAAGCCTGCTCAGTGACCGGGTGGGTGCCACTCCTATTCCGTCACGTCAGCTCTGGGTCTTCCCATGGGGGCCAGCTCCACCACTTCCTTTCTGCCTGGTCCGCTATCACTACAGACAAGTGGGTTCTCGAGTGGTCCGTCAGGGACTGCCTCTAGAATTCAAGCAGTACCCCCAGCCAAGCCCGCTCCCCTCAGGAAGAATGGATTTCCGCATACACCCCATTGGTTCTTCGAGCGATATCGCTCAGCTCCTCCTCAAGGAAGCAGTAGCTGTCATGGCGGATCTGTCTGCAGACTCGGGCTTTGTCTCCAGGTACTTTCTGGTGCCCAGGTGGACGGGGGCTGGTGCCCCATTCTAGAGCTCCACAACCTGAATCAATATCTCAGGTCACATACCTTTTGGATGGTCACTCTGTCCCAGATCATACCATCCTTGGAGCGAAACATGTGGTTCTGTTCACTGGATCTACAGGATGTGTTCTTTCACATCCCAATCCATCCATCCCATCAGCAGTTCCTCCACTTCAGGGTCAAGGGACCCTGTCACGAGTTCAAGCCATGCCGTTCGGCCTGTCTCTCGGCCCATGGGTCTTCACCAGATGCATTGCAGTGGTAGCAGCCCATCTCTGGCATCGGGGGAGGTCAGAATTTCACCTACCTCGACGATTGGCTCCTTGCAGGTTTCACCCAACAGGAGGTGGAGAGGTCCAGGATCTGGCCCTCAAACCTGCTCCCAACTTGGCCTCCTGATCAACGAGGCCAGGTCGGAACTCATGCCTTCTCAGGTGATGGGCTTCATCGGGTAGAGCTCAACTCTCGTCAAGCCATGGCTCGGCTCTCGGGGACAGGGCAGAGTTCTCTCCTCCTTTGCCCACTAATTTCCGGTTGGGCAATTCGCCCTGCCTGAGACTTTCTGTGCCTTCTGGCTTACATGACAGCATTCACCTCGGTGGTCCATTGGGCCCAGTTACACATGCGCCTCCTCCAGTGGGAGCTGGCGCCCTGTGGACTCGGCGCCATGGTCATTTCGACCAGCTGATCCTTGTAACCCAAAAGATGTAGGACACTCTCCAGTGGTGGACTGCCCCAGACTGGTTGCAGGAAGGATCCCGTTTGTCTGCCCTGAGCTGACGGACATTTTACAACCAATGCGCCTCTCATGGGCTGGGGAGCCCACATGGGGGACAACAGAGCCCACTGAGCTGTGGACCCCGAGGAGTCCCAATGCCACAGCAACCTGTTGGAGCTCAGAGCAGTCAGACTGGCACTGTCAGCTTTGCTCTTCAGCTCCGGGTCAAGTGGTTCAAGTCCAGATGGACAATACCACGACCATGTACTACTTCAACAAACAGGGCACGCATTCCCGTCTGCTATGCAGGGAGGCGCTCCGCATCTGGACCCCATAAGCCGGTTGGAGGTGGATGTCCCAGCCAGCCATGCGGCAGGAGCCTCGAACCAGCTTGGCGGATGCTCTCCGTCGCTAAGCCAGACATCCACGAGTGGTCTCTCTGTCCTGAGGTAGCTTGCAGCCTGTTCTCCTGTTGGGCAAACCAATGGTGGACCTGTTTGCCTCAAGGAAAACACCAAGCTGAGGCTGTTTCATGCCCCCCCTCTCAGCAGGGCTCGCTGTAGGGGATGCCTTCTCGAGGCCATGGACCCCAAGCCTCCTGTATGTCTTCAGTCCATTTCCCTTGACCCACAAGGTCTTACTCAAGGTGAAGAAGGACAAGGCAAGGTGATTCTGGTAGCCCCAGACTGGCCGTGCAGTTCTGGTATCCAGATTTCCTGAGCCTCGGCTGCAGGCACCCAGAGGCTTTGTACACACCCAGACCTGATATCTCTGGACCAGGGAAGGTCTTCCATCTGGACCTTCAATCCCTGCACTCACAGCCTGGTACCTGAGCAGCTAGAGTTCCAGGCTTTGGGTCTTTCGAAGATGTCTAGATCATGGTGGAGGCATCTAGAGAAGGAATTGACCAGGAAATGTTATGCCTTCAAATGGAAAAGGTTTTCCATTTGGTGTCCTGATGGTCTGGACTCCTTATCCTGTTCCGTGGCTAACATTTTCCACTACTTTTGGTCTCTTTTCAAAGTGGGTCTATGGTCATCAACCCTTAGGGTGCACCTGGCAGCCATTTCTGATTACTAGGCGTGGGCCGGTCAGCAGACATTAGGCGCAGGAGACAGTGGTCAGGTGCTTTTCAAAGGCCTGGATACATATCCCTCTGATGCATGAACTTCCACCTCCGTGGGATCTACTACTGGTATTGGCAAAGCTCATGGCCAAGCCATTCAACCAATGCACAAGTGTGAGCTGTCACACTTATCATGGAAGACAGCCTTCCTGGTGGCTGTCATGTCTGCCAGAAGGACAGGGAGCTCCAGGCGGTTTGGTGGACTCCCATTATCTGGTCTTCAACAGGGACAAATTTTTTTTTTGAAATTTAAGTTTATTGAGTTTTCAAATACAAAAAAAAAAAAAACCCAACCAACACAACAGACCCAGTCAGTATAACAGGAAAATACACCGCACAATCCCACACTCACCCAAGGCCCCCAACCCCCTATCCCCAACCCAAACCCCCAACTTACCCCTCACCACCCACATAAATTGTAATATAAACCAGGAATTCCTAAAGTACCCACCCCAGCAACATCCTTCACTCCCTCAACCACCCCTATAAAGGTGTGCTATCTCAATAATAATAGTAATCTGGATACATCAAGTGTCTATTTTGGCGATTGAATCTTCCATATTAATAAAGATGTTATATACAACATTTAAGCTACAAAAGTTATGCGGACTACGGGATCAGTCAAGCTTAACTAGTGGAAACATAAAGCCTGCAGCTTACCCCCTTCTTCGAAACAGGTCCACCCGACAACAGGGACAAAGTTGTCCTCGCCCCACCAAAATTCCTTCGAAGATGGTGTCAGAGTTTACCTTAACCAGGTGTTGACTCTGCGGTATACTACCTAATTACACCTCGGATGCAGTAACAGGTCCATACTTTGGACCCGAGACATGCTCTCTCCCATTATAAGGAGAGGATGGTGGAGATTCATGGGAGGTTGCCAGCTGTTTATCCCCATGCTGAAGCCGCTTCTAGCAGACCTGCAGTGAAGTGGACTATTGCAAGATGGATTACATCATGCATAGGTTATGCTATGAGTTGGAGGACAAAGAGCCTCCCAGAGGGATAAGAGCTCAGTCTACCTGCCATACTGCTGCATCAGTGACAGCTTCCAGTGACATCCCTATCCTGGAAATCTGTCAGGCTGCTACCTGGAAGTCAGCAAACTCCTTCATCACCCACTACCACATCGACCTTGAGTGACGCGGGATGCTGGTTTTGGGACCTCAGTTCTCCAGTCTCTGTTCTCTAAGTAGGGTATGCACCTTGCCTCCTCCTCCCGGAGAACTACTAGAGTCTGCCAAAGTGTGGATGAACAACATATCCACGATCCTAGAAGAACAGGTTACTCACCTGTAACAGTAGTTCTAGGAGTGGTATGTTGTTCATCCATATGACCCACCGACCTCCGGCTGTGGGCGACACAACCTGGTTTCCAGTGGGCTAAGATCTGGCGTCATGGGGCAGAGCCGAGGATATATCACAGGTGGGTGGGTGGATGGGAGGAGCCAGCTTGAAGGCTTCTAGCAAGATTTAAGGGAAAGGACATGCCAAAGAGTGTGGATGAACAACATATACCACTCCTAGAACTACTGTTACATGTGAGTAACCTGTTCTTCACACATTACTCCTGAACCGTCCACCCTCTGTCTTCAAATTATGTCTCCTTGTTCTCGCACATCTCTTTTATGAAAGATGCTATCCTCTTGGACTGTGTTGATTCCCTTGAGGTACTTGAAAGTTTCTGTAGTGTCCCCCCCACTTTCCTCTGGGTATACATATTAAGCTCCTTTAGTCTCTCCTTCATATGGCTTATTTTGCAGACCCTGCACCATTTAAGTTGCCATCCTCTGGACTGCCTCCATCCTGTCTGTGTTCTTGTGGAGATGGGGTCTCCAGAACTGCAGCAGTCCTCCAGATGGGGTCTCACCATCTGTCTGTACAGAGGGATGGTAACTTCCTGTTTTGTACTGGTGATGCCTCTCCCTATACATCCCAGTATCTCCCAGCCATCCTTACTGCCTTCTCACATTGCTTGCTTACCTTTAGGTCATCTGATATGGCTACCCCCAGGTCCCTTCCCATTTTGTTGTCATTAATACCTCCCCCGTTGAGTAGTCTTCCCTGGGTTTTGTTTCCAGATGCATTACTTTGCACTTCTTTGCATTGAATCTAAGCTGCCATACTTTGGACCATTCCTCCAACCTTGCCAAGTCCATTCTCATCCTTTCCACCCACCCCTTGTGTATCAGCCCTGTTGCAGATCTTTGTGTCATCTGCAAAGAGGCATACTATTCATTCCAGCCCCTCTGCAGTGTCACTTATAAAGACATTAAAAGGACCAGACCCAGTACTGAACCTGTGGTACCCACTAGTAACCCCACCTTTCTTGAAGTGGCCGCTTAATATTACCCTCTCTGTTCTGTTGTCCAGACAATTTTTTACCCAGGCTACCACCCTGGGACCCACTCCCAGGCTGGCTGATTTATTAATCCTTTGTGTGGGACTGTGTCAAATGCCTTGTTAAAGTCTAGGTGGGCCATGTCCCCAGCTCCTCCTGGTCTACTACTTTGGTCACCCAGTCAAAGAAATCTGTTAGATTCGTCTGACATGACCTTCCCACTGTGAATCCATGCCTTGGGTCCTGTGCCCCACTGGCCTGTAGGTTCTCAGCAATTCTTTCTTTCAGAAGTAATTCCATCTTTTCCTTACCACTGAGGTCAAGACAACAGGTCTGTAGCTTCCTGCCTCTGCTTTGCTCCCACTTTTGTGAAGGATTCATCACCCTCCTCCACTCCTTAGGTACCACACCATCCTCCATGATTTGTTAAAAGGGTGGCCAGCAGTGTCACTAGTTCTCCCTTAGTTCTTCTTAATATTGTGGGAATCCCGTCAGGCCCCATTGCTTTGTCCACCTTCAGTTTTAGGAGGTCTTTCAGAACCCTTTAGGCCTTTACTTTTCTGACTGCCTTCATTGCTTCCTTCTGCTTTAACTGGTACAGTTCTCTGTCCTGCTCCTTCTGTGTTGCGTTATACTTCCTGAATGCTATCTTTTCTCCTAACCTTCCCCACCACCCTTTGAGAACCATAGTGTTTTTTCTTTTGTTTTGATTTATTTGCTTCCCACAAAGGCTTGTTTCCTCTGTGATGGCAGTTTGATGTTTCCCATTGTTCCTCCACCCCTCCTTGTTGCCTGTTTGCTAGTGCTTTTCTGAGGCACTCTCCCATTTTGACAAAGTCAGCCCTCCTGAAGTCCAGTACCCTCACTTTTGTATGGCTTGGCTCTGCGTCAGTGTTTATTGTGAATCACACTGTTTGCTGGTCACTTGTTCCCAGAGGTCTACCCACTTCTAGATCTGAGATCCTCTCTCCGTCCCATTTGAGAGTACTAGGTCTAGGATTGCTCCCTCCCGAGTGGGTTTTAACACTAGCTATCTGAAGCATGCCCCCTGTAGGGCATCGAGAATGACCCTGCTTTGGGATGTGGCTGCAGCAGAGGTGCTCCAGTTACAGCTGGCATATTCATGTCCCTCATTAACAATATCTCCCTTTTTCTGCCATCCTAAGGATGCTTTCTATCATTTCCTTGTCCATTTCCTCGCCCTGAGTCGGATCTGTATACAACTCCCATGCAGATTGTGTTGCCATTTCCAGTCTCCAGGGTGACCCACAGTCTCCTCTCCTCCCTGTTTACCCTTTAGTTCCGTTGCTTTGATCCCTTCCCTTACATAGAGAGCTACTCCTCCTCTTCTACCCTCCTGTCCCTCCTGTAGTTTGTGTACCCTGGTATGCTGACATCCCAGACATGGTTCTCTGTGTACCGTGTTACTGTGACACAATATCTAGGCGTCCATCTTCCATCAAGGCCACCAGTTCAGGGAGCTTGTTACCTAGACTATGGGCATTGATACTCATTACCTCCATTTTAACCTTACCCATTTTGTCCCATCCCTGTCCTTACTGCCTTTTCTCCATTTACCCCGCCTTCTCCCTATCAACTTGTCTATCATGATGTTTACCTCACTAACTACCCTGATTATTTTTTTTTTCCCGGGGCTAGGATTTCCTGCTCCTTTCAGTGCCTCCCCTTAGCTAGTTTAAATGCTTGCCAATGAAGTATTTAAACCTATCACCTAGGATCCTGGACAGATGCAGACCATCGAGCCAGTATAGGCCTGCATCCCCTCCAGGTGGACCCCAGACCAATGAAGCTAAACTCTGAGCTCTGCACCAGTTTTCAACCATTGATTGAATCCCATGGTGCACAGCATCCTAGCCTCACCATGCCATAGACAGGCAACACCTCCGAGAAGGTTACCGTCGTGCTACTTTGTCAGGCCCCTCCCCAACTCCACAGACTTCTCCTGCACTGCTCTGACCCCTTTCCCAGCCAGGTCATTTGTCTCTAGGTGGACAATGACATCCAACTCTCCCCTGTGCAGCTGCTCCATGATCCTGGAGGATTCACTTCCTGTCCTCAAAGCTAGTGGTGCCAGGCAGGCACCTTACTTCCCTTTCCCCAGTTCTACCCTCCAAACAGTGGAGTCCCCCACCAGGAGTTGTTTCCTTCCCTGTGGGTTTCCATGCCACCCTCCTGTGTGGAGGTTCCCAGCATCCTCCTTGGTCTCCACTGTGGTGCCTCTGTAGAGGAACCACAGTCTGCCAGAATGGCAAGCGGTGTGGAGAGATACAACTGGAGGATGTGCCTCTGTTCCACCACCTTCAGCCTCCCTGAGCCCACTGTGGTCCAACCGCCTCTTTCTTGGCATCCTCTGAAGTGGCGGCGCCTTGTGGTCCCTGGGTGGGAGAGGAGGTCCTGCAAATCCTGGTCAACTCAGCCTGGAGACAAGCAACCTCCTCCCTCACCCCAGAGAGGTGCCTGCAGATGTGACAGCACCACATCCTAGAACGCCTCCTGGAAGACTGCGCTTCTTGCCACTGCACTGCACCCTCCCCATCATGTCTTATTTGGCCCTCCTAAACTGTTGTTTTATATGCTTACTCTTTCCTCTCTGTTTTTTTTTTTTTATCTTATATATTTTTTCTCCCTACTTTCCTACTGTCTCCATGCCCTTAAAGCTCCTACTTTTCCTGTTCTGGGACAGGAAGTTCCTGTATTCCTCAGTAGTCTCATAGAAACATAGACTTTGACAGCAGATAAGGACCGCTTGGCCCATCTAGTCTGCCCATTTCCCTGCCTACAGGATGAGCCACAGATCCTAGTTAACCACAGCCTATTTCTTCCTACCCCACAACAAGAATTGCCTTATGTCTGTCCCATGCATTCTTGAATTCTCCCCAGTTTTAGACCCCACAACCTCCTCAGGAAAGCTGTTCCATGCATCTACTACCCTCTCTGTGAAATAATACTTCCTCACATTGCCCCTGAACCGCCTCTCCTTCTATCTTTAAATTGTGTCCCTTGTTCTTGCAAGTCTCTTTTCTGAAAGATGCTACCCTCTTGGACTTTGTTGATTACACTGAGGTACTTCAAAGTTTCTATCATGTCCCCCTTCTTTCCTCAAGGGTATACATATTAAGCTCCTTAGTCCCTCCTCATACGGCTTCTTTTGCAGACCCTGCACCATTTTAGTTGCCCTCCTCTGGACTACCTCTATCCTGTCTATGTCCTTGGAGATGAGGTCTGCAGAACTGGACACAGTACTCCGATGGGGTCTCACCAATTGTCTGTACAGAGGGATAACAACTTCCTGTTTTCTGCTGCTGATGCCTCTCCTATACATCCCAGTATACCCCCAGCCCTCCCTACTGCCTTCTCACATTGCTTGCTAACCTTAAGGTCATCTGATATGATTACTTCCAGGTCCCTTTCCTTTCCTTTTTGTTGTTGTTACTACCTCCCCACCCATTGTGTATTCTTCCCTGGGTTCTTGTTTCCCAGGTGCATTATTTTGCACTTCTGCATTGAATCCTAGCTGCCATACTTCTGACCATTCCTCCAACCTTGCCAAGTCCCTTTTCATCCTTTCCACGCCTCCTTGTGTATCAACCCTGTTGCAGATCTTTGTGTCATCTGCAAAAGGCATACTTTCCTTCCAGACCCTCTGCAATGTCAGTGATGAAGACATTAAAAGGACTGGACCCAATACTGAACCCTGCGGTTTCCCACTAGTAACCCCTCTTTCTTCAGAGTGGACTCCATTTACAATTACCTTCTGTGTCCTGTTGTGCAGGCAATGTTTTACCAGGGTACCACCCTGGGACCCACTCCCAGGCTGGTTAATTTGACTATTAATCTTTTGTGTGAGACTGTGTCAAATGCCTTGCTAAAGTCTAGGTAGGCCATGTCCACAGCCCCTCCCTGGTCTACTACTTTGGTCACCCAGTCAAAGAAATCTATTAGATTCATCTGACATGACCTTCCCGCTGAACCCATGCTGCCTTGGGTCCTGCGCTCACTGGCCTCTAGGTACTCAACTATTCTTTCCTTCAGAAGTGACTCCATCACTTTCCCTACCACAGAGGTCCAGACTGACAGGTCTGTAGTTTCCTGCCTCTGTCTTGGTCCCACTTTTGTGGTCTTACTTGCACAGAGTTAGACCTCCAGCAGCTGGGGGGTTGGAGAGCTACTCTTTTCCTTCTAGGATGCTGAGTCTTTTGTGCCTCTGTGATCACTCCTTCCTGCTCCCAAACAGGAAGTTCCTGTTGTCAGTCAAATCCTGTGCCTGTTAAAGTAGAACAGGCTAAGAGTGACTGGGACGGAGGAGGGCTGTACAGTCCCAGTAGAGTGGTAAAATTCTAACAGCACCTCCTTCCTCTTGCTGTTCTCAGCTAAAAGCTATCTAGGGCAGTTTAAAATCTGGACACCAGGCCCTGTGCCTAAGCCACTCCCCTAATTAACAGTTCCCTTCTTACGCCAAGCTAACTGCCCAGATAACAGGTCACTTTACCCAAATCAGACAAACGTACGCTCTGGTCTTAGTCTGCTCTTGTGCAGTTAGCAATCTATAATGCTGCTGTTCCTCCTTCCTTACTCCCATCCCAACCACTCTTGAAGCTCTGTACCATCTTGCAGGCCACTACTGCACCCAGCAAGGAGTTCCACTTGTCCACCATTCCCTCATCTCTCTCTCCTGAATCAACCTCCCTGGTCTTAGTTGGTGTCCTCTCATGTCGCTCCCCTTTCTTCTGGAAATCCTCTCTGTATTAATCTTGTTTATTCCTTTCAGGTACTTAAAGGTCTCAGTCATATCTCCTGTCCTCCTCTCTTCCAGAGAGCATATTCCACTCCCCAGCCTTTCCTCATATGGTTTGCCCTCCAATCCTTGGATCATCTTTGTAGCTCTCGCTGTACCCCTTCAACAATCTCATGTCCTTCTTCAGGAGCGGACACCAGTATTGCATGCAGTTCTCCAGGTGGGTCCTGATCAGCGACCTATACAGGGACAGGATAACCTCCCTACTTCCAAAGGAGATCTCTAGCTATGCATCCCAGCATTTTGTTGGCTTTTGCGCCACCCTTTGCATTGAACAGAGTTGTTCATGCGCTCTGTTATGATCACCCTGGGTCCTTTTCTTCTGTGCAGCAACCCAACTGAACCCCATTTTAGTGATAATCCTTCCCTGGTTCTGGGTTCTGAAGTGCAGAATGTTGCACTTCTTGGCGTTGAACACCAGCTGCCATTTATCTGCCCTCCTGCAGCTTATTCAGGTCCTCCTGCAACCGCCTCCCCCTCCGTGTGGTCTACCACAGATCCCTCTTGGTATCGTCTGCGAACAGACTGGTTTGCTCCGGCTCCCATTCAAGATATCTGCCATTAAAATCCCGAACAGTGCTGGTTCCAGCATGGATCCCTGTATTTGGCTCGTCACCACTCTCAGTGATGAGAGTTTCCCCCACTACCACCCTTTGCTGTCTTCCAGGTCACCATTTTTAGTCCTGCTCCCACATGCTCCAGCTTCCCCCAGATCTCGCTGCGGCACTGAATCAAAGGCCTTCCTGAGAGTCAAAGTACAGGCCGTCCACAGCATGACCCTTGTCTAATTCCTGTGTCACCCAGTTGTAGAAGTGTGCCAGGTTTGTCTGGCTTGCGATCTGCCCATGACAAACTCATGTTGCTGGTCATCCTGGATACCATTTGCCTCCAAGAAGCACGAGCTTCTCATTTAGAATGGTCTCCATGAGTTTGCCCATGATCTCAGGTGAGGCTCACTGGCCTGTAGTTCCCTGGTTCATCCTTTGGCCCACTTTTATGGATGGGAACCATGTGGGCCATCCTCCAGTCCTGTTGTACATCCTGTGTCCAGGAGGTATTGAACAGGTCTGTCAGTGGCCCCATAAGGAACTCTGCCAGCTCCTCAGTACTCTAGGGTGAATGCTATCTGGCCCAGGCACTTTATCACTCTTAATGCCCTCAGCCCCTCCAGCACCCTGCCCTCTGTAATCCCTACATCTGTCGTCCTCTCCCTCCCTACCCACACACCCACTTGCTTGAGGTATTTGCCCCCTTCTCCTGTGAACACAGAGCAGAAGTACTTGTTCAGTGCCTCTACCTGCTCCGCCTCTTCTTCACCCATCCCTCATCTTTCTTGATCCTCACAAGCTGGTCTTGCTTCTCATCTGTGTAACAGAAGAAGTCTTTTCTCCTCTTTTTGATCCCTCGCCAGTCTCAGCTCTCTAGACACTTGGCCTCCGACCAGTATGATGACCTCTCTAGACTTTTTCCTGTATATATTTTTATTTTCTCCCTTCCCATTTCTTATACTTACAAATGCTGCTCTTGGCTCTCACCCTTTCTGACCTCTCAGTGACAGCCAGATGAGTTTATTGCCCTGCACTTATTGTTTTTTTTCCTAGTACAGGTTGTTGTTGCCTCTGCCAGCCCTCCCTTTGTTACATTCCACTTCTGGTCTGCATCCATATGTTGGTTGTCTGCCACGTGCTTGCTCAGAATTTTCCCCATCATCCTAAAGTCTGCCCCTAAACCTCAACCACCCTTGTGCCCATGCCCCTGTGTCCTCCCTATGTTTAGTGTGAACCACACAAGTAGTGGTCACTCCCAGCAAGCTGTTCCACCTCTTCTAGGTTCCTTACAGCTTCCCCATTATCCAGTACAAGGTCCAAAGTCCTTTGCATCCGTGTACAGCTCCTGTACCAGCTGTGTCAGAAGCTGTCCTGAAAAGCTTCCAACAGGACCCCCTCTCTTGCATTCATAGTGGCAGTGTGCTCCAGTCCACCCTGGTAGGTTGGAATCCCCTACCACACTGTGCTTCCCTTCCTGCTTACCCTTCAATTTGACCTGCCAGTTCCGTCCAGGTCACAACCCTATGATGGTGGCCTGTACATTACCCCATCCTCAGTGTCCTATTCCTTGCATCCTGGAACTGCATCCACATAGCTTCTGTCCTCTGCTTCCTCCCTTATGCACTTAATCCCTCCCTCACATAGATCATCCCCCACCCCTTGGCCCTATCCTTTCTGGGCTAGCCTGTACCCCTGGGACCATCATACTCCCAATCCTGGTACTTGGTGGCCCATGTTTCTGTGATGGCTGTTATGTCCACCAATTCCACTGCCAAGAGAGCCTGTAATTCCACAGTTCTGTACCTTAGGCTTCTTGCATTCAGTGAGACCACCTTCCAGCCTTTTGCCTTCCCAACTTTATTACCCCCGTTGGTCCTCTCTGTGCCCCTCCTCACTGCCTTCACCTCTAACTAGGGTGATTGAGCACCCCTATGCTCCCTTTCAGGATATTGTTTCTAACAGTGGTACCCTCACCACCCCCTCTTTCTTAGTTTAAATCCACCCTTGTTGAGATACACCCTCCATTCCCTATTTAGATGCGCTCTTCCCTCCTTGCTCAAATGTAACCTGTCCCCTGCATATAGGTCACTGTTGTCCCAGGTCCTGCCCAGTCTGACACCAATCCGTATTTCCTGGTTCGGCACCAATCCTCAGCCACCCATTGAACTCTTCTGTCCTTTTTTTTCCTGTACATGACATGGTACGGTAACACCTCAGAGAATGCCATTGACACCCCACCTCCTCACACTGCCTACCCAATTCCTCAAACCTCCTTTACCACCTCCACTGTTTCCCCAGCCAAGTCGTTTGTTCCCACGAGCACCATCACTTGTGGTGTCATCCTCCCTCTGCTTTCGCACTTTAGAAGTGCCTGCCTGCCCAGTCTGCTGTCAACCCTAGAACTGCCTTGACTCGGATGTGACTGTGCCCTCCCCATCTGATTCCCTTCAGTATGGAGTCCCCAGCACCAGCACCCCACCCCCCATCATTTCGATCCTGACCCTCCTTCCACTGTGATCCCTAGCCACTCCCCTAGGAACCCTGCTGCCTCCCTGCATCCCATATTTGCACTTTCATGCTCCTTGCATCAGTCCCCTGCTGGCTCCCCTACTGTTACCGTCTCTCCCTCCTCCTCTACCCTACCCTTCCTCTCCCATCTCTTTTTCCCCATTGCAATTCCTGCCTCTTAGACCTTCCCTACCCCTTCCCCTCTCTTGCAGCTCGATGCCCCTTCCTCTGCAGACCTATTGCTTGATAACCCTGCAGTGGTGCCCATCGCCTCCTTCCTCGATCCCTCCCTCCCTCCTACTGCATCTTCACTCACCTCCCTCCATCCTCCTTATAGCCCCATCTTTCGCTCTGCAGTTCCCTCTCTGCATCTCCCCACCCCTTCTTAGTGGGTTTACTCCTGCCTCCGCTTCCCCCGCCTCCTCACCTTAGTTCCTTCCACAACCCCATTACTTCATCCTCAAATTTCCTTTGTCTGCACAAATTGGACAGCCTCCCAGTTTCCATAATAAATTCATCCAAACAGCCACTGCACATCCATTGCAACTCACTATTCTCCTTGTGCCTGCGCCCTCCCTCCATGGCACCCATCATTTCCACCCTCTATTCTGTAGCCTCCATCCATCATATCTGTTTCTGTCCACTTCCACGCCCTTGCGCCCCTCCTTGCAGCTCTTTGCACCTACTCTCCATTATTCACATTTGTCTTAAGTGTATCCCACACCTGTCCCTCAGATTGGCTTAAGTGTGTCCCTACTGTTGTCCCCAGTCCTTACCCTTATACTCATACGCCTATTACTAGTCTGATATCAGTCCTTCTTTAGCCCCTGGTCCTCATTTTATGGCCTCTTTACGTATGTATATTTTTTGCTGTGTTTTATGTATTACACTAGCACTGTATGTGGGTGGAGTTGTTTGTTGAAACATTGTGTCAACTATACATATTGTATTGTTTTTAGATATGACTTGTCACCTGTGAAAATGGGCAGTTCTGCTCATCTGGTTTACAAGTATAAAAATAAAATGAAAAAGCCTTTACTCAGTAATAGATTAATACGATGTCCTCTGTGTACTACATTAATATAGTAACACATTAGTACAATCCCTCAATGCATTACAGCTGTTTTGAACCCTAAATACTTATCACAGCCCTGAGTATACTACATCTGTAGATTAGTAATACATTACCACCTTAGTATACATCAAATCCAAATATGACATCACATAACAAGGCTAGCTTTCATATCGTATCGTATCATATAACAATCATTGCAACAGACCCTGTGGGCTTGGTAAACCTTTGTATCTCCACCCACCTACACCCCTGTGTCTGAACTTTTACCACCTGACTATTAGCTTTGAGTTGGTTCATATGAGCAGTTTGTATCTCCACAAGCTCCTTCCTCACAGCCTTCAAGCCCAACCCCAGTAGCTTTCAGTATTTAAGAAATCCTGCAACACCACGGTGGGTGTGAGGGCTTTAACACAGCATCAACAGTTACAATAGTCCAAGTGCATTGTATCTCACAGTACTAATTTAAAAGAAATTTCCGATGTTTGGGAGCTACTCGTATGTGGTAGCTGCCCTCATGGACATGATTATTCTAGTAGGATTTGTTAAGAAATAAGATACCATACCTTAGTGGATGCCTCGTAACTTTATGTAGACCTGGCGGCTCGCTAATTTGTGGTGACAGTGCTTCCGACATGCCCCGCTCCCAGCACATAATGATGTGTTGCCAAGGAGAGAGTGAGGACTTGATGAAATGAAAGGGTCTTGATTTTTCTTACGTTTTTAAGCTAAAGAATGGTCATGTACAGATTAATAAAGACACCGCTCGACTAAGAAGGCCCTTGTTGGTGACGGTGTCTGTACATGACTGTTCTTTAACGGAAGAATCAAGCCTCTTATTTCAATGAAGCGCATCCGATGCTGTCTCTGTGGCGTGCGTCATGTGCGGCGGCGGGCGTGTCGGAAGGACCAGGGCACCAGAATTCTGAGCGAGCCAGCTGAGCTCTACATAAGTTATGAGGCATACTACTAAGGTATGGTATCTTATTCTTACAAAATCTAGCTAGAATAACCGCCCATGAGGGCAGCAACTCCACAATATGTGAGTGGTAGCTGCTTTCAGGTCATAAAATCACTTTAAACAGTTGTAACTCACAGTACTAATTTAAAGTACAAACTATTCAAATATCGAAAATAAAACACAGCCACTTCCTGACCACTTCTCCGTCTTCTGTTCCACAGCGAATAATGCAAGACAAAATGGTGCCTGTAATTACCCTGCCCCTCTCACCAGGCAAACAGCACAGATTTAAACTTTACTTTAAATATCACAGCCATCAACTGTTCCCACGACCAGCACAAGCCACCAACAGTTATAATATCACAGCCCAAGTAACAGTTGTAACTCACAGTACTAATTTAAAGTACAAACTATTCAGATACCACAATCAAAACAGAAGAAAATAAAACACAGCCACTTCCTGACCAGTCTCTCTCTCTCTCTGCTGTTCAACAGCTACATCCTGACTCTCATGAGATAACCAAACAGTTTCACAGAGCCCAGCTTGGACATTTGGAGTCATCTACCACTTGCTCCATATGCAAGTCATTTATAAAGAGCTATCCTTAGTTCGGGGTAGCTTGCTTTATTACATCATTGTCAGTTGTTTCTTGGGTTCCTTGACACTAAAGTAGAGATGGACTGAAGTGCAACACAAGGAACCTCACTAAATATTTGGTACACTTAAAACATTCTGTACAAAATTAACTTATACTGAAGTGTGTAAATTTGCCATGATAAAGGCCTATGGTCTATCGAGTCTGCTTGAGTGTGCAGCTAGCAACCCCTATACTGCAGCTGCCCTCCTCCCTCCCTCTTACCCTATCCCATCCCTTTGAAGCAGTCCACTATTCTACAGGATACCACTTCCTGAGGCAACGCATTCCATTCAGACACCACTGTCTCCATAAAAGCGTCTTCTCATTTCCCTCCTGAATCTTCCCCCTTCCAATCTGAGGCGTGACCTTGGTGTCCCTACCCTCCTTAACTTGAATAGTCCCTCCATGCCTGTCTTGTTTATTCCTCCTTGTACTTGTTTCAGTCCATATCCCCATCTCTCCTCTTCTCCAGTGAGTACATGTTCAGCTCCCTCAGCCTGCTCATGTAGGTTATGTTCTCCTAGTCCCTGGATAATCTTTGTTGCCCTGCTCACACCCCTCCAGTAACAATGTACCTCTTCAGGTATGGGTACCAGTACTGCATGCAGTACTCCAGGTGTGGCTTAACCAAGCCTATACAATGGCAGGATCACCTTCCCTCTCCTTGAAGATATACCCCTATCAGTACAACCCAGCATTTTGTTGGGGCTTTGCAGCTGCCTTCCTGCATTGTGCTGAGCTGTCATTGAGCCCTTTATAATCACCCCAGATCCTTCTCCTCCTCTGTCATGGCTAGCTGAATCCCCTCCCAAGCTGGTAGCTCCTTGGGTTTTTCCCTGAAATGTTGCACCTTGCACTTTTGGCATTGAACCCCAACTGCCAGGTGTCGACCAGGTCTCCAAGTTTGACAGATCATCCTGCAAACCGTGCCACCCTCCTAGGTCATCCACTACTGCTCCCATCTTGGTGTCCTCTGCAAACAAACTGATCTTGCTCTTGATGCCCATTGAGATGTCTGATGAACAACCCAAACAACACCGGTCCCAGCAGTGAGCCCTGTGGTACTCCGCTTGTCACTGCCCTCGGAGATGAGAGCCCCTCCCACCACCACCACTCTGCTGCCTTCCCTGTAATCAGTTTACTACCCATCCCACCATTTTCGCCCTTCACCTGCCAGCTTACTACTCAGCCTCCCATGCGGCACCGAGTTGAATGCCTTGCAGAAGTCCAGAAACAGGACATCCACTGCATGGCCCATGTCCAACTGTCTAGTTACCCAGTCATCGTAATCCACCAGGTTGGTCTGACAGGATCTGCTCAGACAAACCCATGCTGTCCAACGTCATGCAGCCCATTGGTCTCCAGAAGGGACACCAGCCTCTCCTTCAGGATTGTCTCCATCAGTTTTCACGTGATAGATGTGAGGCTTACTGGCCTGTAGTTTCCTGGTTCATCTTTGGGATTGCTCTTATCTAGGGTTGCCACGTGAGCCATCCTCCAGTTCTGAGGTACACTTCCTGAGACCAGGGAGGCATTGAACAGGTCTGCCAAGGGCCCTGCCAAGATTTCTGCCAGCTCTCTCAGTACCCTGGGGTGAATGCCATCTGGCCCTGGCGCCTTGTCCACCCTTAGTGCCCTCAGGCCCTTCAGTACCTTGCCCTCTGTGATTCCCCATGTGTCACCTCCCACCCCCAGTAGCGCCCTCCTTTCTCCTTAGTAAACAGCAAGCAGAAGTATTCATTAGCGCTTCTGCCTGCTCTGCCCGTTCCACCACCCCATCCCTCTTACTATTTTGTCCCTAAAACTCCTTTTCTCCTGATGTACCTGAAGAATTCCTTCTTTTTTTTTTTTTCTCTCGCCTCTTGCCGTTAGCCCAAGTGCTCAGCCCATTTCTACACTTCCACCCCAACATTGACCTCGGGCTCCCGGATACCCCGTAGCTTTCCCCCCACGGTGAGGCCACGGCACTGGGCGCATGCGCGTACTCGGATGGGTCAGGGGCTGGCCTGGGGGCTAGTGCTGTGATGGCTTCATTGAGAGCCTCCGGCAGCTCTCCTCTTTTCCTTTTTCCGGGAGGCGGGGGCGTGCAGTAATGACACGACAGAGCGTCCCTGCCCGTCTCCACACAGAGCTTGGTGTTGGCAGTCATGCGCTTTTCCTGGCCTCCGCCAGAAGTCGCAGATTCGGACACAACCCCTCCCGGAGAAGGAGGCAGTCCATGGATGCACTATCCTTCTCCGCCGGCCCCTTCAGCGACCGAGTCCGCTTCGAACCCGGTCGCCAAGGCGCAAGTGTGAAATCCAACCGCTGCGCTCAAGGGCCGGCTTGAAGAATTCCTTCTCTCCCTCACTTCATGCCTTGCACCAGCCTGAGCTCCTTAGATGCCTTGGCTATCCTTCCTGTGTTCGTCACCTCCTTGATTCCTTCAGGTAATCCTCTCTGCCCTCCCCTCCCTGTTTTTTTGAACCTCCTTAAGGCGGCTCTTTTATTTCTTACTTTCTCCATGACCCCTTGCTCAACCAGCTGGGTTTCTTGGCCCTAGCTCTTTTACTCTGGACCCTGATGCAGGTTTTGCTTGCTTCCTCGATCTCCAGTTTTATGACCTCCCACCTCTGGCTAGTGTCCATATTAGTTTGGATTCTGACTAGATACCCTTTAACTACCTCCCCATCTTCCAAGTTGGCCTTCCTAAAGTCCAACACTTGTACCTGTTTCTACTCCTCCTTACCCATTTTCAGCGTGAGCCACACTGAGTGGTGGTCACTCCCTGCTAGCAGTTCTTCCACCCCAGCTCCCCACAAACTGACCATTTGCATTAGGAAGCTATCCTGGAATGCATCCAGAAGTATCTACTCCCTTCTATTCGTGGTGGCTGGGGTAATAAAGTATGTGTACTAATATGTTAGAAGTAATATGGTATCATGCAATTAGGTAAGAAAAATAATTACTGTTTAAATGGTATAAAAAATACCATCAGCCTCCAAGAAAAGGGGCATCGCTGTAATTCGCCAAGTAAAATGACAGCCACAGTTTATGGCTGCAACAGTTAAAATATATGTCTGCATTAAAGAAGAACTCTCATATTCCCTAAACTAATGTGCTGGGGCCCTGAGGTCCTGATTAAGCAATTATGTTACAAAATCCCTTTTATTTATTTACTTAGTAAATAAAGCCTTCCGTATCTAGTTGATTCTGAACCCATTCCGTGGCCAAGGTCCACTGGCCCGACACCGGATCCTCAGCCAGCACCAGGAGGCCCTGTCTCTGGGTTCCCAATGCTGGCACCACCGCTATCGTACCTTTACCTGGCACCTTCCTGTCCCTGCCCACCGTGTATTACTCTCCCACAACCATGACTTATAATGGGCCACCTCCAGTATCTGTCCCGGGACCCACCGCCTTAGGATCCAGGCCTGGCTGACTCTAGTAAACCCCAGATGTTGGGGTCTTCTGGAGTCTCAACCCAGCGTCGGCTCTGGCCATCGCCAGGATGAGCATATGCCTCTGGCATCAGACCCAGATAGCGAAACCAGTGAGGATGACTGACTGTTCCAGGTGTTTTTCTCACCCAGGGAGACTTTGGATGGGGAGGACCCTCCTAGGAAGTTTCCTACTTCCACCCCACCCGACAACCCAAGCGTTTATGGACGTCATGCACCACATCCAGTCCATTATGGGCTGGGAAATGGAGGAGCAGGACCGAGTGGCATCACCTGGCTGTATATTTAAGGCAGCTGAGATGCCCCCCTCTGTGGTGGTGACACCGCTGTTTGACTCCCACAAGGATGTCACCAGGGCAGCATGGAATCACCCCTCTTCCACCCTCCACTGCCAAGAAGGCGGACCATCTTTACCATGCCCCTGCTGGTAAACCCTTCTTAGGGAGTCACCCCAAGGCTGATTAACTGGTCATAAATGCTATGCATGAGTGTACCAAAAGCCCCACCACCTTATGCCCTTCCCCAGACAGGAGTCTCGGCAGTTGGACTGCCTCAGTAAGTGCATATTCATGTTTGCTACCCTGGGTATCCAGGCCATTAATTACCTGGCCTATAAGATCCAATATCAGAATGCCCTCTGGGGCCAGTCCAGGGACCTGGTGCAGGTGTTGCCAAAGGACCTCACCAAGATGCAGCTCACCCAGCTCTTGAGTCGGGTTCAGATGTTGGCAACCAGGTTCTCCAAGCTGCTTATGATGCCGTGGATGCCTCTGGGCATGGGGCGGCTGCTGGGGACTGCCTCCAGTGCCATTCTTGGCTTCAGGTCTCCTGCTTTGCCTCGGATGTGCAAGCTAGCATTTGAACACCCCTTCTGGGGTTCTGCTTTTTTGGGGGTTTGGACATCATTTCCACTCTGCAGCAGTCTGGGCGAGCCCTTAAGTCAATTCATTCAGTCTGTCACACTCAGCCTAGAGCAAACTACCATTGGTCCTTTTGTCAATCCTCTACTAAGTAGCCCCCAAAACCAGTCTGTCAGGGACCAGGCTCTGCTGGTTACCAAGTTGCAGGGTAGCAGGACTCTCAATAAAGTGCATCCTATCAGATATTTCGCATTGGATATGGGATCCTGAGCCTCTGAACCCTCTGCAGTTCATATATCTGCATGTGGAGAATCCTTGCTAGTAATATAGTTTCAGGGCACATTTTTTATTTTTTAAATTTTATTTATTAAGATCTTGGATAACACCTGTGGCGGTTGCTCATTAAAGGTTCCATGTCAGTTACATAAGACAGCACAAAATTCCAGACATAAGGCAGTGGGTATGGTATACTGAGGCATTGTACAATGTATGCCTCGTCAAGATAAGAGACAGAGTAGGGAGTGGATACAAAGGGAGAGGAGGGGATGCAGGTGCTGTGCATGTAGGACAGGGTGAGAAGCAGGAAAGGATAGGGCATGGGGCAAGGAGGGCAGTGCTGGGAGGAGGAACAGTGGTAGTAGAAGTGCAGTGTCTGGACAATCCAGGGCAGACCATGGTGGGGATTAAGTGCTGGTGACAGTTTACTGCTCCGTGCATTGGCTTTGCAGGGGTACATACAGATCTCACTTCGAGATACAGCTCTTGCAGCAGGTTACACCATTAGGACTGAAGCTGGCAGGCGTCAGGACCCCGCGGAAAAAATTCTAGCTAGCTATCTTCAGCGGGGACCGCCCGGCGTCAGTCCGCCTCCGGCGTCAGGCGTGGTACATAAGGGGCGGTCCGCCAGATTCCCCAGTTCTTTCCGCCGTCGACTTGCAAGTCTCGACCCTTCGGTTCATTTTCTGGTCGCGCGACCACGTGGTAAAGTGTTTTCCTACAGGAAATTTCGTTCTTCGGATCAGTCTTTTCTGATGTCCTCTCCGACCTCCGGTCACTCCTCTAAGTGCCTGTGAGAGCAGATCCCATTCAGGATCCGCCTCTGCCTGTGTCCTGTGCCTGGGCCCAGACCACGACACCGGTCCTGCTCCTTTTGCCAGGGCTTCAATAGCAGAACCGGATCCGGCCAGAAATCCCTCCAGGCTTTTTGTTAGAAAGGCGCCTTAAGACCATGGCTTCTAAGGAATTCATCGCAGAAGGCCCGTAAAGCATACCGAGAAGCACAAGGAGAGCCCTTCCAGGTCCCCGTCTGGGGCCTCTGATTCCCACAGCTCTGGCTCCAGGTCCGACCGCTCTCCTTCCCGGCCAGCTCTCAGCCTCCCCCGCTCGGTGAGCAAATCTTCTGCCTCTTCTCAGGCCAAGACTCCCAGGCCTTCCTCGTCCTCCAAGGCCCTGGCTAAGTCGGAGGATTGCCACCATCACCATAGGTTGGGTTCCGCCATCCTGAACCCGGCGTCAGGTCTGCCTCCCTTCGCCCGATCCACAGGAAGACCAAGGAGCTTACCTCGCTCAAAAAGCCGCGGGACCCGCGCTGGTTCATCTGTCGGCCTCTCGCCATAGATCCCAGAGCTGCCGTCCGCCATGGGACCGTCCGCCAGCTAGGCACTCATCATCGGACTCGGTAGGAGGGGACCGCCGCTCTCACTGAGAAGAGGACCCCGGCGCCCCGACCGACGTTGGTCAGGAGACCATCACCGAGGAGGAGTTTACTCAGCCTGAGGACCAGGCAGGCAACCCGGTCCTGTTGAGACTCCCAGGGCACCTTCACCTACACCCGAAGCCCCTGCGAAGCCGGCGCGGGACCCGGCGACCCCACCGGCGCCTGGGCGCTGCGTCGGGTTTTCCTTTTCAGAGGTGAAGGAGCTGTTTACTTTCTGGTGGGATACCGTAAAAGGACATGGTTCCCATGCCACCTCCGCTTCCTCCTCCTCCTCCACCGGTTGTCCTCCGGTTCCTCGCCCCTTCTCCATCTGGGTCTGCAGGCGGTTACCTCCTCCCAGGAGTCTAGGACCCCTCAAAGGGAGATCGAGAAGAAGGAGAACTCCGTCCAGATCCTCTTCTGGGTCACCCAGTCCCAAGAGACCCAGGCAGCGGCGGCCGCTCGCCTTGACGGAGGACACGGGATCGGACTTCTCGTCATTGAGATCCCCATCTCCCCTCTCCATCCCTTCACCGGACCCACGTGAGCTACAGGGTCTCCTCGGAGGACCCTTTGTTCTCGGATATTATGAGACACATCCAGGAGAACATGGGATGGGATGCGGAAGAGTTAGACCCGAAGGCTCGCCTCGCTAAAGTATCTTCGGTGATTCGGTACTCTACCTGCTGACAAGCAGATGTTGGAGAAGTTGGTCAGAGACCAGGGTCAAGTGCTGGCTAAACACCTGCTCCAGGCGGCCTTATACATGTATGACTCCTGCATCTATTCTATGGCTGTAGCCATCGCAATGCATCACTGGGCCTGGCTGAGGCTTCCCATCTTCAAGGTGTACACTCAGTGCAAGCTGGCCAAAGTCTCTTCTTGAGTACAGACCTCTTTGGCCTTGGGTTGGAAGGTCATCTTGCCAGGATTGAGAAGTCCAACGCCATTCAGAAGAACCTAAGGCCCAGAAACTGAAAAAGAAGATCTTTTAGTTTACATAGAATTTGATGGCTGATAAGGACCACTTGGCCCACCTAGTCTGCCCATGTTCCCTACCTATAGTCACACTGTAGGCCCTACTTGATTTCTGGCTTTACACTCCTTCTCCCCCCACCCTTCCTTGCTTGTGGTTCCCTTATACTTATCCCATGCCTTGTTAAATCCCATTACAATTTTTGCTTCTACTACCTCCTCAGGGAGACTGTTCCAGGCATCCACCACCCTTTCTGTGAAGAAGAGTTTTCTTACATTCCCCTGATTGTACCCCACTCCAGCTTCATTGCATGACCCCTTGTTCTTGTGCATCCTTTTCTCTAAAAAGCTTCCCTCTTGAACCTTATTTATACCTTTGAGGTATTTGAAAGTCTGTATCATATCCCCCTCCCTTTCCTCCAGTCTGTACACATTGAGGTCCTTCAGTCTCTCCTCATAGGGATTTTGATGCAGATCCTGCAGCATTTTAGTTGCTCTCCTCTGGAATGCCTCAACTCTGTCTATGTTCTTCTGGTGATGAAGACTCCTGAACTGGACTTAGTACTCTAGGTTGAGTCTTATCAGAGACTGATACAGAGTATCACCATATCCCTCTTTCTGCTGGTGATACCCTCCCTATGCACCCTAGCATCCATTGGCACTCCTCACTACCTTGTCACACTGTTTGGCTACCTTTAGGTCATCAGATATAACACCCAGGTCTCTTTCCTGTTTGGTGGTCATCAGTACCACCCCTCCATTTTGTACTCTGATCCTGGGTTTCTACACCCCAAGTGAATGATTTTGCTTTTTTTTTTTTTTGCATTGAAACTCTGTTGCCACATTCTGGAGCCGCTCCTCAAGCGTACCTATATCTCGGGGGCTAGAAAAATGAACAGTGTCCACTCTTGCAGATTTTTGTCATCTGCAAAATGCATAACTTCCCTTCTAGGCCCTCTGCAATATACATAAAATTTCAGCTTTTTCAACCACAGGAGCCTCAGCAGCAGTCCCAGCAGGGACAATACCAAACCCTGGCATCCCAAGGCCAAGTTCTCCAGCCAGGGGACAAAAGAGGCTAGAGTAGAGGAAGTGGTTTCCCTGCAGCCCCAGTGGCGGTGCCCTCAAAGCTGCCCAGTGATGGGTCAGGGTGTCTGCCTCCCACCTACCCAATCCCTGACCCAGCTTCCTTTGGGGTGGCTTTGCCACATTTAACCACATTGGTCCATCATTACTACGGACAGTTGGGTTCTCAAGGTGGCAGGTTGAGGGATGCCTCTAGATTTCAAGGCTTTCCCATCTTATTGATCCCATGCTCCATGGGAGTCTTTGGTGTCACAGGACACATTGTCCACCCTAAGGGATGACGTCACTCAGCTCTTTGTGAAAGGGCTGTAGCCCATGTCCCAGATGTCCTGGCAAGTTGGGGTATATGTCCAATTACTTCTTGAACCCAAAATGGATGGAGGACTGCCACTGCATACTGGATCTGCCCAATCTCAATCAGTACATGAGGAAGCGCAGGTTCTGGATGCTAACCCTGAAACAGGTCATACCATCTCTAGATTAGGGCATGTGTTTTGCTGCCTGGACCGCCAGTATTCACTAGCGGCCCCTTTGGTTTCATGCAGAAGGGTTCTGTGTCACTTCAGGTCATGCCATTTGGCTCTTATCCACACCAGAGTCTTCACCAAGTGCATGGCAGGGTGGCATTTTTCTGTGGTGCAATGGCATCAGGGTGTTTGTTTATTTAGTTGATTTTTGTTGACGGAAAGGAGGACTAGACAATTCTGCCTATTTTCAGCCTTGTTCCGGGGAGGGGATACAGATGGATGCCAACTGACACTGGACCAGATTAAGCTGTTGGTGGTATTTTTAGTGAATATTGCCCCTACTGGAAAAACTGACTGATTGCCGGGCTGTGAAAGGAGGCCATGGAGTGGTCCAGGGATCTGACTTTCCAGACCTGCAGAGACTTGGGCCTGTTGGTCAATCTGGCCAAGTTTAAACTGATCCCCTTGCAGGTGATTCACGTCATCAGGGCAAAGCTAGACTCCTGGCAGACCAGGCACTGGATCTTACTTCTTTTCCAGATCATTTAGAGCTGCCTGCAGCTGCTGGGGTACATGGCATCTTGCATCAGCATGGTCCAGAAAGCCAGCTGGTGGATATGATACCTGCAGTGGGAGTTGAGTTGTCAGTGGTCCCATCACCTAGGACACTTGGACCAGCCAGTCACAATGACCCAGCTGATATGGGATGCCATCCAGTGGTAGCTGATCCCAGAACATCTGGTGGAAGGATTCCCATTTCCCCAGAGCCGACCGTCTCTCTCACGACAGATACATTTCGGTGGGGTGGGATGCCTGATGACCACCATGTCCACTGGTTTTGGTCACCCATGGAGTCCAGTCGCCACATCACCCTGCTAGAGCTTTGTGCAGTGCAGCTTGCTCTGATGAAAGTCACTCTGTTAATTATGGATCAGGTCTTGCAAGTCCAGGCGGACAACACCACAACCATGTTCTACCTGAACAGGCAGGGCGGCATGCACTCCTTTCTCCCGAGTCAGGAGGCCATTCTCACCTGGACTGTCATGCTCAGCCTGGGTGCAGATCTCCAGGCTATGCATGCTGCTGGAGTGGACAGTCAGCTGGTAGACTCTCTCCAGCTGTGTGAGAGAGGCATTGCACGAATGATCCCTGCATCAGGTGTTGGTGAATCACCTGTCCTCCCTGTGGGGCACACCTCTGGTGGACCTCTTTGTTTCTTGGCAGAATGCAAAACTGAAGCTGTTTAGTGCCCACACCCACAGTATGGGACATTGATGGGGATGCTCCAGCGAGGACCTGGTCCCAACGCCTTGTCTATGCCTTTCCTCCCATCCCTTGAGCTACAAAGTGGTGGTCAAGTCCTGGAAGAACAAGGTACAGATAATCCTGATAGTTCCAGACAGGTCACAGCAGTTCTTGCACCCAGACCTCCTCAGCCCTGCACCTCACCACTTGGTTCCTTAGCGGCTGGAGTTTCAGATTTGGGTCCTTCAGAAAATGTTCTCCATGTTGTGGAGACCTCACAAAAAGAGTCAACTCACCGGTGCTTCACCTTTAAATGGAAAGGTTTTCAGTTTGATGTCAAGGCAGGAGCTTAATCCTTGCCTGCCCTGTGACTAGTATCCTCAAGTACCTCTGGTCCCTCTCCAGCTGGGGCTGCAAGCAACGACCCTCCAGGTATACCTGGCAGTCATCTCTGCATACTGGGTGCGGGCTGGTATGCCAGACAATGGCTCAAGAAGAAGTTGTCTGGTGCCTTTTCAAGGCCCTGGGCCATCTGTCCCTCTGGTCTGGAAGCACACCAACATGGGAACTATTGCTGTTCCTGGCTGTTTATTGGCAGGCCATTTTAGTCAATGCACAGATGTGAAATGTCACATCTGTCATGGAAGAACTACCTTCATGTCAACCAGAAGGATCAGTGAACTCCAGGCATTTTCGTTGGAGTCTGTATATCTGGTTTTCAACAGGAACAAGGTAGTCTTTCTCCACAGCTCAAAGTTCCTCCGAAGGTGGTATCGGAGTGATGAACCTTCCGGTATAGTTTACCAACCCATCTTCAAAAGCTAACCACAAACTCCATACTCAGGACCTGCAGAGGGCGCTCACTTATTTTAAGGAGCTACGGCTGGAGTTTAGGTGAGGTTCACCAGCTGTTTGTAATGTATGCTGAAGCCATGCAAGGTAGACCGGCAGCAGAGTGGATGATTGGCAGGTGGAGAACATCATGCATTGACCTCTACTGTAGGTTGACTGGTAGGGAGCCTCCTGTAGGACTTAGGACTCATTCCACCATACATTCTGTTGTCTCGGTGGCTGCATCCAGGGACATTCCTGTTAAGGAGATCTGCAGGGATGTCACCTGAAAGTCAACATACACCTTCTCTCCCATTACAGCATCGACCTAGGATCTTGTCAGGATACTGCATTTGGGGCCTGGTTCTCCAATCTCTGTTCACCAAATAGGGGTGCGTCTTGCCCCTTCTCCTGGAGAATTGCTGGAAGTCTGCAACGTGTGGATAGTGAGCGATATCCACACCCTAGAAAAACAGGTTATGGTGTAATCGTAGTTCTAGGAGTGATATGTAGTTCTCATCCACCACTCACCCAAGCCTCCCTGGCTAGTAGCACACATACCATGCTTCTAGCGTGCAAGATCTGACGTCATGGGGCGAAGACAGGATATACCGCCTGGGTAGTGGGAGGAGCTTAGCTTGAATACGTTCTGATGAATCATCATTTCCTGTGGTACTGCCAGCGTGTGGATGTGAACTATATACTACTCCCTAGAACTATGATTACAGGTGAGTTACCTATTTCATTGGCAGTAGGAAGGTGGACACTAGTCCTTTTTCAGAGGAGAGTCCTGAAGGGACTCAGTAATCTGAAAGTGGACAAAGTAATGGGGCCAGACAGGATGTATCCAGAGGTATTGAAGGAGCTCGGAAGGTACTGGCTGCACCTCTGACAGTCCTTTTAACAACTGACTGGAAACAGGAGTGATTCCAGAAGACTGGAGGAGGGCAGATGTAACCATTTCACAAAAGTGGTATACGGAGGAGGCTGGCAACTGTAGGCCAGTCAGCCTGATATTGGTGATGGGAAAGTTAATGGAATCACTGCTGAAGGAAAGGATTACGGAAGATCTTGAATCCAGTGCATTACAAGACCTGAGGCAACATGGATTCATGGGAGGAAGGCCATGTCAAACAAACCTGATAGATTTCTTTCACTGGATGACCAGGGAATTAGATCAGGGTGGGTGGTGGACGTGGCCTCACGTAGAATGTCAGTAAGGCTTTCAACGGGGCTGGCAGTATAGCCTAGAGGTTAGAGTAACAAGCTGTGAATGAACTTGGTAGATCCAACAGACCTGGGTTTGATTCCCTCAACCGCCACTTGCATATACCGTGTGACTGAGCAGGTGCCAACCACCCAGTGCTCCTGGCTCATCCCTGAAAGCCGGTACTTGTGCCTAGTGTGCCTTACCTGATTACCAAAGAATGAATAAACACCATTCTACATAGGAGCTACGTAAGGAAGCTGGGCAGCTTAGGGTGGGTCCAGAGATAGTAAACAGGGTAAGAGACTGGTTGGGTGATGGGCAGGAGGGGTGGTAAATAGAGTTCACTCTAGAGAAGGAGGGTGACCAGCAAGGTGCCTCAGGAATCTCTACTGGGACCAGTCCTCTTTAATGTCTTTATAAGTGACATTGCAGTGGAGCTGGAAAAGAAGGTCTGCCGCTTTGCAGACAACACCAAAATCTGCAATTGGGTGGACACTCCATGGGGTGGAAAGAATGAACAGAGACCTTAGAAAATTCAAGGGTTGTCAGTATGGCATCTGGTTTTCAGTGTGAAAAAGTGCAAAGTAATGCACTTAGGGCACAGAAACCCAGGGCAGTGTACAGAATGGGTGGAGAAGTAGTGATGGCCACCAAACTGAAGTGACCTGTGGGTAATCATATCTGATGACCTAAAGGTGGCCAGGCACTGTATCAAGGCAGCTGGGAGGGTTAATGGAATGCTGGGTGCATAGGGAAAAGGTATCAACAGCAGAAAGAGAGAGGTGTTGCTGCCTCTGTAGATCGCTAGTAAGACACCCTGCCCCGGGAGTACTGTGTCGAGTTCTGCAAACCACATCTCTGGAAGGACATAGAGAAGAGGCTGTCCAGATGAGGACAGATAAATGGTGCAGAGTCTGCATCAAAAGTCCTACAAGGAGATACTAAAGGACCTCAGTATGTACACCCTGGAAGAGAGGAAGGAGGGAGGGATATGATAGAGACCTTTAAATATCTCACAGGGCAAGTAAAGCACAGGAGGGAAGTATTTTTTCAGAAAAAGGGCACCTGACAATGAACTGACATGCAAAGAAACTGAAGTGGGGTAGATTCAGAAGAGATGCTATAAAGTACTTCTTCAGGGAAGTGGTAAATGCCTAGAGCAGTCTTCCAGCAGAGGTGGTGGGGCGAAAACAGCGATGGGGCTCAAAATGCATGAGATAGGCACAAGGGAATCTTAGTGGAAAGGAAGGTGAGGTATCCAGAGATCAGATAGGGTCTGCTGTTTTACTGTAGGTGGGAAAAATGGGAGACTAGGTGGACCAGGCGGTTCTTATCTGCCATAAAATTATATGTTTTTACACAACACAGTAGTACAGCATTCTGCAGCAGAGTTACTGCAGAAACCATTTGCCATGCAGTAACCTGAGAGACTGGTGTTGCATCCTGTCACTGTCTACTGTACAGGCATAAACAGTTACTTTGGGGGTAGAAGGAATATCCTGAAATATTTTTCAGAAAGAGTAGTGTATTTGTGCAACAGACTTCCATCAACTGATACTGCCTTTGTCTTCCAACTGCTCAATTTCCAACGCAGAATGAAAAAGGCAAAATAGGGAACCCTTGCCTCATACCCATGTGCAGCTGGTACATAAATCTGTATATTGTAACCTGTTGATTAGCAGCAAAGTACAGGGAGCCTGGTTCAGACATTTGACCCATTCAAGAAACCCTCACAAGCTCAGCATGCTCTGAAGTGCTAAGGAGGTACTGCTGCTAGACCCAATTTTAAACCTTCCGCATCAAAGGGCAAAACTACTTTTACTTGGTTCTTTTGGCACTGGCAACTTTTGGAACTTGATTTTGCATTGGGGGTTAGTAAGACTATATTGAAACATTTTTCATAAGTTTTCGATTTGTGCAATCAACTGATACCATCACTAACTTTCAACTTTTCAGTTACCAACACAGATTGGAAGAGGCAAAATAAGGCAAACCCACTTTTACTGGACTCTTTTCAGCATTTCTGAAGATCAAGTCATTCTAGTGTGTGTATTATGAAGGGTATTCGCATGAAAACAAGCTCTTTATCCTTCATTTCTTCAGTTTCTCATCATGAGACCTTAGCTGGATTAAAGTTCAATTTCTGACATCATATTTTTTTGGTAGCAACAGAATGTGACTGTCACAAGCTGAAGATTATAACGCTGTCTATGAAATAATAAGAAGCAAATTTCATTCTAATAGCATTTGTTTGTACAGATGTATTTAGGACTAATGGATGCAATGGCTTGCTTAATAACTCTAGGGCCGTCGATCTGCCTTTCGCTTATTTTGTAAGCAATGATGAATGCTGTGCAACATGTCATCTATAGGGATTTCCTACTTGCTGTACTACCCAGTGTGCCCTCTGGCTTCCCTTAGTAAGCAGGAATGTGTGCAGGCTTACTTTGAAGACTTCACTGTCTTCATATCTGCTGTCTCCATTGATAGGCTGTTCCATACATTCACCACCCTCTAGGAGAAGTGTTCCTAATGTTACATGTGAATTTACCACCTCTGGACTTCAAGGCATGTTCATATTCATCATTCTTTTTATTTTTCTTATGATGGCAACTGCCAGTGGTGGAAATGGGAAAGGAGGCCTGGGGAACTCTGTTCGTTGCTTGTAGATTGAACACTTCTGAAAACCAGGCGAAAAAAAGTTCTCAAAATCTTAACCATAAGACATGTAATACTTTAATTGTTGAGTTTGTTGTGGCACGCAGGCAAACTCATTGCTATAAGAGGTGCTATAGGGTGTGCCCAATGAAGAGCTCCGCTTCTAGGTCAGGTCAGCGGCAGGCGAATCAGTCGGCAGGTGCTATGTAGGGTGTGTGCCCAATGAAGAGCTCCGCTTCTAGGGTCAGATGCTATATAGGGTGCCCAATGAAGAGCTCCATTTCTAGGGTCAGGTCAGCGCAGGCTAATCAGTCGGCAGGCTGGTGATGACTCTTTCAGCTATTGGGTGGAGTTGGACAACTTTTCAAAGAACAGAGCCGCACCAGTAGTGGCTCGCTCCAGTCCTTTGATGTTGCATTCTTGCATTGCATTCCTGTTGCATGTTCACACTGCTGTAGCTTACAGCAGTGTGAATCTGCTAAGTCCAGGCTGTCTGCATGCTCCCTCACCCTTAAAAAAAAAGAACAAACCGATGGGGGTGCTCAGTCCTCCTGTTGGCATGCCCTTTCCCAGTTCATTTGCCTGACGGAGACCCCACTTTCTGTCGGCATAATGCCCCCTCTAATTTGTTGTGCCGAGGGGGGTGCCCAACCCTGTCACAGACTTCCCAAAAACAACATCAGGTGGCATGCTGGGAGCCCACTCCAGCATGCCAAATGTCTATGAAAAAGAAAACCTTCCTGCAACATTTTTAATTTTTTAAACCTGTAAACAAGAAAACGGTCCCCGTTGAGTGTGGTAGCCCCTCCCCAACCCGCACCACCCTCTGTGCACCCCATCTCCCCTACCCCACCCCATACTTACCTCCAGAGACCAGCGCAACGATCTTCTGTGGACCGGGAACACATCTGCACTCTTCAAAGCTGACCGCGAACTGAAGAAATGCCAATAAGCTGTATAATGGCTTAAATGTTTTTGTTGTTTTTTTTCCAACTTTGGTGCATATCTCGGCCATTTTGTGAATTTTGTCACCAAATTTTCAATATGAGGTTCTTGAGACCCACCTCATGAATTCAGTCACTGTCATGTGGTTATTCAGTCTAGAAAGGTGATAGTGCGGTCACTGTGGGAAATCAGTGTTTGGGACAGATTACGAAAATCACAGTGACACTGTTTATGTGTGGAGGTCTCAAAATACCTACATTGAAAATTTGGTGACAAAAGTCCATATAATGACTATTCTGAGTGCATTACGCAGTTTCCACGCACACTCTTAACGTCGAGGACTTGTAATATTTTCACTCAAGAGCTGCAACATTGTCAGTTTTGCACACCTCCTTATGGACAGTACAGCTGTCATCGTTCATATCCTGCCCAAAATGTGTTTTCACACATCTTGTGCACAATGGCACGGTCACTGTGGGAAATCAACATTCAGGACATAGTAAGAAAATCATAGTGACAGTGTTCATGAGCAGAGGTCACAAAATGCCTATGTTGAAATTTTAGTGAAATTATTCCACTAAATGACTGTTACGAGCGTGCGTTGTGTAGTTTCCATGTAAGCTAGTACATAAGAGCATTTTTAATATTTTCACTCCGACTCAACATCGCCATCTCTTCATACCTCCTATGAATGGTACAGCTGTAGTTTTTCACATCCTGCCTGAACTGTGTTTTCACATATCTGGTGCAGAATGGCGCAGTCGCTGTGAGAAATCAACTTCGGGACAGATTAACAAAATCACAGTGGCCTGTTCATGAGCAAAGGTCCCAAATGCTTTAATAAGGTGGGGTCACAAAGGCCATGTTGAAATGTAGTGCAAATACCAACAGATGCCTGGGGCGTTAGGGTTTCTAACCATAATGTCCTGTCTCTTCCCCGCCCCCACACATGATGGGGCTCCAGTGCCCTCATCTTCTCTGAACCGCTGACACATTGTCACTCTTCAAAGCTAGATCACAAATTGATGAAACAGATATGCACTTCACTGTATTTCAACAGGAATGTGAATTTGGCAGCATAACTTGTTCTTTCTGCTGGGAACTGTGGTCCTGCCAATCGGTGCGTACCAACAGCAATCCCAACAATGAACTCTGCTATTGACAAATGCTTGTTTTGTTTCAGCTCCACTTCCCTTGACACGCATACAAAGAATGCAAGAGGTTTACAACTTCAATGCCATTCAGAATTCAGAAATAAGATTCAGGTATGTTGTCAAGTTTTCTTTGGCTCAGTTATGCAGTATCTTACAAGTGAAATGCTAGAATTGTTTGCTGAAAGAATGTCAAACTCTCACCTGCATAGACAGAAAGTAGCTGTACAATAGGCTAGGACACTGTAATAAATGTGTCCATAAGTAATTTCTTTTGTAAATTATTCAGCAATGCATTGTGCTTTTTGGGGAGTGCAATATGCCTCGAAACCACCAACATGTTAACATTGTTCATTATCAGTCCGTTAGCATCTGTGTCCCCTTCTCCAGGAGCAGGGCTGCAAATAGGAAGCCTTTCCTAGCACTCCATTCCCAGTCAATAAAAACTAAATAAGTAAATGCAGCAGGTCTTGTATTTTAACTTTAGAAAAACTTTGATATGCTTTTCAGCCTCTTCTTTGCTTGGACTAAGAAGTCTAAGGGTTATCAGAAGGATCATTATAGGGATGAGACTCAGTGGAAAGCAAGCCAGTTGTAGGGACTGTGGGGTGCTCTTCTGAGAACAATGCTTTTTAAGAGGGTCACTGTCCCATCTGCTGGACTTTACAGAGCTCCATGCTCAGCTGGTAGCAACAAGGGAAGAGATATCACTCTGATATACGGATCAGCCTGGAGCCACTCTTCTCCCTTAGAAGCCCACTTGTCCTGGGGGAGAGGAGACATGGGGAAGGGTGGCAGGGCAGCCACATGGAGGTCAACTGGCTCCACAATATTCTGATGGCAAATCTCTTGTTCCCTCCTTGGAGGGCTCTGTACCCGACTCCACTGGGGGACTGTGAGTCAGTCGGGAAATGGAAGTGATGACCTGGTGGCACCAGGGATGAAAGCAGGAAGAAGGCAATTAGGAGAGTCTTAGTGGTTTTGGATTCTATTATCAGGGGAATAGAAGGGTGGGAGATGGTCAGGTGCCTTCTTCAGGCATCGGCCATCTGGGACACAGAGTATGAAGGATAGTGGAGTGGGAGGGTGAAGCTCGGTGTTCTGGTACACTTGGGTACCAACCAGCTAGGCAGCCAGCTTGTGGAGCAAGTGAAACAGAACGTTCAGAGGTTGGGGACAGATTGCAGTCACACTTGGCCTCCCTGGCCTTTTCAGAAATCTGCTCTGTGAAGTAGGGGTGGGGAGGAAAGATAAAGTAAAGCGGGAAGAGGATAAGGAATTAAATGGGTGGTTGAAGGGATGATGTCTGGAGAATGGGTACCACTTTGTGCGGTACTTGGGGACTCCTGTTACAGGAAGGTCTTCAAAGGTGTTGGCCTTAACCTGACAAGAGGGACCAGTGCACTGTGGCAAAAGTTTGATGTCTACACTGGACATTTTAACTAACTGGGAGGACCACAGTAAAAGGAGGAGGAGGGATCTAGCTAGTGCTCCCCTACTCAGGGGACTGGCAGCAGTAAGGTGTCTAAAAGAACACTTGAGGTTCAAATAGGAATAAGTGGTAGAAGGCTAAGGGAGGAATGCTCTCAAGTGTGTGCAAGCAGCAGGAAAAATAAGAAAGCTAAGGAGGATAGAAATGAATGCAGGTGTAGGGTAACAAAACTGCAAAGGGGATCTGGAGCTTTCTGCCTTAATGTCAGGAGTTCCGGTAATAAAATAAGTGAGCTCCAGGCATTGGTGGCAGATACTGAGGTAGGCCAAGTAGCCATCACAGAAATTTGGGCCACAGTAAATAATGACTGGGGCTTGTCAGTCCCAAGTTACTCAATGTTTAGACAGGATAGGGGGAAAGTCAAAGGGGTATAGCCCTGTATGTCAGGGATAGCATAGAGGTTGTGGAGAAACGGATGCATCACAGGAAACAAAGGAGAAACCTGAGTCACTCTGGGTTCACCTCATGGTGCCCTCAGGCAAGAGAATGTGGGTGGGGTGATATGTGGACCACCAGGAAGAGAGAGGTGGGGAGCTTGGGGAAAGAGCTGGTAAGGTAAGTGAAGAAGGGGAAGTGGTGGTGGTAGGTGCTCTGAACCTGCCAGATATAAACTGGGACATTTCGGTGGCCAGGTGCACCAGAAGTCAGGTCTTTTTTTTTTTTACTTTGTTTATTACATTTGAAAAAAAAGGCAATTACATAGAGTACAATTGTCTGTAAGGCATCACAATAATAAAACCATACAGATACATCCAATGTGTATGATTTTATCTGTGGGATACACAGAGCTGTCTCTAGACACGTCTTGTAGATTGCTGCTCAGCAGCACTCCACGTCAGGTCTTTTAATATGAATTTATAGAATTAGCCAGCAGGAGGAGGCCATATGGTCTGTTGAGCCTTGCTTGGATCATGTACGCCTGATCCAGAGGTTACAGGGCCCTCCCCAACCCTGACCTTCCCTTTACCCCGTCACATCCTCTCTTGAACCTCCCACTGTCTTTGAGTGCGACCTCAGATAGGACTTCATTCAGTTCTGACTCTACCCTCTCTTTAAAGAAGTGTCTCCAGACATCTTTATTGAATCTTTCCTCCACCAGCTTAAGACCGTGCCCACTAGTGGTGCTGTTATCACTGAGACAGAAAATTTCCGATATCCACCTTGTTTACACCTTTCAGGTACTTGAAAGTTTAATCATGTCCCCTCCTTCCACTTTTCCTCTGTTGAGTACATGTTGAGTTCTGTCAGTGTGTCCTCATACACCTGTCCTGCTGTCCTTGAAAAATCTTTGTTGCTCTCCTCTGGACTGGCGTAAGCTCCAGCTGCAGTCACACAGAGGATCTGTACAGTGGCAGTATAGCTTCCTCCCCTCTGCTTGTCAACCATCTAGCAGTGGAGCTTGGAATTTTGTTTGCCTTGGATGCTGCCTTTATACACTGTATGACCTGTTGAATGTTGCTGGTAATGACTATCCCCAAGTCATAGATACATACATACATAGATACATAGATAGTGTCGGCAGATAAGGGCCTATGGCCCACCTAGTCTGCCCATTTGAGCTTGTAAGTTCAGTTTGTTTTCCTAGAAGTCTATTTCCCTTACCCCTGACCTCTAGGAATTCCTTTATGTCTATCCCATGCATTCTTAAATCCGTGATTGTTTCAGCCCCCACCACTTCCTCTGGCAGGGTGTTCCACTTGTCCACCACCCGTTCTGTGAAGAAATTCTTTCTCATGTTTCCTCTAGATCTCCTCCCTCCAACTTCATCCCATGCCCTCTAGTCCTGAAACATCTTTTCGCTTAAAAATAGTGTTTTCCTGCACCTGTTCCTCCCTGTAAGATACTTGTATGTCTCTATCATATCCCTCTCTCCCTCCTCTCCTCCAGGGAGTACATGTTCAGTTCCTTCAACCCGTCTTCATAGGACTTGTGATGCAACCCATGCACCATCTTTGTTGCCCTCCTCTGAACCTTCTCTACCCTGTCTATGTCCTTACATAGGTATGGTCTCCAGAACTGTACACTGTACTCCAGGTGGGGCCTCACTAGTGTCTTGTATAGCGGAATTATGACCTCCCTTTTCCTGCTGGTGATGCCCCTGCCTATACATCCCAGCATCCTATTTGCTTTACCTGATGCCTTGTCACACTGTTTCCCTACCTTGAGGTCATCAGAGATGACAACCCAAGATCCCTTTCCTGCTTGGTGCATGCTATATCCTCACCCCCAACTGATATATTGTGCCAGGGTTTTTGTGTCCCATATGCATTATCTTGCACTTCTTTGCATTGAATTTCAACTGCCAAACCCTTGACCATTCTTCAAGTTTCTGCAGGTCCCTTCTCATTCTGTCTACACCCTCTGGTGTGTCTACTCTGTTACAGAGCTTTGTGTCATCAGCAGACACTGAAATTCTGCCTTCTATATCCTGTGCAATGTCACTGATGAAGATGTTGAATAGGACCCGGTCCCAGCACTGATCCCTGTGGTCCCACTGGTCACTCTTCCCTCTGTGGAGTGACGGCCATTTACCACCACCCTCTGTGTCCTGCCACCCAGCCAGTTACCTACCCACCACACTACTGTCCTGCCCACACCCATATTCCCCAGTTTGTGTAATAGTCTTCTATGTGGCACAGTGTCAAAGGCCTTGCTGAAGTCCAGATAGGCCATGTCCACTGCCCTCCCCTGATCCACCTCCCTAGTCACCCAGTCAAAAATTCAATGAGGTTGGTCTGACATGACCTCCCCTGGTGAAACCATGCTGCCTTGGGTCCTGTAGTCCATTGACAACCAGATGTTCCACCAATCTCTCCTTCAGTAGTGCTTCCATGATCTTTTCCACTACCAGGTGAGGCTGACTGGTCTGTAGTTCCCTGCTTCCTCTTTGTTCCCACTTTTGTATAAAGGGACTACATCTGCTATCCTCCAGTCTTTGGTCTCCTGTTTCCAGTGATTGGCTGAACAGGATAGCCAGAGGTTCAGCCACCACCTCTCTTAGTTCTTTAAGGACCTGGGTGCACCCATCTGGCCCCATTGCTTTATCGGCTCTTATTACTTCCAGTTCCTTCAGGACCCTTTCTCGTGTAAAGGGACTTGTGTCCATTTCTGTACCATTCTCACCCTTGTACTCCCTTCAGACCCATTACCCCCTCTTCCTTAGTAAAGACTGAGCAGAAATACCTGTTCAATATGTCAGCTTTACTGTTGTCATCCTCCACGCGGATCCCATCCTCCCCCTTCAGTCTCACTATCCTCCCTTTGTCCTTCTTTTTTCCTTATGTACCTGCAAAGGTTTTGTCCCTTTAACCACTGATTTTGCAATGTGTTCTTCTCGAGCTTTGGCTTCCTTACTGACTTCCCTGCCTCCTTTGTTTCTGCTGGTACTTCTCCTATCCCCTTCTGCCTGTGTCTTTTGTATTGCCTGAATGCAATCTTTTGGCTTTCACTTTCTTGCTACCTCTTTGGAAAACCATAATGGTCTCCTCTTTCTTTTCCTCTTGCTAACCTGCTTAATGCATAATTCTGTTGTTCTTATAATCCCATTTTAATACTGCCCACTGTTCCTCAATCCTCGATTCCTGTCCCATTCCCTTAATGCCTCTTTCAAGCATCTCCCCATTTTCCCAAAGTCCCCCCCTAAAATCCAGGATCGTGTTTTTGTGGTTTGCTTCTGCTCTTTCTGTGATTTCAAACCACAATGACTGGTGGTCACTGTTACCCAGGTGCTCCCCACTGTTACCCCCATCACACTGTCCCTGTTTGTGAGCACAAGGTCCAGTATTGCCTTCTGCCGAGTTGGTTCCATGACCAGTTGCTTGAGGAAGGCACCCTGAAGGAGTCCAAGATAAATCTGCTCCTAGTTGATGCTGCTGCTGGGATGCTCCAGTCCATGTCTGGTATATTGAGGTCTCCAGCCAGTACTACCTCACCCTTGTCTGCCATCCTTTGGATGGCTAGCATCAACTCCTATCTGTTTCTTCCTCCTGGGCTGGTGGTCTAGACCACACCTGTGCGGATGGCTGGCCCCATTTTCCTTTCCAGCTTAACCCACAGTATCTCTCCCCATTTTGTTCCTCCTGGATCTGTGTGGCCCTTATGTCATTTTTCACATACAGTGCCACTCCTCCTCCTTCCTGCCTGCTCTGTCTCTTCTGAATATGTTGTAGCCAGGTATGGCCATCTCCCAGTCATGGTTATCATTACACCAGGTTTCAGTGATGGCCACAATGTCCAGAGTCTGACTGTACCATGACAGCCTCCAGATCTTCCATCTTGTTGCTAAGGCTCCTGGCATTTGCACACATGGCTTTCCATGATTTGACCTCCTAGACTGCTTCACTGTTCTTACTCCAGCCCTTCCTTGGTTGTTCATTTATCCCTGGTTCTCCTTGCTGTCTGCCCTTCTGATGAATTTTGCCCCTTTTCTGCTTATCCACCTTTTGGACACTAATCTCCAACTTTTGCACTGCTTTGCAGAGATAGCCACTCCTCTGGTTCACTGGTTCCATTACTAGCTGTGGGGGTGAGCAGTAGGTACCATCCTTGCTGGCCTGCCACCCCCTTTGCTAGTTTAAATGCTTGTCAATGTAGCATTTAAACTTATCATTGATGCTTGGATTCCCTCCAGGATGGATGCAGGCCGTCAGGCTAGACAAACCTCCATCCCTCCAGATGGGTCACCAATGAATCCAAACCCTTCCTCACAGCACCAGTTCTTCAACCATGAGTTAAAGTTCCTAGTGCATGCACTCTCATGCTCCTTGCCTCTCACAGGTAGTACTTCAGAAAGTGACAGAAGTAGCTACTTGTTGAGACCCCTCCCAGTTTCCTAAACTCTTCCTGAACTTCCTTTGGCTCCCCATTTGCCAAGTCATTAGTACCTAGGGGATAATGACATCCAGCTCACCCTCCTGTCTTGCCTTCCCAGTGATCCCCAGTATCTTCCTTCCATCCCTCCATGCCGTGGCACCTGGTGAGGCACCTCACCTCCCTGTCCTCCCCTCCTGTGTTCCTAACTGGATCCTCTTATGATGGAGTCCCCACCAGGATTCGCTTCCTCCTCCTCTGGGGTCCACTGCTTTCCCCACTGAGGTCACCTCCTTGCCTAACCTCCACATCCTTTCCTTCCACTTCCTGGTACCTCCATTTGGTTGTCCTCATTTGCCAGTGTGGCATATGAATTCTTGAGTGGAATAGGATCTGGGATGTGCCTCTGCCTGACTGCTCTAACCCTCCTGAGCCCACTGTCATCCAAGTGCTCCTCGTTCTCGGCATCCTTTGAGGCAGCTGCATTGGACTGGGTGGTTCCTGGACAGGGGTGATGGTACTCCTGACCCAGTTTACTTCCGCTCTGAGTCTGGCTACCTCATCCTGCAGTCCTGAGAGATGCATGCAGATAGGGCAGCACCTCAGTGTCCAGAAGGTCTGCCTGAATATGGCTGCCCCACAGCCACTGCATTGCACCATTCCCACATTATACTGCAATTCCACTACTTATCTGCTACTGAGCTCTCTTAGTTCTCTTTTTATTTATTTACAGTACTAAAAATCCTGTAACTGATCCTCAGATATATATTTTTTAAGGAAAAAGAAACCAGTAAATAAATAAATGAGTCAAAACACTTGTCGTGCTGAGGTGGTTCGTCTTCCCCTTGTGCCCTCCTACACACCTCTTACTATACCCTGTGTTTAGCTCCTGTCAATCAGATTTATCAGGGCATATAATTAAGAGTTGGTGGGGCGAAAATTTGCAGCAATTAAAGACAGCACAGAATTACACCACCATTTTTTAAATTTTCAACAGCCCAAAAACAATTATAAGTAAAGACAACACAGAAAGAAAGTATAGTGTCACTACAAGCCTACAATCTAAGTTTAAAAGAAAATACCAGTTACCAGTTACTCCTGAAGCACTGAATTGAATATGTTTCTTTCCTTCACCTTCTGGCTTCTTCTGAGAAGATGAACTTCTGTATGCTGCTTTAACTGTGACTAAGCCCCACCTCCAGTTATCACGTAGCTGAGGTCAGAGGCCAGACAATTAACACCCTTCACCCAGCTACAGGACAGTCAGACAAGCCAAGATAAAATTTGCAGCAATTAAAGACAGCACAGAATTACACCACCACTATTTTTAAATTTTCAACAGCCCAAAAACAATTATAAGTAAAGACAACACAGAAAGAAAGTATAGTGTCACTACAAGCCTACAATCTAAGTTTAAAAGAAAATACCAGTTACCAGTTACTCTGAAGCACTGAATTGAATATGTTTCTTTCCTTCACCTTCTGGCTTCTTCTCTGTTTCAGTGATCCTGACCCTCTAAGTCTGTACTCGGCCCTCAGAGTCTTTCTTCCTGTGTGCGTGACCTTACACTTCTTACATATAACCCCAGCTGTCAAATGCCTGACTACCTCTCCAGCTTAGATAGATCATACACCCTTGCCCGAGTCCACCCTCCCATGGATCTTGGTGCCGCCCACAAAGAGGCAACCGCTTTTATATATTTTCAATAAAAGTTTTAAATTCTGAAATTCAAATCCCTGTGTCACGATTAGTGTTTCCTGAAAATTTCATGCTGTTTGGTTTTATAGTTTTCTTTAAATCAGCATTTGTTAACTTGCTCTACAGTGGCTGAAAACAGTGGAGTTATTTCTGTCCTCTCAGTCAAACTTAAGAGTGTGATGACATCATTTTGGAGTAGCTTACTGTTTCAGATTCCCAATCAAAGCAGCACTCTGTAGAGTTTATGGTTTGCTGAGCTCTCCAAGTTTCTTACAAACCCAGTTTCTGGTTTGGGTTTAGATAATTCTGCTTAAAATCTATCATTCTCTTCCTTTAAAAAGCCAATCATTTCAGTTTCAATGCTGAATTGAAGTGGTAGAAATCTTTTCTGAGAGAAATCAAGCTTGTCTGTATTACAGCTTTCAGTTCTTTCTAATCAAAACTCTAATTTTTTTCCCTAACTATATAACAGGGCTGTTTAATGAATATAAAATAAATCTAAGTTTTTTTATTCACAGAAACAGTTTGTCTTTGATGTAACCTTCATAAATTCATTCTTGCAAGAAATTTTTTCCATGTCAGATTGACAAACAGGTGCCTGTCGTACACTGCTGCAGTATTTCAAGCACATGTACAGTCTGAAGTCACTAAGTTCAGTTCTTTGGTGGTTTCTGTGTGAAAATACATCATGTATGTGTATAACTAGAAACACTATCTGGCATCCCAATGCACCGTGTCTCTGTCCCACAATTGAGGCAGCTGCAGTCTACTACCACAGGTCTCCTGCCCTATAAGCCCCCTGCCTTCTGCCCTTCTCCCACATGATCCGGGATTGTGCACCCTGTTGCCTCCATACCCTGCCCTAAAGAATCAGGGCTGCTGCACCCTGCCACTGCCTGTCAAACAGTTGTGATTGCTGCACCCTGCTGCCCTCTCCGGCTCTCACAGTTAGGGCAGCTGCACCAATTGTCCCTGTTCCTGTCTCCACAGTCAGGGCTGCTGTACTGCATTAAGCCCTAGAGTGCCAGGTTCCCTGCTTTCACAGTTGGAGCTGCTGCACCAGCAAAGGATCTGACTCTGATGGCAGGGGGCAGCAGGTGCAACTGCCTCAACTGTGGAGGCATGCAACAGGGTGCAGAAAATGTCCTGAATCTTGTGGCAAGTGGCAGCATGGTACAGCAGCTCAAACTGCAGAGGCATAGGTCTCTTGAGCACAGCAGGCGCAGCAACCCCAACTGTGTAGAAAGGAGCAGGGTGCAGCAGCCTTGTCTGTGGTGACAGAGGATAGAAGACAGCATGGTGCAGAAGCCTCAACTGTGGAGCAGGATACAGGGGGCATCAGGGTACAGCAGCCCTGACTGTGAGATGGGATACACGTGGTGCAACAGCCCTGCCCATTTGGGGCAATGGCAGTGGTAGCATGGTGCAGCAAAAGCCGCACCTCTGGTGGCTAGTGCAGCAGCCAGCTGAGAAGGCAGGGAACCTGGCACTCTATGGCTTAGCACAGTACAGCAGCCCTGACTGTGGAGACAGGAACAGGGGACAATTGGCGCAGTGTTCCTAACTTTGAGGGTGGGGAGAGGGCAGCAGGCTGCAGCAACCACAACTGTTTGGACAGGCAGTGGCAGGGTGCAGCAGCCCTGATTCTTTAGGCAGGGTATGGAGGCAGCAGGGTGTACAATTCCTGACTGTGTGGAGAAGACAGTGGACAGCAGGGTACAGCAGCCTCGAATGTGGAGAAAAGGAAGGGGGCTTGTGGGGCAGGGGACTCGTGGCAGTAGACTGCAGCTGCCCTGACTGTGAGATGGGATACATGTGGTGCAGCAGCTCTGCCCATTTGGGGCAATGGAAAGTGGATAGCAGGGTGCAGCAAAAGCCCCATCTCTGATGGCTAGTGCAGCATGGTGCAGCAGCCCCAGCTGAGAAGGCTAGGAACCTGGTACTCTATGGCTTAGCACCGCGCAGCAACCCTGACTGTGGAGACTGGAACAGGGGTGCAACAGGTACAGTGTCACTAACTATGAGGGTGGGGGAGAGAGGGCAGGGTGCAGCAACCCTAATTGTTTGGGCAAGGGAAGCATGGTGCAGCAGCCCTGATTCTTCAGGCAGGGTCTGGAGGCAGCGGGGTGTACAGTTCCTGACTGTGTGGGAGAAGACAGTGGGCAGCAGGGTGCAGTAGCCTCGAATGTGGAAAAAAGGAAGGGTGTTTGTAGGGCAGGGGACTCGTGGCAGTAGACTGCAGCTGCCTCAACTGAGGGAAGAGACACAGTACGAGGATGCCATATAGTGTTTCTTGTTATCACACACACATGATGTATTTTCACAGAGAAACTACCAAAGAACTGAAATTTATGAGTTCAGACAGTACATGTGATTGAAATACTGTAGCAGCATGACAAACACCTGTTTGTCAATCTGACATAAAGCAAATGTTCTTACATGGGTATATTTATGAAGGCTACATGAAAGACAAACTGTTTCTGTGACTGAACAACATTTAGATTCATTTTATATTCATTAAACATCCCTGTGTTACATAGATAAAACATTGTTTTATTAGAAAGAACTGAAAGCTGTGATACAGACAAGCTGATTTCTCTCAGAAAAAAAGATTTCTACTATCTCAATTCAAGCGTTGAAACTGAAATGATCAGCTTTTTAAAGGGAAGAGAATGATCGCTTTTAAGCTGATTTATCAAAGCATAAGCAGAAACTGGGTTTGTAAGAAACTTGGAGAGCTCAGCAAACCATGAAATCTACAGAGTGCTGCTCTGATTGGGAATCTGAAACAGTATGCTACTCCAAAATGATGTCATCGCTCTATATGCTTGACTGAGGACAGAAATAACTCCACTGTTTTCAGCCACTGCAGAGCAAGTTAAGTGCTGTTTTAATGAAAACCACGAAACCAAACCATGAAATCTTCAGGAAACACTAATCATGACACAAAGACTTGAATTTCAGCTTTTCAAGCTTTTATTAAAAATATATAAAAAAGCTGCATATGATCTTTAACTTCATCCCCAGTGGAGTTTATGAACACATTAAACAACAGTGGGGCAAAACTAGTTTACTGTTTGTATAAATCTAGATGTGAGTATGGTGTATACATTTCATTAATACATACAGTAGCTCAAATAACAAGATTTATACAATGGCTTCTGTGTCACACCTATTGCATACATACATTGTGTGTGTGTGTGTGTGTGTGTGTGTGTATACATACATATATATATATATATTTACTCTCTGCAAAATGTCATTAATGCACCATTAGGGTTCCTTATGATTTTACTTTCTCAAAAAGTAGGAAAGTCTTTGCAGAAAAATGCATTAATGCACCATTAGGGTTCTAGTGGCAAAAGTAGGAGAATTAGATTTTAGGATTCCCAACCCTAAGACCTCACCATCGTCTTCCAACCCTAAGACCCACCCTACATGCAGGAACAGGTTTGAGGGTGTGCCTTAGGCTTGAACCCTATGCTCATCCCATTCAAGAGTACGTAAACTATGTTGGGCACAGAATAACAAAATTAGGTAAGTATTAGGTTTCACAAGCCCCAAGGCACACCCTAACACCTGTTCCTGCATGCAGGGTAGAGTCATAGGGTTTGTAGCCAAGGGTGGGGTTGGGTCTTAAGGCTGAGAGCCCCAAAATATAAGTTCCCTTATTTTTGTCGCTAGAACCCGATGGTGCATTAATGAAGTTTTTTTTTTTCAGGAGAATTTCCTTACTTTTTGGGAAAGTATCACCATAGCCGTAGTCTATCCATAAGTGTAGTGAGATTGTAATTAACCCTTATCTCCCTGTGGGGAGTCCATAATGTTGTCCATCCCTCATTTACATATGGGAGCACACAGCCCTCTGGCCTCATGCTGCCCACTACTCCATTTGGTATCCATATGTGCACGTGGGAGAACAGGGCCCTCCATGCATGCATATTGTAATTGTCCTTCATTTGCATGTGGGGCCCTGCACTCCCATCAGTACAATAGAGACATTGCAATTAACCCTCATTTCCCTGGGTGAGAGGCCCTGCACTCCCATCAGACCATAATGGCCCAATATCACAGTCACTTTAGCCCCATTCATAAAAATTTCCCATGCAACCTTAAACAAGGCCTGGAAACGTGCATAGCAGCTTAAAAGTACACCTTGTGTACTAAGCTGTGAAATCACTGATGAGTTCGTATCTCGAATGGTTTTCGAGATAGCTGCCTAAAGGTACCTCTCACCATTACAGTGTTATCCTATGGGAAATTACTAAACTTCAAAATCTTATAAATATGGAACAGATGAGCATTTTCACACCAAACCAGCAAAAAACACATGTGTGGGGCAAGCCCTTTGTACCCTGTAAATTTCAGCCATAAGTGCAAACCTTTTGTTTTGACAAGTGACAAATAAACAGATATTTTTGTAAAAGTAGTGTCGCAGATTATGGCAGTACCCAGTTGTTTCACTAAACAGTGCCATACAGTTTGCTATTATTAACCCGGTGGCCGAAAACAGTGCCTAGGTTTGTGATGCTTTCACATTACAGCAGTAGTGTCGCTAATTTGCAAAAACTGGCCAAGTAAAATAAATATATTTCTGGGCACTTTTGGGCAAAATGAATCCTAGAATCTGATTCCTCGGTCCAGTTAGGTAACCACAGGTGTTGATTTTTCCAAGGAGCAGTAATTTTCCAGTTTGTTTTCCTCATCACTAACAGAAAACATGATAGCAGAAGCATGAAAAACATTTCTCATCTCGCGAAAGAAACATACTTTCGCATAGGACATCTAATTTTCACATAGAAAATAATGAGAAAATTTGAAATTTAATAACTTTTGAATGGATTTACTGCATATCTTTTCACCAGACCTTCAAAAGGCACATCTGCTATGGTACCTGACAGTGCAAGCAAAATTTCATCGAAAGCAGTACAAAGTTATTAAAATCAAAATTTGGGGTTTTAACATAGAAGTGATCGTTGAACCTAATATAAGGAGCACTACCATGCCTATGATATATTCATGGCAAAAAAAAGCGTGAATGCCCCTTTAGAGTTCCTTATGGTGTTACTTTCAAAAGTAGGAAATTATGGCAAAACTGCTAATGCCACATTAGGTTCTACAACAAAGGTCGGAGAAATTTGAACTTGGGGATCCTACTTAGAGATAGTTCCTGCAGTAGGTCATAACATATGGGACTGCACCCCCTGGCATCAGGACCATACAGCAAACTTTCCAGCAGTGCCTGGTGGGGGACCAGCACACGGACCTCCGTGACAGACATCAGCGTGACCCTATGTAGTGGGCAGTCCCCATGCCTGCCTTCCAGTTCTTTCCAAATATTGACCTGGAAGTTTCTAGCAGTAAACGCTGCTCAGTTGACAGCCATTTTGCCTTTTTCCTTGCTTAATTTCTCTCGATTCCTTTTCTTTTATGTCTTCTCCACCTCTGACATCAGACTGAGAAGAAGTGCGCACGCAGATCCCTCACAAGGACAGTCACTGTCTGCCTCTTTGCCTGGGCTCGAACCGTGACATTGTGGCCTGTCCTGACAGCAACCCTTTAATCAGGCCACTTGCAGACGGAGACAGCAGGCCCTGGAGGCCCACCTTTGAAGACCAGAATGGCCTCATAGGGAAAAAAAGATGCAAAAGCTGAGGGACACTGATTCTTCCTCTTCTTCTGAGTCGAAGAAAAAAGAAAGATAAGGAGAAATATTGAGAGCAGGAGCACCTGGAGGGTCGAGATTGGGCCACAAGTAAGCCCTCGACCAGTAAGGCCATTCCACCGCTGTCTGCCCTTATGGTACCCAGGCCACATTCGGAATGTCTCCAGGCCTTTCTGCTCCTTTTCTCCCAATATCTACCAGTAAGTTGTCCTCCAGTGGATGTCTGGTCACTGCTGATAAGTCAACCTCTTGCTCCTCCAGAGACCGCCCAGCTGTCGATAAGTCAGGTTCCCAGGTTCAATCTGGGACCTGCGTGACTATGACCAATAAGCCATTCAAGGGCCTTACCTCCTCCTCCTGGGTCCCTCTTTCTTCTGGTAAGCCAGCCGCCCTCTGCCTCTGACGACCGCACAGATTCTGCTCTCCCATCGGGCTGACACCACCTCACCCGACATCCGGTCGAGCATGCCGATGGCTATCGGCTAACCCTCCCTCAGGCCCTTCCTGGGTGGGAGCCTTCCTCACCACTTCCTCTGCTGGAACCTCCCACCCCAGTGGTCACGCCGGGTATGGAGGGAGAAGTGGGACCTCTGGAGGTGGCTCTATCTTCCCCACCCCAGATACTGTGTCCCAGGTCCCCCTGGGGACACTGGACCCTGGGCTCTGGTGCCAAACCTGACCGTTCACGGTTTCCAACCCACCTCTTCCTTGCCAGACCGTCAGCGGTACTTCTGTCAGGACCTCTGCTGCCATCTTTGCCTATTCTAACATCAGGGGCACAGATGGGCATTTGATCGATCCCCTTCTATCAGGACCCTGCATCCAACCGACACAGGATTTATCGTGAATGCCAGGTCCGACGCCCACACACAGAGATGACCGCTGGTCTAATGCTGCCCCCCATGTGTGCTCCTCTAACGTCTGTAACCCTGATGCAGGATTTGCTTCCTGGGCTGTCTCATCTGCATTCTGTCCCAGGATTTCATCCTCAGGGCTCACATCAGCCTATCCTCCGTCTGGCCCGATGTTGGATTTTCAGCCCCACTCTGTCTGTTTAGGGTACCATCACCTGGGTTATCCATATTTCCAGGGCTACTCCCACCAACATTATCATAAGTCGGTGCACCCAGTTACCACTTCACCCGCCCATATGCCTCCTCCACCTCCTTCTCCACCCCCTCGGCCCCACATCAGGATTTTCAATCCTTAATTCAATCCTGGTGGAAGGAGGCCAAGTGAGAGCTGGTTTCAGATTTGGAGAGGTGCCTACCAGCCCTGGTAACCACTCCTCCACCGCGTTCATCGTCCCCAGTTAGCTCTGTCTGTCTGTTCGACATTGCACATTTGGGCTCTTCACCTCAGAGGCCACTCTTCCAGACTTCAAACCCCTGAGGAGCATGGTTTTAGGACTCAAGGAGGATTCCTCGAAAGAATCTTCTGATGAACATGCCTTCATGACTAAGGGCAAGGAATCCTGCAATTCTCCCCTAGAAGATACTTCCCTCCTTCATGGAGTTATTACAGATTATACAGCAGTTTAATGGCTGGAATACCAAAGGTCTTGGCCCTAGAGAAAACGTCTCACAGAACAGCTGGATCTAGAGACCGCTTCTCCTATCCCTGTTGCCCCTTGGGCAACCCCTCATAAAGACCTCACAGTACTGTCTGGCAGCTGCCCCACTCTCACCGGCTGTCCCTAAGAAGGCAGACCAGATTTGTCATGCTCTGGAGGTGTTTCTTCTTTAGATACTCACCCCAAAGCCAACTCCATTGTAATCACAGCTGCTCATGATCGCTAAACTGCTCCAAGCACATGAGCACCCCGACAAGGAGTCTCAGCAGCTCGACCAGTTTGGTAAAAGATATACTCTTCCGCTTCTTGTGCTTATCGTTCCCTCAATTAACGCAGCATATGGTCTTGTTCCAAAAAGCTACCATGGCCAAGCTTGAGGCCTGAATACAATCCATTGAATCTTCAGATCTCGAGGAGGAGCTTGTGAAGGATTTGCACCTGTCCAAAATTTCCTGTCGGCATGAGCTTAGGGCTACATATGATTCGGTGGACATGGTAGCCTGCTCCTTCACTATGGCAGTGTCCCTTCGAGGCGGCAGCTACTCATCTCTGGCCTCACTAATGATGTCCAGGCTGTGATTCAGGATGCCCTTTGGGGGCTCGTTCCTTTGGAAGGGACAGAAGATATCATGGGCCTTCAGGACAGTGGTCAGGTCCTGAGGTCCATGAGGTCTATGTACCTATTGGGCTTGCAGAAGAAGCAGCCCTTTCAGAAATAGACCAAGAGGCAGGGTAAGCAGCCATTCACCAGACAGCAGGATGAAAGAAAGGCCACGGGTCCCACCCTCTCCTCCCTCTTGCCTCTAAATCTCAGAAAGTGTCTGGGGACCCCCTCGGGCCCTCCGCTTCCTGACTGGCAGCTCTCGCACTTCTCTGTTTCCCTGGAAGGAGCCAGTGGGAGGATGGTTCATCTTCTCGTGCAGGAGTGGAGGGCGTGACCTCAGATGCATTGGGTCCTTCAGCTCATCTCAAAGGGCACACTTTCTAGTTTCTGGAGTTCTCTCCAGAATCCCTTCAAATCGCTCATCCTATTCCCACACCAGGCTCCTCTCATTGTGTAGGAGATTCGGACTCTAAGACAGCAGGTGGCCATAGAGAGCCAGTCCCTCTGCACCAATGTGGGAAAGGGTTTTACTCCCACTTTTTCCTGATGCTGGAAAAGACGGACGTCCCTCATCCCATCTTAGATCTCAGCAGTTTTAACCTGTTTGTCAAGTACAAAAGGTTTTGAATGCTGACTTTACAGAGCCTCCTTCCTCTTCTGCAGATGGACCATTGGCATTGCACACGGATGTGCAGGATGCTTATCTGCACATTCCAGTGTTCACGGGCCACCGCGCCTCATGCGTTGTTTCAGCGGTGCACTTCCAGTTTACAGCCCTCCCTTGGTCTCGGCACCCCGATTTTTACCAAGTCCCTTGCAGTGGTGGCAGCGCTTTGCATCATCAGGATACAGCAGTTTTCCCTTATCTGGACGACTGGCTCTTGTCAGCTCCATCCAGGGACAGCCTTTTGGATGCCCTCTTGGTCCTATTCTCGCAGCTGGGGATCACAGTCAGTGTTCCCAAGTTGACCTACCCCCTCAGAATCTACAGTTTATCATGGTGGTCCTAGACACAGTCCAGCGCAAAGCCTTCCTCCTCAGGACAGGGTGGAAGTTCTTCAAGAGCAGGTCAACCTAGTGACCTCTTCCAAAATTCCTTCCGCCTTGCTACGTCTCTTGGGTCTGATGGCAACCTCCATCTCCACGGTCCCTTTTCCAGGTTGCATGTCGGATCACCCAGTGGACCTTGCATGTCCAATGGGATCAACGCCTGGACATTTTGGACCATTCAGTTCTAGTCTCAAGCATGATCAAGAAGGATCTCCTTTGGTGGTTGGTCTTCTGAATCTGTCCAGGGTCTTCTTTTCAGAAGTTCCCACCTCTTTGAGCCCTCACCACTGACACCTCCTGTCTGGGCTGGGGTGCTCACCTGGGGACCGCTGGACTCGAGGTTTGTGGTCCCAGTTGGAGATGTCACTCCACATCAGCCTTCTGGAGATGAGGGCAGTTCTTTATGCCTTCAGGACTTTCAGCCCATCCTGTCAAGGGGAACACTGCCAATCCAGATGGACAATATGTCAGTAGTCTGGTACATCAACAAACAGGGAGGCACCAATCATACCCCCTCTGCAGGAGGTGATGTGGAACTGGGCAATCCAGCACAATCTAGTTCTCATAGCTGTGCATATCCCAGGCATTCAAAATGTCTTGGGGACAGCCTCCATTGGATGTCATCCCCTGCTCATGAATGGGAGCTCAGTCAGGAGATAGTAGACTCTCTCCTCTTTTGAGAAGGGCGCCCAGACATCGATCTGTTTCTTCTCCATTTAAGCTAAAGCTTACCAGCTTCTGCTGGCTCGCTCCACAGCCTGGTGCTTTCACGGACATCTCATCACTGTGTTGGACAGGGAGATTCTTGTATGCCTTCCTCCCTTTCCCATTCTGCAGAGGGTACTTCTAAAACTCCAGGCAGAGGGAGCCCGGATGATCCTGATTGCTCCCTTATCTACAAGGTAAATCTGGTTTCTGCTCATACAACAGCTTTCAGTGGAACCCCCAGTTCCTCTTCCTCTCTGACACAATCTGTTGACCCAGGACCAAGGCAGGCTGGTGCATCTGGGGCTCAGGACCCTGCATCTGCATCGTGGCTCCTTCAGACATAATTAGGTCTCATTTTGGGGTTTTGCACAAGGTCGCTCAGGTCCTGGTGTCCTGATGGAGCGAGGAAACCCTCCACCAGATCCACCCTATGCTAGACATGGAAGCATTTTTCCATTGGGCGCGTCTAAAGCATGGGACCTATTTACATGCTCAGCTCCACAGATTATGGAATATCTGATGCACCTGTCAATTCTGGTCTCTTATTCATCCCTCAAAATTCACCTGTCTGAATTTCCATTTGAACCCCACCCCCAATTCTGTAACCGTACCACACATTGGGATTTGAATTTTGTGTTAGAGAAGCTGGCCTTCCTTCTTGAACCAGCGATGAGAGCTGTGATATCGCTACCTCTCTTGGAAGCGCTGTTTCTAGAATTGTGGATATGTTGTTCATGCACTATTTGTCATGTCCCTTTCCCATTGAAGGATTGCGGAAGGTCTTCCATGCTGGCTCCACCCACCCACCCGGGTGGTATATCCCATAAACTCCGCCCCATGACACTGAATCTTCCTTTCCGCTAGAAATTCAAATTTGCCTCCTTTGTGCTCGCATTTGTAGACCCTGGTTTCAAACCTTTGGTTATTCCAAAAATTTGCCTTGTTAGCGATCGTGACTATTTTTCTTCGACTATGGAAGACAAGTCTTTCCCCAGAGTTCGCGGTGTTCATATGACCAGAAGATGTCACGCACCGGCCCGGACACCAAGGCAGGCTCACTGTTCGAGTGTCGACTGATGACACCTTGAAATGCGACATTTTTGCATTGCATTTCAACCTTAACGCCCTCGACAACCATCTTGCATACCTTAAGTTGGGGAGACATGAAGAACTGATTCCTCTGGAAAAATCAAGGAGGGCCATTGGGTGGTTTCCATGGCCAGGGATCCACTGAGCAATTGGAGCGCATGAAAGCCTTTAAAAGGAAGCAACTCATGTCACGGAATCTACCTCTCAAGCTTCTTCATTCCACTCAACCTGGCTTCACCTTCTTCGGGTTCTTTCCGAGAGTTGTACCAGTCTCCCTGACTAAGGGTGAGAGCCCTCTTGGCACGCGCACTCCCTCTCGGTTCTGTAAGGGGAAAAGGACCGGGATTGTCTTCATCTCGGTGAGACACTCTTGAGATCAGGAGGATCTTGGTCCCAGGAACGGCCGTTTCAACCTTGGTCAAATTGCCTCTTCAACCACTGGCTTCTTGGTCTTTGCCGTCTGGCCAGTTGACAAAATGTGATTAGCGATGTTGAGATTATTCTCAACCCGATCGACTCTTTGCCGGCGACTCTCTCGCGCTTGGACTCCGGTCCTTTCTTTCACTGATAGGAGACTCGCCATGCAGGAATCCCATCAAGAAAATGGTCTAGCCCGGAAAACACTGGCCTTGCCAGAGTCTTCCTATCGACCGAGTTGACCTGCCCACTCTCGATTGAGGTCTAGGACCCCTCTACTGACAGGCAAAGGAAGAGCCATAAGTGCTCTAAGAAGAGGTAACACCATCGGTCGTCATCATCCTCCTTGGATGAGAGGGCTCTGGCAGAAACTCCAGCACTATGGGGACCTCATGTGGCAACAGCTGATTTTGACTGGGCATAACCTACCCCAGCTCCTACCCCAGCCATCCTTGGCTGTCATCTCCCAGGCCAAGCCGACTCCTACACTGATCAAGTCAGTTTCTCCGCCCGGGGCAGCGAAATCTCCGGTTCGGCCTAAACCGGTCTCTCCACGTATTTGTGGTGGAACCACCACCCAAGCAGCCTGTGGCAGGGCTTCTTCTAAGGAAGTTACACGGACACGGTCTTTCCCTGGCATGTCACGGTCACCCCAGAGGCACCCTCAGTGGGTCAGTGGTGATCTGGGCAGGCGACCATTGTATCCGGATTCTTGGTTTGGATGAGACCGGCCTCCATTCTCATCAGAGGATGATAGATAAATCGATTGCAATAGAGACAGAGGAGAAGGTCCTTTGTACTTTCAGGGCATTCTTTGCCTCATCTCTGAGTCTACAGGGATGCCCTGGAGCCTTTCCAGAAAAAGGCGGAGTACCCTGTCACGGACATCCTCAGGAGAGGATACCCTAACAGAAGCCTTTCCTGTGGCGAGGCCATAGTTGGCCTGACCTTAGAACTTAGGCAGCACCCTGCCTCTTGTTCAGCTCCGTCTCCCGTGTGGCTCGTCAAGTATCACGGTGCCCATGGGATCCCCTGCAGGGTTAACAGAGCACCCTTTGGCGAGAGCCTTTTGACCGCCTCTGTGTTCAGGCGCACTGGCAGTTCTAATGATACTGACCAACCTCCGATAAGGAATACAAATATTTGGATCACTCGGCTCAGAAGGTCTATGCAGCCTTGTCTTTAGGCCTTCATCAGGCAAGTTCAGCTGTCATCATGCACACTTCTCCCATACCCTCTTTGGGTCTTTGGATGAAGTCCTCCTACACCTCCCACGGACATGCAGACCACGGTCAAGCAAGTCTGGGACCTGGGCTGGGCTGTTGCCAAACAGCAGTTTTAGATGGCCCTGGATATTGGGGATTTTTGTGCCCACTCATTGGCAGCTGCAGTTGCCTCTCACCGCAGGGCTTGCCTGAGGCTCTCCTCCTTCCTGGTGGATACTCAGCACAAACTAGCTGATGTGCCTTTCCTGGGTACCAATCTCTTCGCCCAGGTGTAGCTGGTCACCTTCAGCGTATTGAACAGTCAATGTCACCTTGGACGCCACTTCTGCTAAAGGGTCTTCTGGTAAGAAGCAGCAACAGAAGGAGAAGAAGCCTTTTCAGCACTCTTCCCTGCAGCCCAGCAGCCCTCCTTCCAAGGGCAGCAGCAGGCTCAACTTGGCACCCGACCCAAGCCGGGCCCTCCCAGGTCCATAAAGGAGGCTGAGGTTCAAGTCCTGGATCCATCTCCTCCATGCCTGCTTAGTGACTGGGCAGGGCTGCCACCCTCACTCCCATCACGCCAGCTCTGGGTCCTCCTGGAGCTGGCTCTGCCACTTCTTCACACTGGTCCGTTATCACCATGGACAGGTGGGTCTTGGAAGTGGTGACCAGGTCTGCATCTGGAATTTGAGCAGTACCTTCCAAGCCGAGACCACGCCCATGGGAGGAGAGGGTGTCCACCCACATTCAGTCGGCTCTTGAGATGACATTGCTGAGCTCCTCCTCAAGGGCAGTAGCTCCAGTGGCAGATCCTCCAGCAGACCCAAGCTCGTCTGCAGGTACTTTCTGGTTCCCAAGAGGATGGGGGGCTGTCGCCCCATTCTAGATCTGCACAACCTGAATCAGTATCTCTGGTCATGCACCTTTCGGATGGTCACTGTGTCCCAGATCATGCCATTGTTGGAGCGAAACATGTGGTTCTAGTCACTGGATCTGCAGGACTTGTTCTTTCACATTCCAATCAGTCAGTCTCACTGGCGGTTCCTCCACTTCAGAGTGTATGGGACCCTATGAGTTCCGAGCCATGCCATTTGGCCTGTCATGCCCCACAGGTCTTCACCAAATACATTGCAGTGGTGGCAGCCCATCTCAGGTGTCGGGGGTGTGTGTGTGTGTCAGAATTTGCCCCTACCTCGGGGATGGCTAGCAGCTGAGCTGTGCACAGCATATTTCTACAGCTTCTCATCTGAGCAACTTTAACAGCCATAGAAACAAACTTTTCTACAAGAGAACCCTTTTCTTCAGCTCTAAATTGTAGAGTACTGCAACAGCTACTGTTAGATATAAAAATTTTAGCTCGACCTCCGGTAAAGAAGACCATGGGCCATACTAATAAAGTGGGAGCCTTTGGAAGGAACCCGCCAGAGAGAGAAGGCGGGTGGCAGTAAGGATCTCCATCCGAAGTGCCGTAACATGAAGGCCTCAGCCATCTAATATGGCACTTCTACAGCGATCAAGGGCTGGATCGGAAGATCGAGAATTTGGGACGAATTGAAGCAACTTCACTCCAAGGTGGACATAGTTGCGGAGGAAGCAAAGGAATGATGTGGAATGCCGACAAGGCCCTCATGGCAATGGCAGGTCTCACCAGAAAGTTGTCTACTTAGGAGATGACTAGAGAACCTGGAAAATACGGCAAGATCCGCATCTTTGCCTCTTGGGGTTACCAGGGAGGCAGAAGGGAGCACCATGGTAGCTTTCTTGCATCCATGGTTAAGGACTTGTTACAAACAGAGCAACCCTTGAACTGATTAAGGCTTACTGGATAAATCCTCGTGGCAGCCGTCACAGGGTGGCAACTGGCTCTGTGTTTCCCAATTTTCATGCTTTTTTTCACTCATCGGCAGGCAGAGATTTTTACTGCAACAGGCTAAAATTCTTGCTCCTTTGTCCTGGAATGAATACAAGATGCATCTATTTCCGGATTTAAGTTATGCCGCGAGAATCGTCAAGAAAAGTTTCAGCATAAGGCAAAACTACGTGCTTTTGGGGTTTACACGCACTTCTGATGCCTGCCAGCCCTCAGGATAGTTTATGGGGTAAGATGTATCAATTTTCGAGTCATCGGAAGCCCCAAAGTTCTAGATAAAATAGAACCCAATTTGCAGCAAGGAGGAAGCTACAGACTCTGAGGAGGAACTGGCAACATGAAATGACTACAAGAGGCTATGTTCTTTAATTTGAGTGTTAGTGGGGAAGAGAGAACCATTTTATGCTCAGAGCAAATGTTGAAGTCGTGACCTCTTTTCTACTTTTACTTTTAAACAGTGCTCAATTATTGAACAAAGGTAGGATGACACAGGAAGAGGTTTTTCATACTTAGAGATGGACTGGGTTGGGGAAAGTTCTGTTTCAACGCTGTAGTATTCTTAAAAGAAAGTTTTCTCTCTTGCCTTTGGTTATTTCTGGCCTGAATAGTTAAAATCAGATCAGGATATGGGGCCATTGTTAATGTGGTTTTCTTAACTACACTAATTGCAATAGCTGTATGGTTATGGAGCTTTAACAGTTTTCTTGTTTGGGTAAATCAGATACGATAAACTGTGGTAATGGCTGCATATATTTATATTGTACCGGTTACAAATGGGGATGTTAGCCCTTTCATAGGGTGTACAATGTGTTTTCCTATCCTGGATACCCTGCTCTTGGCTATATATGCCACTTTAGATAAAATGGAATTGTTGGACATTAAATATATGGACTACCCTATTGGGAATATAACTGACATGTACTCTCCAGATATCCCCAAGTGCAGTAACAGGGGCATTGGATGTAGTGTAACTGTAAATGATGTTGGAGAAGTTATCTAAATGTATGCCTACCTGTCGGTGTTGACATGTAATGTGGTATATTTCATAAAGTCAATAAAATAGAAGTACAAAAAAAAAAAAAATTTACCCTACCTTGACATTTGCTCTTAGCAGGTCCCACCATGAGGTGGTGTCCAGGGACCTTGCCCTCCAGACCTGCACCCAGCTGGACTCCTAATCAACAAGGCCAAGTCGAACTTGTGCTGTCTCAGGTGATGTGCTTCATCGGGTGCAGAGCTCAACTCTCGTCCAAGCAAGAGCTTTGCTCCGGTGACAAGGGAGGTTCTCCTCCATTGCCCAGTCATTTCTGGTTGGGCACTGCGCCCTGCCCAGAACTTTCTGTGCCTTCTGGGTTACATGGTGGTGTGCACCTCCGTGGTCTGTTGGGCCGGTGGCACATCGCCTCCAGTGGGAGCTGACCACCCAGTGGACTCAGCGCCACGGTCATTTCGATCAGCTGAACACTGTAACCCAGAAAATGTGGGACGCTCTACAGTGGTGGACTGCCCCAGACGGTTGCAGGAAAGTATCCCATTTGTCCGCCCGAGCTGATGACTGTCCTTGCACCCAATGCCTCTCTCATGGGCTGGGGAGCCCACATGGGCAATGCCTCTCTCATGGGCTGGGGAGCCCACATGGGGACAACAGGGCCCATGGGTTCTGGACCACTGAGGAGTCCCATTACCACATCAACCTGTTGGAGCTCAGAGCAGTCAGACTGGCACTGTCAGCTTTTGCTCCTCAGCTCCAGTGTCAAATGGTTCAAGTCCAGATGGACAATACCACGACCATGTTCTACCTCAATAAACAGGGTGGCATGCATTCCCGTCTGCTCTGCAGAAAGCGCTCCACATCTGGACACTCATGCGCCGTCTGGTGGCAGATCTCCTAGCCATCAATGTGGCAGGAGCCTCAAACCATCTGGCGGATGCTCTCAGCGCTTAAGCGAGACATCCCACAAGTGGCTTCTCCATCCAGAGGTAGCTTACAGCCTGTTCTCCACTGGGGCAAACCAATGATGGATCTATTGCCTCCAGGAAAAACGACAAGCTGAGGCTATTTCATGCATGCCCCCTCAGCAGGGCTCACTGCAGGGGATGCCTTCTTGAGGCTGTGGATCACAGGCCTCTTCTCACCTTCCCTCTATTTCCCTCGATCCACAGGGTGCTCATCAAGGTGAGAAGGGACAAGGCAAGAGTGATTCTGGTAGCCTCAGACTGGCCACGCCAGTTCTGGTATCCAGATCTCCTCAGCCTCAGCTGCAGGCCCCTGGAGCAGCTTCCAGCATGCCCAGACCTGATCTCTCTCAATTAGGGGAAGGTACATCATCAGGATCTTCAGTCCCTGTACCTCACAGCCTGGTACCTGATCGGCTAGAGTTCTAGGCTTTGGGCCTTTCCAAGGATGTCCTCACTGTGGTGGAGGCATCCACAAAGAATCTATCAGGAAATGTTATACCTTCAAATGGAAAAGGTTTTCCATTTGGTGTCAGGACAAGGTCCTGGACCCTCCTCCTGTCCAGTGGCTAATATTCTCGACTACCTTTGGTCTCTCTCCAAGGGGTCTTTGGCCATCGACCCTTAGGGTGCACCTGGCAGCCATCTCTGCTTACCGGGCACGGTCAGTCAGCCAACGCTTGGCACAGGAGACAGTGATCGGGCTCTTTTCAAAGGCCTGGATCACATAACCCCTCTGGTGCATGAACCTCCCACCTCCGTGGGATTTACTGCTGGTACTGGCAAAGCTCATTGGAAGCTTATTCAAACCGAGTGCACAAGTGTGAGCTGTCACGCTTGTCATGGAAGACATCCTTCGGTGGTGGCTATCACGTCTGCCATTTATTTATTTATTGAATTTTTGTTGACTGGGTAGGCCCACTGGGCCGGAGGTCCTTTTTCAGGGGCGACCGGGTAAACATAACATACAGGTAAGCAGAACAGTACAAAATGGGTAAATTCCATATTGTTTGACAGTGAAAGACTTCATAGGGTTACAAGCAGATAGGTGGTGGGGAACATACAGGCAGTGGGACATAAAGAGTTAGACATACAGAAAACATTTTTCATACACTTATCATGTAGAACTAGGGACTGCCATTAGGACAGGGGCTCCAGGCGCTCTCGGTGGACTCCCTTATCTGATCTTCCACAGGGGACAAGGTTGTCCTGCCCCTACGAAATTCCTTCCGAGAAGGTGGTGTCAGAGTTTCACCTTAACCAGGTGTTAACTTTGCCGAGTTTTACCCCAGTTACACCCTCAGAGGCAGAATACAGGCTCCATACCTTGGACCTGAGAAAAGCTCTCTCTTATTATAAGGAGAGGATGACAAAAATTCAGGGAGAGGTTCGCCAGCTGTTTGTCACCTACGCTGCAGCCACTTCTGGAAGACCTGTAGCAAAATGGATGATTGCAAGGTGGATTACATCTTGCATCAGTCTGTAGTTATGAGTTGGTGGGCAAGGCCTCCCAGAGGATAAGAGCTCATTCTACCCACCATACGCTGCATTGGTGGCTGCTTCCAGGGACATCTCCATACAGGAAATCTGTCGGGCTACTACCTGGAAGGCGGCAAGCACCTTCATAACCCGTTACCACATCGACATTAAGTCCGCGGGATGCTGGTTTTGGGGCCTCAGTTCTCCAGTCTGTTTCCCAATTAAGCATTTCTGTGGGGGTGCCTTGCCTCCCTCCTCCTGGAGAACTACTGAGTCTGCCAAATAGTGTGGATGAAAAACATATCCCGCGATCCTAGAAAAACAGGTTCTAGGATCGTGGATATGTTGTTCATCCATACCTATTGGCATGTCCTTGCCCTTTAAGAATCGCCGGAAGTCTTCAAGCTGGCTCCTCCCACCCATCCGTGTGGTCTATACCTCGGCTCTGCCCGTGACACCAGATCTTCCTTTCAGCTGGAAGATTCAGGTTGCCTCCCTCATGCTCGCATTTCATAGGCCCTGACTTTCAAAACTTCTGATTTACCGAACTTAAACTCATTCGAGTTAGCGATCGCGCTTTTGCATCTTCGATCATGGAAGAAAAATCTTTCCCGGATCTCGCGGTGTCCAAAAATGTCGCACAGATTCCCACTCACATGCATCCACTCGCCTCGGTGTCGGCCATGGCACCTCATCCTGCAGCTTCTGCTTTGCCTCATCCCAGTGTCCTGGACGACCGCCTCACGCATCTGAAACTAGGAAGACCAGAAGAGGAGTCCTCCGATGAAGTCCAAAGGAGGCTAGATGGGCAGTTTCGTGGCTGTGGGATTCGCGAGCAACTAGAACATATGCAGGCGCTGAGGGAGAGAAGTTTCCAAGGGATACTTCATCCCTTTCTTTCGTTCCGCTCAACCTGGGCTCCACCTTTTCGGGCTCCTTCAGGAGTTGTGCCGTCTCTTCTCACCCGGGGACAGGCGCCTGCAGGCTCGCACTCCTTCCGATCCTGTAAATGGGAGAAGAACCGTTAAGTCTTTGTCTTGATGAAGGCCCTCTTGCCACCAAGAGAGTCTCAGTCCAAAGAGCATGCAGTCTCACCCTCTGGCTTCACGGATGTTCCGTCGGGCCAGCCAACCAAGATGCGGCCGATGATGTCGAGATTGTTCCCGACCCAATCGACTTGCCTTAAGCCAGCAGTCGGCGACTCCTTAGAAGGACTCGGTCCTTGTCTTCCCTGATGAGGAGACCCAGCCTGCTGGTGTCCCCATCGAGGACCGCTTCCGGACCCCCGGCAGTCATCAGTCCGCCGGTGTCTCCTGAGCGACTGAGTCGGCCTGCCCAATCTCGGTTGAGGTGTAGAACCCCATCGTGTGGAAGGCCAAGGAGGAGCCATAAGCACTCAAAAAGAGCGCCACCAGTCGTCCTCATCCTTCTCTCTGATGAGGAGAGTCTCTGGCGGAAACTCCATCGACACTACAAGGAGCTCATGTGGCAACAGCTGATCTTGTCCGGGCACAAGTAGACTTCAACTCCTACACGGCCATTACTTGGCTTTTGCCTCCTAGGTCAAGCTGACCCCTCCGAGTCAAAACCTTCAGTTCCTCCAACTGCAGGGCTAGTGCCTCACCTCTTCAGCCCAAACGGTCTCTCCACCCATCGTGGTGGAACCGCTGCCTAAACAGCCTGTGGGAGGGCTCCTTCCAAAGAGGACTGACCAGACACCGGGCTTCCCAACGCTTGTCAGTCCACGGTCACCCTGGACCGTCCTCAGCATGTCAAGGGTGATTTGGGCGGCAGGCTGCTATATCCCGACTCTTCGGATTCGGATGTCACGGGCTCCACTCTTATCCTGGGGATGATAGTCGTCCATTGGCCGGGACGGAGAAGTTCCTTTCTCCTTCCAAGGGATCCTTCACCTCATCTCTGAGTCCACAGGGTTGCCCTGGAACCCATCCAGAAAAAGGCAGAGTACCCTCTTACAGACATCCTTAAAAGAGGATACCCGACAAAGGCCTTTCCTGTAGCCGAGGCCATTGTTGGTCGGGCACTCGAACTTTGGCAGCATCCTGCCTCTTGTCCAGCACAGTCTGCCCCGCGTGGCCTGCAAGTACGCAGTTCCCATAGGGTTCCTTGCAGGGTTCACAGAGCACCCTGCGGCCGAGCCTGGTGACTGCCTCTGTGTTCAGGCATATTGGCAGTTCTGCTGACACTGACCGACCTCCCGACAAAGAGTCCAAACTCTTGGATAACTCTGCAAGGAAGGTCTGTGTGACTTCCTGACAGACATAAGGCAATTCTTGTGGAGGGTAAGAAGAAATAAGCTGTTGGTTAACTAGGATCTGCAGCGTATCCTGTAGGTAGAGAACAGGCAGACTATGTGGGCCAAGTGGTCCTATCTGCCGTCAAAGTCTATGTTTCTATGTTTCCTCCTTGGGGCTTCATCGGGCAAGTTCAGCTGTCATCATGGCACACTTCTCTCAAGCCCTTCTTGGGTTGTTGGACAGTCCTCCCATACCTCCCTCATGACATGCAGACCACTGTCAAGCAGGTCTGAGACAAGAGCCAAGCTATGGCTAAGCAACAGCTCCAGGTGGCCATGGACATTGGTGACTCTTGTGCCCGTTAGTTGGCTGCTGCAGTGACCTCTCACTGCAGGGCTTGGCTGGAGACTCTCCTCCTTCCTGGTGGATACCCAGCAAAAGTTAGCTGATGTGCCCTTCCTTGGGACCGACTTGATTCGGCCGGGAGTGACCAGTCACCTCACGCATAGAGCAATCCAACTCCACCTTGGATGCTACTTCTGCTAAAGTTCTTGGGCAAGAACCAGCAGAAGAAAAGAAGCCTTTGGCACTCTTCCCCTGCGGTTCAGCAGTCCTCCTTCAAGGGGGCAGCAGCATTAGCAGCAGGCTCAAGCTTGGCGACTTTAGCCCAAGCCTGGACTCCAACAGGCCCTTATAGGGGCCGAGGCACAGGTCCTTGAGTCTCCTTCTGCAAGCCTGCTCAGTGACAGGGTGGAGGCTGCCACCCCTTCTCCCATCACGACAGCTCTGGGTCCTCCGTGGGAGGCCAGCTCCACTTCCTTTCCACCTGGTTCGCTGTCACTTCGGATGGGTGGGTCCTAGAAGTGGTCAGTCAGGGACTGCCTCTAAAATTCGAGCAGTACCCTCCCAGCAGACCCTCGCCCCTCGGGAGGAGCAAATCTCCACTCACACCCAGTCGGCTCTTCAAGGCGCGTTGCTCAACTCCTTCTCCTCCTCAAGGAGGCAACAGCTCCCATGGCGGATCCTCCAGCAGACCCAGGCTTTGTCTACAGGTACTTTCTTTTGCTCAAGTGGACGGGGTGCTGATGCCCCATTCTAGATCTCCATGACCTGAATCAATATCTCAGGTCTTGCACCTTTCAGATGGTTACTCTGTCCCAGATCATACCATCCTGGAGCGAAAACGTGGTTTTGTTCACTGGCTCTACAGGCGCATTCTTTCATGTCCCAATCCGTCCATCCCATCAGCGGTTCCACCGTTTCAGGGTCGAGGGACCCTGTCGAGTTCTGAGCCATGCCGTTCGACCTGTCATCAGCCACGGATCTTCACCAAATGCATTGCAGTGGTGGCGGCCCATCTAAGGCATCAGAGGATCAGAATTTACCCTGCCTTGACGACTGGCTTCTAGCAGGTCACTCCCTACAGGAGGTGGAGAGATCAGGATCTGGCCCTCCAGACCTGCTGCCAACTTGGTCTCCTAGTCAACGAGGCCAAGTCGGAATGTGTGCCTTCTCAGGTGATGGGCTTCATCAGGGCAGTGCTCGACTCTCATCAAGCCAGAGCCCGGCTCCCAGCGGACAGGGTGGAGGTTCTTTCCTCCTATGCCCAATCATTACTGGTTGGGTGGTGGCGCCTGCCCGGGACTTCTGTGCCTTCTGGGTTACATGGCGCGTGCACCTCGGGTGGTCCATTGGGCCCAGTGGCGCATGCGCCCTTTAGTGGGAGCTGGCTGCCCAGTGGACTCAGCGCCCACGGTCAGTTTGACCAGCTGGTCACTGTAACCCAGAAGATGAGGGCCGCTCTCCAGTGGTGGACCACCCCAGACCAGTTGCAGGAAGCGGTTCTCTATTTGGTGTCAGGGCAAGGGCCTGGATCCTTTGTCCTGCCCCATGGCTAACATTCTCAACTACTGTTGGTCTCTCTTCAAATGGGGTCTCGGTCTTGACCCTCAGGGTGCACCTGGCAGCCATCTCTGCTTACAGGCGTGGGCTGGTAAGCTGACAGCGCAGGAGACAGTAATCGGGCACTTTTTAAAGGCCTGGATCACATATCCCTCCGTGCGTGAACTCCACCTCTGTGGGATTTACTGCTGGTACTGGCAAAGCTCATGGGCAAGCTATTTGAACCCATGCACAAGTGTGAGTTGTCACACTTGTCATGGAAGACGCCTCCTGGTGGCTATCACGTCAGTCAGAAGGACAGGGAGCTCCAGGCGCTGTGGACTCTCTTATCTATTCTTCCACAGGGACAAAGTAGACCTGCGCCCCCACCTGAAATTCCTTCCGAAGGTGATGTCGGTGTTTCACCTTAACCAGGTGTTGACTCTGCCAGTATACTATCCTAATTACACCTTGAGGCCGAATACAGGCTCCATACTTTGGACCTGGGATGTGTCCTCTCCTGTTTATAAGGAGAGGATGGCGGAAATTCAGGAGAGGTTAGCCAGTTGTTTGTCACCCACACTGAAGCCGCTTGGCAGACCTGCAGTGAAGCGGACTATTGCAAGATGGATTACATCATGCATAGGTTCTATGCTATGAGTTGGCGGGCAAGGAGCCTCCCAGAGGATAAGAGCTCATTCTCTTCGCCATACTGCTACATCGGTGGCTGCTTTCAGGACATCCCTATCGAGGAAATCTGTCGGGCTGCTACCTGGAAGTCAGCAAACACTTCATCACTAACTAACATCGACCTTGAGTCACGCTGGGATACTGTTTTGGGGCTTCAGTTCTCCAGTCTCTGTTCGATAAGTAGAGGGTGTGCCTTGCCTCCCTCCTCCCGGAGAACTGCTAGGAGTCTGCCAATAAGTGTGGATGAACAACATATACCACTCCTAGAACTACTGTTACAGGTGAGTAACCTGTTTTATGTTTGCTTTTACGCATGTGCAAGAAACATAGTGCCATCATCCGAGTTTTCAGAGGTGTGGCGGCCCTCTTCCAATTCAGGCAGTATGTTTGCAGACGCCGCCGCAGTTCTCCAATGCCTGCTCGAGCTGTCTATGACCAGTCCAAAATGCAGTGGCGTACAGTTGAAAGGGAGCTACGCTTCGAATGAGCAGCGATACGATATCGCCTGCTCATGCGCGCCACACACACACACACACACGCACGCATACTGCGTAAGCTCGCCCTCCCACACACACACGGTGTAGCCGGACGGGAGTGCCCAATCCCCGTCAGCTCCACTGGTTCCTGCCCCAGTACAGGGTGCCACGCTGGGAGTCCACCCCAGCGTGGCAGACACTCTATCGCCGACAGGGTGCCTCCTCCGTGCGGCTCCGCTTCCCCACCAGCCGTGCGCCACGCTGGGAGCCCACCCCAGCTGGCAAACGCCCCGTCGTTGTCATTTAAAAAAGAAAACACCGGAAACTCAAAACGGTCCCTCGGTGTCTGTCCCCACCCGGCCACCCACTGCACACTTGCCTTCCCCACACCTCACTCCTATACTTACTCCGAACCTGGCGCAACGACCTCGTGGACTGGGAACACATCTGCACTCTTTCAAAGCCGACTGCGTAACTGAGGAAATGCCAGTAAGCTGTATAATGGGATAGATAGGGTTTTTCAACTTTGCTGCATATCTCAGGCATTTTGAATTTTGCACCAAATTTTCAACATGGTGTTTTGGGACCCTTTCTCATGAATGATCTCACTGTCAGTGGGCGTTAATCGGCCCTGAAGGGTGATTTCGTCAGTCACTGCGCGAAATCACCTTCGGGACTAAGTAACAAAACGACACTGCCACTGTTCATAAGGTGGGCCCTCAAAAGCCTATGTTGAAAATTTGGTGAAAATTCTAAAATGACTGTTTTACGTAGCGCTGCATTGCACAGTTCCTACGCACACTCCGTAAGTTCGCGAATTTTCAATATTTTCATTCCAGATTTTCAACATTGCCATTTTACCACACCTTCTTATGAGCAGTACAGCTGTTTTTTTTCACATATTGCCCAATACGTGTTTCCGCTTGGGTAGCGCACAATGGCACAATCGTTGTCTTGAAATCAATGTATGGGACACATTAAGAAAATCACAGTGACACTGTTAATGAGCAGGCGTCTTAAAATGGCTATGTTAAAAATTTGGTGAAAAATTCCTAAAATGACTGTTTTACAAGCGCGCATTGCGCAGTTCCGACGCATGCTCGTAAGTTTGCAAATTTTCAATATTTTCACTCCAGATTTTCAACATTGCCATTTTATTACACTTCCTTATGAGCAGTGCAGCTGTCATTTTCACATCTTGCTCAAAACGTGTTTCCGCCCATGTAGTGCACAATGGTGCAGTCGTGTAAAGCAATGTTTGGGACAGATTAAGAAAATCACAGTTATACTGTTCATAAGCAGAGGTCTTAAAATTGCTATGTTGAAAATTTGGTGACAAAGTCCATAAAATGACTGTGTTACGAGTGAGCATTGCACAGTTTTCACGCACCATTGTAAGTTCATGACTTTGTAATATTTTCAGTCCAGATTTTCACCAGTGGCATTTTCCACACTTCCTTATGAACAGTACAGCTGACATTTTTCACAACATGTCTGAAGTGTGTTTTCACACTTTCAGCGCAGAGATGCGTGTTCGCTGTGGGAAATCATTGTTCGGGACAGATAAAGAAAATCACAGTGACACTGTTCATGATTGAGGTCCTAAAATGCCTGTGTTGACAATCTGCTGTAAAAATCCCCAAACTAATTACATTAAGGGTGTACGTTGCACAGTTTCTTTGCACACTCATGACTTCACCAGTTTTTTTAATATTTTTACTGCAGATTTGCAACATTGCCATTTTTTCACCTCCCATGAACAGTATAGCTGTCATTTTCACATCCTGTTCAGAATGTGTTTTGCACCTGTGGTGCTAAATGCCGTAGTCACTGTGCATAATCAGCTTTCGCTAACAAACTGATATTGTCACTGTTCATGAGGTGGGGCACAAAAAAACATGTTCAAAATTTGGAGTGAAAATACCACGAATGCCTGAGGTGTTAGGGATTCCAACCGAATACCCTACCCTGTGAGAGAATGACAGGCATTGGGGTGTGACTTGGGATTCTTGCCTGTAATGCCTCATACCATTCCACACCCTGCAGCCAGTGAGAGGCATCAAGGTATGCCTTGGACTCTTCGCCCCAAAGTTCACCCATTCTCCTGTACCGCACCCATCTCACCTGTATTTCCTGATGGAATGGGGTGCGCATAAGGCCAAAGACCCTAAGGCACACCGTGACACTTGTCAGTGTCTGCAGGGTAGAGTGGTGAAATGGCGGTCCGTTATGCCTGGATTGACTCCAAAGGCACACCCTAATGCCTGTCACTTTCTGCAGAGTGGTGGTGGGGTTGGCTTCAGTTCAGTACTTCACTGCCATTTCTGTTATGCAGCTCTGTAACGTCTACACTACCAATGCCAATGCCAGCAAGCAAACATTCGGCATTGACAAATGCTTGTTTTGGTTGCTATTACTTCTTCTCATGTAAATTTCCATGCTTCAGGCCCTGATGCATAAGGAGCCTTATTTGATTTTTCACAAAGACCGGGTGGTGTTACGGACAAATCTTAAGTTTCTTTCAAGGTGGTTTCTGAATTCACCTTGAATCCAACTGTCGAACTTCTGGTTTATTACCCTGTTCATTTGAACAGAGGTGAGGCTTTTCTTCACACCCTGGATATGCACAGGATTTTGAGGTGTTCCGTCCACCGAACCAAGGATTCCAGAAAGCCTGACCAGCTTTTTGTCACATTTGGCCCTAGGTCCTGGATCAGCTGTGTCTAAGCAGTGCCTATCCAAATGGCTTAACTGCATTCACTTCTGTTATCAGAAGCACAACAAACCTCTGCCGGAAATCTGAAGTCACACTACTAGAGACATGGCTGCGTCTAGCCTTCTTGAAGAATGTTTCTGCAGCGGAGATTTATGTGGCAGCAACCTGGAGTTCGGTCCATGCCTTCAACAAAACTACAGTCTGGACATTGCCTCTAGGCGTAGGGCCAGGTTTGGCCTTGCCGTTCTGCAGGGCCTACTGTCTTAGGTCGTCATGATCTGTTTTTCAGTTGCTCCTCCTCCCGTGATTCTCTCAGTCTCTTTCTGAGTGACTGCTTGGGTTTCAGTCCACATGTTATGACCTGCAGGAACCCTTTCAAAGTAAGATAGCACAGATATGTAAGAACTTATAGCAGTAGATCTTGAGAGAGGTTCCTGCAATAGGTCACATTTTCCTCCCTCCTTCCCCAGTTTTTGCATTTCTTTCAGCTTATCTTGAACTGAGCTCCAGGATTTCATCCTTTCTCCTGTCTTATCCTACTTGGATCTCCCTGGGGAGAACTGGAAGGCAGCGTGGGTACCACCCACTATATAGGGTCACACTGATGTCCATCACATGATGTGGGGTGGGCGGTCCCCCACCAGGCATTGCTGGAAAAGTTTGCCGTGTGGTCCTGATGCCACAGGGCGCAGTCCTACATGTTATGACCTACTGCAGGAGCCTCTGTCTCAAGATCTACTGTTACGGTAAGTTGTTAGCATAACTGTACTTTTCCCAACCCTGAGACCCTACTCCAGTCTCGCTTCCAATCCTAAGACCCCACCCTGCATGCAGCAACAGGTGTGAGAGGTGTGCCTTGGTGTTTTAAACCCTAATGCGCATCCTGTTGCAAGACTAAGCCAACTAAGATGGGTACAGAATAAGAGAATGGGGTGCCGGGTCCTCCACACCATGCTCTTCTTTATTTTACTATAGATATGTGTACAAATTATCACCATAGCCATCTGATTAGCCTACATGGTACAGAAAATTTTCCAATCCCCACCAAAACATAATTCTGGGCAACTGTGATACCATTCTGCACCACAGGTGCAAAAACACATATTGGACAGAATTTGAAAAATGACAGCTGTGACATACATGAAATTGGGTAATAAGAAAGCTATGTTGAAAATCTAGGGTAAAAATATTTTAAATGTGCATAGTTACAAGTGGGCATACCAAAATTGCAAACAAATGGTCATAACTTTTACATTTTTTCATATTTTGACCCCAAATTTTCAACATAGTCTTCTTGTGATGGTACCTCATAAACTCCATAGGTGAAAATGTTTCAATCTGTGGCAAAGTGCCATTCACTAACAGTTGCAAAACACATCACAGGGAGGATGTGGGGGGCTGTACTGTTCATGAGGTGGTGTGAAAAAATAGCTATTTTGAAAATTTGGGTGGAAATATTTAAATTACTAAAGTTACATAAGCGCTGGAAAATTCTAACGACTATAAGAATTTGCCCATTTTAGGGATTGTTTATCTCTTCAACATGATCTTTTAGACCCTCACTCATGAACACTGGCACTATTATTTGTTACTCGGTCCTGAAAGGTGATCACAGCTACCATGAAATCACCTTCTGGGCCCCGATTAATGAAAACAACAGTGACAGTGTTTATGAGGTGGTGTCTCAAAAAGCCCATGTTGAAAATTTGGTAGAAAAATACCAAAACGCCAAGGATATCACCAGAAGTTCAAAATGCCTTTGAAATACATTATATGGCACTTACTTTGATTCTTCAGTTCACAGTTCAGCTTTGAAGAGTGCAGACATGCCCGCTAAACAGAAGATGACAGCGACTATCTTCGGTGGTAAGTATAGGGCAAGGAGGTGTGATGGGATGGGTGTTCAGTGGGACGGTTGGGATGAGGGCGATGGGGAGAGACGATGAGGATTTGAAAAAAGAAAAAGTCTGGGGACTGTTTTTCTCTTTACAAGTAAAAGTAAAAAATATTTTGGGACGTGGGGTGGGTTCCTGAGTGTCCCACACTGATGGAGGGGTTTTAGTGCCGACACGGACATTGGGCACCCAGCTGTTGGCCAGTGATTAAAATCGTATCCCAGGACATTGGGAGTGGTTCCCCAGTGTCCCACACTGATGGGAGGGGCATCTGGGGACAGTGTCCACATTGGTGGGGTGGGGGCTCTGTCTCAGGACACTTTGAGTGGCTGGCTCCCCAGTGTCCCACACTGGGGGTGCTTCTACCACTGACAAGGGATTGGGAACCCTAATGTTGGTAAACATATATGTAAAATAAACATACCTAAGCCCCGTAAGACAGTTAAAGGATAAAACAATCATTTTAGTTAAGTAAACACAAACAGATGTTTACCTAAGCAGAGAACCGAGAATCGGATTCTGGTGACAGATTGGCCAAAAAAATGCATAGAAAGGTTTTCTTTTTCAGCGGCCATTAATGTAGTGGCACAAATTGCGGTACTTTCTTACTAAACTGACACAGTTTGTGACAGAACCCCAACATGATTTTCACGTTTACAGGCCGCAATTTATGCATGTTCACAAAAGTATTGCTGCAAATGCCACAAATTGTGGCAGTAAAATGGCCCAAATAAAATAAACTTATTTCCTGACACTGTTTCTCAAAACTAATGTCAGAATCGTTTTCCTCGGGCCCTAGTTAGGTAAACACAACTGTTGTTGTTAACCATGGGGCATTTTTTTTATTAATTAATTAAATTAATTATGGATTTTTCTACATTGCTAACTGAAAACAAGATGGCAAAAGCACAACACTGCTTTTCTCATTTGCAAAAGCAAGTACTGCTTTCATGAAATAAAAGTGCTTTGCATGGCATCTAATTTTACCGTAGGATATAATGAAAACTTTAAAGTTTTATAACCTTTGAATGGATTCATATTCTTTCACCAAACCTTCAAAAGCACATCTGCACCCATACCCCATATACCTAACAATTTCAGACCGAACCCCAAGCCATTTTGGAGAAATGGCATGACAAAAGGTTTGTACCTAAACAGTACATTTTCAACTTTTTGACACTCGCATCTCTGCAACCACACATCTGAACAGAATGAAACTTGCCACATGAAGGGATCTTTGGTCCCCAATGGTACATGCAAAATTTTGTACGGATTGAATGAACAGTTGCAAAGTTATTAAATGTCAAAATCTTTGGTTTAACATAGAATTGACTGTTGAACCCTAATATAGTGGCACTACTTTGCCACTATAATATACTACATTACAGAAGTAAGTAAGCGAAGATGGGTACAAAATAAGAGAACGGGTAAACATTAGGGTTCACAACCCCAAAGCACACCCTCACACTGTTCCTGCATGCAGGGTAGGGGTGGGTGTTTGTGTTGGAAGTCGAGGGTGGGATGGGGTCTTAGGGTTGGTAACCCTAAGATCTCAGTTCCCTACTTTTGACGCTGGAACCCTAATGGTCCATTAACAATGCTTTTTGCATAGAATATCCATACTTTTGAGAAAGAATAATCATAAGGAATCCCTACTTTTTGAGAAAGAATAATCATAAGGAATCCTAATGGTTCATTAACAAAGTTTTTTGCATAGAATTTACTTACTTTTGAGAAAGTATAACCATAGCCTTAGTGGCTTATGGAGTGCCCTGTGCTACCATCAGTCCATAATGCTTTATGGAGGGCCCTGTGCTCCCATGCATGTATAGGGCAAGTGTCCCTCATTTACGTGTAGGCAAATCAGTACAGATGTCATACTGTGAATGTATGGCACAGTATCAGAGTCACCTTAGCCCCATTCATTAAAATTCACCCACAGCTATAAACAAGGCCTGGAAACAGGCAAAACAGCTTAAAAGTGTAGTAAGCCACGAGTCCATATTTTTGCAGCATTTTTGAGATACAGCTGCCAAAACGCACTCAAACTTGACAATGTTAGTCCTAATACGTGAAGTTATGAAACTTAAAATTCTTATAACTATGCAGCACATAAACATTTCTCACCAAACCAGCAAATGCACATCTGTGTGGTAAGCCCTTTGTACCTAGAAAATTTCAGTCCATGAGTGCAGACCGTTTCTTTGCAATGAAGTGACAAAAGAACAGGCATATATAAAACAAGTAGTGTTGTAGATTTACCTTAATAACCCCATTGTTTCACAACTAATTGCTGCAGTTTATGCCAGCCCTGGTGTTTAAGCGAAACAGTGCTGAATTTGTTGCAAAACTGTGTAGTTTTGCAAAAGTACTGTGTAAAGTGCCGTAATTTGTGAAAGCAAAACAGCTCAAATAAACATATTTTGGGGCATTTTGGGAGCAAAGTAACCACAGAATCCAATTCCTCAGGCCCCAGTTAGGGAAAACAAGAGTTGGTGTTACCAAGTGGCAGTATTTTTCAATTTTATGTATTTTTTAAAGTTTTTCCTGTCACTAACTGAAAACAAGATGGCAGAATCTCGACACTACTTAAACCGCTTTCACGGCAGCAAAACAGTACTTTCACATAGCACGCCTAATTTTCCCATAGGAAATAATTGGAAACTGTCAATGTAATAACTTTTGAATGGATTAATATTTTTTTACCAAACCTTCAAAAGGCACATCTGTGATCCAAACCCATATACCCTAAAATGTTCAGACCAAACCCCCAAGCCATTTCTGAGAAATGGTATGACAAAGAAGTCACAAAAATGATAATTTACACTATTTTTGACATTCCATTCCGTTAGCGGACTGCATAACGAGGGTGACCCAGTGGACCCTCAGGGTCTAGTGGGACCATTGTTCGGTCGACATGGACCACGGGTCCTGGTCTCTGGCAGTATAAGAAGGATCTCCTCTGATGGTAGGAACAATCCAACCTCTCCTTGAGGATTCCTTTCATCCCTGTCCCCTTCATGACCCTCACGACGGATGCCTGGGGTCAAGGTTGGAAACCCACCTGGGAGACCATCGGACTCAAGGGAGAGGGTCTCTGCATGAGGAGCAAATGCATATAAACATTCTGGAGATGAGAGCTGTGCTCACGCTCCAAGTGTTTCAGTCCCTCTTACTACTGGGAACACTCCTAATCCAGACTGACAACATGGCCATGGTCTGGTACATCAACAAACAGGGAGGCACCTGATTGTACCCTCTCTGCAGGGAGGCAGTGCAGGTATGGTACTAGGCGGTTCAGCATGGCTGTCTCTGACAGCAGTCCATGTTCCAGGAGTTCACAATGTCCTGGTGGACAGTCTCAGCCGCACTGTTGCGTGGGCTCACAAGTGGGAGCTAAAGTAGGAAGTAGCAGAAGATCTCTTTGATCAGTGGGGACAGCCAGAGATAGACCTATTCACCTCCCCATCCAGCGCAAAACTACCAGCTTTTGCTTGCTCATTCCTAGGTGTGGTGTTTTTGGTGAGACAGCTGTCTCACTCTTGGACAGGAGGTTTCTGTATGCCTTATCTCCCTTTTCAATTCTTCAGAAGGTTCTGCTGAAGCTTCAAGCAGAGGGTGCTCACATGATTCTTATAGCTCCCTTCTGGCCTCAGCAGATGTGGTTCCCTGTGCTGCAGCAGCTGGCACTGGAACCCCTGGTACCACTTTCTCTCCCCACGACCTCCTGTCTCAAGAGCAGGGCAGCCTGGTGCATCCAAGCCTCAGGTCTCTCCACTTGCATGCGTTGCACCTTGGACATAGCAGTCTCTCATTTTGGCATCTCCTCTCAAGTCGTGAAGTCGTAGGGAGGCGGGAAACCCTCCACCATGTCTGCATATGCTGTGAAGTGGAAGACATTCTGTGTCTGGGCCACGCCAAGGGCCTGGATCCATTCTCTTGCTCTGTGCCCCAGATCCTTGAGTACCTCTTGCACTTGTCTGATTTGGGCCTGAGTTACTCTTCCTGAAGGTCCACCTTTCTGTTGTTTCTGCCTATGACCTTCCGGTGGGCAAAACCCTCATGCAGTTGGAGGTATCCAAAACCTTTCTTAAGGGGATTCTTCACCTTTAACCTCTGGTCCGTAATCTGGTTCCCCTGGGACTTAAATTTTATTTTGAGAAACTTACTTTGCCTTCTTTTGAGCTGGCAGCAGTTAGACATATATTATTTGTCTTGGAAGCGCTCTTTAGTTGCTATTACCTCAGCTCGAAGGATATCGAGACTTCAGGCCCTCGCTTGCAAGTGACCTTATTTGATTTTCCACAGAAACTGTGTGGCTCTGTGGACTAACCCTTTCTTTCTTCCAAAAGTAGTCTCAGCATTTATGTTGAATCAAGATGTTCAGCTGCCCGTTTATTATCCCAAGTGGTCCAACGGGAATACCTTTTGCACATGTTGGACGGGCACAGGATGTTGAGATACTATATCTCAGACCAAGGAGGTGTGTAAATCGGACCAGTTGTTTGTGGCTTTCACACCCAGACATCAGGGTAAAGCCATTTCTAAACAGTGTCTAAATGGTTGGCTAATTGCATCTCATACATTTATCAAAATTACGAGAAGCCCATTCTGGGGAAGTGAAAGGCCACTCGAGCTGTGGCAAGGCTGCTTCGATGGCCTTCTTGTGGAATGTGTCTGCTTCAGTTATTTGTGCTATGCCTCTTGGGTCTTCAGTCTATACTTTCACCAAGCATTACAGCCTGGACATGCCTCTAGGCGTGGGGCCGATTTCGGTCTTGCAGTTCTGCAAGGCCTCTTGTCCTAATTGACTTACTAGTTGGCAGACTATTCCTCCTCCTGGCCTTTAGTCTCTAGCTTCTTTTCTTGACTGCTTGGGATTCGATCCTATATGTGAAGACCTACTGCAGGAACCCTCTCAGTAAGATATTACAGTTACATAAGAACTTACCATGACAGTGCTCTTCGAGAGAAGTTCCTGCAGTGAATCTTACCTCCACCTTTCTCCAGCTCGTGTTCTTTTCTCTTCTCCCTTCCTGGGCTTTTTATCTGTGGCTCCGGGGTCAAGGGTTTATCTTTTCTCCGTTTTTTCCTTTTGGGGTCTTCCGGTGGGAGAACTTGAGAGTGGGCGTGGGGACCATCCCTATATACTGTCACACCGACATCCCGTCATGTGACGCTGAGGGTGGTCCCCACATGTATTGCTAATCAGAAGTTTGCCATGCGGTATTGACACCAGGGGCACAGTCCTTTACGTGGAAGACCTGCTACAGGAACCTCTCTCGAAAAACCTACTGTTACGGTAAGTTCTTACATGACTGTAATTTGTGTGACTTTCTATATGAATCTGGGATCTACTGCATTGTAGCACAAACAGGCAACTTTTTTTTTAAACCCTCTTCATAAACATAAAACATAGAAACTGACATCAGATAAGGACAGCTTTGCCCCACCTAATCTGCCCATTTCCCTCCTACTGCAATACCACAGATTCTTCTTGATCCCGGCTTTTACCCTCTCTTTTCTATTGCTAGGGTTCCCTTGTGCCTGTCCGTGCATTTTGAATTCCCCTACCATTTTTGCCCCATCACCTCTGCTGAAAGGCTGTTCCATGCATCCAGCACCCTTTCTTTAAAAATACTTCCTCACATTATCCCTGAGTCTACCCCTTCAGACACGTAACATAGCCCCCTTGTTCTTGAACATCTTTTTCTGAAAGTGCTGCCTCCTGTACCTTATTTATACCCTTGAGGTATTTGAAAGTCTCTATCCTACCCCTCTCCTCTCTTCTAGGGTGTACATATTGAGGTCCTCTATTCTCTCCTTATATGACTTTTGGTGCAGACTCTGCATCATTTTGTTGCCCTTCTCTGATCTGCCTCTGCTCTATGTCCTTCTGGAGTTGGGGTCTCACCAGTGATTTGTACAGTGGTATCACTACTCTTTCTTCTGCTAGTTATACCTCTCTCTAGGCACCCCAGCATCCCATTGGCTTCCCACAGCCTTTTGACAGTGCTTTGTCACCCATAGGCAATCATATATGATTACCTGATTACCCTCAGGTCTTCTTTCTGTTTGGTGGTCATCAGTAGCACTTCACCCCAATCATGTACTCCTCCCTGGGCTTCTGTGCCCCAAATGCATGATTTTGCACCTCTTTGCATTGAATCTTAGCTGTCGACTCTTGACCTCCTCAAGCCTGCTTAGGTCCCTCCTCATCCCCCACCCCTGGTGTGTCAACCCTGTTGCAGATCTTAGTGTTGTCTGCAAAGGGCATAACTTCCTTTCAAGGCCCTCTGCAACGTTGCTTTGTGAAGACATTAAAGAGGACTGGCCCCAGAACTGATCCTTGTGGCACCCCACTGGTCACCCTCCTCTCCTCGACGTACTCTGTTTATCACCACCCTCTTTGTTCCATCTCTAACCAATTTCTGACTCAGTTTACCACTTTGGGAACCAGTCCCAGGCTGCCCAGCTTGCTTACAAGCCTCCTATCTGGAATGGTGTTGAAGGCCTTGCTGAAATCCCAGTATGCCACATCTACCCCCTCCCTGATCTTATCTCCTGGTCACCCAGTCAAAGAAATCTATCAGATTTGTTTGACATAACCTTCACTGTAAGTCCATGCTGGCCAGGATTCTGAGATCCGCTGGATTCAAGACCTGCCACAATCCTTTCCTTTAGCAGTGATTCCATTAATTTCCCCACCACCAAAGTCAGGCTGACTGGCCTATAATTTTCCAGCCTCCTCCTGCTCTCACTTTTGTGGAAAGGGACTACATCTTCCTTCTCCAGTCCTCCAGACAGTCTCCCATTTCGAGCCAGCTTCCCCTACAACTTACCATCACTACTGCTTGTTCCCCATGGCTTTCCCTCTAAGCAGAGTCAGTTGGGTTTCCCAACCCTTCCCCGTGTGACCGATCCATTTGGCCGTGGTGGTGCCTAAGATGCTGGGTGCAAGGCCTGAGGGAGGACGGATTCATCTTGCTGGCCCAGGCTTTCCACTTTTCCTCCCTTGGAGGAGCACGCATGAAATGCAGTCATGACTAACTGCGCTGATGGCGGACACTTCTCTGCTCCCAGTCACTGGTCCTATCTGAGCGGCCTGCCCCCGGCATCACTAAGAGCCAGGCTTGTGCGGGTACTGCACCTCTCCCTCCTCAGAGAGCAGTCAACCCCCAACACCCAAGAGCTCTTTCCTGACCTCTGGTTGTCGGAGCCACAACTGGTAGCCCTACCACTGTGCCACTGGGACAGCCACAGACAGTCAACTTTACATTTTTAATTTTTGATAACTTTTTATATACAGTTTCAGTTTTTTTCTAAACAACCTTCAACAATGGATAGGTGATATAGAGATGCCTGGACTCCTACTTGTCATGCAGAGACGTAGGTTATCTCACTGTGCCATGGACTTGCTCTGGCAGGCAGTCAAGGTTATGGAAAAGTACCAGACTGAAAATATGTTTACAACTGGTAGTATTTGCAAGCCCAAATTATTCTAACATTTGTTTATTGCAGGTGGCTGCAGCTTGTCTTCGGGCTAAGTGGGAAGAAGCAGTTCCTTTAGCCCTTAAGATGGCTGTAAACAAGGCAGGATGAAGTTTACACGACCACTTTTCGGGCAAGAATTTTTTATCACATCTACTAGCACATCACTGGTGAGGCTTCATCTGAATACTGTGTCCAATTCTGGAAACCGCATCTCAGGAAGGATATAGACAGAATGGAAGCAGTCCAGAGAAGAGCAACAAAATGATACATGGACTGCACCACAAACCTTATGAGGAAAGACTCAAGGAACTAAACAGCTATTCACTGGAAGAGAGAGAGAGGATATGATATAAACTTTCAAATGCCTTAGAGGAATAAACAGGGTACAGGAGGAGCATAATTCAGAGACAAGTGCACAAGGACAAGGTACATAACATGAGGCTGGAGGAGGGAGGCTTAGGGGATGCTAGAAGTATTTTTCACAGAGGGTGGTGGATCTGTGGAACAGCCTACCAGCAGAGGTGGTGGAAGTGAAAACAATATAGGGATTCCAAAGTGCGTGGGATAAGCATAAAAGCTAAGGCACCCAGCTGAACAGCAGAGCAGGGGAAAGGTAGTCAAGAGTAGGGATTGCCAAACCAAGTAGGGAAATGGTCAGACTAGGTGGGCTGTATGGTCCTTATCTGCCGACAGATTCTGTGTTTCACATACAGAGGCAGGGTCATCTGCTCTGGCTTGGGAACTGAGAGGTCTAAGGTTGAGAACCCCACAAGTGCCAGTTACTCACAGTGTGACCTTGAGCTAGTCACAAGTGCCGCCAGACCATCCAAATACGAGAAATAGATTGAAACAGTACCCACTGAAAATGAGATCCTGCATCTTGGCTAGGCTCTCCTGGGTAAAGAAACTGAAAAAATTAAATACTTAGTTGATATGTTCCTTGTAATTACTCCTAAGAACAAAACACACAGTCATGTGCTGCAGGGCTGAAAGGTGGGTGGTCACTGCCAAACAGTACACACCAGATCTGAGAACATGGAGCACCCAAGAACCTAAGTCAGTTATAAAGTTCAAATCAAAAATAAATTAGAAAAAAGTCACTGTATACATGCTAAGTGTTTATTAAGACATGAGAGACTGTGGCTGTAACCCTAACACTTGACCTCGAGATACAAATCTTCTTTAGAAGTGGCCAATACAAATAAGACAATGTGCATTTATGCGCCAAAACAGGTGTATACAGTTAAATAAGTCACACAGTTTCATTTGGTTTTGTACAAAGAAGCATGTTGAACACATGTACAAGCCACTGCAAAACTCCGCTAGTAGACTAGACAAATAATTTAATACAGACACATAATTCACTTCCTAGAAAAATTCATTGTGGAAGAAAAGTGTGGTAGTTAGCTAATAAGAGGTAATCCCACCAAGAGGTAAAAATAAATACACTACTTAGCAGGGGCCAGTAAGGGCTGGATGGCAACTAGCCAAAAATGGAGGCCGAAAAGAAAATTCTTAAGTATCAACAGGAAGCTTCTGTTAAGTGAAAGAACCAGTTAGAAAACTAAGCTGATTTATTAGATAAATTCATTGTGATTATATGCACGCTAGCAAGTCATAACAGAAAGGTGTAATGTCTGTGCAGTTTCTTTTATGACCTCCATTTTGACTACTTAGGAATTTTCCTTATATAATGGCTTCTTTCTGTTTTTATTTTTTGGTTCAAACTTTATTCCTGTCTTAGGTTCTTGCGTGCTCTGTATTCTTGGATCTAGGTTGTAATTACTCCTGGTGCTAGGAAGGTGGCGTGAAGTGTTAGCCAAGTGCCTTTGCACACTGTAGCATGCATTCAGTCCCTGGAGTGTATTATCTCCCTTTTGTGCAGTATGCAAGTGTTAACTGCATCGTGGAATATTTTTGATTAGTATGAAGTGGCATAACACTCTGTATAGGAAACACTTGTTCAGAGTACAAGTTGCTGCTGGTAAGTGTTATTTTAGGGACAAATTCAGGCTTTCAGTATTCAAGTATTCTAAGGCCAAGTTGGGAGGTGCAGCAGTGTTGTACTGCCACTTTAGCTGCTTGTCAGTTTCTGATATGATTGTAGCTGTGCTGTACTTTTCTTTAGTCAAATGGTGACTACATAAGCAGTAATACATAAGACAATGTGCATGATTATGGGTCAGTAATCACATGCATCTCGAGGGTGTTGTAGGCACAAGGTACTTATGCCAAGTGCCTTTAACACCAGTGAAAGAGAAATGGGATTACTGACCCAAATCCCACATCTCTCAAGTGTTTGTCTCCCAAACAGTTCTGGATCCCTTGATAGCACAGCTTGGGTGCACTCAAACACAACTGGCACTGCACAAAATACTTACTGGACTTTTTAAAAGTTCCTTTCTGCTTGTAACACTGTGTGGATCAAGAGAATGGCCTGCTGCTGCTCTGTGCTCTGGAGTGCAGTGATTCATTTTGACAGGTACTAAGGCCCTCAGCTTGAAAGAAATGCAGGCATGTAATTATGGGCACATAATTATGTGACTGTGCCATTATTCTGACCAGAATACTTGATTTTTCACACATGATATCATGTATTTTAGTATCAGCAGCTACTGTTCTGGGAATTTGTTTGGTGACTAAAGGTAATTTGTGACTGTCTAAAGTATAGGTCTGACTGTGGTTTAAATGCAGTCTTTTAAACCATGACTGTGCATTACATTTTTAAAGCATAATTTCTGGTATTGTCGGGGAGGGTGCAACAATGGTCATGGAATACGATTGGACCAATGAGATGTCTGGATATCAGCAAAGCTGTCTCAAACATTTACAATACATATTATAGGGTAAGATGTAAAATGCTCATACCTATATACATATGAGACTACAAGCCTAGTTATTTTTTATGGCTTTTTAAGTTGCTGTGCTTTGTAACCAAGCAAGTTGCTGTTCCTTCACATAGTGATGCATTGTTCAGTATTTTTAATAACCTTTATTTATTTTGCACCTTTCAAATATCTAGGTGCATTACAGATTATAAAACTAATAAAAACAGTAATAAATACATAACAAAATCCTTAAAATCACACAGTCACAGTATGCCTTGTTCCATATATACGTCTTCAGTGCCTGCTTACCCCCATACAGTTGTGCACTTCCGAATCAGGCAGCGTAAAGAATTCCAAAAGGGCTGGAGCCGCATACGCAAATGCACAACCACCTGAAGATTTTTAAACTACCCTTGAAATCTCTAGCAACCCTTGTCTGCTGAATGGAGTGATCGCTTAGGGCAGTAAGGAGACAGGAGCTGTTTCAGGTAGTCATGCCCGAATTCACATAGGGCTTTATAGGTCAGTAATCTGACCTTGAAGGCACTGAACTGGCATCCAGTGCAGTTCGTGCAACATGGGTAATATGGAAAGTCCGGGGGTCCCATCAACAAGCAGGGCCCGCAGCGTTCTGCACCAGCTGCAGGCGGTGGATATCAACCCTGGAAGCCCAAAGTAAAGGCAGTTGCAATAATCAAGGCGCAGTGTCACAGAGGTGTGGATCAATGTAGGTGAATTACCAGACTGAACAAGGTGCTTGACCCTAGAGATGTTCCTCAGATGGTAAAGGATGACTTACGACGGACGACACCTGAGATCGTAGTGTCAGACCGTCATCTAGTATCACCCCAGGTCCCACACCCATTCAGATGTCGGGAGCCAGGAACCCCCAGGAAAATCCCAGAGAGGTGACCAGCCCCAACCCCTCTATCCGGTGTCCTGGATCCACAACCATGACCTCAGTCTTCCTGGGTTCAACCTCAGCCAGCTGGAATTCATCCAATCCAGGATTTCCCATAATCATGGAAGTTGGGCCTGGGTCTAAGCTACATGAGGGCGCATACCCTGGACGATCCACATAACATTCATGCTCTCCAGCGGTCGAAGAGTACTCCAAGTGAAGTGAGGACAGTGGCCATGTGCCAATCAACAACGACTCTCATAGAGTGTGTCGATCGAATCTCTGCCTTTATGTCAACCACCTTATCAGCAAAACACCGAGCAAGCTCCTCACACTCCAGTTGTGAAAAGGCTCTCTGAACCTGCAGACAAGCTGGGTTGCACAGCCTGTCTATGGTTTGGAAGAGTTGCGCTGGTCGGTTCTGGCCGCAGCAATCTCCCCGGACAGGAACTCTGCCTTCTTATGGGAGATTGCTGACTGGTAAGTCGATAATGCTCTAGCAGTCTAAGATGGTCATACTCAGGGGCAGATTTCCACCAGCAACGCCTCCAACCTTCAGTCCTAGTTGCCGCACACTGTTAGATTTTGCAACCTATTAGGACAGTTCCTGCTGTCCATCAATGGGTACAAAAAGTTATACTTGACGTACCTGTAACACACCTTCTTGGGGGATTTAAGGCTAATTGGCTTAGCTAGGTCCCCTGCTGAACTGCAGACATGGCCTGTGCTGCAACTAAATTGATTAGAGACACAGAAATTGACAGCAGATAGGACCACTTGGCCCACCTAGTCTGCTCATTTTGCCTACCTACAGTACCACAGAACCTACTTGATCTTTGGCTTTTACCCTCTTATTTAATTTTGATTGCTTTGCACAGCTAAAGTGACAAGTGACATGAGCAAAGACACAGCCAAGCTGAAAAAACATTTATGTTACTGCAAATGAGAAGAAAAGATGCGGAATGTTAAGCACTGTAACATTTCTCGACTTCTACCCCATTTGCCATAAAAATGAATGAGCTCAGATAACGGAGATAGAACACATAATGGGGACAAATTGGAACGATCTGTGCTGTCCGTAATAAGCAGCTCCTCTGTATTAAAAGCAAGGGTGTATTTTATTTATTTATTTTTTGTATTTATTTGTTTTACGCAGTGTGCTCTCACTGTGGACCACATGCACATCCAGACCGCTACCTCCATGGAAAAGTGTTGGGTGGAGTTATATTAGTGTCTGTAATTTGCAGCAGTTTACGTAACTCCATACAAAATTTTCTCTAAGCAGGATGTTATTTTTTATTTAGTGTATTTATTTTGAAATAGTTCTACTAAGGAAGCATACAGAGATACACAGAAATCTCATTAAACAGATGTGACCTGTGAGAGACGAGGGTACAAGTGAGCAATAATACACAGCAGTTATGTAGGCAGCTAATATACAGCAGTACACAGTATTAGGAATAGTAGCAACTGTACAGGATTAAGCCACCAAAAATGCCAGGCAGATTTGGGGAGCAGGCTGAGGTACTAAATGAGTACTTCACCTCAGTTTTCACCAAGGAAAATGGGGGCTGCATCATACATGGGAGGAGACAGTGAAACTGAGGAGGGGACCCCTACCAGTCAGCTGGTCTGGGGAGAAGGGGGCATCACTGGCAGAAGGGGAAGGCTAAGCAGGGGGTCAGAGGTAGCAGAGGTGGGAAATCACAGCAGAGAGAGTGAGGGAAGCCTCAGGTCCCTTAAGACGGAGAATGCACTGGGGCCGGATAAATTACACCCCAGAGTGCTGAAGGAACTGGCGGATGTCCTGGCGGAAACCACTGGCAGAGCTTTTCACCATCTCTCTGAGGGTCAGTGTGGGTGCCCCAGGACAGGAAGGTGGCACATAGTGCCTATCCACAAGGGGAATCAAGGGAGGTGGCAGGGAACTACAGGCCCGTCAGCCTGACATCAGTGGTGGGCAAGGTGATGAAGGGCATTGTCAAGGAGATGCTGGGGGGACCTGGAAAGTCTGGGTGCCTGGATGCTGGACCAAAAAAGAAAGAGAATTCCACAGGAAATGAACTGTCCTTTAAAAGTACTTGAAGCAGCCTCTCCTGATGTGAAAACAGTGCAAACAGTCTCTGAGTCAGAATGGGGGTGGGGGTGCTGAACAAATATTGCTGCAGGCAATTGTTTCTAGTATTCACATTATTTTCCTTTTATTATAAATTCGCAAATGTCTCAACGTTTCACCTACCTGAGCATGCAACATTAAAAAAAAAAAAAAAGCTATCTGAGCCTGATGGGACAACTTGAATGAATGAATTAAATAAAAACAACAGCAAAAGCCTGTGAAATATTGTGAAGCATAATGAATGCATAACCTGGAATTTGAAAGGACGTGTTTAATTAAGTATAGAAATACACAGTGAACCATTTGGTCTATGTAAATAAGCTTACAGAAGGCATCTCTTGAAAAAGCCTGCTCTGTAGGTGAAACATTGGGACATTTGCCAAATTTATAATAAAAGGAAAATAATGTGAATATCAGAAACAATCGCCTGCAGCAATATTTGTTCACGCCACCCACCCCATTCTGACTCAGAGACTGCTTGCCTGAATGATAGACAGCATGGATTTGTCCTGGGGAAATCGTGTCAGACAAACCTTGTGGAGTTCTAAGACTAGGGTGACGAGTGCCTTGGACCTGGGTAGACTGGTGGGCATCCTCTTTCTTGACTTCAGCAAGGCGCTTGGCCTCTGTTCCTCACGTGGAGCCTGTTGGATAAGCTGGGAGAAATGGGGTGGGGAACCAGATGAGCAGATGGATAGGCAATTGGCTCCAGGACCAGTTGGTGGGATAGTCTCATCCCAAGGAGGGTCATTAGTGGGGGTCCCGCGGGGAATCGATCTTTGGCCCCTCCTGTTCAATGCCTACATCTCTGACCAAGGACAGGTATTAGAAGTGAGATGTCTCTTTGCAGATAACTCAAAACTGGGGGAGGGTGGTAGTGGATGGGGAGGAGGGAGGTGGCCCTATAGTGGGATCTGGAGGCTCTGGAAAGGTGGTCTATAAAGTGGAAGCTGAGGTTCAATGCAGGTAAATGCAAGGTACTACCTGGGGCCAGAAACCTGGGCCAAGTGTACACCATGGGGAATGCTACACGCCTCGATGGCTGAGGGGGACCTGGGGGTGATGGTGGATGTCAAGATGAACAACTCGGAGACTTGTAGTAGGGCAGCGGCCAAGGCCAACAGGATGCTGGGATGCATCGCTAGGGAATCACCTTCAGAAGGAGGGAAGTGATGCTTCTTCTGTATAACTGCTTGGTGAGGCCACACCTCGAGTACTGCGTGCAGTTTTGGAGGCCACACTTAAAGAGGGACATTGAACTCCTGAAGAGGGTCCAGAGGAGGGCAACTAAAATGATTTGGGTCTTGGGGGACAGGACCTATGGGGAGAGGCTCGAAGAGCTAAATACTGCTATGTACACATTGGAAGAGAGAAGGGACTGGGGGACATGATAGAGGTCTTGGTACATGAAGGGGTAAATAGGGAGGAGCAGTCAGGGTGCTTAGAAGGAAGGAGGGGCATCTAGAGGGTATGGGTGGAAGCTGGAGGAGATTCAGGGAGAAAGGAGGAGGTGCTACTTCACTGAGAGGGTGGTGGAGCCATGGAATGCGCTGCCTAGGGAGCTGGTAGAGACAGAGGCGGTGTAGGGGTTCAAAAGGGGTGGGGCAGGTACAGGGAAGGGTTCTGGAAGCAAAATCCAGTGCAGTGAGAATATCTGGAACTGGGAAGGGAGAAGCCAGAGAAGTGAAGGGCAGCAAGTTCAGCTCCCAGGGTGGGGCTGACCAAACGAGCAGACACGAAAGACCATTAGGCCTATTCTGCTGGCATTTAGTATGTTAGATTACTGTATCTGTAGGTATACAGATCAGAAACTGTCCTAGAGTGACACCAGGTCAGGTGCAGTCCCAGTGTGATGTAATCAGTAACTTGTGAGACTGTTTGGCAGAGATACTATTATGGGTAGAGGAGATCTCAAGGATACATTGGTCTATAACTGTGGGAGCCTATAGTGGAAAGCGAGTTGACCATAATTATTCTTGTACCTTGAGATGAGGAACCAGTTTTCCCACTTGGGAATATAGAGTCTAACTACCTAGATTCAGACCACTATCCACACTAAGGCAGCCTTCCATTGAGCATATCAGTCATGGAACAGCTCTCAAGCTTAACTCCTTCTACTGCCCAACTATGTGGTCCGCCAGCTCCACCCCTTTGCACTTGTGTCTTTTTCTCCACTGGAAGGAACATGTCTCCTCCTTCACAACTCCTGCTAGTAAATTAGGATCCTGCTAGTTTCCAAATGTTGTTTCTTGAGGTTTTGCCACTGTCTGTGGCTTAATTCTCCACACTTACCATAGGCTTCCTGCTCCATCATCTCATTTCGTAAATGGAAGATGCCATGGATCAAGATGTGCTTTAGTGCAGATACGCAATGCCTGTGAGCACCTGCTTGTATTGTTTGTCTGAACCATGATGTGTGCAGTGCACCTGGTGTCAGTTATGCACCCATCCACACTTTAGTGCCAGTCGCGGGTGCTGCAGGACACGCCAATGAAACTGCACATGTCATTCATGCTGTGGGGTAGGTGGCAGTTACAGTTACAGATGCACTCTGCCAACCCCAACTCTTCAGTCGAAATTATTTAATATATTAGTATACAGTGTGACCTCCCAGTTCGAGTCCCAGTGTTTCCAGTGGACTTCTTCAGAGGATGCTAGATCTAATGTCAAATACACACACAGTAATTATTAGGTGTACAAGCATGATTTCTGTTGGGCAGTCATGCCTGACCGAGACTTCCTGTGGCTTTTTAGGCTTCATGGTCTGTTTCACAGCCATGTCTGTTGAGCCAGCTTGCACATATAACCCATTCGGTGGGAATTGGGGTGGCAGATATCTATCATACACAGCCTTAAACTAACCATTCGGGCTGACCCAGTCAATGCTGGATACCATCCAGTGGTGGCTATCCCTTCAAACTTGGAGGGATCCCAGTTGTCTGTCTATAGCCCTCTAGCACATTGATAGTGGATGTATCACTGGTGGGCTGGATGTGTATCTGCTGTACTGCAGAGCACATGGGTTGTGTTAACCAAGCAAGACTGTTCTCTACAGTATGCTCCTGTAACTCTGCACAATTTTCTGGTGTTGGTGGCATTCGCATCACTGATTTGAGGTCGAGTGCTCCAGATCAACACAGATAACCAACCACCATGTTCTACCTGAACAAACAAGGTGGTGTACAGTAATGTCCGTGTCAGAGGTGCTCCAGACATGGTCTCTTGCTCACTCCCTGCATGCTGACTTCATGATCAAACAGGAGCAAACAGCCAGCTGGTTGATGATCTCACTGTTGTGGGAGAAGCATCCCACAAGTTGTTGCTGCACCTGGAGGAGCTGTCCTAGATGTTCTCAATGTGGGGAACATGATCAGTGGATCTGTTTGCATCGGAAAACAGAATGCAGGGACTGTTCTGAGTACATCCCCTCTCAGCAGGGGACAAGTTCTCTCGGTTCTGAGCTTGTATGCCTTCCCTCCATTTCCTCTGGCCACAACATGGTCTTCATGGTATGGAGGGACAGGGCATCCCTGATTTCTGATTATGCCAGACTGGTTGCACCAGTTCAGGTATCAGGATTTATTCTTTCTCAGCAGCAGACCTCTGTGGCTGCTTCCACTCATGTGGGACCTGTAATGAGGTCCAAGGGGACAATCAGTCATCCGAGCAGCATTCCCTTTTCCTGACCACCTGTCTCCTGAGCAGGTAGAGTTCTAGGCCTTCGGTCTTTCCGAACATGTTCTCATGGTGTTGAGACATCTTGCAAGAGTCAACTCACAAGGTGTACTCCTCTAAGTAATGACTTCTTGTATTGATGCGAGGAGTGCAGAATGTTGCCCCTGTTCTGCTCCATATCACATATACTCACATACCTCTGATCCCGGTCTTAGGCAGGGTTATAAGCCACAAACCTTTAAATGCACAAGGCTACCATTTTGGCATACTGTGCCAAGGCAAGGAGGCGGATAACAGCACTGAACAAAATGGTCAGCTGTTTCTTAAAGGTCTGCACTACCTCTTGCCTCCAGTGTGGGAACCACGTCCACTGTGGGACTTCCTGCTGGTGCTGTCACTGATGAGTGGTAAACCATTTGAACCTATAGACAAATGTGATCTCTCCACTGTGTTGTTGAAGGCTGCGCTTTTGGTCACCATTACCGCAGTTAGACCGAGGAGTGTGCTCACTCTGGTTTTCTATGAGGGCAGGGTTGTCCTCCAGTTCATAAAAAATTCCTGGCCAAGGTACTCTCCTGAGCTGAACCTAAATCAGGTGCTCGCTTTTACCAACTTCTCTTCTAGAGCTATCACACTTAGAATCAAAACGAATGTTCCATACACCAGTTGTTCACAGAGCTATGCTCTTCCACTGGGAGCATATGGTGAAATTTCACGGTGAGGCTTACCAGTTTTGTTTTGTAACGACACTGAAGCCAGCAAAGGCATACAAACAGGCAAACTGATGACTGGCTGATGGATAACCTATTTCATCACTCTGTTACAGGTTGGCTGGGAGGAGCCATCCATGGTGTTGAAGGTTCTCCACCATTCTGTTGCTGCTGCAGGTACATTCCCATGTCTGAAATATGTAGGGCTGCTACCTGGTGGAATGCGTACACATCCATGTCCCATTAGAGCATTGACTTGCTCACTCATCATGATGCTTCTTTTGTCCCTCAGTCCTCCAGTCTCTTTTGTTGCACATCTTGCCTCTTCCTGAGGACTGCAAGTAGTCGGCCTGAATTGTAGATAGTGAACTGAATCTAGGTAGTTAGAAATAGAGAATCTTCATCGAGGACATTTCTTGCATTGGGCCACACTTTGGAACTGTAAGTCGTCTGCATCTGAACCACTCAGAAACTTTTACTAGCTGGGGCCACTCATGTTGACGTACAGTGTCAGTACCTATAAAACATGGGTGGGCCCAGCCATCCCTGTGGCACTGAAGTATCCACCTTACCTCATGCCACGCCTGGGGTTGGTCAGGGAGGAGAGAACTGAGCATCCGATGGACTGATCTCCTCTCCTGGGAGGAAGGGGGTCCACGTCCCACGATGCTAGTGGCACCCAGTGGAGACTAGGTGCACTGCAGTTTGAGACCATGCAGAGGATGTCAGGTGGCAGGCCTCGGGACGTGCGCAGGAGTATGCATGTCTCATGCTGGACAGCACTGCATGTACTGCATTGGGGGAGACACAGAATAAGTGAAAATCCCCATTGTTGGGGAGGCAGTGGTGAACTCCTGGTGACCGATGCCCACACACCCAATGCTGACCCTGACTTGACTCTCCGTGGTCCCCTGCCTCCTCCTGAGGGCTGGCAGGAGGGGGCCCCATCTTACCCAGTTCCTTGGTCAGGAAGGGTTCAGGTGGGCGGGCAGTGGACGCTAAAGGCTGAGTGGCCCACCAGAGATGCCCGGCATCCGGAGAGGTAAAATAGAGTTAAAAAAAAAAAAACATGGGTGCCCACTTGCTTCTCAGTTCTTTCTTATGCTGTCGACTGTTCTTGGACCCACAGAAGCACAACACTTCCATTTTCTTTTATGATTTCTAACTTTAACCTTGTCGATGTTGTCCTGTATGTCACCATCAAAAGAACCTTTATTTAGGTTTTGTGCCTTTGGATACAAGAGCTACATGGACGATGCTCACACTGTGTGTTTTTGCTGTTTGGGCCTGTCCAAAAGTAAGCACCTGAAAGATCTGCCAAAGATTTAACCATGCCACAAGGAGATGCCAAAGAGCACAATGGAAACCTTCATCGCCATCAAGGCTATGGAAGCGCAAGGTAAGGCCATGGGCTCCAAGCCATCTTCTCCCTCATGCCTGACTGCTATAGGTAAAGCACCAGGAGGGCATTGACACTGTCACTGCCGAGGTTGGCTAGGAGGACAGAATACCAGAGGAAAAAAATCACCGTTGTTGAAACTGTCCTCCTCCAGCCACCGTAAACATAAACATCGTCACCAGTGAGACTGAAGTCTCCATTAAAGGAGGGTCAGTCCTGGTCATCATTGCTCAGTGGTATCAACTGCAGCCCCTAACCATTGCTGAGACAGCAAAGTTGGGGCCTAGCTCCAAATACTGCTGTACCTACTACAGACAGTATACAACTTCTGTCATGGGGTTCTCCCTCGGTGATGACAGCAGTCATGAACCCACAAATATGTGTCATCAACTCAGTTTATGCTGGCGTCATTTTCAGAAATGTTAAGTGGCCTGTTCTCATCACTACCAGTGTCTATGCCAGTAGTTCCTCCCCGTGAGTACCATTGGCATCAACGGGACTTAAAAGCATACCTGTAGTTCCTCCATTACAGCCGCTGTCTCCATAGCGGATTCCATCGATGCTGCCATCATCATTCAGGATGAAGACAAGGTAGAATACAGTCTTGACCTGCTGGACATGGAGGAATTTGGAGGATGAAGGAGTGGAAGAAGGCGACCCCTATGAGGTATTTCCTTACAGCTCTGCCCTCTCCTATTCCAGCGAGGACTCTGTGGTTTATAACCCCAGCTCTTTCTGAGGACCCCTCATTTCAGGCTTTGTTCCAGCAAATTCAGGATGTCATGGGATTTGAGGAGAGGAGGAAGATTCCAGTAAGAGGAATTTAATGGAGTTCTTGAAAGTTACAGCTGCACCTGCTGTTATGGCGCCTCCTGTATACCCTGCATTGGAGGATGCTACCTTGCTGTCTAGCACAGGTCTATCAGTTTGCTTGCAGGACCAAGAAAGGTTGACGAGCCATACCTGCTCCATCTGTCAAGCCATACAGTGCTGCACATCAGAAACTGATTCTGTGATAATCCTGGCTGCTCTCTATTGCTCTAGGGCCCCTAGAGTGATGGCGCTTGTCCCAGGATGTGGGTGTAAAGACACTGATTTAGTCTGTGTAAGGTACAACACGCTTGCTGCGTGACTGTAGTCCAGCAAGGTTCCAAAAACAAGAAATCACAAGAAAATAAATGCATTTAAGAAAATAAATCATTCCATAGCATTTGTTAGCATGCAATAGTCAGGATCACATAACATCGCTAGGATCCTTTTCTCATCTGTGCTTCAGATTGCTTTGAGGACATGAAGACTTCAGGTCCTTCCTGTCTCTTACTTCAGGCAGAATGAAAGTCTCAGGCTTTGCACAGCTAATTTCGGTGGGGGCGGCAGGGGGCGGCAGGGGCGGATTATATACCCTTTCTCAGGCTCTGCACTGTCTGGGAAAACAAGGCTTGTTTACCTCCGATACTATTCGAATTTAATATAAAACACATACATTCTCCAGCCCTTTCCTATTAAGGAAACTTTTCATTTATACTAAATCTGTCTTTCTGAGACATCAACCACTACATAGTATGCAACATTCTCTATGTACTTTAGACAAACCTATTTTATACTGTATGTGCTGTATAACAGTGCATCAAAAAATTACTCATATTTTAAATGTGCAAACTGCAAATATTTAACAAAGGGTTTCTGTTTTATATTGGCAAATAAAACTATGCTAACTAGCTATTACATTGTTTGGTCACTTTGAGCAATACAGGATGCATTTTAGGGGACCTGAAAAGGAAACTCAGAGTAAATAAGAAAAAGGGAGGTCCGTAAGTGGCATTCCAGATAGAACAGGGAGAGGATAGTACTGTACAGAATAGTTAGAATGCTGTTGCAATAAGCTTGAGAAAAGAGGTTAGAATAGAGTCCCTCTAAGTCCCCAAGGTAGGACAACCAGCCTACCACAGTACTCTACTTCCAGACAAAGAATCCAGGAAGTTGGATGTAATGGGCAAACACTGATGCCTCTGCCACGCTGGAGCAAAAATTGCGAATTACCAGGCTTCCATGATTAAGCATCAGAATAGTCTTTGGAAATCTGCCTTGACTACTGTTCAAACTCTCCCTGATAGCCCTGCACTGGCAGAGCATTACTAAAACAGCATTGGCTGGTACTGATGCTGACGCGTCTATTAAGATGTGAGAATGATGCCTCTGATGCTTCTGTCAGGGGTGCTGCCTCTGGGATTTGCCAGAGGAGATATTCTTGGCCATGAGTGGCTGGTTTTGCTGCCAACATACAGCATGCCATACTAGATGCCTTTTAGGGGCTCCAGGCTACAGTAGTTGGGACAGATGTGGATAATGTACTACAAGACCTTCAGTCATCCAAAATGACTCTGAGGTCTGTAAGTCCATAACCCCACAAAATACAAGAGAATACAGTTGGGGTGCATTTCCTAGTCCTGCAGGCCATGGCAGCCATAGCTACTGTCTACCAGTACCGTGGTTGAAGAAGCGGTCACTGGTGTTCATTCCAAAGCGTCCGAAGGTTCTAGTTCAGACTGCCCCGCCTCCAGCACCTAATGACTCTCACTTCCTCTCCCTCCACTATTGCTTCCAGGGGTACAAGTGAGGGAAGGATATCCCTTCATTTTCCATAATGGAGGGAGATCATCGTGACGACTTGGTTCTGGAAATAGTAGAGAAAGGCCATGCACTGGAGTAACTGTCCAAACCTGCAGTGCACCTTCCACCTCCTCCTCATTATCCTCTGTTGTCACTGGTCTCTGCTGAGAGAAGTGCAGTCCCTACTTCTGAAGAAAGCAGTCAAACCCGTCCTCCCAAAGGAAGGGAACAGGGGATTGTATTTGGATACGTTCTGTTCCTCAAATCCACAGGAGACCTGCATCCTATTTTGGACCTCAGAAACTTAAACAAATGCATTGACTGTAAAAGGTTCAAATGGTATATGTTCAGGCCCTCATCCCCCTATTTCAAAAGAGGATTGGCTTTGTGCTGTAGAGCGTGAAGGACGCTTACCTTCATATCAGAATCTGACATTGTTCATAGGCAGTACCTCCACTTTTGCTGAAACACAGCCATTATCAGTTCGAGTCTTACCCTTTGGCTTCATCTCGGTGATGCTGGTATTTACAGAATGCTTCACTGTTGTTGCAGCAGCCTTCTGGAAGGAAGAGCTTTTGTCTTCCCTATCTTGATGACTGGGTCCTGCAGGGTCCATCATAGAAACATAGATTGTGTGATAGCAGAAGGAGACAGAGGGTCTATCATGTCTGCCCATAAATTACCCAGGACAAAGTGTCAATCTGGGGACCTGTCCCTCCCCAATAGCTCATTCTTCTTTACCCTTGTACTGTTATCTGTGCCTTTACTCTGTCCCACCCTCTTGAAACCCACCAGGGTCCTAGTGCCCATCACCTCTGCCAACAGACGGTTCCAGGGCCTCCACCACCCTTTCCACAAAGGGAAGTAGTTCAAGTGCAGGTTTTCCCTCTCCCCACAATATATATAAGCTTACTTGGCTAAGTTGTCTGCAGTATAAATTTCCATTCATTTCTGCCAGGTTTAAAATTCCATAAGATTGTATTTGGCTCCATTGGGCAGCCAAAAACATTGCCACTTCCGTATTCCTGAGACCTCCCCTCACTCGCACATTTTGTGATGTCGTAAACAAGAGCGTGGGGCATGCTCCATAAGTAGCCTAGGGACAGTTTTTAAATGCATTTTATTACACTTTACAGTTCCGACTATAACACAGTAAAATGCATTTAAAAATCATCCCAGTAGCTGCTCTATAGCATAATAACCCGCTCTTCATTTACTGACATCACCAAAAACGTTAGCAGCAGAACTGTGTCTCAGGAATGTCATGGCTGCCTTTTTGCTTTCGGCTCCATTGAACCAAATACTATCTTATGGATTTTTAAACCTGGCAGAAGTAAATGGAAATTTATGCTGTAGATAACTGAGCCAAGTAAGCTTTCATGCTATTTGGGGAGGGCAAACATAGGAACCTGCTCTTTCAGGATGCAGTATCCAGAACTCAGCAGTTGTTAAAAGAACCTGTGGGTGTACCGAAATCCATCCTTTTTCCCCTGACAGCACCTTTAGTACATTGGTGCAGTACAGGACACGGCAGTTGTCAGTGTTTCCTAGGGGCATGAATATAGTTCACTGTCCACACTCTAGCAGTTCCACTGGAAGTGCTTATTATCAGATGTGTCGTAAGCTAAGCTCCTCCCACCACCAAGGCGGTATATGTCCAGACTCCACCCCACAATGTCAGATCTTTCTCTCTGCTGGAAAAACAGGTCACCTGCTTTGTGGCTCCCTTTAGAATTAGTGTGCCATAGGCAGACTTAACTTTTGAAGTTTCTACTAGTTTAGCATTTTTTCCCTTGGTTCCTTCAGCTTCTCTCTTCATTCATCAATGGTGCAATGGAAGCCAGGGTTCAAATGTTGCCATTCAGTGCCAGCAGAAGATGTCAGTCACCAACCCATCGACAAGTGACTGTACTGACTGAGTGGGTAGTTCAACATGGCTGGGTGTGGCCTTTTCTTATCTGTGCTCCGGAATCCTGTGAGGACAGCAAGCACCAGCTCGCCCTTGGACGACCTTGAATTAGGATCTAAAGGACCGCCATAAGAGCTACAAGAAAGAAGGCCTCAGTAGTTGCTGGGTCAGCTTTGCAACTTATGGCTCTCAAAGAAGAAGTGGCAGCTGCTGCAGCGGGCACCTTCTCAGTCTTAGTGCAACTGCCAGCTGGGGCCATCATCAGAGGGTCATTCATGGAGGATTCCATGAAATGTGCATGGCCCTTCAGACCTCAGTAGGGCCCTGCATACTGTGGTAAACATAAGCACTACCAGCACTGGTCTTGGGACCAGAGTGATCAAGATCCTCACAACCCGTCCACTCTTGCCCTGACTCTGATCATGACCCTTTCTGTCAAGGGGAAGCTTGAGAGATCCTCAGTACCCTCATCATGCTTGTCTACCTCAACTCCAATCGAGCAGGCTGTGGAACTCTTCCTGGAGCCTGTCGACCAGCTGTTGGATGAAATCGATAAGTAAGTCTCATAGGCCCTGCTGTTTCCAGTCCTCATGCAGAATGACATAGACCAGTTGGTGTCCCCAGCCAGTTCACTTCAGGAGTGCCATCCACGATGATTGAGCCTCTGGCTCCTGTCCTGATTAACCAGCCAGAGGACTCACCTCAATGTCAGTCTTCCAGTTGAGATCAAGGCTCTTTTTTCGATCCTGCTTGACTGGGAAGCATCAGTGTTGATGCTCCTCGATTTTCTCATCCTCCGGCAAGGAGAGTCACTGCTGTAAGTTGTGGTGGTGCTACGTGGAGCTCCTCTAGCAACAGTGGGTCATTGCAAGGTGGGTAGTGCTCTACCCATGGGACACTTGATCACCTGCCGCCACCAGTGGTGCCCATTGCAGTCCAAGCTATGCAGGTGCTTCCCATAACTGCGTCTCCACCGCATTGGGTAGAGTCGCTACCACCACAGCTGAGGTGGGCACTAAAATCAAGAAGGTCCATTTAGCCGCTGGCTTTTGGTGCAGGTCACCCGGCTGAGGACACTTGGGTAGGTTGTGGTGAGGAACTGTTGAGTGCTATTTGAAAGGAATCCTTGGATGATTTGGACAGCAAGTCCATGGCCTCCTCTGGTACTCTCCTTCTCGATGGGAGTTTGGTCGAGGCACTCACCACTGAGCATGGCCGGTGTCTTTGGGGGTGCTCATCCTATGTGTGTTCATGTCTGTCCCACTTGAGCCAGTCCAGAAAGGGCTAATTGCCCTTTTATGGATATTCTGGACAGGGATGATTCTAGGGTATCACCTTTCCCATAGTCTCTTCAATACACTTAAGTCCATGATCAGTCCATGATCAACAAATAATACAGGCGTCTGCCGTAGCCATACTAGTTAACATGCCATTTAATCTGTGCATATTTAACCTGCAATAAGCCCTTTCTGTCTCATCAAATCAATTGTAATTTATTCTTTGAATTGTCGAATTGCCATTATTATTACACCACAGTTTCTTCATTCTGTGTAACTTCTTATTAATTGTGTATTGTCATTTCATATGCCATGCTTTTTCCTCCTCTGCATTGCCATTGTATCTTGTATTGTTGTGTCCTAAGCAGGGTCTCCTTTATAAATGAGCTTGCCCAATGGATTTTTCTTGGTGAAATAAACTTGAGCTAATGTGTGAGCCACTTTACTTGATTTTTCACAAAGACAGAGTCTCTTTGGGTATGAATCCTAAGCTTCTACAAGGTGGTATAATCTAGCTTACACTGAATCAAATGATACTCCTTGTCTGTTATCCTGAGCGTACTCAACCAGGGTGAGGTATTGCTCCATACTTTAGATGTACACATAATGAGATACTGTATTGATCACACCAAGGACTGCAGAAAGTCCTCTCAGCTTTTTATTTCATTCGCCCCTGGGAAATAAGGCGCCCTGTATCTAAGCAATGCCTGTCCAAATGGCTGGCACATTGTATTACGCTCTGTTATAGGAAGTACAGTATGGAACTTCCTGGTGGTGGTGTTTGCTTCCCAAAGGGTATGGCCACTTCTGTTGCTTATTTCAAAATGTCCCTGCTGCCGATGTTATGTGCTGCAGCCACATGGAGCATGTTTCACACTTTCACTAAACATTACAGTCTGGACATCATCTATCGAGACGTACTGGTTTTGGGCTTGCTGTACGCAAGGCCTTCTGTCCTGATCACATATCACTGTACCATCCTTTATGCTGCTTTGTACTGCTTGGGAGACATTCCAAAGGTTTGGCCTAATGGAGGAGATATCTCGATGAAGATAGAACAGTTACATAAGGACTTACTATAACAGTTAGATCTTTGAGAGAATCTCCTCCATTAGGACACGTTGTACCATCTCTCCTTTCCCTTTTGATTTCAGTGAGGTTTGTATCGAATGTTGTGCCTGTAGTCTTACTGCATGTATCCTACTGTACCTCCGGCCCTATGCCTCTTCTTGTATGCCTGGTGCTAGTCTGATCTACTGGTTCCTCATGGCTAGAGGCCCTCTAATGCTAACCTCCAGCAGGGAACTGAGGAGTTATGGGGCCGCCCATGTTATATAACCAAAACCATGTTGTTTGGCTCACCTCAGTTGTTAAAGGATCAACCAACTCTTTTAATTCTAGATAATAAAGGGGCAGCAGTTGAACAGGTTTACTGAATGTAAGTATCTTGGAGTTCTGTCTGATTCAAATTTGACTTTTTTCTCCCACAGGTAAAACTTGTGAGTAGAGCAGTGAATCAAAAGTTAGGCCAGCTGTACAAGTTTAAAAGATGTTTTCTTATTGAGCGTGTCATTCTAGGGATGTGGATATGTTCTTATCCACACTTCTTGGCATGTCCTTTCCTTTAAATATCTTGCCGGAGGAGTCACTGAATGCCTTGGTGAAAAATGAGGCTGCGACATCCCTGTTCTTCTGTAGGCAGCAAATGTTTGAGTGGTCTAATAAGCCCAGACCCCTGTTAGTGAGGTTAATGAAGGGGGGTAAATGCCCCATTAAGATAACAGGCATAAAAGGGAAGGGAGGAGGAGGACATAGGGAACTCTGGGAAATAAGGCAAGCCTTTCGGGATTATTATGGGCAGCTGTATAGAGCAGGTTGCAAAGGTAAGTGGCCAAGAGATGAAAGCTTTTCTTAGATAAGACTAGGCTTCCAACACTTTCATCATTGCAGAGGGAGAAGTTAAACTAGCCAATAAAGGAGGAGGAAATCATTAAAGCCATCAGGAAGTTGCAGAGAGGGAAAGCAAGTGGCCCAAATGGCTACCCAGTGGAATATTATAAGGTTTTAGCGGGACAGGCGGAGGTGTGTGTGTGAATTGGCACGGGTGGGGGCGGAAAGGAGGGTGTAGTATTGCCTGCTTCATGGTTTGAGGCCCTGATCTGCCTTGTACCCAAACCAGGCAAGGATGAAATGGAATGTGCTCCTATAGGCCAATATCACTCTTAAATTGTGATTTTAAGATTATGGCTAAAGTGTTGGCTACAGAGGTTGGAGGACTGTCTGCCTGTGCTGATTCACCCAGACCAGACCGACTTCATAAAGGGAGATTCTCCTATCACAATATGAGGAGGCTGCATGATGTGATTTGGAGAGCAGGGAGAACACATGAGAGGCGTATATCATCTCTATGGATGCGGAAAAGGCATTTGATAGAGTGGAGTGGGAGTACCTCTTCGAGGTGCTGGGCAGGTTTGGTCTGGGTGAATCATATGTACAGTGGGTGAAGAGCATGTACTGGGCGCCTAAGACCGGATAATGGTTAATGGGACAGTGACAGAGACGGTAGAGCTGGAGGCGGGTATGAGGCAGGGTTGCCCCTCTCGCCGTTACTATTTGCATTAGCATTGGAGCCGTTGGCTATTGCACTCCGTCAATGTCAAGATTTCCATGGGGTAACTCTGGGGCTAAGGGCATGCTACACAAAGTAGCTTTATATGGATGATATGCTCCTGTTCATTAGACACCCACAGACCTCCATGCCGCCTTTGCTAAGACTTATAGATGCTTTTACCGAGTTCTCGGGTACAAAATAAATTTAGGTAAATCGGAGCTGATGTCTTTTCCCAAGAAGGAGGCAGAGGACAGAGGTGGGGATTACAGGTGAGGGATAAGTCTTTTACCTATTTGGGTATTACGGTGGGCAGACGATAGGGCACTGTATGGGTTAAATTATACACCTTTGATTAGAAAGGTGGAAGGGATTTGAGATGTTGGATGCAACTTCCCATATCCTGGTTAGGTCGCATAAATCTGATAAAGATGAATGTGCTCCCAAGAATATTATACCCCATGCAAATGTTACGTTGGGCCTGATAAGAAGGATCTCCAGGGAATTGAGAAAGCGTTTACTAAGTTTATATGGCGGGAAAGCACCCTAGGATTAGTCTGTGGAGACTCAAAGCAGCAATAGATAGAGGTGGATTAAATTTCCCGATTTCGAGAATTATTACCTGGCAATACAGCGTGTATGTGGCGGACTGGTGCATAGAGCCAGCGGTAGCCAGCTAGGTGGATCTTGAGCAATGGGGTGCCCAGGGCATTTGTCTGCATACTTACATAGCAGAGGGCTCAAGAATTCTCAGCTCAGGAGGGGTAACACATTGGTAAAATCAGTGCTGGAAGCATGGAACTGTCTTAAGAAGAAGCAGGGGATGTGTAGGGGTGAGACCCTTCGCTGCTGGTAGTGGATAATCCCTTTTTCCTCCTGGGGATAGTAGATGGAGGGTTTAAAGACTGGGAAAAGGGTGTACAGAGTATAGGGGATGTGGTCAAGCAGGGTACTCTAAACTCATTAGGGATATAATACAACAATTGGGATTACAGAAGCAGCAGATGTTTTGCTACTTCCAGTTAAGGGCTTTTCTGTCCAAAATGGAAAGGTGGGGAGTCGGTGCAGAAATGGGGGTAGTTAGAAACGGTAATATATCAAGCATGCAGAGACCCCAAGGGTTTTATTAGGAAGGCTGTAAAAATGAGGAAGCAGAACTGTCCATGCCACACCAGAAAACAAGAATGCTGTGGATAAGAGATCTAGGGAGTGATATATCCGAAGAATTGGCAAATGTTGATAGAGGGACATGGAGGACTTCTAATATGCAATAAATACAAGGAGGCCTATTATAAGTTTGTACACAGAATATACTGTCCCCGGTGTTTTACAGGGACACTGACCATTGTGGCAGATCTGCAGGGAGTGAGCGGGGATATATACATTGCTTTGGGCATGCAGAGTCCTCCAGGTGTTTTGGGAGAGGTTATTAGGGAAGTTAGCCAGATGACAGGTATCCCCTGCGTGTGGAGCCGATTGTGGGTTTATTTGGTATGGACCCAGGGAAGGAGGGAGTATGGGAACCCCTACTTCACTGGATGAGGATAGAACTGATATTGGCGGGCACTGCATACAAAATACCTGGGTAACATGCAACACCAACGATTGTGCAATGGCATAGACTAGTTATGCAACGCTGGCCCTGAAAAGCTGACTTTGGTGCTAAAGAATAGAGGGGAATCTTTCTATAGAGAGTGGGCCCCCCTTTTAGTTTCATTAGGTGGAGAGGAGGAAAAATATACCAAGATTGGGATTGGGGTAGGAAGGGTAGAGTAAACAGGGAACCTTAAAAGGAAATTGGTTGTTGTTTGTTTGCTAAATGGAAGAAAAAAAAGGGGAAAAACAAAACAAATTTCGGTAAAGAAGGAAAATGGGAGGGGACACCAGGGAAATGAATGAACTGATAGATAGTTGAGCTGGGCTAAAAGGATAAGATGAATAATATTAATATATAATTTATGTATTGTTAAGTTCTAGGGACATGGATATGTTGTTCATCCACACTCATTGGCAGGTATCCTTGCCGCTTTAAATCTTGCGGAAGGTCTTCAAGCTTACTCCTCCACCCACCGGTGGTATAACTCTCGGCTCCGCCCATGGCGTAGATCTTCCTTACCGCTTAGGCTCAGGTTCCTCCTTAACACTCTGCATTTGAGACTGGTTCCTGTTTCTCCGTTTGCGGTTTAAAATAAATTTTGCAAAAAGACTTCTGTCTTATCCTCGCTGCTAGGATGGACAAATCGACTCGGTTTGAGATGCCCATGCGGTCAGAAGATGTCTCAGACGGATCCACACTCCCGTGTGTCTACTGCTTAGGCCTTGAGCACGACCCGCAGAGCTTGCGACCTGTGCTCATCTTTCTCGACCTCGTCCTCGAAGACCGTGCTGCCCGATTGCATCTGGGCCGTCCTGGGCCATTCCCTCCGGTGAAGTCCAAGGAGGCCCGGTTGGCGGTGTCCTGGCGGCGGGCTTTCGGCGGATCAGCTTCGGCGGATGATCGCCCTCGAGAGAGGAGGCGGCAGGGCGTATCTTCCTCGCGCGCGGCATTTATCCAGCTCTCTCTGGGTTCTTCCTACACGGCTTCTTTTAAGGACTTTGTCTGTCCCTCTCCACTAAGGAGAGGGCCTCGTCTGCTGGACCTTATTCTGGGTCCAAAAGAAGGACAAGGTAAGTCCTCCGTCGGCGTCTTGGGAGCCGGGGAAGGTCCCTCTCCCGAGTCGACCACCGTCGGCCGGTCGACCCGCGCCGGCCACTGGCCTCACGGTGTCCCCGTCAGGTCAGTTGACCGAGACTCCACCGATGAAGTCGAGATTTTTCGACCCGTTAGGCCGAGCTGTCGCCTTTAGCAGCCGAGATTCCCTCTCCCGGTTCCCCGGGAGGAGTTGAGGATCCCGTGGGCTTGCCTGTGCCTCGGTTCCGGAGCCCTCGGATGAACCATCCGAGCCGAAGGAGTGCCGGTTCGGCCGACACCTCCCGCACCGACCTCCGGAAATTCGGGACTCTTGGTCTCGGTCTCGGACCTCTTGGCGGTCCAGCGATCCCACCGTCATAGGCAGTCTCGGTCTCGGCACCGCCAGTGCGCAGCGTCGCCCTTCGTCCTCTCCTCCTCCTCGGACGAGGAGGCTCCAGTAATTAAATCGACGATCACGGGGACCTTGTGTTGCAACAGCTCCTCCTGGCCGGGAGTAAGCCGACCCCGCGCCTTCCCGGCCATTAAGTGGCTGTCACCGGGCGGCCGACACAACCCCTCGACTTATCCGAGGCCTATACCCAGGCGGTTGTTCGCCAAAACGGCTGCTCCACCGATTCGGTGGAACCTCCGCCTCCACAGCCACCAATTGGGGCTCCAACCAAGATTCTTGGTCGGCTGAGGTCTACCCCATCGGCTGTCAGTTACCCTCACTCCCGACCCGACCTCGGCAGGTGAAGGGTGGCTCAGGCCAGAGGCAGCTCTTCGAGGACTCTTCGAGTCGAAGATGATTCCTCCTTTTCTCCAAGCGACTGGACTTGGAGTCTTCAGGAGGGTCAGTCAATGGGCGATAACCAGTCGTCCTTCCTAGGACTTCTTGGCTCATCTCGAGTCCACTGGGATGGAGCTCGAACCCGTTCCAAGCGGGCCAGGTATCCCTCACGGAGATTCTGGACCGAGAGGATTCTCCGAGCAGGCCTTTCCGGTGGCCGAGGCCATAGTGAGTCCGGCACTGGAGCCAGCAGCGCCTGCTTCCTGCCCTCGCCTTGATCAGGATGGCCAGGAAGTATCACGTCCCTACGGTTCCTTGTCCGGTTTTTGGAACACCCTCTGCAGAGGGTTGGTTACCGACAAGCGTTTTCGCCAGCGCCCGGCATGCAGGGATGTGGACAAACCTCCTGACAAGGAGTCCAAGAAATTGGACTATGTCGGGCGAAAAGTCTGCGCTGCGTCCTCTCTCGGCCTTAGGTCAGGCCAGTTCGGCCATCCTCATGGCACATTTTCTCATGCCTGTTGGGCTCCCTGGATGAGGTCATCCCTCATCTCCCGCCGATCTGCAGACTACGGTTAAGCAGGTGCGGGACCAGGAGCAGGGCAGTGGCGGTAACGAGCAGACTGCTTTGGATATAGGGACTCATGTGCCAGATCGGTGGCAGCCGCAGTGGCTATGCGTCGGCGGGCTTGGCTGAGGATATCCACCTTCACTCGGATACCCAGCACAAGTTGGCAGATGTTCCCTTTTGGGGACTGACCTCTTCGACCCTGGGGTGGAAGGTCACCTGCAGAGGATCGAGAAGTCAATGCTACCTTGGACTTGGTCTCTTCCGCTCAGAAGGACAAGAGGCCAAAACCACAGCCTAAGCCCTTTAGTCCTTCTGCCCCGGTCGTCCCGTCAACAAGGTCAGGGCCAGCAGGCTCGGCCTTGGCATCCCAAACCCAAGCCGCGGCCTCCTCTAACAGGAGCCGGGAGGAAGAGCCCAGGAGGTCCTCGGTGGTCCTCTTCTCCAAGCCTGCCCAGTGGCGGGCTGAGGTGCTCATCCCCATTCCGTCACCCTTACCCTAGGTCCCCGTGGGGAGGCGGCTCCGGCACTTCCGTTCCGCCTGGTCCCGCTGTTACCACGGACAGGTGGGTCTTGAAGGTGGTGGGAAGAGGCCTGCCTCTGGAATTCGAGCAGGCACCACCCTTCAGAGCCATCGCCCCTCGGAAGCTGGGATCCCCAGCCTCACTGGCTGCTAGTAGAACCCGTCAGCTCTCCTCCTCCAGAAGGAGGTGATAAGAGGTGGTGGACCCTCCTTCAGACCAGGGTTTGTGTCCAGGTACTTCCTGGTTCGAAGCAGACGGGGGCTGGCGCCCCATTCTCGACCTGCCGACCTAAACAAGTTCCTAAGGTCTCGAGCCTTCCAGGATGGTCACTCTGGCTCAGATAATACCATCCTTGGAGCGGCGTGTGGTTCTGCTCTCTGGACTTGCAGGGCCGCGTTTTTCACGTCCCTATCCGTCTGTCTCACCAGAGATTCCTTCGCTTCGAGCGGAAGGATCCCTACCGAGTTCAAAGCCATGCCCTTGGCTTGTCTCCAGCTCCAGGGTCTTCATCAAATGCATGGCAGTGGTGACAGCATTCCTGCGGTGCCGAGGTCAGGTGTACCCTTACCTGGACGACTGGCTGATAGCAGCTCCCTCAGGAAGGAGGCAGAGTGGTCAGAGATCTGGCCCTCCAGGTCTGCTCTCAACTGGGCCTCCTTATCAATGAGGAGAAGAAGCAGACTTCGAGCCGAAGCAGGTGATTCTATTCATCGAGCGCAGCGACTCTCTTGAGCCAGGCGCGGCTCAGCGGACAGGGCAGGGTTCTTTCCTCCTTTGCCCGATCATTTCTGGTTGGAGCAATGCGCCTGCCGGGACTTCCTGCGCCTCCTGAGGTCTCATGGCGGCCTGCACCAGCGTGGTCCATTGGGCCCGCTGGAACATCGTCCCCTTCAATAGAGGACTGGCCAGCCAGTGGTCTAGCGCTGCGATCCTTTGGACCAGCTTGTGTCAGTGACACAGGATGGATGCAGCGCTCTCCAGTGGTGGACGTTCCAGATCATTTTGCAGGAGGGCATCCCGTTCGTCCTTCTCGAGCCGTGGTCTCTCTATCGACCGATGCCTCTCTGATGGGTTGGGGTGCCCATCTGGGGAACCACGGGCTCATGGCCTCTGGTCCCAGCGGGAGTCCGATGCCACTCAACCTGCTGGAGCTCGGCCGGTCGCCTAGCTCTCACCGCCTTTGCTCCGTTCCTCCGGGGTCAAGTGGTCCGAGTCAGGCGGACAATACCCGACCATGTTCTATCTAAACCGCCAGGGGCAGGATCACTCCATGCTTCTCTGCAAGAAGCTCTCCGCATTTAGTCACTCGTCGCAGCCTGGGCGGATCTCTAGCCATTCATGTGGCAGGGGCCTCCAACACCCTGGCCGATGCCCTGAGCCGGATAGGGCTGCATCCCACAGTGGTCTCTCCTGCCAGAGGTAGCAGCATCTGTTCTCCCATTGGGGCACACCTCAGGTGGACCTGTTAGCCTCAGGGAGGCAGCTGAGACTTGTTCTCATGCCGCCCCCTCAGCAGGGCTCGCTGCAGGGATGCCTTCTCGAGGCAGTGGACCCGAGCCTCTTTCGCCTTTCCCCATTTCCCTTGATCCACAAGGTGCTTCTCAAGGCGAGAGGACAAGGCCCAGGTGATTCTGATAGCCCCAGACTGGCCTCCAAGTTCTGGTACCAGATCTCCTCAGTCTCAGCTCCAGGACTCAGCGGCAGCTTCAGCTCGCCGGACCTGCTCTCAGTCAATCAGGAAGTTGTTCCATCCGGACCTTCAATCCCTTGTACCTAGTGACCTGGTTCCTGGGCGGCTAGAGTTCCAGGCCTTGGGTCAGCCGAGGTCCTCAATGTAGTTGAGGCGTCCCGTGAGAGTCGACCAGAAAATGCTATGCCTTCAAATGGAAAGGTTTTCCATTTGGTGTCAGAAACAAGGCTTGGACCCATCCTCCTGTTCCAGCAAGCATCTTGGACTATTTATGGTCCCTTTCTAATCAAGGGCTTAGGTCGGCGACCTAAGGGTGCACCTGGCAGCCATCTCTGCTTACGGTAGCGGGCGGAAGCAGCCGATGCGCGCAGGAGAAGGTGGTCTGGCGCTTTTTCAAGGCCTTGATCACATTCCCTCCAGTGCAGGAACCCCCACCTCCGTGGGATCTACTGCTGGTACTGGCAAAGCTCATGGGCAAGCCATTTGAACCTATGCCAGGTGTGCTCTCTCGCCCTGTAAATGGAAGACCGCCTTCTTGGTGGCTATCCGTCAGCCAGAAGGATGGGAGAGCTCCAGGCGCTCATGAGTCTCCTTACCTGGTCTTCCACAGGGACAAGGTTGTCCTCACCTTCCCGAAATTCCTTCGGTGGTGTCGGAGTTTCACCTTAACCAGGTATTGACTCTGCGGTGTTCTACCCCAATCACACCTCGGAGGCCAGTATAGGCTCCATACTTTGGACCCTAGAAGGCACTCGCCTATTACACAAAAGCGCACGGCTGAAATTGGGAGAGGTTAAGCCAGCTGTTTGTACTCACACTGAGCAGCATCTGGCGGGACCTGCAGCCAGCGGACGATAAGCAGGTGGGTCACCTCCTGCATAGATCTCTGCTATAAGTTGACGAGGCAGGAGCCTCCCAGAGGATAAGGCTCATTCTACCACCATACTGCTGCAGCGGTGGCTGCTTCCGGGGCGTCCCTATCAGGAAATCTGCAGGGCTGCTAGCAAGTCAGCAAACACCTTCATTACCCATTACCACATCGACCTTGAGTCACGCGGGATGCTGGTTTTGGGGCCTCTGTTCTCAGTCTCTCTTTCCCAAGTAAGTATTGGGGTGTGTCTTGCCTTCCTCCTCCCGGAGGAACTGCTGGAGTCTGCCAATGAGTGTGGATGAACAACATATCCATGTCCCTAGAAATACAGGTTACTCACCTGTAACAGGAGTTCTAGGAATGGTATATTGTTCATCCCCTGACTGTTTCTCCGGCTTGACCTTTAACCCTGAGCTTCAGCCGGAGCAGATCTGGCGTCATGGGGCGGGCGAGTTATACCACCCGGGTGGGTGGGAGGAGCAAGCTTGAAGACCTTCCGGCAAGATTTAAGCGGCAAGGATACCTGCCAATGAGTGTGGATGAACAACATATACCATTCCTAGAACTCCTGTTACAGGTGAGTAACCTGTATTTATTAGGTCTGTGCTGAAATATGTATGGAATGCATCTGTGTGTTGTCTTTATTTGTGTGTTAATATGTTGTCGATATGTGTTTTTATTATGCGTTTAAAGTTTTTGAAATTAATAAAAGATTATCCAAAAAAAAAATATATATATATATATCTCTTGCGGAAGGTCTAAAAGCTGGCTCCTCCACCTACCCAGATGGTATATATCCCTTGGCTCCGCCCTTGATGTCAGATCTTCCTTTCCGCTGGAAGATTCAGGTTTCCTCCTTATTGCTTCGTTAGGTAGGCCCTGGCAGCAAATCTTGATTGCTTACCAAAACTTAAACATTTAGTTTCACCACATCGTCCTCACACGGGTTCCATGGAGTACCTGTGGGCTCAGAAGATGTCTCTCTCTCAATGACAAATCCATGTCGTTTGTACCTGGGCCATGATCATGATAACCTAGGCCTCGACTTTTGTCACTCGTTCCAGATGAATGTGTTATATGATCACCTGCATGATTACAGCTCGCTAGTCAGATCTAAAGAGGCCGGTGAATGGTCTCCATTGCTGCATGGTCCACTGAACAAATCGGGCAAATGAAGGCTTTCGAGGAGGAGGTGACCGAGACACTGATCAGTCCTCTTCAGCATCTGTCTTACGTACCACTCAAACTGGGCTCTACCTTTGAGGCTCCTTCAGAGTTGTGCCAGTCTCTCCCTGAACAAGGGAGGGCCCATCGGCTTCACACAGCTTCCGTTCCATAAAAAGAATTCCAAGGAGTCGAGAGAGTCTCAATGAGCATTGTTCTTGGGATGAGAAGGTCTCATTCCCAGGAATCTCAGTTTTGACTTCAGTCAGTGTGGCCTCAGCTGCTGGCTTCACAGTGCCCATCAGGCAAGCCGGTTAAGATGCAGAGCGATGACCCAGTTGAAATTATTGATCCCATTGTCTGATGGGGCCGACAATTCCTCGTTCAGGACTCGGTCCTGACTGGACCTACTGGGAGGAAACCTAACCTGCTGGGAACCTCTTAACGGTTCCTGTCCTTGACCTGGAGGAGCTGCAGTTCTACCCAGCTACAGGCTTCCCCATCGGACCCCAACAGTGAGGTCTA